>JANAVB010034018.1:1528681-2128681 GCA_029216955.1 Iris pallida | reverse complement strand
ATCTGAAGGACGTAACAGAATCAAGATGAACTCACTAATGTAATACTAAGACATCATCTACTACTATATAAGATATAGTGATAGGTTGTCGTATCATCGTTGCCGAGGGATGAGGGTTGGAGGACAGTCAACTTTATCTACGGCTACATAGTTTCTGCCTCGCCAGTCGAATGGCTTAATTGCCAAGTATGGGAACGAATGGATCAGAACACAACCCAAGATTCATTCTAGCATACATTAGTGAGTTCATCTTGATTCTGTTACGTTCTTCAGATACTAGATACGATAAGAATATATACTACACCATATGTACAGAACATAGATGATTCACACTAATGTATGCTAGAATAAATCTTGGCTTGTGTTCTGAGCCATCCGTTCTGATCAAGCATCATCCTTCTCCTCTCCTCCACCATGGCTCTGAACCCATCTGCTCCTCTCTACTTCCCTTCTTTTTATTTGACTCTCTCAGCCACATATGATATCCAGCTCAAGTGTAGAGTCGGGGGAGAAGAAGTGGGCAGAAAGAGGAGGGGGAAGCAGCACAGCCGGCGGCATGACCCGGAGGAAGTACAAAGGTTTTCTTCAACATACGTAGGAGAACTATAAGTATATATCTTTTCACAACATATCACCTTGTCAAAGACCCTTAATGTGACAACCATGTTACCGCGGTGTCGGAAGACTAACATGTCATAATTTTCTAAGCCGTGTGTTTTGACATAATCCTCCAAACTCTTTCCTGCTATGTAATAATGCAAGATTACTACATAGGAGGAAAGAGTTGGGAAGATTATGTCAAAACATACGGCTTAAAAACTTATGACATGTTAGTCTTCCGACACCGCGGTAACATGATATTCACATGAAGGGTCTTTGACAAGATGACATGTTATGAAAAGATATATCCTTATAGTTCTCCTACGGCTATTGAAGAAAAACTCTGTACTTCCTCGGGGTCAAGCCGCCGGCTATGCTGCTTCCCCCTCCTCTTCCTGCCCACCTCTTCTCCCCCGACTCTACACTTGAGCTGGATATCATATGTGGCTGAGAGAGTCAAATAAAAAGAAGGGAAGTAGGAAGGAGCAGATGGGTTTAGAGCCATGGTGGAGGTGAGGAGAAGGAAGATGCTTGATCAGAACGGATGGCTCAGAACACAAGCCAAGATTCATTCTAGCATACATTAGTGTGAATCATCTATGTTCTGTACATATGGTGTAGTACATGTTCTTATCGTATCTAGTATCTGAAGAACGTAACAGAATTAAGATGAACTTACTAATGTAATACTAAGACATCATCAACTACTATATAAGATATAGTGATAGGTTGTCGTATCATCATTGCCGAGGGATGAGGGTCGGAGGACAGTCAACTTTATCTACGGCTACATAGTTTCTGCCTCGCTAGTCGAATGGCTGCAAGGACTATGTCCTGATCACCATGTCGTACCGTAGACTAATACAAATGGAGCTGGAAATATTCGTCGCTAACCGGTCACTAGTCCGTCGGTAACTGAGAATTTTTTTGAAAAAAATTGCAGCACTTTCCCTGTTCACAAAAATATGCATAAACCAAACCAATATATAATGCACACCAATTATCCAACAATCACATAGACCAAATATGCACATACAAATTTAATGCACACCAATTATCCAAGAATTATATAGACCAAACCAAATTAATATAAAATAGACATCAATTATCCTGAAGAGTAACCTAATATCCGTCGTTATAATTCGATTTATCTTCAAGTATGAGAACGGATGGCTCAGAACACAAGCCAAGATTCATTCTAGCATACATTAGTGTGAATCATCTATGTTCTGTATATATGGTGTAGTATATATTCTTATCGTATCTAGTATCTGAAGAATGTAATAGAATCAAGATGAACTCACATAATGTAATACTAAGACATCATCTACTACTATATAAGATATAGTGATAGGTTGTCGTATCATCATTGCCGAGGGATGAGGGTCGAAGGACAGTCAACTTTATCTACGGATACATAGTTTCTGCCTCGCCAGTCGAATGGCTGCAGGGACTATGTCCTGATCACCATGTCGTACCGTAGATTAATGCAAATGGAGCTGGAACTGGAGCCAAAATACAGTACTACTTCACTATGTCGTACCATTTTACTCTCTCTCTCTCTCTCTCTCTCTCCTTCCCCCCCTCCGGCGCTCTCACTCTCTCCGGCGCTCTCACACTACTATGTTCTATATGTTTTAAGTGTGAGAACGGATGGCTCAGAACACAACCCAAAATTTATTCTAGCATACATTAGTGTGAATCATCTATATTCTGTATACATATCGTGTAGTATATGTTCTTATCGTATCTAGTATCTGAAGGATATAACAGAATCAAGATGAACTCACATAATGTAATACTAAGACATCATCTACTACTATATAAGATATAGTGATAGGTTGTCGTATCATCATTGCCGAGGGATGAGGGTCGGAGGACAGTCAACTTTATCTACGGCTACATAGTTTCTGCCTCGCCAGTCGAATGGCTGCAGGGACTATGTTCTGATCACCATGTCGTACCGTAGATTAATGCAAATGGAGCTGGAAATATCCGTCGCTAACCGGTAACTAGTCCGTCGCTAACTGAGATTGTCATATGCACATATGTATATCATAGCTAGATGTATAGATATATACATCTATACAGAAGCACACAACTGATAGAACTCGCACTGTCCTTGAGACAATGAACATATACACCATGAATCCAAACCCCATATTCACATTTACTAATCCAAACACCACCAAACTAATGGATAACACCCAATATGGATAACACATTATTTAGCCAATATATAAACTCAGATGAATTTGAGTAGCAAAGCCACCCGCCGCCCTCGACCAAAGCCCGTCGCCCAGTAGTTCGGTTGCATATATATATGAAGAGTGCTTATGGCTGTGGGTCGGTTGTAAATAGCCCCGACAACCCTCCCCAAGCCAGCCGCCCAGCCCTCGACGCCGCCGCCCCAAACCCACCATCCAGCCCCCGACCCAAGCCAGCCGCCCAGCCCCCGACGCCCCAGCCCCAAGCCCGCCTCCCAGACCCCGATGCCCCCGCCCCAAGCCCACCGCCCAGCCCCCGACCCAAGCCAGCCGCCCAGCCCCCGACGCCTCCGCCCCAAGCCAGCCGCCCAGTCCCCGACGCCGCCGCCCCAAGCCCACCGCCCAGCCCCCGACCCAAGCCAGCCGCCCAGCCCCCGACGCCCCTGCCCCAAGCCCGCCGCCCAGCCCCCGACGCCCCCGCCCCAAGCCCACCGCCCAGATCCCGACCCAAGCCAGCCGTCCAGCCCCCGACGCCCAAGCCCCAAGCCCGCAGCCCAGCCCCCGACGCCCATGCCCCAAGCCCACCGCCCAGCCCCCGACCCAAGCCAGCCGCCTAGCCTCGGACGCCCCAGCCCCAAGCGCGCCGTCCAGCCCCCGATGCCCCAGCCACAAGCCCACCGTCCAGCATCCGACGCCCCCGTCCCAAGCCCGCCGCCCCCGCTGCCCCTATACGATACCACGAGAGAGAGAGAGGGGGTTACCTTCGGAAGAGAGAGAGGAGAGGACGCCGACGCCGATCACCGAAGCCGACACCGGCGAGAGAGAGAGAGATAGAGAGAGAGAGAGAGAGAGAGGAAAGAGAGTGAATTTGGGGGGAATACGAAAAGTTCCCCCGCCGTTTTATTTAAAGTCTGGTACGTATATTTAGCGACGGACTAGCGACGTATAAAAACCCGTCGCCTAGTAGTCGCCCTGTTTGATACTTACCGACTGAGTATCCGTCGCTACGTAGTCGAAGAAATGTCCCGCCAATTATCTACATAATTCCCGCCAAATAATCGACTGAGTAGCGACGACTCCGGTTCCGTCGCTATATCTCCGACTACCTAGCGACGGATATGCGACCTTTCCTCCCTCTAAATTTGAAATAAAAAAATGTAAAGGCGTGTGGTCGGTAATCCGTCGGTGAGCTGCCAGAAGCCGTCGCTAACCCGACTGAAAATTTCCGTCGCTAATTGTCCGTCGCTAATTTGCTCTATTTCGGTCGTGGCCATGTCCGGATCCATGATACTATTCGGGGATGGGGGAATTATTAGGAGTTATGTGATCAAAGCCCCATGTCACTATTTTGCTTGCGCCACTCTCACCTCACGTAGGGTGTAGCAGATACCTCCATGTCCTTGTTATCCAGGTTGGCCGGCAGGACTTTCATGAGATCACCGTAGATTGTCGGGACAAGTGGATAACCCTACCATGATTCCCTAGTCGATCACATAGCGCTCTAATAATTCAAGTCATATTTTTATATTTATTTATCATAGGAGGCTAAGTTCTGTTCGGGAGAAGGGTTACAATCCCGGGCCTTGTTTGGTTTAAGGGTTGTAACTCGGCTTCCGAATAGTTCCTAAGTCATCATATATATATATTGTCGTCTTATTCAGTATTCACATCTATTATACATTTCCTGCTGATTTTACCCTGTATTTTACATATCTTTGTCTTGTATTTCATTATACTGTCTCTTATAGTATTTGCCAATTCACATGGAACTGCTGTTGGTGTTTGTATTTGCTCATTTTCCTGACAGAATACCGTTGATATATTACAGATGATTCTGAGGCAGATTGCCCGACCGATTATGGGGTCGAGTCTGACGGAGTAGACCTGGACCGTGGCTTGTTAGTAGAGCCACTAGACTTTGCTCACCCTGAGTAGTATAGTTTAGTTAGGTTTCCCTGGCCTGCGAGCCAGCTAGTACTTTCAATTTGTAGCATTTTATATTATATTTCTATGACTCTGTGTAGTTGTATATAGTTCTGGACTTGTGTGGATCTTGAACTTATTTCCTATTTTCATCTATCATATTTTCTTTCGTGCTATCTATCCTAGTTTGTTTTTGTGATTGAGACTGTATTGCTATGTCACCTCCATTCGGAGTGTATATACTGTACAGGTACCTTTATACTGTTTAGTGTAGTTTTGTAGACAACCTAGACAGCGTTCTACCGCCGATGCTGCGACGTAGGCTGGACGTAACCACGTACTCGTGTCCCTAATCACGGTGCGGGTCATGACACGTTTTTGTGGTGGCCCATGCAAGTCAGAGTCGCAATTAGTGCGATCTAGTAATGGTGCTCGACTTAGAGTGCTAATTACGAGCCTGCGACTAGGACGTAGGATCCAGGGTATGATAGGAGTTACTCAATCACATTTTAGAAAATTTCTGATCTTTTGATTACCATGACAACTCTTCTTGCATTTGAATTCAATTGTCCTCCTTTGATAATATCTTATCTTGTGCCATATTGATCTCTTGGGTTCAATTCGTCTTCAGGATGACAGTGACTCATTCTCAGGCAGCAGGGCCTAGTACAGTTCCAGAAAGGTCAGATCCAAGAGGTCTTCCACCTCCGACTATAGGAGTAGCAGTCGAGAGAGCAGTAGCCTCAGTTCCTTCCCTTCAGGCAGGAGTAGCGGCGGCAGTTCCCAGAGGTCTTTCACCTCCAGTAGAGGGAGCTGCAGTTGAGGGAGCTGCCACCTCAGTCCCTGCCCTTCAGGCGGGAGCATCAGCGACGGTTTCAGGAGGTCTTCCACCTCCAGCAGCGAGATCGTCCATGGTCATTCCTGATATTCTCTCACCACTGCCTCCGCTACCGACTGATACTCAGGGGATGATGGCCCTTCTGCAGCAGATGTTACAGACCCAGAGCGTACATGCAGAGTTGTTACGACGGAGCATGGAAAACTCCCATCAGCTGGCGATGGCAGCAGTAGAGAGGGGTGCACCGGGTACAGATCAGGGAGCCCCAGTTTAGCAGCAGGGTCAGAGGAGGCCTGGCACACACCTAGACTTTAGGAAGATGAAACCGAGGGAGTTCAAGGGTACCGAGGGTATCCTATATGCGAATGACTGGTTGGAGGATGTCCAGCGGAGTCTGGAGTTGGCAGAGGTCCCGAGAGGGCTTTGGGTGACGTCTGCAGCAAGCCAGTTTTTTGATATAGCGCTGACTTGGTTTCGTACGGATCCATGTGCGTCGATAAGGGGTTTGTCTTGGAAGGACTTCAGGAAGCTCTTTAAGGAGAAGTTCTACCCAGATGTGGCCTTGACAACTTTGGAGGGACAGTTTGCCAGTTTGGTACAGGAGAACTCGTCGGTAGACGAGTATGCAGTGGAGTTCTTCCGTCTGAGCAGGTTTGTACCTAGTTGATCTAGGATGAGGTGTACAAGGCCCGGAAGTTCCGGAGGGGTCTTATACATACAGTTCGCACTCGTACCTCTGGGCGACGTGACGCGACCTTCGAGCAGATCCTGATGGAGGCGCAGATTGCAGAGGAGGACTTCGACCTCAAGCCGAAGAGGGGCAGTGACGTTCTTGGAGCGAGCTCGAGTGCGGGGCCGACGAAGTGCCCTCATTTCTAGCAGAGGCAGTTTCAGCAGCAGCAGCCTCAGTTACAGTTTCAGCAGGCACCAGCGCGTGCCCAGCAGCACCAGAGACGGGGCCAGGGGCAGGATACTCAGTGCACTTTCTGCGGGAAGCAGGGACACACTCGAGATGCCTGTAGAAAAAGGTTGGGCATATGCCTATACTGTGGGGCGCCTGAACACCAGCTGAAGGATTGCCACGCTAGTGGAATCCGAAGAGGCCAAGACGGCGTGCTGCAGGCCAGAGGAGGCCAGCAGGGGCGAGCTTTTGCCATGACAATTGAGCCCACTCAGGAAGTAGTAGAGCAGATAGCAAGTTCTAATCTTTCGATCTCCTTTCCGTATTTGCCTTCTTATAAACTGTCTTGAAATTCGATTCTATCTGTTCTTTGATCGTTGGATGAAAATTGTTCTTGTGATGTGATTTCCTTCTGAGATAAGTCGTATGGGCTAGGTCGCCTCGATTATGAGATTTTAGAATACTCTAGGGTCATGCTAGTGTAGAAGTATGAAATTTCAGGACCAGAAATCCTATGCGCCAAACATTACATGCGCCAGGGAGCTCAGATGAGGTACTTGGCACAGCAAAGCATAGACATTAAAAAAAGATTTTTTATTTCATATAAAAGTCTATTACATGTCTTAAAAAGAGCTGTAGAAAGAAAAATTTCTACAAAGAAAAGATCCTAAGTCTACAGCTAGGCGCAGCAACCACCATGTGCTCTCAAACAGGCGCATCTCGCTATGCGCTCTCAAACAGGCGCATCTCGCCATGCGCTCTTAGCCAGATGCATCCCTTCAGCCGCTCAGTTATGTGCATCCTCAGTTATATGCATCCCTTCAGCAGCTCATTTATGTGCCGCCCTTCAGCCAGGCACATCCAGCATATGTGCTATCAAATGCTGCGACTAATGAAGCATTTATTGAGCACAACGAGGGTGGCAGTCAACCCTCTAGCTGGAGGAAGAGCTCTTCAAACCAAGAAAGAGAAGAGCACCGTAATCAATCGACGACTAAAGAAGCAGCTTTCAACCCAACCAGAATGGGCAACACCCACTCTAGCGGAAGGAAGAGCTCTCCCAAAGCCCAAGGAAGATGATCGGGGCACCGCAATTTTGATCTGTGGCTCTTCCAGCATAACGGAGACGAGGCTCGAGCATCCCGATCTTTGGATGCAACAGGCACCTTCCCCCTGCCTCAGAAGCCCTCGACTCTGACTTTTGGATGTAACAGTCACCTTCAAGTGCATCAATGAAAACAATGCATCGCATCTTCACCCTCGGGAGCATCTCGTCAACAGAATGTGCTCGGGCAAAACAAGTTAATTTTGGGAAGACGTGAGAGAACGAGAGGCAAACTCTCTCCTTAGCACTATTTATAGGCCGGGCAAATCAAACCTATGCGCCAAGTAGCTGGCTCTCCGAATCCCCGTGCAATAAATTTGCATTAAATGGTGATGAACCTGACGCTTCGAATTCAGCCAAGTCAAAAACGGCTATATAAAGCACTCGAAGAACGTAACAGTCGGGCCCATAAAGACGTATCATGCAAACGGATGCGCCGGCCAGACTGCGCATCATACTGATGTGCCCATCAGCACCAAGCGCCATACAAGGATGCGCCCCATGCGTCCCCATGCGCCTAGTGGAACGCCGATCGATGTGCCCACTCAAACAGCCCATCACCCGTCAAAGAACATTAAATGCTGAAGTTTGACAGAGTTGGCAGCACGTCCCCCGAGGACTGAACAGTTGACAGCTTTTTTAGAAGACGAAGCGTCACCAACGTCAGCATCATCATTACTTTCCTCCGGTGGTTACAAGCCACCTGGCCGCCCAACCATCTCGCATGTGCCTCCACAGCCATGCGTCTAAATCTCTGCATGCGCCTCAAAAGCCGTATGCCTCAGACTTTTCTCTGATATCTAAAGATAGAAGTAAAGTCACTACTGAAGCCCCGCATGCGCCTCAAAAGCCATGCGCCCCGACTGGTTCATGACTCCTAAAGGTTACGAGCTAAAGTCTCCTCATGCGCCCAATCCCAGGCGCATCCTATCAGATCACTCCCCACCAAATCTGAGATCTTCGAGCCATGGACCTACGACACGTGTCCTTTGACTTGATTCAGCCTATGAAGGGGTGCTAATCACCCAAGATCTCAGCAACTGAAAGATCCTCTCTATTGCTATGTGTCAGCTCGGCCGCAGCCCACAAAGGCAACAAGAAAGGTTCAACTCCTCAATCAGAGCGCATCGCCCATACGCCTCCATCAGCAACCACCACGTGGTGTCCCCGCGTTCAGGCGCATCCTATATATGTGCGCATGAGCAGCCAGCCTGCAAAGATATAAATAGAAGGATCACTTCCTTCTTACGGACCTACATATCACACGACCACCGACATACATATACAGAGAGGCAGATACAGACACTCAACGTCTTCTTCCTCTCCGCAAGCTCCAGCACCCAGAGCAACTCAGACTTTCAGAGAACCGAGAACCATCGTCAGATCGTCAACGGAGTCAACGCATTACCACTCGCTCCATTGGCACAAGGGACCCAGATAAATAAAAGTGTACTCCTAGGACTACGTCTAAGTCCTACATTGTAACACTGTTCTGTTTATAATTGAAATTTGCAATCAAAAGATTTTAATAGCAAACAAGCTGGCGACTCTGCTGGGGACCTCTTTCTCCTCCACCGAGAAAGCTGTGTCACAATCCGACGACGTGAAGGTGGGCTCCTCCCACAAGACACTGGTCGTACGCCTCAATCAACAGACGTATGAGGAGTTCATCTCTGAAGGCAGTGCGAGTCCTTCGAAGCGGCTGTCGAAGCCGAAGAAGACTCGCCAAGTCTGGGTGCGCAAGGTCAACGCCTCTGGCACCACCATCGAAGGGGATGCGCCAATACAGCTTTCCTTTCCTGCTGACGTCCTCAGCAACTAAGATGCGCCCACCGATGTAGCGCATCTCTCGGGAAAACGTGCGGCTGACCACATTCCCCAGCCATCTCCCTCTCAGGCGAGGAAGATGCGTCGACGGAGCAGGGACGCAGCTAATGCCCCGCGCATCACCTCTGATGTGCCACAGAAGGTCTCTGTCTTTGACAGACTCACTCGCTGTAGTGGCGAGGAGAATTTGGACTCTGAGTACTATGCGCCCCAGCGGGCTGGTACGAAGAAGTCCAAGGTAGCACGGGCCATGCGCCTCAAACGTGCTATGCCGGCAGCAAATCAGAAGCATGTGCTCACAATCATGCGCACTGCTGATGGTAAGCTGTATAAGGTCGACTCGGGTGCTTCTGCGCCAGAAATGAGTCGACCTTCAAAGTCCTTGTCTCACTTGGGCGTATCTGTTGCGTTCGCAACCAAGTCGAGCAAGGCAAACGCTATGGTCTTGAACTCCCGTGCCTCTACTGGTTGTGCGTCTGAGGTTTGTTCAAGTCACTGTAAATGTTGTTCCCCCACTACTGATCTGAGCGCCTGTTTGGTGTTGGATCAGGGGGCACAACATTCACTTGACCACCCCGGCGCTTGGCCTTGCCATGCGCCTGATGGGGGTACGAAGGTGGCATTCTCCTCCAACGATCTGCGTAACGTGATCACTCACAAACACTGATCAGGAGAGTCGGTTGACAAGCACAATGCGCCCCTCACAGGGCACGCCTGTGCTGTAGTCACCATCAACTGCTGTTGCAAGGCAGCAGTTCCACCAAGACAGTCGGTGTTCCAGCGGCAGCAATCATCAATACCCCTCCGACGTCGCCTCGAAAAGAAGGTGTCAATAAAAGAGGAGCCAGAACTAAAGGTTGCATCATGCAACATAATCTCTAACTCCTCGTCAGTCCGAAAGGCGACTGGCAATTCCTCGTCCTCGTCCAAGAGCCAGCCGAGGAAAACCAAGACAACTGTCCCGTCCTCCGGAGTGTTTGAAGGCACTCAGAGGAGAAAGAAGATCTTGGAGGAAGCTGGGGGTAGTCAAGCCCTTGTTGATCCTCCTTCTGAAGACGAAGATGTCCTCCAGAGCACAGCTGGGGTGGATCTTCATCCTGGAGACGCAGCCTCCCGGACGTAGCTGGGGATGGTCTGGCCCCTGTGGACCCGCGTCTCGAAGACGAAGAAGTCCTCCAAGATAGAACTGGGGGTAATCAGGCCCTTGTGGATGCTCCTGAAGTCGAGGATGTCCTCCAGAATGTAGCTGGGGGTAGCCAAGACGAGGCTCCGGAAGAAGTTTCTCTTCTACAAGAGAGCGAGGCCGAGAGTGAAGCCTCAACTGATCCATCCGACTCCAGCCGTATCATGACAGTATACATGACTGGGGGTGATGCCGAGCATGATGCGCCGCCTGCAGACCTCATCCAGCGCATGGATACCTTGGAGGGAGGACTCAAAACCCTCTCTGCCCCCATACAAACACTGACTCAAGCAGTATTTGAGATACGGTCAGCTTTGGCCAGGGCACCGTCTACTGGTCCTGACCCTTGTAAAACCCTTAAATTTTTAATATTTTTTATCAATTTTGGTACTGATTTAAAATTTTTTGTATTGTACGTTGCATAGTCGTATTGTAGGTTGTGCGCAAGTGGCGTATTCGTAAATTGAACGTCGAGTGCGAATATGTGCGAGGTACATATTTTTGTAAATATTTTTAGAAGCTTGATTTTTCAAATAATAAATAATAAATATTTTCAATTATTTTAAAAGTTGTGAAATACGTCATATTGGAATTTCCAACTCTTTATTTTACATTATGAAATATTTTATAAATGATAATTTTGAAAACGAGGTATTATACAAATAGTTATTTCATACGAGATACATAAATTTAAAATTTATATATATAATTCCATTTTTAAAATTTATTGATATTAATATTTTATTATTCAAAAAGATATTTAAAAATATTTATAATTTTTGAAATTATTATTATTGCTATTTTTGGAACATTTATTTGAAATTTTTTATGGCCATTTTAAATCTTGATTTGAATTTTATGGTTTTAATTTAAAAGTTTAAAGGTAGAATTTATATTTAAATTTGAGTTTAGATTATCTAAGTTTAAATTAGAATTTAATTTAGATTTGATTTTTGAATTATTCGAATTGGGTTTAAATAAAACCTAATCCTTATCCAATGGGTATTCCCACATCCTATATATAGGCAGATACTCCTCCATAATTTCCAACACAACTCAGAGTGTATGTGCATCGTGTCGGTGCCTTATTCTCATCAACTATGTTCTTTTTACATCACAAATACAAACATATTCTCCACCGTGTCTGATCCCCGGACACGACGACATCCCTCCCAGCCCTATTCGGCCACCACTTCTCCCCGACCACAGCCTTCACCCTCCAAGTCCAACTCCTTGCCCCCGCCGCCTCGACGCCTACTGCCAAATTTGATCCTAGCCAGCAATCTAACTCTACGACCACGTCGTCGTCACCAACATCCCCATCCTTCTCGTTTCCTGTCCACCGCTGCCCCGGCAGCATCCCCGTCTCCACCATCTCCGTCAACAACATTCCAAAACCATCGCCACCACTGGCCGACTCCTGTTCCAGCCAACCCAAGCTACTACCACCGCCCCGGCTAACCCAGCCACCGAAACCACCACCACCACCAGCAAATAATATATAGTAGAGAAAAATCCCCCAACCCACTCACCTCCGCAGCCGCGCGAGTCCACCGCTCCCGGCTGTGTCATCGACCCCCGTCGCATCCGGAGAACGCTGGAGCCGAGTTCGCCGCGTGTCCCAGATCTGACGTGCTGGCGCACCTCTCCACCGCCGCCCCGCCTCGTTCCGTCCCCGCGACCGGAATCCAACGGCCGCCTGCTAGTGAGCGCCGACGCCATTCTCACGTGCCGCCCCCCTCTCTCCTCTCCGCCCGCCGCTCGAGACCACAGCGCCGACCGCCGCCTCACCGATCAGCTCGGTGCCTCGTCGTGTACGCCACCGCTGGTGCTCTTCCCGTAGCTGCGACCGGAGGCGCGCCCTTCGTGGACGACCCGACGCCCTGAGCGCTGCCGACGTCTAGCCACACCAGTCGCCTCATCGGAGCGCCACCGTCGGCGAACCCCAAAATCCCCTGTGAGAACCCTCGCTCCCCCCTTTTATTCTCTCTCTCTCTCTTGCTCTGTAAAGGAAAATTTAGGGGAATAGATATTAAGTAGTTCATTAGTTTATAACTGATATTATTATTATTATTATTATTATTATTATTATTATTATTATTATTATTATTATTATATTATTATTATCATTTTATTAGTCTACTTATTATACTCTTATGATTATTATTAATTTTCTATAAGATATATAAGGTAGATAGTTCCAAGTATTTTTACATAAATTATTATCACTTTATTAATTTTCAGAAGTTATATTATTATAATTATTATTATGATTAATATGTCTCATTTTTATATCTTATAATATTTACCTAAAAATTTCTCCTACTAGTAAATATAGTTCAAAGTATTTTTTTACAAATCCTCTTGACTAAGGAAAACATATATTTTTTTAAAGTAGTAGGAAAATTTCTCTAAAAATTAATATATGTATCTACCTCCTCAAATTCTCCTCAAATATCATCTTGATTACGACTGACCGCACCTTTCTATTCCTCGGCAAATTCGGACCCTTACACCACAACCATGGCTATTGGACAGAACATGACTTGTTGAATTATTGTAACACTCCAGGCAACACCACCAGGCAAGACACCTTGTCTTTACTGTTTAATTTCTTGCTCAATATCATGTATGTTTTTTCTTTATGTTGTTCTTTCAAAACTATATATAGATGCAAATTATTATACTTTATGCAATTGGCTTAGAGTTAAGGGACCACCGTATGTTTAGTGCATCTCATAAACTGTCACGATGTGCCACGGATTCTGTGTGAGTTGTGAGTCGCATATAGATGCGGACTTGCGTGCTGACTGATCATTGGTGCGTACAGGCCGTGCGTTAGGATAAAACTGCCAATAGATTGTGTACAAGACTTGGCAGTTATTAAGGATTTAAACAGTGTCGTGGAGTCAACACATGTATAGTATCATTGGGGGAGGGGACAGTTATTAGTGTAGGGGCTACATTTATTTTTTACACATTTTGGGCCGAGGGTGACTCTTATGAACACTACCTTCTGCCCAGGGCCGATAGTGTCTCGGATGAGCACTACTTGACGGCCACTCTTTATTACTTGCTTGCGTGAATCCGTTACAGCCCCTGCGTAGAACGTTGTCCTCTAAAATGCGTTCCACATAGAATGGTTAGGAACCTTTACTCATGCATACTTTTCTGTTGAGCTTTATTATTCAATTTATTGGCATGATATTATGTGTCTTATTACGTCCCTCTGAGGACCTGGTGATCTCTCCAGGTGTGTGTTTCGTGATTTCTTGCAGGTGCTTTAGCTCAGGCCATTCCTTCCTTCATGATGATTGCTCTTGGACTTGTCACTTGCTCTCGCTTGCTAAATTCTTTTCTTGTACATTTTTTCATATTTAGATTAGTTGGTAGTAGATTTGTCTCCGCCCAACGATTGTATACATGACAAATTCAAAGTTGCTTTTATATTATTATTTATCTTTGTGGATGAGATTTAGTGTCTTGGTTTCTACATTTTACAGCTTATGCATACATACGAGCCGTATATTTATTCGTATGTATACAGCTGGCATGATACGTTTCTAGTCCTACAATTTTGGGACTGGGGCGTTACATGTTTTTGTGGTGGCCCATGCAGGTCGAGTTTGTCACTTCGGTTACGTAATTGTACCGATGTGAGCCTGCAATATAGGATTAGAATCTAGGAATCTCATCCACCTACTTGACATCCTTTCTTGACTTCAAATTTTGAACTCTCATTCGCCCTCCTTGATTTGCATCTTGCTTGACTCCTTCTACCGTAAATTCTTAGTTTCGTGCTTAGTGACAATTAGAAAGATGACTACACTCGTATATGCTCATAGGTCAAACACATGGCTAAAAGGATTACATTGACAATTAGTATGCATTGAGTTCTTATTTGTGTATAAAAATATTTATGTTTCCTAGAAATTTGATCTTAAGGATTAGTTTATTCCAAGTTGGGTAGTAGTATATTACCGCCATCAAAGGATAGTTGAAATTTTATTTTAAAGGTGGTATACACAAGAGAATAGCTAGATCGAGAAAACAAAACTTTTATGAATTTTGAAATTGTGAAATAGTTATGATTTATTAGGGATATGAAATCAATTTGAGAAATATCTTGAGTTTTTATATTGTGACACTTGATTTACGGTTAACTTTAAGTTTGGTTTGTAATATGATAAAGTTTATCTCGAGATTATTTAAAGAGTTTAAATTATGATTTTGTAGACGACTAAAGAGACGAAAGTTTAGAAGGAAGAGAACTTGAGGTTTTAAATTGTGCGTACGATTTATAAGTTTATTAAATTTTGAAGAGATGAGAAAAAAAAATTTGTTTAAGAATGTTTGGAAGGTATCGACTTTGAAGGAAAAATTCAATTTCAAATTTTGTCCTATGACCTATGATTTATAGAGTTATTTAAATTTTGAGTTTAAAGCCTTTATTATGGATATTTAAATTCTGGTAAAAAAAGTATGTTCATTTTGCGATATACAAGGGCTATTTCGAGATTGATTAGAGATTTAAATTAAACTTTACAGTCTAAGATAATTGGTAATTGTGGCAGAGTATCTTGAAAATTTTTATTGAGAAACTTCGAAGAACTTGAAATTTAGATTAGATCATTTTGGTAGAGGACCAAGAAGCAAGAAAGGTCACCCTAGTGAGATAGAAGTATTCTACATTAGACTGTCATGCCACCTATATGATTATGATATTGCATATACACAAGTATAGTTAGTCATCGACCAAACCGATGAACATATCTTTTGACTTACTCGACCTTTCCTCAATTCTAGATCTCTAATCGTGACCATCTAATTGTTTGAAACTTATAAATGATTAGAATCATTCCCTTAATCATACCCTTATCCATGAGACTATTCTTTTTCTAGAAACTGTATTCCTAACTTATTTTACCTTGATCTACTGGAAACTGAATTGTCTTTATTTCCTGCTTTAACTTGGTCATTATTTGTGCGTTAATCATTATCTCATGAACTCCCACTTTCTATTTAAATTCTTTTGTGTCCTTTACCGTGACTTGGATATTTGGAGCACAACACTAGACTTTTCCATCCAACAAATCCCATATGCAAGACCTAGACGAGCTCACCTTCATGTAGGTATACCACGTGCCACTCAAACACTTCTCCTTGTATTCTATTTTCATGATATGACTTTGGGTCATAAGAGACTAAACTATAACCCTTACCATGAAACCAATATACCTTTTAGCTATAGATATGGTCTCAGACTCGACTCAAATTTTTTCGACCCAATACATGATTGGGATATACTAAATCCCTTAAATGCTTAACCTTGCGTTTTATCTTGATTGCTTAACCATTGTCCTTTTATTTTCATGTCTTATTTTGATTTACTTGGACGCATAACATCTTTTTGCAATATTTGCAACCCCTACTTCTCTCCCTTTCAATTGAATTACTTCACTTGTATTTACTATGTTTCCTCCGTGGTTATGCAACCTTTTCTTATATGATTTCCTTGTACGATTATGGAATTGAATCATGACACCCTTCGGTTAAAGAGGAAGTAGATTAGAAAGATTACTGTTATAGTTAAATAAAATAATTGCATGATTGGAAAACATGAGTTAATTTTGTTATTTGGTGAAATTAAGAAAAGGTGATATTATCTTTTAAAGAAATGGGATGTTCGAAGGATAGTACACTTGCTAATTACAAAAATGTTTGAGGAATTTATCATGATGCCTATGCAAAATTTTACAATGAAAAATGAGTACGAAATCCTTAGATTTGACTTAACTTTGGAAATTGATTGAAAGTTTTGAACTTCAACTCCGAGGAAGGAATGAACCTGGAGGATAGAATTTTGAAAAGAAAAAAAGGTATATCGATATGTTGGAAGAAATTCTTTTTACCGAATCCAAAAGTATTGACTTATCAAATTTCTATCGTTGCGATATTTGATTAGATATATGAAAATAGTAGATACTGAAAACTTTTGTGGAGTGATTGTTGAAGACAAAAAGATTTCAAGGAATGATGGTTATAAACCTTGAGAGGATTAATAAAATATATAAAAAGTTGAATATGGGAGAGGACTGATGATTTTGACGATATCGAATGAAAGTTAAAATTTTGAGATAGTCCTTGCCTATCGTAAGTTACAAAATTATCATTTTGTCGTTGGATGGTAGACGGGATCAAATTCGATATTGATAGGTTGTCATGAGATATTTTTCTAAACTATATCTTGGAATTCATACTTCATAGTTACCCAATTTGCGGTTATTCCGTAATTATTGCCTTTCATTGGAAACTTTTCTCCTTGTCAAATAAATTGATCGATTTCTTATCGGTAAACTCCTTTCCATCCCCTTCGCCCTACCTACCATAATTACTCCTAAATTTCGAGGACAAAATTCTTTTAAGTTGGGTAGGATGTAAAACCCTTAAATTTTTAATATATTTTTATCAATTTTGGTACTGATTTAAAAAATTTTGTATTGTACGTCGCATAGTCGTATTGTACGTTGTGCGCAAGCGGCGTATTCGTAAATTGATCGTCGAGTGCGAATATGTACGAGGTACATATTTTTGTAAATATTTTTAGAAACTTGATTTTTCAAATAATAAATAATAAATATTTTCGATTATTTTAAAAGTTGTGAAATACGTCATATTGGAATTTCCAACTCTTTATTTTACATTATGAAATGTTTTATAAATGATAATTTTGAAAACGAGGTATTATGCAAATATTCATTTCATACGAGGTACATAAATTTAAAATTTATATATATAATTCCATTTTTCAAATTTATTGATATTAATATTTTATTATTCAAAAAGATATTTAAAAATATTTATGATTTTCGAAATTATTATTATTGGTATTTTTGGAACATATATTTGAAAATTTTTATGGCCATTTTAAATCTAGATTTGATTTTTATGGTTTTAATTTAAAAGTTTAAAGGTAGAATTTATATTTAAATTTGAGTTTAGATTATCTAAGTTTAAATTATAATTTAATTTAGATTTGATTTTTGAATTATTCAAATTGGGTTTAAACAAAACCTAATCCTTATCCAATAGGTATTCCCACATCCTATATATAGGCAGGTACTCCTCCATAATTTCCACCACAACTCAGAGTGTATGTGCATCGTGTTGGTGCCTTATTCTCATCAACTATGTTCTTTTTACATCACAAATACAAACATATTCTCCGCCGTGTCCGATCTCCGGACACGACGACATCCCTTCCAGCCCCATTCGGCCACCACTTCTCCCCGACCATAGCCTTCACCCTCCATGTCCAACTCCTTGCCCCCGCCGCCTCGACGCCTACTGCCAAATTCGATTCCAGCCAGCTACCCAACTCCACGACCACATCGTCATCACCAACATCCCCATCCTCCTCGTTTCCTGTCCACCGTTGCCCCGGCAGCATCCCCGTCTCCACCATCTCCGTCAACAACATTCCAAAACCATCGCCACCACTGGCCGACTCCTGTTCCAGCCAACCCAAGCAACCACCACCGCCCCGGCTAACCCAGCCACCGAAACCACCACCACCACCAGCAAATAATATACAGTAGCAAAAAAATCCCCCAACCCACTCACCTCCGCTGTCGCACGAGTCCGCCGCTCCCGGCTGTGTCGCCGACCCCCGCCGCATCCGGAGAACGCTGGAGCCGAGTTCGCCGCGTGTCCCAGATCTGACGCGCTGGCGCACCTCTCTACCGCCGCCCCGTCTCGTTTCGTCCCCGCGACCGAAATCCAACGGCCGCCTGCTGGTGAGCGCCGACGCCGTTCTCACGCGCCGCCCCCCTCTCTCCTCTCCGCCCGCCGCTCGAGACCACAGCGCCGACCGCCGCCTCACCGATCAGCCCGGCACCCCGTCGTGCACGCCACCGCTGGTGCTCTTCCCGTAGCTGCGACCGGAGGCGCGCCCTTCGTGGACGACCCGGCGCCCAGAGCGCTGCCGACGTCTAGCCACACCAGTCGCCTCATTGGAGCGTCGCCGCCGGCGAACCCCAAAACCCCCTGTGAGAACCCTCGCTCCTCCCCCTTTCTTCTCTCCCTCTCTTGCTCTGTAAAGGAAAATTTGGGGGGATAGATATTAAGGAGTTCATTAGTTTATAACTGATATTATTATTATTATTATTATTATTATATCATTATTATTATTTTATTAGTCTACTTATTATACTCTTATGATTATTATTAATTTTCTATAAGATATATAAGGTAGATAGTTCCAAGTATTTTTACATAAATTATTATCACTTTATTAATTTTCAGAAGTTATATTATTATAATTATTATTATGATTAATATGTCTCATTTTTATATCTTACAATATTTACCAAAAAATTTCTCCTACTAGTAAATATAGTTCAAAGTAATTTTTACAAATCCTCTTGACTAAGGAAAACATATTTTTTTTAAAAGTAGTAGGAAAATTTCTCTAAAAATTAATATATGTATCTACCTCCTCAAATTCTCCTCAAATATCATCTTGATTACGACTGACCGCACCTTTCTATTCCTCGGCAAATTCGGACCCTTGCACCACAACCATGGCTATTGGACTGAACATAACTTGTTGAATCATTGCACCACTCCAGGCAACACCACCAGGCAAAACACCTTGCCTTTACTGTTTAATTTCTTGCTCATTATCATGCATGCTTTTTCTTTATGTTGTTCTTTCAAAACTATATATAGTTGCAAATTATTATACTTTATGCAATTGGCTTAGAGTTAAGGGACCACCGTATGTTTAGTGCATCTCATAAACTGTCACGATGTGCCACGGATTGTGTGTGAGTTGTGAGTCTCATATAGATGCGAACTTGTGTGCTGACTGATCATTAGTGCATACAGGCCATGCGTTAGGATAAAACTGCCAATAGATTGTGTAGAAGACTTGGCAGTTATTAAGGATTTAAACAGTGTCGTAGAGTCGACACATGTATAGTATCATTGGGGGGAGGAGACAGTTATTAGTGTAGGGGCTACATTTATTTTTTACACATTTTGGGCCGAGGGTGACTCTTATGAGCACTACCTTCTGCCCAGGGCCGATAGTGTCTCGGATGAGCACTACTTGACGACCACTCTTTATTACTTGCTTGCGTGAATACATTACAGCCCCTGCGTAGAACGTTGTCCTCTAAAATGCATTCCACATAGAATGGTTAGGAACCTTTACTCATGCATACTTTTCTGTTGAGCTTTATTATTCAGTTTATTGGCATGATATTATGTGTCTTGTTACGTCCCTCTGAGGACCTGGTGATCTCTCCAGGTGTGTGTTTCGTGATTTCTTGCAGGTGCTTTAGCTAAGGCCATTCCTTCCTTCATGATGATTGCTCTTGGACTCGTCACTTGCTCTCGCTTGCTAAATTCTTTCCTTGTACATTTTTCCATATTTAGATTAGTTGGTAGTAGATTTGTCTCCGCCCAACGATTGTATACATGACAAATTCAACGTTGCTTTTATATTATTATTTATCTTTGTGGATAAGATTTAGAGTCTTGGCTTTCTATATTTTACAGCTTATGCATACATACGAGCCGTATATTTATTCGTATGTGTACAGCTGGCATGATACGTTTGTAGTCCTACTATTTTGGGACTGGGGCGTTACAACCCTGGGGCCGATGGAGATTCAAGCGTACCCCTTCAACGGGTATCCTTGGATACAGATCGCCGCGAGCCACCTCTGACGTCGGAGCCCTCAAATGCTCAACTCCTGGCGGTACCACCTTCCCCGACTCCCAGCTCCACGGAAGACGTGGTCGAGATGATTAGGGACTTGCGCGAGCGCTTTGAGTCAAAGAATAGACAAGAGGAGCGCCAAAAAATGGGCATCCCCCAACCTTATCCCCTCGAATGGAACAAAGTGGTTTATCCTCCTAAGTATAAACCATAAACATTGACGCCATACGACGGGAAGGACTCTCCGCGTCGCTCTCTGACGTACTTTCAGTCTCAAATGGGATATCTCCCGAAGGAGGACGCACTACTCACCAACATATTTATCGGGGCACTGAAAGGAGTAGCGTACGACTGGTACTGCAGTCTTCCCGATAGCTCCATATCTTCCTTCGACGATCTGACACGTCTCTTCCTCGACCATTTCTACGACGGCGGAAAGGACATGACAATGGCGTCCCTCATAGAGATACGCAAGAAGGAGAAGGAAACAGTTCGAGTATTCATCGAACGCTTCCGACAGGCCTGCTTCAGACTGCCCCCGGGCATACCAGAACATGCACTCCTCTCCTCCTGCAGCATGAACATGCTGCCCGCAGTCAAACTCTGGCTCAACTCCACTCCTCCTCCCGACTGGAGTTCCTTGATCATCGAAGCCGAAGCAGCAGAAAAGAAGGCGTCCAATGCTCGCCTTCTGGGAGTTAGTTTCCCTGCCTTTGAGGACAAGGGAAAACGGCCTGCAGCCAACAACCCCGGACGAGAGACGAAGGGGAAACAGGCGTTGACTGTCAATGCCTCCAAAGGTGCATCAGCATCTACTCAGAAGCCTCCACTTGCACCAAGGCCAAATGAGGTTTATTCTTTCAACGATGAAGACACCCTACAACTCTTTGAGATACTGAAGCAGGGTGACAAGATCAAATTACCAGACCCGAAGCGTCCCGACGAGGTTAGAAAAGTGGACAATCCGAGGTACTGTCACTACCATCGGTTTGTCGGACATCCAACTAAGGACTGCTACGTCCTCAAAAACTACATCCAGCGCATGATCAATACGGATGTTATCTCCGTCGACTACGAGGAGAAAACGGTTTCGGCCAACCTGGTGTCACTCCAATTTGGCACCTTGCCGCCAACCACAACACAAGATGGCGTCGTCCCCATCCCTAAGGCGACAATGGAGGTGGTTAACTTACCACCTACTCGTGACAACGTGAGTGGACTCATCCCACTCACCACATCTCGGGGAGAGGTCTTGTGGGTTCACCCTGATCTCGTCTCCGAGGTTACTCAACCGGAGGTACGCTCTGCCTCTAAAACTAAGGGCAGGAAGATCAAGTCTTGCCGCATGGTCTCTTTCTTTGCGGAAGAGGCACTTCCTGTACAGACGCGTTCACATCAGAATGCCCAACCTGACGAAGCTGCCGTCGAGGTGGTGCCTCCTTGCACCATCCCTGCTGCCCAGGAAGAGGGCCCATCTAAGCCCCCAGCGACCAATAAGCAGAAGCATGTAGAGGCCCATTTCGACAAACCTCTGCGAAAGGAGAATGCTTCGGGGCTAGCCAAGCCCCACAACTTCGACATACTGGCACAACTTGCCAGTACTCCTGCCCGCCTATCTCTGTTTGAGCTCCTTCGTCTTTCCAAGGACACTCGTGAAGCTCTCTGTAAAGCCCTGAAGGATGCTGAGTCCTTCATCAGTCAGGTCAAGCAGCCTGAGGATACTCCGACTACATGTGCGTACTGTCATTGTGCGGATGAAGTTATCCCCAACATAACCTTCACCCAACAAGACATGCTGCTCAAGCACAACCGACACAACAGGCTACTGTATTATACAGGATATATCGGTTCCGTCAAGGTGAAGCAGATTCAGATCGATCTGGGGTCTTTCCTCAACATCATTCTGAAGACGCTGCTCTCAACACTGGGGATCCCAATGTACCGACTGGCGCCTTCCAACACAACAATCAGTTGCTTCAATGCTAGCAAAAGCGAGCCGCTGGGCAAGATACGGCTAAAGTGTCATATCGGTAACCTCAGAACCGAGGTGACTTGCTATGTCGTGGACGCCGACGTCAACTACAACCTCCTACTGGGTCGTCCGTGGCTGCATGAGTACATGGTGGTGCCATCTACGCTCCACCAATGTATGAAGTATGTGTCCACTAACGACATCATTCGGACGGAGTTCACGAACATTGACCCTTTCATGGGGGTCGAAGCCTACTTCACTGATTCTACCTTGTACAAGTCGCCCGACGAGGAGGAAGCCAATGATGCTGACAATGAAGCAGAAATGGCAGCGGAGCCCGACATGGAGCCAGAGATGATTCCCGAGGCTCCTTTAAAAATTTGACTCAAAGGGAAGCCGCCTCAGACGTTGCCTCCCATGAACATTAAGCTACCTGGAAAAGCACCAACTGCTATAGGTAGAACACCTACTGAGGCTCCCTTGAAGATACGGCTCAAGGGAAAGCCGCCTCAAACATCGGCTCCCCTTGTGGCAAAACTACAGGGGAATGCACCAATCACCGAAGGCGCAGTTGAGGCACCTCTGAAGGTGCATCTTAAGGGCAAGTCACCACAATCATCTGTCTCATCTAAACTGCCGGAGAAGGCCCACATAGCCCTCTCGGACCCCAAGATCAAAGCTATAGTGGACTCTTCCGATCCAATCCCAGTACTCACAGATGAAGAGTTAGGGAAATATATCTCTGCTGATATAGATGCACCCTCTCTGGATAATGTAATCCCGTGGGACAAAATCTTGTGTTTCATCAATAATAGAGTGTCTTTTAATTATTCTAGTCTTCCATATTGGACTACCATGTATACATTAGAGAACGCTCTACGGTCGTTGCAAACACAAATAACGACCGTCCATCATGTAAATTGAGTTGTCCCGTCCGAAGGGGTCTGTTTTGTAGTCCCACCACGAAATCGAGACGAAGAATCTATCATCTTTGGCAAAGTCAAGTGTTATCAAGACCTCCCACCACTCGAGCAAGAACTAGATACCGGCAGAATAAAAGTCTATCGATACACGGACAAGGCAAAGTACCTCATCCAAAAGATGGGTTACGACCTAAAAAGTAACAAAGGCCTGAACTACGGCAAGGGTCGACGTCTTCCTCTCCGGCTTCCAATACCTAAAGGAAAGCCGCAGGACTACTATTATCGAACTCGACGGGGAGTGGGCTATGTCACGCCGTCGTCAACTCCAGAGAGATCGGAGGCAGAAGAGGTAGAACATTCTCATTCATCCGAAGCATCAACTTGGGATTCCGATACCAGTATCGGATCAGTCTTCAAGAAAGTGCTATCAGTCAAAATGACATCTGTACAACCTCAAGAAGATGAAGGCGAAGACCAAATGCCAGAATTTTTTGAAGAAGAGCCCTGGGCTCAACGCCTAGGAGAACAGTGGGAGTCTCGTTTTGAATTACGCGAACCCCCTACCGAAGACGAAGTCGAGCAGATTGACCTTGGGGATGAATCTTCTTCCAAACCCATCTTCATCAGCAAAAGCTTAAAAGGAGAAGACCGGGAATCTTTAATCCAGCTGGCTAAAGAATATATCGATGTCTTCGCTTGGAGCTACGAAGACATGCCGGGACTTGATCCCCAGATTGCGATGCATAGGCTTAACATCTTACCTGATGTCAAGCCTATAAAACAACAACAACGACGTTTTCGTTCTGACATCATGAACGCTATCGATCAGGAAGTAGACAAACTCCTGACCAGCGGATTTATCCGTAAAGAATAACACCCGGATTGGGTGGCCAACGTCGTCCCTATCACCAAGAAGAATGGGAAGATACGAGTCTGTATCGACTTCAGGGATCTCAACACTGCTTGCCCGAAGGACGAATTCTCGCTTCCAATCACCGACGTGATGATCGACAACACATGTGGCTTCGAACGCATGTCTTTCATGGACGGGTATTCGGGCTACAACCAGATCAAGATGTTCCCCGATGACGCAAAACACACGTCATTCAGGACTCCGAAGGGGGTTTTATGCTAAACAGTGATGCCCTTCGGCTTGAAGAACGCCGGTACGACATACCAACGAGCTATGAGCACCATCTTCCGTCAGCATCTTCGCAAGACAGTCGAATGCTATGTTGATGACATCGTAGTCAAGAGCCATCTCAAAGGAGATCACCTACAAGACCTTAAGACAGTCTTCGATCTCATACGAGCACATCAACTCAAGATGAACCCCGCTAAATCCTTCCTTGGGGTTTCTAGCAGAAATTTCTTGGACTTCATTATCACGGTGAAAGGCATTCATGTCGATCCCGAGAAGACCAAAGCCATCCTTGACATGGACCCTCCGAAGAACCTCCGAGAGCTTTGAGGCCTGCAGGGGCGTCTGGCATACATCCGGAGGTTTATAGCAAACCTTTCCAGAAAATGTCAACCCTTCACCCAGCTCATGAAGAAAGGAGTCTCTTACGTCTGGACAGAGGAATGCCAAAAAGCTTTCAACGATATCAAGGCTTACTTGATGAGCCCGCCAGTCCTGGTGGCACCCGTCGCCGGCAAACCTTTTCTCCTCTACGTCCGTGCCATGGATCATTCCCTCGGTGCTCTGCTGGCTCAGAACAGCGATACAGGCTATGAGCAAGCTATCTACTACCTTAGTAGAACACTGATCGGGGCCGAACACCGGTACAACCCCGTTGAAAAAGAGTGTTTGGCTTTGGTATTTGCCATCCAGAAGACTCGCCATTATGTCTCGGGCCAGACAATTTATGTCATCTCCCGAGTCAATCCACGCAGAGTTCTCATGACGAAGCCAGGGTCATTAAACTCCCGGCTAGCTACATGGGCGATCCTACTAATGCCATACAACATGGTGTTCGTTCTACAAAAAGCCGTTAACGGTCAGGCTCTGGCCGACTTTTTAGCTGTACACCCCATCCCAGAGTCCTCAAGACTCTATGAAGACATCCTGGATGAGGTCCAAGAATCAAACGTCACCGAAGAAAGCTCCGTCTGGCGGATGTTTTTCGATGGCGCTTCAAGAACAGGCCCCAAAGGCCAAATCATCGTAGGAGTTGGGGTAGTCCTAGTCTCCCCCGATCAGCTGGTCATACAGCGTGCCTACTTCCTTTCGAAGCCATGCTCCAACAATGATTGTCGAGTACAATGCTCTCATCATGGGACTCCAGCTGGCGTAACAGCTGGGGGTGGATCATCTGGAAGCCTACGGCGACTCAAAACTCGTCGTTAACCAGGTCAGAGGGCAATACGAAGTTCGCCATAAAGATCTGATTCCTTACCATGAAGTTGCATTGAACATCATTTCAACCTTTACCAAGTTCTTCATCGAATATGTACCTCATTTACAAAATTTAGAAGCTGACGCTCTGGCTGGCCTAGCAGCCTCATTTGCAGTACCCCTCGGGACTCAACACTACGTCACGGTAGTTGGTCGAGACTTGGTCTATCCTAAAAACAACCTATGCTCACAAGTGGCCCATGCTATGTCAACAAGTGCTGGTGTTAATGTCCGAGACTGGAGATTCTCGTTTATCGACTTCGCTGTCTACGGAATTCTCCCAGAGGACCCGAAAGAAGCCGTCTCAGTCAGGAGGCGTTCCCTTCGATTCTATTACGATACAGCTATTAAAATGCTGTACCGATGCTCCTACGATGGACTTCTCCTTCGATGTTTATCCAACGAAGAAGCAGTCGAAGCCCTTCGAGAAGCTCACGACGTAACCTGCGGAGCCCATCAACCTGGCCCTAAGTTGCAGGATCGACTGCGACGCATGGGCTACTACTGGCCAACCATGGCAGCCGACGCTGTCGACTATGCTAAAAAGTGCCATGCGTGCCAGCTTCACGCTGACTTCATCCATACACCGTCAGAACCACTACATCCCACGGTCGCCTCTTGGCCCTTCGAAGCCTGGGGCATGGACATTATAGGATCGATCACCCCTCCTTCATCAAGAGGACACCGCTTTATCCTAGCCATCACCGACTACTTCTCCAAATGGACAGAAGCAGTTCCACTGGTGGAAGTGAAGAGCTCCAGGGTGGTCAGCTTCATTAAGCACCATGTCATCTACCGTTTTGGGGTACCTCAGAGGATTATCCACGATAACGGTCCTCAGTTCATCAGCCATGTTTTCAGCAGATTCTGTGACAAGAATCGCATTCAAAATGTGGCATCAACCGCCTACAATCTGGCAGCAAACGTATTGGCTGTGGCATTCAACAAGACTATCGTCAGGCTACTGAAAAAGGTCGTGTCATCCAACAAACGCGACTAGGCCGAAAAGCACGGCGAATGCCTTTGGGCCTACGGCACAACGGTACGGATCCCGACAGGCAACACACCATTCTTCCTGGTCTACGGAAGCGAAGCGGTACTGCCTCTCGAGATCCAGATGCCCTCACTCTATGTAGCGATCACAAATTAACTAAAAGAGGAAGACAATCAACATCGTCGTCTGCGAGAATTAGAGGCACTTGACGAAAAATGTCTCCTAGCTCAATAACGCATCGAACTCTATCAAGCCCGTATATCATAGGCTTTCAACAAGAAGGTCAAGCAGAGGACTTTCCAAGTAGGCGACCTGGTTCTGGCTGTCAGGAGGCCGATGGTGTTGACTCACAAGACACCAGGAAAGTTCGAGCCCAAGTGGGAGGGATCTTTTATCATAGAGACGGTATACTCGAATGGTACTTACCGCCTCACCAAACCCAATGGGGACTTGTTCATGATGTCCGTCAACGGCAAGTTCCTAAAGAAGTACTACTCTTGATATCCTTCAGAAATGTACTTCTATCTTCACCCAACAAGGGAGTCTGTGGACCCAATCATCAGGGCTCACATACAATTCCCTTCCACAAAATCTTACGCTTCCAGAACCCAGCTGTTCCGTGGCATTCTCCAGTAGAAGGATAACCACGTCCACATTACCTCTGAGTTGTTCCCCTACATCCTACAAAGCAGAATCTTACACTCTGTAAGACTACGCTACCCATCATGTTTATCACGTCCACATTACCTCTGAGCAAACATCCCGTACATACAACCCCTGCATTGCCGTACATTGATCGCAGAACTTCTACGTCCATATTACCTCTGAGAAGTTCCGCGTATCCTCCAGACTCATTCCTACCACGTCCATAACACCTCTGAGTAGGAAGATTCCATCATTTGAATCCCATATTTGCTACGTCTACATCACCTCTGAGAAAACATGTCGGTTCTCTCGAACTTATTATCTGTACCTAAAAACCAAGGTGCCCAAAAGATAATAGGCCCACACAAATCATCAAGTTCATGACAGCAAAAATGAACACACCACAAAAACTCTGTATTCTTTATTCAAAAAGTAAAGGATTACACCCCCAGCAAGAGTTGCAAATTACACAAAAAAAAGAGATTACAATCCCTAAACATCCCCGGGGTTGGCCGAAAGCTCTTCAATCCGACGCTTCAAGTCTGCCGCCCGAGTCTCTACGATCGCCAGGACCCGGCGATCGACTTCTTGACGCATCGTTTCTATGGCCTCAGGAGAAGTGTCATCCTCATGCTTCTCGTCCAACTGTTGCCGTTGCTGGGCCAGGGCAAGAGCCCGGCGGGTGAAAGCTGCTTCCTCCTCCTTAGATGCTACATGTTCAGCCTGGACTCGCTCACCATCTAATAAAAGTTGGGCCCGCTGGTCTTCAAGGAGGCAAATCTTGGCATCAACCTCCACTATACTAGCGTCCAACGCAGCTCGTAACTCCACCTTCTCCTACGTGGACTGAGATAACCTCTCCACCGCAGCCTCAGTTTCAGCCACCTCGCGTTCCCAAACACCCACGGTGGCCTGATAAGAGGACTCAGTCTCAACGATCAACTTCTCCTTTTTCGCGTTTATCAGGGCGGAGAGATCATTTCGCTGGATACACTGAAACTCGAAAAGTAGCTGGTGTAGCTCGGCCACCGAGGCCTCTAGAATCTCGGCCATATGATCATGGCCCTGGTGGGAACGTATCAGACCGATGTGAGGGAGTGCCAGGTTTTTTGCCATCGCGAAACTCCCATTGGCATCCATCACTGTCGATACACCCCTCTGTAGCATCTTATACACCGCCTCAATAATAAACTTCACATACTCATCTGCATCCGCTAGCTCCTGCGACGTCATAGCAGGAGTTGGAGGAGCTGATCTAGACAGTGGACCGGAAGAAGGCCCACCGGCTTCAGTCTGCGAGGCTAAAACCTCGGCATCAACGGACTCTTCCTCAACAGGGGCTTGACTACTAGCCAGAGGAGCCAAAAGAACAGAAGGAGCCGAGAGAGGCGTCGATATCATACCCCAAGTAAAAGGAGCAACAGAGGGTTCCAGCAAACCCTTATCCTTCTCAAGCTCGGAGGGACCACCGACGTCAGGGGATACCTCATCCGTCCCCAACACACTATCAGCAGGCCGTACGGGACATTCCCCCTCCGACAGAGCAGCGAAATCAGCACTTGTTTCCTGACTCGGCTCCCTTGGAGTCAGGATCGGCGGACGAGTCTCACTTTCACCATCAAATTCCACCGTAGGGATAGGATCTGTCGCTACCTCCCCGTCGGCAGCCACCTCACCCTCCGTTGCTGAGCCTGGGGTAGGGCTCGACAATGTTGCAGCCGACCACCCCTCATCATGACAAGGAGGGGAATCAAGCCTCTCATCTGTTTCAATCACGTTTATTGCCCCCGCAACAGGCTCACGCATCTCGGGAGGAACGTCATATAATGACGACAAACTCCACTCCACTTTCTCATCTAGAAGCCCCGTTTCTGCTGGGCCCTCAATGTCCAAGGCCCCCATGGCGGCTGGCACCATCTCGGGAACTGCTTCAACCTCAGCTTCCCTCCCAACATAATCTGGAGATATTGGAATCTCCACAACAACAACATCGTCTGGGTTCTCCTCCACGGAAGACATCACGATCGGAGGAATGCGCTCTTCAGATGAGCCCGCCACCTCCTTTGGTCTGCTGGCACCAGATTTTGGAGTACGGGGTCTCCTTTTTAGCGGCTCCTACAAAAAAAAAGTATAGGTCACAAGATGTTGAACCTAATAAGACTATATGGGACATCCTTACCTCCGCAAGTGCTGAGTCTGACGACACTGTCGGTGACAATGCCTTCTTCTGCCTCTTTGGCACAGAAGAGCCAGTCTCTGTATCAGCACATCTTTTCGGTTGATCGACCGAGGGCTCTGCCTGACCCCCCGTGGATATGGCAGGGGTACCTCGATAACCCACCTCTAGCGGACGGTACGATCGAGCCTTCGCCAATATGTTCCCAGTCGCCCCTAACTGAGTGTCGACAATGAAACTGGTCTCCCGATCATATCCGGGGGGCACGGCGTTCATGACACAGTAAAATTTGGCGATCGAGAAAAGAATCGGCGGCCGCGGATTCTGAACAGGCAGCGTAAAGCGAGCTTCGGTACATCCGGCATTGTAGTAATGCCAAGCTAGTGCACCATCCAGCAAACTTCCAGTATACCCCAGGTTAATACTGGGGTTATCCAACATCAACTGAGCGTAGCCAATTTGTCGTGCAAAATGGCTCGGCAAATACGGTTCAGATAACACTGGTTCCTATTCCGGTACACCAGATGGGACGGTCGGATACTTTGCAACTAGCAAAATCCCTATGGAGACAGAGTGGTGGCATCTTCACCCGAATCTATTAAGTCTTCGTTGGCCTCAAAACCCAAAAAGACGGGACCAACTTTGGTGATCTCCCACCCCTGATGGTGGGATAAAACTTTTCTGCCAACAGGAACACCAGTATGCGACTAGCTCCTCTAGTGAAAACGGCGGAGGAATGCATCTCCGGCCCTGTGGTCTTCTTCCGAGCCCGGACTCGTCACATTGGGATGGTGTAAAATTAACCACCCCATCAAATAATGAAATGGCAGTTCGGCACGGGGGAAGTTGTCATTCCTACCTCGTTCATGAACCACATTTCCCGTAAATTCTCGTAAACCTTGCAGCAGGTTACACACTATTGCGGGGAGTAGAGCCAGGCGACGGCCAAAAACCAACTTCACAGCTAGCAGGATTAGGTTTCAGGTCACCCTCTCCACAGAGGCTGACCCGCCCGAGAAGACATAATCCCGAAGCCAAATCATCAGATACGCAGCTAATACTGCTTTTGATGACATCCGATGAGTAAGGTGCCAGAAACAGCTATAGGAGCACTCGTCCGACTGTCCGTCCTCCTTTTCCCGAGGATTCTTCTCACTTAACCTGCTCATTTCGGAGAGCACCACGCTACTGGAAAGCGCTGGCGGAGTGGTAAACTGAGAGGGATCCTCCTTGTCTTGCTTAAAGACGTAATCTCTCCAAGCGGTCACAAGAGGCTGTGACTCGTCCTTATCCCTCTTTTGTATATAATAATGATGACTTGCCACTTCCTTGAAGATGGCCATCATCTCCTCTGCTTTGTCCCCCAGGACTTGGAACTCCTCGTTGGTCGAGAAGTATTCCTCGTAAGGTTCTGATCCCCAAGGGAGCTTTAACACTTCGTACATTTCATGAAGTACGAGTCCCAGCTCCCCCATCGGAGTGAAGAAAGTCCCGATCTGGGTGTTAAACATCTCCAGAAGCACGAGGAACATATGCCTGTTGATGTCGACGCCTGCCTGAGTAGCACGGATTACGGCAGTCAGCCCAATCTCTCGGAGTTCGGTTCGAAACCGCGACAGAATCCAGAGTGTCAGCTTGTCCCATTTCGAAACATAGTGACACCAACCCTCTACCCAAAATTCACCTTTCGGGTACGACCGCTCCAACAATAGCATACGATTTGCAAAAGTCGAAGCGCTAAAAGCAAATGTGTTGATGGGTACGTCACTGTAAATGTTCCCAGGACGTAGAGTCCGCCAGGTGAAAGAAGGTCCAGCCCGCACGACGGTCAAAGTATCCCTCTGATCGGAGGTAGCATCGATCTTGATGGTGCCTGCCACTGCTCCCCCCTGAGATGGGGTTAGCTCCCAAGACATCCTCCTCTTGGAAGCAAGACGACAGAAAGCCGTCAAAGGCCATTGACGCTCAAGTTGCTTAACAGTCATATGCACCCCCTTGCTGTAAAGAACCAATTAACACCTTTGCTTCAATAGAAGTAAGGCGGTCCCCGAACAGAAACTCAGGCTTCAAGAAAGTCACATTATCAGAAGTGGCAGATTTTAAAACCCAACGCTCCATCATCCGTTGGAGGAATACATGCTGTTGTTCCCGGATTTGAGTTATTCTTTCGGGAGGCTGATCCAGCATAATCGCAGCTTGGGCAGGGTTTATCACCTCCTCATTATAATCCACTCCCATCTGACAGAGGGCAGCATCCAGAAGCACTTCATTCAAGAGCGGGACAGTCATCGACACTGGTGGTCAACAAAAGAAGGCAAAGATTCAGAAAAATAACAAAAGAATCTGAGCCACGTTCTCATCAAAAGCGCATACCCAGAACCAAGGCTCAGGCGTATCTGAAAAGAAGCTTTGGCGCATCATCAGGGTCTAAACCCATGCGTGTCAGCAGTGGATCTTCGGCGCATCATCAGGGTCTAAACCCATGCACGTCAGCAATGGAGCTTCGGCGCATCATCAGGGTCTAAACCCATGCATGTCAGTAGGGGAGCTTCGGCGCATCATCAGGGTCTAAACCCATGCGTGTCAGCAGGGAAGCTTTGGTGCATCATCAGGGTCTAAACCCATGCGCGTCAGCAGTGGAGCTTCGGCCCATCATCATGGTCTAAACCCATGCGCGTCAGCAATGGAGCTTCGGCACATCATCAGGGTTTAAACCCATACGCGTCGGCAGAAAAAACCTCAGCACATCATCAAGACTCAAGGTCTATGCGCGTCGGCGTATGTGAGTTCTAAAAATGGCACAGAAAGATATGGTAAAGAATGATGAAACCCACCAATCACCGCCGGCCGAACGTCGACGGACGGCCGAGGGACATCATCTGCGACAGCCTCTACAGGCTCCTTCCCTTTGCCTCGTCCTCGGCCAGCACCGCCGCGAGGAGTCTTAGGAGCCATTTCTTGAAAGAAGGAAGTTAGGGTTTTTCAAAAGAAGAACTCTAAAAAAGAAAGCAATGAGAGGAAGAACTCTCTCTCTCTCTATCAGACGCCTATTTATAGGCTCAGTCGCACGCGTGAACCGATGAAGTGTGACCTCAGCCGCCGCCTCGGGTTCTGTGAAGAGATAACCGCAAACAAATCCAAAAAGATCATCATTTAATCTTCTTGGTTATCGAAGAGCTATCATTTGAATTAACTGAGAGGAGCATGCGCCCCATCACTGATGTGCGGAGTAATCATGCGCCCGAACAGTCATGCGCCCCGTTGAAAATGCCACCATGCTTCTTATTCAAAGTATTCCAAAACTTGACAAAAAGTTTTAAAAACTTTGAAGGGGGTCTTGTAGAAGCATGGAATTTCAGGACCAGAAATCCTATGCGCCAAACATTACATGCGCCAGGGAGCTCAGATGAGGTACTTGGCACAGCAAAGCATAGACATTAAAAGAAGATTTTTTATTTCATATAAAAGTCTATTACATGTCTTAAAAGGAGCTATACAAAAGAAAATTTCTACAAAGAAAAGACTCTAAGTCTACAGCTAGGCGCAGTAACCACCATGCGCTCTCAAACAGGCCCATCTCGCCATGCGCTCTCAGCCAGACGCATCCCTTCAGTAGCTCAGTTATGTGCATCTTCAGTTATGTGCATCACTTCAGCAGCTCAGTTATGTGCCGCCCTTCAGCCAGGCACATCCAGCATATGCGCCATCAAATACTTTGACTAATGAAGCATTTATTGAGCAGAACGAGGGTGGCAGTCAACCCTCTAGCTGGAGGAAGAGCTCTTCAAACCAAGGAAGAGGAGAGCACCGTAATCAACCTACGGCTAAAGGAGCAGCTTTCAACCCAACCAGAATGGGCAACATCCACTCTAGCGGGAGGAGGAGCTCTCCCAAGGCCCAAGGAAGATGATCAGGGCACCGCAATTCTGATCTGTGGCTCTTCCAACATAACGGAGATGAGGCTCGAGCATCCCGATCTTTGGATGCAACAGGCACCTTCCGCCTGCCTCAGAAGCCCTCGACTCCGACTTTTGGATGTAACAGTCACCTTCAAGTACATCAATAAAAACAATGCGTCGCATCTTCACCCTCGGGAGCACCTCGTCAACAGAATGTGCTCGGGCAAAACATGTTCATTTTGGGAAGACGTGAGAGAACGAGAGGCAAACTCTCTCCTTGCCACTATTTATAGGTCGGGCAAATCAAACCCATGCGCCAAGTGACTGGCTGTCCGAATCCTCGTGCAATGAATTTGTATTAAATGGTGATGAACCTGATGCTTCAAATTCAGCCAAGTCAAAAATGGCTATTTAAAGCACTCGAAGAACGTAACAGTCGGGCCCATAAAGACGTATCATGCAAACGGATGTGCCGGCCAGACAGCGCATTATACTGATGCGCCCATCAGCACCAAGCGCCATATGATGATGCGCCCCATGCATCCCCATGCGCCTAGTGTAATGTCGATCGATGCGCCCACTCAAACAGCCTATCACCCGTCAAAGAACATTAAATGCTAAAGTCTGACAGAGTTGGCAGCACGTCCCCCAAGGACTGAACAGTTGACAGCTTTTTTTAGAAGACGAAGCGTCACCAACGTCAGCATCATCATTACTTTCCTCTGGCGGTTACAAGCCACATGGCCGCCCAACCATCTCGCATGCGCCTCCGTAGCCATGCGCCTAAATCTCTGCATGTGACTCAAAAGCCGTACGCCTCAGACTTTTCTCTGATCCCTAAAGACAGAAGTAAAGTCACTACTGAAGCCCCGTATGCGCCTCAAAAGCCATACGCCCCGACTGGTTCGTGACTCCTAAAGGTTACGAGCCAAAGTCTCCTCATGCGCCCAATCCCAGGTGCATCCTATCAGATCACTCCCCACCAAATCCGAAATCTTCGAGCCATGGACCTACGACACATGTCCTTTGACTTGATTCAGCCTATGAAGGGGTGCTAATCACCCAAGATCTCAGCAACTGAAAGATCCTCTCCATTGTTACGTGTCAGCTTGGCCGCAGCCCACAAAGGCAACAGGAAGGGTTCAACTCCTCAATCAGAGCGCATCGCCCATGCGTCTCCATCAGCAACCACCACGTGGCGTCCCCGCGTACAGGCGCATCCTACATATGCGCACATGAGCAGCCAGCCTACAAAGATATAAATAGAGGGATCACTTCCTTCTTACGGACCTACACATCACACGACCACCGATATACATATACAGAGAGGCAGATAGAGACACTCAACGTATTCTTCCTCTCCGCAAGCTCCAGCACCCAGAGCAACTCAGACCTTCAGAGAACCGTCGTCAGATCGTCAACGGAGTCAACGCATTACCACTCGCTCCATCGGCACAAGGGACCCAGATAAACAAAAGTGTACTCCTAGGACTACGTCTAAGTCCTATATTGTAACACTGTTCTGTTTGTAATTGAAATTTGTAATCAAAAGATTTTAATGGCAAACAGCTAGCAGGCATAATGAGGACATATAGTCGGATTATGGTCGTATTTCTCGGGTGTGGGAATTTAAGATTTTCGTTGCCAAGCATGCGACAATGCAAAAATTTTAAATACCATAATTCTAGAGGTATGTACCGTAGTTGAGGACTCTGTGATTATCGTAGCCTTGCTCACTAGCATGACAGAGATTTTGAGTATCATGATGATTGGACAGACGCATACGATTATCGATTTGCATGATTTTTCTGTGTTTACTTTGTTTTAATTTTTAAGGATGATTCTTTTAAGGTGGATAGACTTATAGCACCCAGTTTCTATTTGAGAGTAATTTTAAATTTTATAATTTTAGTCATTTAATTTATGCTTTGATTTTTGAGATTTTAATTATTTTAAATTTTAAGCCATGACTTGTGATTTTGATATTTTACTATTGTTTGATTTTAATTTTGAGGACGAAATTTTTTTAAGGTGGATAGATTTGTCACCCCCAGTTTTCAGAAATAGGGGTATTTTTGTCATTTTTTATTTTAGAATATTTTTGGAATTATTTCTTTATGATATTATTTTGGGGTTATTTGAGTCGGGTTCGAATTTCAACTCAATCCGACTTGTATCGGGGACCCGGGGTAGTGTTGACTCTAGTGGGGCCCACACACTAATTAGCCATGGCCCACATGCTAATTATTTTAGTTAGTGGTTAGGCTAATTATTTTGGATAGGGTTAGTGTGATTAGAGACATTAGAATGACTAATTTAGCCCCAACCAATTAGCCCTTTCCTAATACTAATACAATATATTAGTGGGGGCATTTTGGACCTTACCATAATAGGACACGTAGCCCCATTATGGCTGGCCACTTGGGTGAGGATAGGCTCTAATCATTTCATCATTATCCCTTTTATTTTCTCTCTCTTGTTCTTCCCCAAATTTTTAGAGAGCAATCTCTATTGATTTCTCCACTAAATCCTTCTACTCTTCCACCCAACCTTCTTTTTTCCTTCTCTACTCAAGCCAAGGAGGAAGCTAGCCAAGTTTCGGGAGGATTCGGAGCTCGTTCGTGTCCATTTGGGATTCCTATGTGTCGGTGTCGTATTGGGAAGCCTTTTTTTCGATTCGATCTACCGGGAGGTATAAATCCCTTCTCCTTCTCATTTTTCTCATGCATATAGGTTGATTTTGACCAATAGAAATGACCCCCATGGTTGTGTCTCCATTTGTGTCCGTTTCGTGTCCTTTTGGAGACTTTTAGGAGTGTCCTATGTGTAGGCTTGTGTCCTAGTGGAAAAATCTCTATTGGACACTTGTTTTTATATATATATATATATATATATTGTTTAAATGTTGTTTAAATATTAAATCCCATATTTCTATGTGTTTAGAGATGTGTTTTTCTATGTATCATATTGTATCATATTATTTAATCTATATATATATGTGATATATTGTGTATCCAATTTTGTTGTGGGTATAGTGGTTCGGCCAAGAGAAGGAATTTAGAGAGTGTGGTAGTTAAATGTGTATGTATGTGGGTGTTTGTGTATAGAGGAATTGGTGTTGGTAGAGTGTTTGATAGAATGTGAGAGTAGTAGAGAGATGTTGTGAGTGATAGGAAGGGGGAGTGTGAGCTGCTGCCCACAGCAGCACTTGTGGGAGACTCAGTCCCCACCTAGGACTGATTTGAGCAGCAGCACCTGTGGGTGTGGGGACTGTCAATAGAGCTGCAGTAGCAGCAGTTTTAGGGGGGGTTTAGCCCCATTGGGAAGCCCCTAAACTAGTCTTGTTTCACCCTTGATAGCCCCCCTAAACCTGTCCATTAGCACAGCCTAATGGCTGTCCAAACCAGTCCATTTATACCCCTTAACAGTCCCATATATAACAGTCCATGGCTGTCCCTAAAAACAGTCCATGGCTGTCCCTAATCAGTCCCATAGCTGTCCATTTGCACTACATATCAGCCCTTCAAACACCCTATTAGCTGTCCTAAATCAGTCCACTTTAATGCATACATGTGTGTGTGTGTGAGAGAGATTAGTGTGTGTGTGAGCCTATATGTATTTGTGTGTGTCAGCTCTATATGCCTTTATGTGTGTGTGTGTATGTGTGTGTGTGAGCCTATATAAGTATAGCTAATAGCCTATAGGAGAGCCTATATGTAAACCTATAGGAAAGCCTATATGGGTGTTATATGTGAGTGAGTGTGTGAGTGAGTTGTGTGGGTGAGTGTTAGGATAATGTGAGAATGGTATATGATATATGGTAAGTAATGGGTAGGATAAACCCTATGTGTTCTAAGATAGGTTAGATATCTAGGAAACCTATGTATCTTGGTAGGTAACCCTTAGATAGGATAGTATCTAACTACCCTAGGGAGCCTAGGCTAGTATCTTGAGAATTAGCAGGGTTTCCTTTGTATTGGGCAAGGTATCGGGATTACTTTGGTAAGGGTAATGTAGGTATTTGAGTTTAGAGTTAAATATATGGTTAGAACTTGGTTCTCTTGGTTGGTAATGATCAAATATAGTGCTCCTAGACTAGTTTTGACTTCGGTTGACCATTTTGACTAAAAGTTAACAAAAGTCAATCGAGAGTCAACCTTAGCCTATAAGTAACTAGGGTTGACCAGTTGTTGACCAGGGTTGACCAGTTGACCAAAAGTCAACTGTAAGTCAACCTTTGACCCCGTTTGACCTAGTTTGACTTGGATTGACTTCCAGTAACCTGGTATGACCTAGTATGAACCAGTATGACCTAGTATGACTCAGTTTGACCTAGATTGACCTAGTTTGACTTAAACTTGCATTCATGACTTAAATTAGTTTTATTTTCATTATAAAACCCTGTTTGACTCATAGTATCTTATTTTAGGTCTGCGATTACTCTGAGCGTCTGTTCACCTTATCAGCTCAGGACCGTAGGCGAGTACATTTACTGATAGTTTTTATTGTCTTGATATCTACTATATCCGATTCAGTTGTAGTGTCTTACATGATTTCCGACATGACGGTTCACGGACTAGTATACGTCGAATCCTGTCATGAGATATTATTTCCGAATTTCATTGGTATATTGGTGTGTGATATCCATGTTTCATGTACTCATATAGACATCGATTTGGGAGTGGGCTGGCCCCCTGCTTTTGAATCCCGTGTCATGACGTGCCATGTCCGGATCCATGATACTATTCGGGAATGGGGAAATTATTAGGAGTTATGTGATCAAAGCCCCATGTCACTATTTTGCTTGTGCCACTGTCACCTCACGTAGGTTGTAGCAGATACCTCCATGTCCTTGTTATCTAGGTTGGCCGGCAGGACTTTCATGAGATCACCGTAGATTGTCGGGCCAAGTGGATAACCCTACCATGATACCCTAGCCGATCACATAGCGCTCTAATAATTCAAGTCACATTTTTATATTTATTTATCATAGGAGGCTAAGTTCTGTTCGAGAGAAGGGTTACAACCCCGATCCTTGTTTGGTTTAAGGGTTGTAACTCGGTTTCCGAATAGTTCCTAAGTCATCCTATATATATATATTGTCGTCTTATTCAGTATTCACATCTATTATACATTTCCTGCTGATTTTACCCTGTATTTTACATATCTTTGTCTTGTATTTCAATATACTGTCTCTTATAGTATTTGTCAATTCACATGGAACTGTTGTTGGTGTTTGTACTTGCTCATTTTCCTGACAGGATACCGTTGATATATCATAGATGATTCTGAGGCAGATTGCCCGACGAAGTATGGGGTCGAGTCTGACAGAGTAGACCTGGACCGGGGCTTGTTAGTAGAGCCACTAGACTTTGCTCACCCTGAGTAGTGTAGTTTAGTTAGGATTGCCTGGCCTGCGCGCCAGCTAGTACTTTTAGTTTGTAGCATTTTATATTATATTTCTATGACTCTGTGTAGTTGTATATAGCTCTGGACTTGTGTGGATCTTGAACTTATTTCCTGTTTTCATCTATCATATTTTCTTTCGTGCTAGCTATCCTAGTTTGTTTTTGTGATAGAGACGGTATTGCTATGTCACCTCCATTCGGAGTGTATATACTGTACAGGTACCTTTATACTATTTACTGTAGTTTTGTAGACAACCTAGACAGCGTTCTACCGCCGATGCTGCAGCGTAGGCTGGACGTAACCAGGTACTCGTGCCCCTAATCAGGGTGCGAGTCATGACACTTCCCCTCTATATATATATTTTCTTTTTCTAGAAACTAGGGTTTATTCTTTAGCCGATTTTTAGAGGAGATTGATCTTGGAGAATCTCGACTTCCCGAAGCGATTTCCGCCAACTCCGACGTACTTTTCGTGCGCCATTTTTTTACTTGGATTCGTATCGAGCTAATCTTTCTGATTATGTAACTTATTTTTGTAGATATTATTCCTAAATTTCTGGAAAATTAGTAGAGTGTCGGTTGTCCGAAACTTGACACGTTTCGGTGTTTTCGAGATTCCGGGAGAACCAGAAATCAAAATCACGAACCGTTTAAAGTTTCGGAAAGCTAACACAGAGCTCTACAATCCAGAAGTTATTTTATTCATCTAGTATTTTATTTATTCTGTTGAACTCAGAATTGATCGGTTGATCACCGTTTTGGTCACGATTAGCCAAAACGGCGATATCTTTTGACCAAAACGTGATTTTGTGGCATGGTTAATTCCAGCACACTTGTGGCACTGAAATCTACTAAGGTGCACTTTCAAAATCTAGAGTTCACAGCATTTGACTAAATAGTCAGCGGTACGTCTCGATTTGCGTGCCATGGTTTCCAAAATTGAGAAATACGACTTTCGATGGCCAAACTTGCATGTTTAGACTATATTCAGATTATTATTAGGTTAAATTATATTTTTAAGTGAATTATTCCAGAATTAATTATTATTAGATTAGTAACCCAACTAGCCACTATTTAGAACTAGAATATTAGAATTGATTTGTTGTTTTCGTGCACGGTTCGTGGTGCGATATGTGTTATAGGTTGACAGCTTCTAGATCGACATTTCCTTCATCCTCTACTTGTGGCTAAGGTTTGTGCAAGGATTCAGGCAAGTACAGTATAGCATTTATGTTTTAGTTCATTATAATGTTTACTCTATAGTTTTCTTGTTTGATATTCCGTTGAGTCATTGCTTAATATTCCATTGAGACACGATTGTGATACTGTAGTTATCATATGCTTCTTAGGGTATCATTGACCGTTATTTATTGTTAGAGAGTCGGGAGGGGAAATACTCGATAAATACGTGAACAAACCCAATTACCGTTACCGAATGATAGCTAAGTCATACATACCCATGTTTGAGTTAGCCGTACCAATTACTGAATGATAGCCATCTATGATTTGTCGTATTAGCCCATCCGTTCACATATTAGAAGGTATTTCATACACACATAGTGATTCCTATCCTTTCCTTTACCTAGTCTATTATCTTGTTTAGTTCACATCTTGCCAGTTCATATCTTGCTAGTGCTAGTTCATATCCTGATAGTTCTTGTCTTGCTAGTTCTTTATATATTCTTTACCTTTATGGCATCTCGCTTGTTCTAACTTATTTTGGACTAACAACATTAATTGTAATATGGTTGTACTCTGCTCCTTTCCTAACTGGATCGTCGTTATAGGTGAGGGCGAGTATCTCTAGCACTTCATGTTATGGACCAGCAGTGGGTAGTGCTGACGTTGTTGGTACCGAGACTCAGGAGCCATGGTTGATCTCTGGAGGGATCTAGATTTACCTTTATGCAAGTCTTAGTTTATTTCTTAGATGGATCAGATTTGTTCATGGATGGACGATATTTTATTGTTCTGGATTTTAGTCTCTTTGTCATTGGATTTGGATATTATTATTTTATTATCTATCGTACTCTTGTTTCCTTGGTTTGTGTCACTGCTGAGTACGATTTGTATTTGTCTTCTGTTGTATCTGTGGAGGATGTTATTGTGTGTACTAGACAGCGTTCTACCGCCGATACCGCAGCGTAGGCTGGGCTTGGATACAAACTCGTACTCGGTTATCCGGAAGCAGGTCGTGACAAGTTTTTATGGTGGCCCATGCGGGTCCATTTTTGCAAAGACTGCGAACTCGTAGTAGTACTTAAGTTAGTCGTACTACTGCAGGCCTGCGAATAGGATTAGATTTTAAGGACATCCTCTACATATTTAATTATTGATCTCCACCTTTGACTTTAACCTTTCTTGATTTGCATCCTGCTTGAATCTTTCTGCCGTTTAAACGCTTTACTTTTATTGCAGCTAATGGATTCTCAAGACAGGAATATCGCTCCCTTGAACATCCGAGCAACTGTCGGCGGATCTTTCGTGAATGGAACTCCACCGACCCACGGAGGCCACTTCACCCACCTAGACGAGACGTCCCAGCCGCAGACTTCGAGATTTTGCCGTGATGACAATCCACCACCTTTCCAGTTCCCTCCGCCGACTCTGCTACCAGCATAGTTTTCAACACCAGCATATTTCCATCAGCCAGCACCCTTCCATCTGCCAGCACCTCTTCCGCATCCAGCACCAATTCTGCCTCCAGCACCTGTGCTGGACAATGCCATGCTACTTAGGATTTTCCAGCAGCTCATCACTTCCCAGATGCGGCAGGCCGACGTTTTTTGTGACACTCTGAGGGAGGCTCTTCAGACTAGAGATGCTCTCCCACTACGCCCCGGGACTTCCAAGAATTTCATAGACCTTAGGCCCAGAGAATTCAAAGGAACGAAAGGGATTCTCTACGCAGACGACTGGTTAGATAATGTGGATGGCAACCTCCGGATGGCTCAAATTCCTGAAGATATGAAGGTCGAGACAGCTAGCATACAGCTTTACGACATCGCCTGTACGTGGTATAGAGACGAGCCCCGATTCACCGCACCAGACGTGACTTAGGAAGAATTCAAGGAGCTGTTCAAGACGAAGTTCTACCCCGACGCAGCCAGAGAGGAGTTAGAGAACAAGTTCGAGAGCCTGGAGCAGGGCGACCTCTCCATCGACGAGTATACCGCAGAGTTCTCCCGCCTCAGTCGCTTCGTAGATGCCTTGACCCCTGCAGCCAAAGCCAAGAAGTTCAGAAAAGGGCTTTCATATAAAATTCGCATAGCCATCGCCACCAGCCAGGCCACCACATATGAAAGAATCTTGAAAGTTGCACAGGGCATAGAGAAGGAGCTGAAGCGCAAGCAGAAGAGAGATAGAGACGCAAATAGAGGACTTAACAACCATTTGGGATCGGCAAAACGTCCCAATATTCCAGAGAATACTTCACCCCAGCACTATCACCTGCAGTCTCGTTACCTACAGCAGCAGAATCAGACTCAGGCGATTATTACATGATCCTACTGTTGGGGGCCAGGTCATCATTTTGATCACTGTCGTAAAGGTTACGACAATGCTTATCGTGCGGATCAGCTACGCACCAAGTGAAAGAATGTCCAACATCATTTATTCGTCGAGGCCAAACACCTACTCAGGGAGGACAAGGAGGACTGCAGCAGCAAGGACAAGGATAAGCATTGTAGTTATGACTCGACCTGAAAGTAGAGGTAAATAAAATAGGTCCACTTAAAGCCTTTCATAGTTATAATTAGTGTGCATGTTTAGTAGTATGCTAGATTAATTATCTAAGATTTTAAACCTTTCCATGATATAGACTGGAAATTATTTTAGATTTTGCCTATAGAAGTTACTTAGTATGGCTGGTTAATTTTTTAGGACAAAAATATTTTTAAGGGGGATAGTATGTGGCATCTGCCACCCCGATTACAATTTAGTTATATTTTTTTTCATTTTTATTTGAATAGTTTGTATTTAATTTTCTATGATCATAGGAGTTGTGACTAAGCCCATAGGTGTTTATGGACCATCTTGTGGTCACATGACCTCTAGATAGGGTTTATAAACATTCTATAGCTATATTATATTTTGTTATGATTTTATATATTTTAAAATAGTTATTCTATGAAGATTTATATTTATGAATGACTTTCATAATTTATTTTGAGGCCATTTGTGACTATTTTGAGACCCAGTATTTTTCTTTAGGCTCTATTAGGTTAAATATATTTTCTGTATTTTTCTACAATTTTTTGGAATTTTTAGATAATTAAATATAGGAAAAACCTATTTTTTAAGACTTCTAGAATTTACTGTGCAAGCCTATGAGAAAATATTAATCCCAAATATTTTTCTAGGGTTCATTATGCTATTTTATATTTTCTAGAATTTTTCCATAATTTTTGGCAATATTTAAGTATTTATTTATTAAGGTTTATATATTTTTAAAAGCTTCCAATATTTATTATGAGGCCATTTGGGACTAATATGAGACAAAGTATTTTTATTTTGTCTCTAGGAGGTTAATTATAATTTCTATAATTTTCTACGATTTTTCTAGAATTTTTAGATATTTATTTGAAATTATTTGGAGTTAAATTGAATTTAAATTAGTTTCTGTAATTAATTACACACTCACTGGTACAGTCAACGCCAGTGGGCCCACATGTCAGCCACTGTGGAGACCCAGTCAGCGCTGACTGGCTATATTAGGATATTTCCTAATATAGAGTCGGCTCCAAAACCGACTCTAAGCCGACCAAGCCAAGCAACTGGGCCATTTGGCCATTGGCTAATAGGGCGGGATGCACAGGATTGCAACACGTGGCACCTAGCCGCGGCTCGAGCCGCTACTTGGCTGCTTCCCCCCTATATATATATATTTTCTTTTTCCAGAAACTAGGGTTTATTCTTTAGCCGATTTTTGGAGGAGATTGATCTTGGAGAATCCCGACTTCCCGAAGCGATTTCCGCCAACTCCGACGTGCTTTTCGTGTGCCATTTTTTTGTTGGATTCGTATCGAGGTAATCTTTCTGATTATGTAACTTATTTTCATATATATTATTCCTAAATTTTTGGAAAATTAGTAGAGTGTCGGTTGTCCGAAACTTGACATATTTCGGTGTTTTCGAGATTCCGGGAGAACCAGAAATCGAAATCATGAACCGTTTGAAGTTTCGGAAAGCTAACACAGAGCTCTACGATCCAGAAATTATTTCGTTCATCTAGTATTTTATTTATTTTGTTGAACTCAGAATTGATCGGTTGATTACCGTTTTGGTCACGATTAGCCATAACGGCGATATCTTTTGACCAAAACGTGATTTTGTGGCATGGTTAATTCCAGCGCACTCGTGGCACTAAAATCTACCAAGGTGGAGTTCACAGTGTTTGACTAAATAGTCAACGGCACGTCTCGATTTGCGTGCCATGGTTTCCAAAATTGAGAAACACGACTTTCGATGGACAAACTTGCATGTTTAGATTATATTCAAATTATTATTAGGTTAAATTAGGTTTTTAAGTAAATTATTCCAGAATTAATTATTATTAGATTAGTAACCCAACTAGCCACTATTTAGAACTAGAACATTAGAATTGATTTGTGGTTTTCGTGCACGGTTCGTGGTGCGATATGTGTTATAGGTTGACAGCTTCTAGATCGGCATTTCCTTCATCCTCTTCTTGTGGCTATGATTTGTGCAAGGATTCAGGCAAGTACAGTATTGTATTTATGTTTTAGTTCATTATAATGTTTACTCTATAGTTTTCTTGTTTGATATCCTGTTGAGTCATTGCTTGATATTCCATTGAGACACGATTGTGACACTGTAGTTATCATATCCTTCTTAGGGTATCATTGACCGTTATTGATTGTTAGAGAGTCGGGAGAGGAAATACTCGGTAAATACGTGAACAAACCCAATCACCGTTACCGAATAATAGCTAAGTCATACACACCCGTGTTTGAGTTAGCCGTACCAATTATTGAATGATAGCCATCTATGATGTGCCGTATTAGCCCAGCCGTTCACGTATTAGAAGGTATTTCATACACACATAGTGATTCCTATCCTTTCCTTTACCTAGTCTATTATCTTGTTAAGTTCACATCTTGCCAGTTCATATCTTGCTAGTGCTACTTTATATCCTGATAGTTCTTGTCTTGCTAGTTCTTTATATATTCTTTACCTTTATGGCTTCTCTCTTGTTCTAACTTATTTTGGACTAACAACATTAATTGCAATATGGTTGTACTCTGCTCCTTTCCTGACTGGATCGTTGTTATAGGTGAGGGCGAGTATATCTAGCACTTCATGTTATAGACCAGTAGTGGGTAGTGCTGACGTTGTTGGTACCGAGACTCAGGAGCCATGGTTGATCTCTGGAGGGATCTAGATTTACCTTTATACATGTCTTAGTTTATTTCTTAGATGGATCAGATTTGTTCATGGATGGACGATATTTTATTGTTCTGGATTTCAGTCTCTTTGTCATTGGATTTGGATATTATTATTTTATTATCTATCGTACTCTTGTTTCATTGGTTTGTGTCACTGCTGAGTACGATTTGTATTTGTGTTCTATTATATCTGTGGAGGATGTTATTGTGTGTACTAGACAGCGTTCTACCGTCGATACCGTGGCGTAGGCTGGGCTTGGACACGAACTCGTACTCGGTTATCCGGGAGCGGGTCGTGACAAGAGGCTTTCAGTGACCTGTTAAATGATTACAGGAAACGGCATAGTAAATATGAAACCTCTAAGAAGGTACTCAAAGAGTACAAAGATGAAAAAGGAAGACTTACCGACCAACTAGAACTTGTTAGAAATAATGACTCTTCTATTGAGTCTGGTGAGCTTTCATCTACTAAGTTGTTGTTACACGAGACTACCAAGTTATCCGAAGAAAAAGACCAAACTATTATCCAGTTAAAGAAAGACCTATCTAAGGAGAGAAAGAGTCTCCAATGTGCACAAGTCAGAATTGAAACACTTACATCTGACTACACTAGATTATATGACACTTCCAAAAAGTTGGAAATTAGTTTAGAAAAACAGCCTGAAGTTGCTTCTTCCTATTCTAACACGTGTCAATTACCGAATCATCGGAACACGCCCAAACCAAACACTGTCAGACCAAACCATACCAAACCTATGCCCAAGAAGACTAATAGGCATGCATTCTTCTATACTAGAAAACCAAAACCTACCAATCATGCATCTCACACAATATTCAAGACTCAACATGCAAAATGTCATTATTGTGGCCTCATTAGTCATATATCCTCTGCATGTAGAATCAGAAAGTTAGTAGATTTAAATGTTTATGTATGGATACCAAAAACTAACCAGTCAGGACCCTACAAGAAATGGGTACCAAAAGTTTCATCTGCAAATTGTTTTGTAGGTGGAACGCCCTTCACATGCTAGGAGCAAATGGATCCTCGACAGCGGGTGCTCACGGCACATGACCGGTGACTCTTCATTATTCGTAACACTGTCGAAGAAGAATAAAGAAGGATACGTCTCCTTCGGTAATAATTTAAGAGGGTACATAATCGGTATCGGTGACATTGGTAAGGCTCCCTATCATGTGATTAAAGATGTCTGTCTAGTTACCGAGTTAAAATATAATCTGCTCAGCATAAGCCATTTAGCTGATCATGGTTATGGCATTAACTTCGTCAAAGACAAATGTACTATAGTTGATAGTTCAACTGGTAGTACTATCTTTGAAGGTATCAGGAAAGACAACATATATGTTTTTTATTTGTTGGAAGATGCTAACAAAGCAGGTAGATGTTTGATGGCCAAAAGCATTGAGAGTCAACTATGACATATAAGACTCGGTCATGTAAACATGGATACAATTTCAAAACTATCTACAAAGAAGTTGGTACACGGCTTACCGGACATATCTTTCAAGAAGGATACGGTATGTAGTGAATGTGAAAAGAACAAAGCTACTCGATCCACATTCAAATCCAAGAACGCTGTAAGTACCACTAGACCTTTACAATTGTTGCATATGAACTTATTTGGACCAAGTAGAATTGCTAGCCTAGATGGTAAGTTATATGCATTTGTCATTGTAGATGATTTTTCTAGATATACATGGGTTTATTTTGTTGCACGCAAGAATGATGCATTATCAGAATTCGTCACCTTTTGCAAGAAAGTACAGAATGAAAAAGGGTTCATGATTACTCGCATTCGTAGTGATCATGGCGGCAAATTTGAGAATACAGAATTCAAGCAATTTTGTGACACACATGGTTATTTGTATGAATTCTCTTGCACTAGGACTCCACAACAAAATGGAGTTGTGGAACGTAAGAACATGACTCTATCTGAAATGGCTAGAGTAATGTTAAACCAATTTAGTCTACCTAGATACTTTTGGGCTGAAGCTGTCAATACAGTGTGCTATATTCTCAATAGGGTTCTAATTCGACCTATATCGAAGAAGACTTCCTATGAACTATGGTTTGATAGAATATCCAATGTTTCATTTTTCAAGATTTTTGGTTGTAAATGCTTTATTCTTAATACTAAAGATAATTTGAGTAAATTTGATGAAAAGGCCAATGAAGGTATATTTTTAGGTTATGCAGCAAAGAGCAAAGGATACAGAGTCTTCAACAAAAGAACCATGATCATCGAAGAATCAATCAATGTAAAGTTTGATGAGCTAAATCAACACTTAGACGATGATGAAAATGAAGACGTGATTACACCAAGTACAGCTACTGCAAAACCTTCACACAAAGATGCAGAACCTTCACACCAAGCACCAGCTGAGTCTTCAAGCAAAGAAGCAGGAACCAACAATCCTGAGGCTACACCAAAAGCGATGAGATTCTTGGCAGATCATCCAAAGGACTTGGTAATTGGTGAGATTACCAAGGGTTTAAGTACTCGTTCCTCTAATAAAGATATAGCTTCTTGTGTTCCATTTGTTTCGCAGTTTGAACCCAAAAATATTGAAGAAGATGTAGTGATAATTTTTGGTTAGATGCTATGCAAGAGGAGTTAAACCAATTTGAACGGAATCAAGTTTGGAAACTTGTTCCCAAGCCCATTGATCATCCGATAATTGGCACCAATTGGGTATTCCGAAACAAACTGAACTTGTGACTCGTAATAAGGCTCGACTCGTAGCTCAAGGATACAATCAAGAAGAAGGTATCGACTACGATGAGACTTATGTCCCAGTTGCGAGATTAGAATCCATTCGCATGTTATGTGTATTTGCATTTTTTTATAATTTTAAGTTATTTCAAATGGATGTCAAAAGCGCATTTTTAAATGGTTTTATAAAAGAAGAAGTATATGTAACTCAACCGCCCAGTTTTACTGATTTTAAAAATCCTGAATATGTTTTCAAGTTGAAGAAAGCCTTATACGGTTTGAAACAAGTCCCTCGTGCTTGGTACGATCGTCTAAGCTCTTTTCTACTTGACAACCATTTTTCAAAAGGAAAGGTTGACACTATATTGTTTATATAATCTTTGAATAACAACATTCTTTTGATTCAAGTCTATGTAGATGATATTATTTTTGGATCTACTGATGAATCTCTTTATCAAGAATTTTTGAAGTGTATGCAGAATGAGTTTGAGATGAGCATGATGGAAGAGCTAAAATTCTTTTTCGGACTGCAAATCAAATAAACCAACAATAGGACGTTCATAAATCAAGTAAAGTACACAAAAGTTCTATTAAAGAAGTTCGACCTGGAAGCAGTTAAGCCACTTAGCACTCCAATGGCGACTTCAACCAAGCTTGATACTGATGAACATGACAAACCTGTCGACATACGTAAGTATTGAGGTATGATCGGTAGCTTACTGTATTTAACTGCTAGTCGACCAGACATTATGTTTAGTGTTTGCTTGTGTGCACGTTTTTAAGCCAATCCTAAGGAATCACATCTGTGCGCAGTTAAGCGTATCTTTCGATACCTTAAAGGCACTTCTTCCGTCGGTTTATGGTATCCCAAAACCACGTCATTTGACCTAACTGGTTATTCTGATGCTGATTTTTCTGGATGCAAAGTAGATAGAAAAAGTACCAACGGCACATGTCATTTCCTAGGAAAAGCTCTAGTCTCTTGGTTTAGCAAAAAGCAAAATTCTCTCGCATTATCAACAACCGATGCTGAGTATATCGCCACAGGACGTTGTTGTGCACAAATTTTGTGGATAAAACAAACTTTAGAAGACTATGTATTGCATTTTACATACATACCCATTTTCTGTGACAATATTAGCTCTATTAATTTGACTAAGAAGCCAGTATGTCACTCTCGTACTAAACATATCGAGATTCGACATCTCTTTCTTAGAGATCATCAACAAAATAGAGATATAGACCTTATATACATAGACACACAGAATCAATTAGCTGACATACTCACAAAACCTCTAGCGGAAGATCGTTTCAATTATTCACGTCGAGAATTAGAAATTTTAGATGTCAATGATATTAATTAATTTTATTTTATTAATTAATTTATTCAATACTCAATAACTGTTTTCGAGACAAGCCTAAAAAGAGTCTGTCTGTCACCACGACTACGGTCGAAGCGAAGCGGTATTTAAGAGTTCCCCGGTGAACCTCCGTTAGTTGGGACAGTATTCCTACAGCTAATCTGAAACAAAAGCTGAGTAAAGAATATTAATTTATAAAATAATATTAATTATATTATTTGAAATTTAAAATTACTAAACTTTGAATTAAATATTTAAAATGAATTGATGAAAAAGATGTGGCCCCACAAATTATATATATATATATATATATATATATATATATATATATATATATATATATATATATATATATATATATAGCCAGGCAACCCTTGGCAAATTCGGCCCAAGTTCGGTCCGAATTCGGCCAGAGTTCGGCTGGGTATATATATGTATCAGCCAGAATCCGAGGCCCCCATCTACTTCATTCTTCCAAACCTCATCAAACAGCAGCAGCAGCGCCCCGAAATCCCTAGTTCTTCTCCACCTTCCTTCTTCCAATCCACGTGGAGATCTTCGTCCAAAATTTGGATTCGTGCGGAGAATCTCGTCCTCTACAGCATACCTGATTCTCGGAAGGCATAATTCCTTCTCTCCTCCACTTTCCAATTATTAGGGTTTCTAGTTTTTGGTATAGAATGCCTAAGGGATTCAATCCTTTCAAGAGGAAGAAGACCCATGCCAGTGAAGAGGCATCGTCTTCTGATCCGCATACAGATTTCCTCTTTTCTTCGGTCCAATCGGATGACGGTGCATCGGATAAGTTTAATTTCAAAACTCCCGACCAAGCCCTACTTTGGTATGTCGATTTCATTATGCGTACTATTTGTACCGGATCTCCGATCAAATGGACTATATTTTCTGACCACCATCCTTACTTTGAGGCATTAGGGTTACATCACTTTGCTACTTTATAATTCCCTATAGCTACTAATGCCATTAGACTATTTTACTGTAATTTTGTGTTAGACACTTTTACCGCGAGAACTCGTGTCGGCGGGATAGATATCGAGTTCAATGATGAATCGCTAACGGAAATGCTTGGTCTACCAAATGAAGGTGCCCCGCTCGATGATATTACTGATTTTGATTTCCCCGATTGTACGACTCTCGTTAGTTTTAAGAATGAGCTTTGTGCGCCTGCACGTGCTCGTCCTGAAAAGTGTAAGGCCAATAACTTGAACTTGTTTAACTATGAATTACATCGCATCATCTATTCCACTCTACTTCCAAAATCTACTTCAAAAGATGATGTCACTGCACTTGAACTCTCTGCCTTATATCACATTCTTAAGGGGATTTCTTTTTCTGCCCCTAAGACTATTGTTCAGATGATGGGTAGATGTCGTGAAAGAGACCGCAACCTCTCTTATGCGATGATCATCCCATACATCTTTCAGAGATTTGATATTGACTTATCCAATTGTGCTCTTGACCCTGAGCCCAAGTTCTTCAAGATTTCTCATCGTAGCATTGTCACTGTTCCTCCACCTACTGCACCTGCTCCTCTTGTACCTACTCCCACAGCACCTGGTCCTCCTCAGTCTTACCCTATGACCTTTGAGGGTATTCACCAGCATTGGTCAGATCTGCAAACATTCTTCGTTGATACCTCCAGGGAACATGAGTTCCGTGATGTGACTCGGTTCCAGGCTATTGCCAAATCCTTCATCGATCTGAGATTTGCACAGACGGGTCACTCTGCTAGCTCTCTTCCTTGAGACCCTTTTGTATCTGGCTACCGTATTGATGATGGGCAGTCCACTCTTTGTTCTAGCCAGGGAACGTATACGATTGGTATCGTACTTCTGGTGCTACTCCATATACTTCTGGAGCTAGTCCATCTGGACATGCTGGCACTGCAGTCGATGATGAAGATGATTTTTGAGATGTTACTTTTTGAGATTATTATTTTGTCTTATGTTTACTTGAAAATGTACTGAAATTCCAAGATATTATCAGTACTCTTTATTTTGGATATGATTTATGACTCTTGATAGACATATTTTTATGCCTTAATTTGGCATATGTTTCAGTTTAGTTTATTATTCAGCATTTTATTTGTTTCAGCTTTATTATAGCATTGCCTTTCTTTATGCTTCATATAAACTGCCTGTGACAAATACTATGTCTGTGTTGTTTATACGTTATCTTATTTTTCTGTCAATATTTATACCATGCCTGTGATGAATGCTCTTATATATTTTAATTGTGTTTCGTTACTGCTTGTTACTTATGCATTTATTGCGGGGGAGTTTTCTCTTTCGCAATTATTTTGCTAAGTGACAACGGAGAAAAAATAAGATCTAACATCTTCATGGATACAGGTTATGAATAATTTTCCATTTACATTTTTGGTACACTTTTGAACAGATCAAAACCAAGATGTTATATCGGTCAAGGTTTGTCAATTATCAAAATGTGGAAGATTGTTGGCCCATTGGTCGTGGTCAAACCTGATTTTAATAATTGATCAAACTCTGTCTCGATATACGAATTATCTAATGACGTTTTGGACACTGATCAAAGATGGATATCTACTTCGTTCAAGACCGAAGCTGTTTGCCACTCAGAATGTATTTCCTTCAAAGGAATATAATTTTTACTTTTATTGAGTCTAGGAATACATTGTACACCAAGTCGTACTGGCAAATAGGCTGCCCAAAATTATTTTTCAAAACTTCCCTATCTTTTTAAAATGACCTATGTTTTTCAAAACATCTATTTTACAAAAAGCTTCTGAAGGACTTTTCAAAAAGCCAAAATTATTTTTCACATAATCAACTGACCAAACCCTGACAGAACTCGGCCAGAGTTCGGCCAAGTTGAACGTTATGTGAACGTTTGATTTTGAACTTGGTCTCCCTTCAGTTGCGGTTAGTTACAAAGAGTTCTGTCCGAATTCTGCCTGAATTCTGTCAGAGTTATGCCTTTGGAAAAACTATAAATAGAGGAGGATTTCGATCATTTCAAATCACCCATTCACTTTCAATCCATTCTCTTCTAAAGCTTACATTTCTTTCAAAGAGTTCTAAAAAGCTTCCATTTTCAAATCCCAAGCCAGTTACAATCCTCTAGTCGATTTGCCAGTGCGGTGCGGTCTAGAAGTTTCAGAGAGATTGTAATCAGAGGCTTGATTGAAGATTGACTCTTCACAATTGAAGTTGGTCGAGTTCTTCGTATCAAAGCTCGCGTCTGTAGAAGTTGCAAGGACTTCGTATGAAAACTTGCAGGATTTTCCAATAGTGGATTCAACTGGAAGCTAGAGTTCTTCCAACTGGACTAGTCCTCACAAGAGGGAAACCAGTATAAATCTCGGTGTTTGCGTTTGCCTTCTGATCACTCTTTTATTATAGTCATTTATTTTGTGATTATTTTTATATCTATGATCTAACTGCTAACAAGTTTTTTAATTAGTAATATTCTGCTGCCTACTCTATTCACCCCCCCCTCTAGAGTATTCTGCTTTACGATTTCGTTCCTACAATTACATCGGAAAGTGTTAACGTTCCGAGGAGCTTCTTTACCCTTGACTGGCCCAACCAAGCGGACGGTGCGGTTCTCACAAGATTCGAACTCCTGAACTTGCCCACCTTCGTGTCTGAACTTGAAGCTCGCCCATACACATGCGTCCTCGAACAGAATATCACGCACTGTGTATGCCGTTGATGACCCATAGCTCCTCCTGAACTGTGTGAATGATGATGCTCCCACCTCAGATTGAGTTTGCTGTAAAGCTTAATCTCCTCCCTGGCTTCGAGCTGCTGAAACCGATATCGCTCTGTGAAGATTTGACAAACCACCTGTCCCCAAATCGAGATCTGTTGAGCAACCTCCACCTGGAGACCGACCAGCTGTCGTAGGACCAATAGACTGACCCTCAATCTTTGACTCATCATAATCTGTCACTTTGTCTCGATGAACTGAATCCTCTATAACCCTCAAAGCATCTAGAAGCCCCCCTTAGCAAGTTCTCGATGATCTACCTCTTGTCGAACACCCTTCGAGCCTCCATTTGGTGTCTGTGGCCTACCTGTACAACTCAGTGGCTGGAGCCTATACATGCCATATCATAAATCTTCCCGAGCCAGCTATTAGGAACCCTTTGCAAGCATCCAATCTTTGCTCCTAAACAGACTACGACGGCCATCATCTGCCAGCCTTCCTACCAAAACCAAGTGGTAGTACAAACTCGGTACATATCGCACACCCCTGAGGATGAGTTTCTCACCAAACTCCGTCATCAAGTGTACATCATAGATGCCTACAACTGCAGCCATCCCCTTGTCGCCCATCTTCACACATCCAAATCTGTCGCCGCAATATGACGTAACGATCCTCCTATGTGGAGTGGCATGATATGCCCCCGTGTCCATGTCCTAGTCGCCATCATGACACATGCCACAAGGTTCCTCTGCGTCGGTTGCTACGATGATGATATCTCTCATTGCTGTGAGATACTCCTAATCATCCTTGCCTTTGGCCTTCTCAGCTTTTAGCTTCATGCAGTTCCTCTTGATATGACCCCTTTCGCCATAGTAATAGTAGCCCACCTTGCGGCCCTTCTCAACTTTCCCAAATGGCCTCATAGTAATAGTACCCCTTCTCAGCTTTGAGCTTCATGCAGTTCCTCTTGTGAAAGTACAGAACGATTTATATAGGAGGACTGAACTTAAAATCACAATACAAACTTGCTCATACAAAGAAAGCCTAGGGACAAAAACCTAGGTACAACAATCTAAGTACAATTGTTTAGTTTTTTTGGAGGTGACGGTAGAGGCTCGGGAAAGCGACGACAGCTCTGCCTTACTCCTTGGACGATCGGATGTAGCCTTGACCCTGGTGAAGAAATGCTCTCGGACGTGTGGGGAGACTCCTCAGCGCCTTCGGTTGCTGGATCTTTGGATGTCTCTGTAGTGCTCTCTCTTTTTTTTTTGCTCTCTCTGCTCTTTTTTTTTCTTTCGCTGCTTTTTTTTAATAAGAGAATCTCCACTTTCGCAAGGGAATGGCACCTTGCTATTTATAGGAGTGGGGTCATCATTAGGGTTTGCAAATGATTGCCTCCTTCAGGAGTCAGCGGTTTAAGGATCACTTAATCTGGGCCATTCATCTTGAATATAATAAATTTGAGCAATTAATGTGATTGCATCAAATCTTCGTGGATAATAAATATTGATTGCCATGAATATTCGTGATTTGTGATAGCCTGCCACGTGTCCAATTTGCTTGATTTGATTTGATCATGGCAATTATGACGATCGCAACAAATCTAATTTTGTTAGGATTTGTTAGCGCCTATAATTCCAGGGAAGATAAGACTGCCACGTCTCTCAATTGTAGCGAAGAGCACCACGTGTCTCAACTGGACTGTCCTGGCCGAGCCGCATATGGGGGGATCCTCTCAGCCGCATGAAACATGCAGTCGCATGAGGATAGGCAGCCGCACGTGGATAGGCAGCCGCATGGGGATGGGCAGCCGCATGGAGTGACCTCGGGACTTGGTGGATTTTGCCAGCTGTAAGGGGATTTTTTCCTCTTTCCTAGGATCACGCCATCATGTCAGAGTCATTATTGCGTTCTTATGTCAGAGCTGTCATAGCTATTATTTGTCAGAGTAGCTGTCAGGGCATTAAATGCAGTCGAATGTAGAAGGCCACGTGGCTTCTTTCTGAGCCGCATGGATCTATCCGAGCCACATGGACCCCTGAGCCGTATGGACTTCTGAGCCGCATGGGGATCCTGAGCCGTATGGGGATCCTTCTATTGGAGCCGCATAGGTCTTTCTTCATTCTTTTCCATGCGTCTACAAGAACCCCTTCAAAGTTTTCAATTTGCAAAATTGAAATACTTTGAATGAGAAGCATGGCCATGTAAAAACTCTTCGAGCCGCATAGGATGTTCTGGCCGCATGGATGTCTGGCCGCGTGGCTTGTCTGGCCGCATGAACTGCCCTGGCCGCATGCTGTTCTCTCTGCCATATAGGTGGCATTAATTACTCTTGATCCGTTATGATTTGGAGCCGTATTTTGGGGGAATCCCAAGAGTCAGTTCATTAAATATTCGGATTTCGTGCTTTGATGAATCTTCTTTATGAGAAAGAGGGGGCAAAATCCGAAGAGTCGGTTTTGCCTGCAGCACATGACCCGAAGCGGTTCATCGGTCCATGTGCCCCCTCCTCCTTTGTCGGCCTATAAAATAGGGTACTGTTAGGATAGAGAGACTTCTTTGCCTTTTTTTGTCTTCCTTTTCTCTTGCCCTAAGCTGCTGCTGTCCTTCCTTCTCCGATCATCATCGACAATGGCGCCGAAAGCTTCCACAGCCGCTGCGAAGGGAAAGGGTGTGGCTTCTTCGTTAGCCCCGGCGCCTGAAGTCCACCCCGACGTTCACCCCCATTGCTGGTAAGGGTTTAGGTCAGATCGTATCTTTTAAAACAAAGACGGCTCTGTTGCATGCTTTATGCACAAGCCTTTAATGCGTTCCTCGTTCTCGTTGAATCTGTTCGCTTTGTAAGGGCCACATATGCGTCCCACGTCCGAGCCGCATGAGGTATATCCTACGTCCGAGCCGCCTGGGTGTTGTCTAGTGGCCGCCCAGACGCTTCACAAACTGGACCGCATGATGACCCTTCGAACAGAGCCGCATGAGTTCCTCTCAAACAGGACCGCCTAAGTTCGTCTGAATAGGGCCGCATGAGGCTCTGACCATCTCTTAACTTTGATTCTTTTTTATCTTTGATTCTTGCAGCAACCCTGTCGAAGGCTGAGATCATTGTGAAGGAAGAGCTGCTGCTCCCTTTCAAGCAAGAGTCATCGCTTGTTAAGGAGGAGGTAATGCCAAAGACAGAAGAACAGAAAGGAGAGCTGGCGCCCATTGCTGTAAAGGAGGAGCCCCAGTCTGACGGCGGTAGTACTGGGAGTCCTGACCTTCCTACTTCGAACGAGGATTTTGCTCAAGTACATCCTTCATATGCAAAATGGTTGAGGGAGTGGTATATGCGCCCCCGTAACTAAGATTCATGGGCTCTCACAAATGTCCATCTTTTGTTTTGATATTCCTGTTTGTCTTTAGCTGTAGTTTGTATTTTGCTTCTTTTGGACATCAATGTAATCTTTTTCCTTCTTGTCTGAATGAAATAATAGAGAACTTTTCTGGCTTGCTCATGAGATGTAGTCATGTGATTTGTAACTGATTTTGACCAAAAAGCATTCGCTCTGTTCTTTGTTTGTAGTAGTTGCCCCAATGGGAGACTTTTTATGGACCTATTATCCTTGGCGTACCCTGGTTTTGGATACGGATAATAAGTTGGGAGAGAACCAACATACTTACTCAGAGGTAATGAGGACATGGCAAGCATGAGGGTTTCTTCGATGGAGCCTTCCCACTCAGAGGTAATGAGGACATGGCAGGAGTGGGCTCCATGAAGGGGTACACAGAACGACTAAGAGGTAATGAGGACATGGAAGTTCTATGTAGAGGGGTGATTTGTTGTTGGCGGAAGTGAAACGACTCAGAGGTAACATCGACGTGGTCATTTTGAGAATTTTATGGATCTGTTACCCTTTTTGTGCACTGAGAGTGCGGGTAGTGGATCATAAGTGAGGAGCTCTTTCAGAGGAATAAGTTCAGAGGTATGGTCATACATGACTTACTACCTAAAAGGGTGACCGAAATGTAAGTTCAGAGGCACCTGCGGGTACATAACTCAGCAATCTGGGATATTTGGAGGAAGAATTTGAGTTCAGCGGTACTGGAGGGTACATAACTCAGCAATCTGGAATTTTATGAATGTGAGTTCAGCGGTACCGACGGGTACATAACTCAATAATCTAGAATTTGGAGAATATGAGTTCAGCGATACCGGAGGGTACATAACTCAATAATCTAGAATTTTGTGAATGTGAGTTCAGCGGTACCGACGGGTACATAACTCAATAATCTAGAATTTGGAGAATATGAGTTCAGCAGTACCGTCGGGTACATAACTCAATACTCTGAAATTTAGCAAATGTGATTCAGCGGTACCGAGGGTACATAACTCAATAATCTGGAATTTTATGAATGTGAGTTCAGCGGTACCGACGGGTACATAACTCAATAATTTGGAATTTGGAGAATATGAGTTCAGCGGTACCGTCGGGTACATAACTCAATACTCCGAAATTTGGCGAATGTGAGTTCAGCGGTACCAGAGGATACATAACTCAATAATCTAGAATTTTGTGAATGTGAGTTCAGCGGTACAGGCGGGTACATAACTCAATAATCTGGAATTTGGAGAATATGAGTTCAGCGGTACCGTCGGGTACATAACTCAATACTCCGAAATTTGGTGAATGTGAGTTCAGCGGTACCGGAGGGTACATAACTCAATAATCTGGAATTTTGTGAATGTGAGTTCAGCGGTACCGGCGGGTACATAACTCAATAATCTGGAATTTAGAGAATATGACTTCAGCGGTACCGTCGGGTACATAAATCAATACTCCAGAATTTGGCGAATATGAGTTCAGCGGTACCGTCGGGTACATATATCAATACTCCGGGATTTGGAGAATGTCGTTTAGACATAATATTTTTTCAGGAACTTACCGTTGACGGGCAACATGAGCAAGTCTCCTTTTTGTTTTGCGAGGCGGTAAGCACCGTTGGAGAATACAGCCTCAATGATAAATGGCCCTTCCTAGTTTGGCTGGAATTTGTCGGCAGTTTTGTGAGTCATAACCATCGGCCTCCGAACTGCCAGAACGAGATCACCCACTTGGAATGTTTTGATTTTAACCTTCTTGTTGAAGGCTCCGGAAATGCGTGCTTGGTATAGCTCGATTCGTTGCTGAGCCAAGAGACACTTTTCATCTAAGGCCTCCAACTCTTGTAGCCGGCGACGGTAATTATCGTCCGTCGTCAATTGGTAAGTGAAAGCGACGCGGAGCGAGGGTATTTAAGTCTCCAATGGGAGAACTGCCTCAGTCCCGTACACCAGGGAGAATGGTGTGTTCCCAGTGGCCGTTCGGACTGTAGTACGGTATGCCCATAAGCATTCACCAAGCTTCTCGTTCCAGTCGTATTTGTTGGATGATACGAACTTTTTGTGCAACTTGATGATGGTTTTGTTGAATGCTTCTGCCAACCCATTCGCTGTCGGATTGTATGGCATCGAAGCAACATTCTGATTTCGGTGTTTGTCGCAGAATCGATAGAAGGCGTGGCTTGCGAACTGCGGACCATTATCATGGATGATCCTTTGGGCCAGTCCAAAGCGATAGATGACGTGATGCTTGAGGAAGCTGATCACGTTTGAAGTCTTCACTTCTGCAAGCAGAACAGCTTTCGCCCATTTGGAGAAGTAATCTGTGATTGCGAGTATGAAGCGATGTCCTTGGGAAGAAGGTGGAGTGATCGGACCGATGATATCCATCCCCCATGCTTCGAATGGCCAGGATGCCACTGTCGGATGTAGAAATTCGGATGGCTGGTGGACGAAGTCCGCATGGACTTGGCAGGCTGTGCACCTTCTTGCATAGTCTATCGCATCTGCTACCATCGTAGGCCAGTAGTAGCCCATTCAGCGAAGACAATCTTGCAATTTTGGGCCAGGCTGATGGGCCCCGCAGACACCGTCATGAGCTTCGCGTACGACTTCTTTGGCTTCTGCGTTTGACAGAAATCGAAGTAATAATCCATCATAGGATCGACGATACAGCATTTTCGTCTCTGTATCGTAGAAGAATATGAGAGAACGTCTTTTGATAGAGGTGGCTTCCTTTGGGTTCTCGGGCAGGATGTCGTAGACTATGAAGTCAATGAATGGTTGTCTCCAGTCTGCTACCTCGTTGATCCTCGTAGCGGAATAACTCACCACGAATTGAACGTTGTTCTTGGGACAGACCAGTTCATGGCCTATCACGTCCACCAAATGATGAATATTGTTTGGCACTGCTAGGAAAGCGACAAGGCCTGCTAGGGCATCGACCTCGATATTTTGGAGTCTGGAGACGTGTTCGATGAAGAACCCTTCAAATGACGAGATGATGTTGATCGCTATTTGGTGATAGGGGATCATGTCTTCATGACGGACTTCGTACGAACCCCAGATCTGGTTGACGATTAACTGTGAATCACCGTATGCTTCATGATATTCTACTCCCAGTTCTCTTGCAAGTTGGAGGCCAATGACTAAAGCGTTGTACTCAGCCACATTGTTAGAGTAGGGTTCTGTGAGGGAGTAAGCGCGATTGATCACAAGTCCGAAAGGAGAAACCAGCACCACCCCGACTCCGACGACGATGTTGCCCTTGGGTCCGGTCCTTGAAGCACCGTCGATGAAAATTTACCATATATCATCGTGAGAGGTCGCATGCGAGTCGGTGATCTCATCTGGGATTTCTTCATTTATTCTGGCCGACTCCGAGCCTAGGTGGGCTGCTAAAAAGTCTGCCAGAGCTTGACCTTTAACAGCCTTTTGTGGGACGAAGATCATATGGTAGGGGGATAGTAATATTGTCCATGTAGCGAGGCGAGAGCTGAGTGCCCCTGGTTTCGTCATGAGGACCCTGAGGGGGTTGACTCGTGATATCACATGTATGGTTTGCCCCGTGACATAGTGTCGCGTCTTCTGAATGACGAATACTAGGGCAAGGCATTCCTTCTCCACGGCGGTATATCGGTGTTCCGGCCCCATTATCATTCGACTGAGGTAATATATAGCCTGCTCATGGCCTGCATCGTTATTTTGTGCTAGCAGAGCGCTGAGGGAATGCTCCATTGCTCGTACATAGAGAAGGAATGGTTTTCCAGCAACCGGGGCCACCAGGACTGGAGGGTTCGACAAGTATTCTTTGATGTTGTCGAAGGCACGTTGGCATTCTTTATCCCATACGAATGAGACGTCCTTCTTCATGAGGTGCATGAATGGTTGACATCGCCCGGAGAGGTTAGAAATGAACCTCATGATGTAAGCTAACCTCCCTTGAAGGCCTCGGAGTTCTCGGAGATTTTTTGGAGGACTCATCTCCATGATTGCCTTCGTCTTCTCAGGGTCTACGTGGATACCCTAGGAGGTGATGATGAAATCCAGGAATTTTCTACTGGATACACCCAAGAAAGATTTGGTAGGATTCATTTTTGAGTTGTGCGCTCGCATGAGGTCGAATACCGTCCTCAGATCCTGCAGATGGTCTCCCTTATAGCGACTCTTGACGACAATGTCATCAAAGTAGCACTCCACGGTCTTGCGCAAGTGGTCCCTGAAGATGATACTCATGGCTCTTAGATAGGTGGCGCCAACGTTCTTTAAACCGAAAGGCGTGACTGTGTAGCAGTATGTGCCGATTGGTGTTCGGAATGATGTATGCTTTTCGTCGTCGGGAGACATCTTGATTTGGTTATACCCCGAGAAGCCATCCTGTAAACCCCCTGAATTTTTAGGGAATTTTTAAAATTATTTTTATTTGAAGAATAGCTTGTTAATTTATTTTAATTAAATAATTAATAAATTATTTCTAATCAGGGTTTAATTTATATTGTATATATATATATAGATACAAGATGATGCTATTTTCTATCTGACAATATTGTTGGCAAGATCATCAGGGTTACTTTTATTAGTGCTAGTCAAATTTTATCCTTATAAACATTGGCTCTATTATTATTTATAATCCTTAGTTATTGTCATATTATTATAATTAATAGCAAGTTTATAATTATTTATGACCTTTTATTTATGGTTTATCACTATTATTATATTTTTATTATTGCCATATATATATATATATATATATATAAATCTAATAAAACATCTATAAGCAATTCTTAAGACAAATAATAGAATTTAATAATAAAACCTAATAGGGATATCCAATTTAATAAAATAATAATAATATATATATATATATATATATATAGATATATAGGATATATAGAATTCTATATATATATATATATATATATAGAATTCTATATATATATATATATATATTTTTTTTTTCTTTTTATATATATATATATATATATATATATATATATATAGCCTTTCTAACCGATCTCCTCATAACCCTAACCCTAGAGCGTTTCCTTCAAGCCGTCGCCCCCCCCCCCCCGACCTTGTCTCCTCCTCGGCCATCTCCCCCGGCCAGATCCCCGGCGGTCCGAGCAACCACAAGCGGTCGGCAAGCAAATCCCGACCGGGATTGCGCTGCTGCTGTGAGCAACAGAACTCGGCTGATCCCGGCGATCCCCGGCGGCGTCACGCGCCTGAAGCTGACCCCCGACCCCCCCTACGGCGGGCAGGTACCCCCCGAGCCACCCCGTGTTTCTTCCACGTGGGAAATCATATTTTTTTTACTGTAACCCTAGTTTTAGGGTTTTTTTTCCATAATTAATTCAGTTTTTTTTGATTAATTATTGTCTAATTATTGATAATTAAATAGATCTAATTTAAGGGGATCATTAGTATTTAAGTATAGGATCTACATTAATTTTTGTGTGAATTAATAATATTTATTAGTATTTATTTATGAATTTTATATTCTATTAATTAATTACTTGTATTTACTGTTTTAATCATTAATTAACAATTTTATTATTAATTAAATAAAACTTTGTAGATGAAAAAGTTTGTAAAATTAATGTAGTATTTTATAATAATTTTTCCAGAAATTATAGTATTTAATTTATAATTAATTTATATTAAAGACTACGAAATTTTAATTGTTTAATTAATTTTTCATATTCTGTTTTAATAGATATTATTTAATTAATAAATAACTAAATAATATAATTTATATGGAAAATATAGATTTAAATGTAAAGTATATTATGGAAATTTTTCCAATATTGTATTGGTTTTTAAAATATTTTATTTTATTTATTCTGTGAGTTTTGAATTATTCAAATCAATTATTAAATATTGTTTTTAATTTATATTATTTAATTGGTTATTAAATAAATAATATATATTAAATAGAAAATGTTTGTAAAAATATACTTTACTGTATAAAAATATTTCCAGTATTTAATTATATTTATTTATATTTATTTAGATTTTAGTAAAGGTAATTTTAATTACTAAGTATATTATATAATTAAATGATATTAATTATATAATTATATGTAAATTGGTAAATGTTAGAGTTTCTGTTGCAAATAGGTAATTAAGTTATTTTGAAAATTATTTTAGGTGTCTTATATTTATTTACAAATTTTTAAGATCTAAAAGTAGTTTCTAGAATTAATTTAGAATTAATTATTAAATGGTTTAATAATTATTTATTAATTTAAATAATTATTAATTATGTGTTATTATTGTGTAGAATAGTGAATTTAGGGTTATTGGATAAATTTAGGGTTTATAGTGATTTTTAGAATTTATTTAGAATTATTATGTATTTACTATTATTAATTAACTAGTTATTTAAATAAATAGTTTTAATAGCAATAAATTCATTTCTGTAAATATATATATATAATATATATTTATTATTTCTGATATTATTATTTTATTATCAAAATAGACTAAAAATGATTTTTAAGGATTTTTACTATTTTTGTTAGTATTATTAGGAATTGTGTATGCATGTGTGTATTAAATTGGTTAGTTAATGAATTATAATTAATTAGTTAATTAATTATTAAATATCATGTTGTATTATAAATTTCAGAATATAAATTGTATGATATTAAGTATATTTTACATACTTATTATTGTAAAATTATTATTCATAATTATTGGTACTAGTTAGCAAGTTTTAATAAAATACTATTGATTGTTGGTTAATTAGCAATTAATCAATTTAGTAAATTGTTAATTAGTGACTAATTAGAAATCATGCTTGTCTAGGATTATTTGCTTCTCAGGACTCGAACTCTACATCGGACCCGGAAAGTCAGTTGCTGGACACAGGCAAGTACACCTTGCTTGATTGTATATTTTTGTAGTTAGTTTATGTTACCTAGTTACTTTTCAGTTGTGTGCACGCGTCTAGTAGTAGTGGACTTATCCCGTGTATTGTGAAGGTATGTGGTACCTTTTAGACGGACACCGTATCATACACGATCACTATATGAGTGAGTTGAGAGCATGGATTTGTGTGTCGACTGATCATTGGCACGTGAGTTCGCGTCTGGTCTAGTGGTTGGTACAGGTCTACTTATATATACTATGACGTCTTGCATATTATTTATACCGCGTATACGGTACAGATATACATTGGGTGGGGAGAGTCTACTAGTGGTGTATGAGAATTCTGTTTCCAATGGACGCTGGATGCTCGTAGCCGCTCGTTTCTCAAACCGTAGAACGCTTAGTGGCAGTTTCTTCTTCTTCTCCCTCCCTCATGCACCATTAGAGATATCTCGAGTGCATTACACATAGATGGTTAGTTTACCTGTCGTATGTCGCATGATATATCCTGTCCTTGTTTGGTTGGGGAGATGTTATGTTACATTCTGTTCTAGTTATTTATATACTGCCTGTACTATCATGCATGTCGATTTTTTGTGTACTTGTTACGTCCCTCTGAGGACCTGGCACCTTTTTCCAGATTGGGACGAGCACAGGTACCGACGGACTACGGAGATTGGAGACTTTTGCTGACGAGGACTTCAATGTTGAGCCTCGTGAGTTTCTTGAGTTCTTAGATGATTTCTGCTAGTGACTATCTATTTCTTTTCTGGTTCAGTTGTACTCTTTCAGTAGCTCTTTCATACATTTATTGGTGGATTATTTTCCACTAGTCATGACTTGTAGTTTAATTCAGAGTTATTTTCATTCTTTCCAGCTTTATTCTGTGATTTTTTCTGTGGATGAGATTAGTATTTACCTGCCTGTATTGTTATTTAGTTGTTACTTCAGCGTACTACGATCGAGTATAGTCCATTAAATTGGGGTTTTTCTATACTTGATCGTACAGCTGGCATGCCACGTGTTCCTGGTCCCACATATTTTGGAACCGGGGCGTGACATGTTTTTAGTGGTGGCCCATGTAGGTCGAAAAAATATTGTTTGGTTACTTTACCGTACCAAGCAAGCCTGCGTATAGGATTAGGACTATTGTGTCTCATCCACAATTGATTATTTTTGTCCTTTGATCTCATTTGATTTCGACTCATTTCAAACTCCTCGAAATACTTGATCTCTTCTTTGATTTATATCTTCTGACTCTTTGACTTCCTTACAATTATATCCTTCTCGATCTAATCTACCGTACCCCTTGCTTGTCATGATTGATAGAGGTTTGGAAGATGCTATACTATATACACTCTTGAGTTAACTATATGGCTAGATGGGTTACCTTGGCAGCTAATTATGCGGTTGAGTCTATAATTGAATTCTTGGAAAGTACTAAATATTGCAGGTTGATGAACACCATATTTTTGAAAGATATAATTTTTGCATGAATGATTAGTTAATTCAAAGTTGAGTAGTAATGATATATCAATTTCGAATGATAGTGGAAAAGATTACTTATACTCATATGGGAAAGATTGTTAGAAGTTGATTAATAAAATAAACTCGATGATCGATTTGAGAGGATGATTTAAAGTTTTGATTTGAGATTTAAAAAAAAAATTTCTATGATTGGTTACAGAGGATATAAAATCAACTTGACGATTAAAAATTTAAATATTCACATTGCTACATGAGATTTAAATTGGTTGATGATTTATGTTGGTTTCCAAAATAGAAGAATAAATTTTTTTTTAAATTTGAGGATTGATGATTGTAAATAGAAATAGTTAAGAGTTGCCTATGAGATTTATATTTCTTTAAAGATTGAATATTTTGACCTTGATGAGAAAAAAGGGTTTATTTAAGAAGAATTTAGAAATTTGATGCATTTCATAAAGTGATTTAAAATTTGGAGTTGGGTAATTTTAATCTAAAAATTTTGAGGAGAAAAAAAAAGGATGTTTGTACTATAATAAAGTTTATTTCGAGGATCGATTTAGAAATTTGAGATATTTTTTTGTGATTGAATTTTTTTTGATGGAACAAATTTTGATTGAAAATTTTTTTTGAGATTTAAATCTTTTTTTTTAGATTGATAAATTTTTATTGAAGTTTCTTTTGGAAAAAAAAAGAAGAATTTAGTATTATGATAATATTTATCTCGGTGATTGATTTAATTATTTTCATAAGAGAGTTACAATCTTTTATATTAGGTAAACTGAATTAAAGTTGAGGAAAAAAAAAGGGGGAAAATAAAAGGGAGTTGGTGTGATGATAAAAGGATTGGTTGGGTATTTTAAAGTTATAATTATGATTATATGCGACGATCTTAAAGAGATTAAGGAAATTGGTGGATGATTGTTTTGATTTAAAGATTTTATACTGAAAGAATTTATGAAGAAATTTTATTTACAGGAATTTGATTTTTTTTATCTTGATGAGGAAATAAACATAGAGGATATTACTCTAATGAGATAGAAGTGTCACACCTTAGTTGCCATATTTTTCATAGCCATGATAGTGATTATATGTAGTTATAGTTAAGTCATCGACCCATGTGACTATGTCTTCTTCTTAAAATTTTATCATCCTTGTTCTCGACCCTAAACTAGTATCATGATTCCCTAATTGTTTAGAGCTATAGATGTCTATAAATTTTTCTTGACCATACCCCAAATCCGTCAACCAGTATATCTTCTCCTATATTTTAGTATTATATTATTAGTATTAATATTAGGAATATCTATTTAGTTGTTTGTTACTTTACCTGTAGACAATATTGGTTGATATTTTCTGTAATAAAAATTTTCCTTCACCTTTAGCTCATGCCACGGTTGCCGAGCTAAATGCTGTAAGGATTTTTTTATTATCTAATTAGTTTATTTTCTTTCCTGATTTACTATTTATCGTGCTGCATAATTCTAGTACTATCGATCCAAAATTTTGTTTTCTTAAGCAATAATGGAAAGCAGATCATTACGTCTTATCCTTTTGAATAGACCAAAGGACTTTTTTTTTCTCATGTTAGGATTATTATTGCTTCTCTAGAAAATTCTATGTTGTTGCTACAATTTGGTAGGATAAACTTGCTTCCCTAAAGAGACAGTTAGAGGTACTAGTTCAATTCTTATAAGTTGGGTAGTATACCTTGTAGTCTAGCATCATACTTTTCTCAGGACCATTAAGAAATTATAGTTGGATAACACTGACTATATGTTGGTATAAGTATTTAGATTACGTAGACATAACTTTGTGGGTTCCTATCCCCTAGCTCAACTAAGGTTAGAGATTCATAGGGCAACTAGAAAGGTCAAATCATTATTTGTGTTTTGGACTTGAACTATCTTGTACTTTCTTTTCTTCTATACGTTTATTTTTATCGTCTTGACTAATACTGCTGTTATAGCCTAGTTTTTACAAGCTTCTTCTTTTCTCATGCTTGTTTTTGACACATATATTATTGGGTGCACCCACTAAAATATTGTCTAATCAGAATCGGTGCATGATGGTCTGGCCAACCTAGTGCATTTGATTCGCTTTCTATATGATTATTTTATGCAGATAAAGATATAGTAAACTTGTCCTAGGATCTTATTTGCGACCGTTTGACAATTTTCTGCTTGAAATATTTATTCGCATTTGACCTCCAAATTTGTAATCGACCACACCCCCCTTGGACTCTTCTTTATTCTGCATCTTAGTATAGAATTTCTCTTTATAACCTTTTTTGTAGCTATTAATTAACTAGTTATTTAACTTTTTCATCTAAGATGCAAGGTATACTTAACTTTTAGAATTATTATGTATTTACTATTATTAATTAACTAGTTATTTAAATAAATAGTTTTAATAGCAATAAATTCATTTCTGTAAAAATATATATATAATACATATTTATTATTTCTTATATTATTAGTTTATTATCAAAATAGACTAAAAATAATTTTTAAGGATTTTTACTATTTTTGTTAGTATTATTAGGAATTGTGTATGCATGTGTGTATTAAATTGGTTAGTTAATGAATTATAATTAATTAGTTAATTAATTATCAAATATCATGTTGTATTATAAATTTCAGAATATAAATGGTATGATAATAAGTATATTTTACATACTTATTATTGTAAAATTATTATTCATAATTATTGGTACTAGTTAGCTAGTTTTAATAAAATACTATTGATTGTTGGTTAATTAGCAATTAATCAATTTAGTAAATTGTTAATTAGTGACTAATTAGAAATCATGCTTGTCTAGGATTATTTGCTTCTCGGGACTCGAACTCTACATCGGACCCGAAAACTCAGTTGCTGGACACAGGCAAGTACACCTTGCTTGATTGTATATTTTTGCAGTTAGTTTATGTTACCTAGTTACTTCTCAGTTGTGTGCACGCGTCTAGTAGTAGTGGACTTATCCCGTGTATTGTGAAGGTATGTGGTACCTTCTAGCCGGACACCGTATCATACACGATCACTATATGAGTGAGTTGAGAGCATGGATTTGTGTGTCGACTGATCATTGGCACGTGAGTTCGCGTCTGGTCTAGTGGTTGGTACAGGTCTACTTATATATACTATGACATCTTGCATATTATTTGTACCGCGTATACGGTACAAATATACATTGGGTGGGGAGAGTCTACTAGTGGTGTATGAGAATTCTGTTTCCAATGGACGCTAGATGCTCGTAGCCCCTCGTTTCTCAAACCGTAGAACGCTTGGTGGCAGTTTCTTCTTCTTCTCCCTCCCTCATGCACCATTAGAGATGTCTCGAGTGCATTCCACATAGATGGTTAGTTTACCTGTCGTATGTCGCATGATATATCCTGTCCTTGTTTGGTTGGGGAGATGTTATGTTACATTTTGTTCTAGTTATTTATATACTGCCTGTACTATCATGCATGTCGATTTCTTGTGTACTTGTTACGTCCCTCTGAGGACCTGGCACCTTTTTCTAGATTGGGACGAGCACAGGTACCGACGGACTACGAAGATTGGAGACTTTTGCTAACGAGGACTTCAATGTTGAGCCTCGTGAGTTTCTTGAGTTCTTAGGTGATTTCTGCTAGTGACTATCTATTTCTTTTCTGGTTCAGTTGTACTCTTTCAGTAGCTCTTTCATATATTTATTGGTGGATTATTTTCCACTAGTCATGACTTGTAGTTTGATTCAAAGTTATTTTCATTTCTTCCAGCTTTATTCTGTGATTTTTCCTGTGGATGAGATTAGTATTTACCTGCCTGTATTGTTATTTAGTTGTTACTTCAGCGTACTACGATCGAGTATAGTCCATTAAATTAGGGTTTTTCTATACTTGATCGTACAGCTGGCATGCCACGTGTTCCTGGTCCCACATATTTTGGAACCGGGGCGTGACACATCCATGAACGACATATGTTCGAAGCCGCATGTGTTGTCAATCATGATGTCTGTGATATGGAGGGAGAACTCGTCTTTGGGACATGCCTCATTCAGATTGCGAAAGTCGATGCAGATTCGAATCTTTCCATTCTTCTTGAGGACCGGTACTATGTTGGCGATCCAGTCCGGATGTTGTTCCTCGCGAATAAAGCCGCTGGCTATCAGTTTGTTGACTTCGGCTTCGATCGCATCCAGATGCCTGGGCGGAAGCATCGTTGCTGTTGTTTGACTGGCTTTGCATCTTGCCGATTGTTGAGCTTATGAAGAGCAACATCAGGGTTTAGTACTGGCATGTCTTCATAGCTCCAGGCGAACACATCAATATATTCTTTGACAAGTTCCAGTAGTGATTCTCGCTCTTCATCAGTCAGATTCTTGCTGACGAAAATGGGTTTTGGGGAGGATTCATCACCGAGATCAACTTGTACAACCTCATCCTCGGTGGGAGGCTCTCTTTGTTTGAACTGCTTCTCCTACTGCGTATCTAGTTGTTGTGCCCATGGCTCTAGCTCAAGAAGTTCAGGAATATCTTCGTCTTCTTCGTAGGCATCGGCAAGTGCCATATTGACGGACCAGACTTGCCTGAGCATGTCTCTAATGCTGATATCCAAATCGGAAGTGGGTGATCCGGTTGAGTGCGAGTGCCAGTCGCATTCTTCGTCTGAGCTTTCGGGTGTTGTCACGGGTGTGACATAACCTAGCCCACGTCTGGTCTTGTTATAGTAATCTCGTGGCTTTCCAGCCGGGATCGGCGATTGTAAGGGTAACCATCGTCCAGTTCTGTAGTTCAAGCCTGGTGTAGTTCCCAGATCATATCCTTGTTTTTGCATAAGGTTCTTGGATTGGGAACTATACAGATAAAGGGGCAATCTTCCGGTGTCGGGTTCGATCTCAACTTCTTCCATCTTGAAGGGCTGCGGATTATTCTTCCGACCGAAGATGATTAGATGGTCCCCTTCCTCGATTATACGGTAGGCATCTTCCACGGGAGTAAGTTGATTTGTGGTGTAAATATTTGTCACTTGTGTGTGTAGGTGAGTGCCTATACCGTGTTCCATAGCATACATTGTACAGAGCTTACTATGCTCGATGTAGTTCAAAGATAGCCCTTTATTGATAAAGTAAGGAATCTTTTCTAACGGAATTACATCATCTGCGGATGGAACATCAGTGTGGGCAGTCACATATTTGGCCAGTTCTGGTTCTTCTTCGGCCACCCCCTGTATAAATGAAGACTGAGAGGATGACTTGGGCAACTTGATCATCAGGGGTTATGCCGGTAGAGCAGAACGTGGAGTCGTTGGCAAACTAGCGACCCCCAGTTTGGTACTCGATGTTGGGCGGGGAGTTGTTGGCTTTCTAGAAGCCCCAGACTTTGCATCGGGCTGACGATTATTTTTGGGAAGACGTATCGTCATTGGCTTATCGGAGGGATTGAGCTTCTCCGTTTGTGGCTGGCTGACTCTAGGCAGTCTGATTGTCAGTGGCTCCGTTGTAGGTCTTGGCGCTTGGCCGGACCTTGGCAGCCGGATTATCATTTGCCCCTCTTGTGCCGAGAGGCTGATTGTATCCCTACGCAGAGCGGCTGTAAGGGGTGCGGTCTTGCCAGGTTTACGAGCTTGGAGGTGGATCGTCAGAGGTTCTTCTGATCCTATGGCTGTCTCAGTTCGAGCTTGCACATCTCCTTCGCCAAGGTGCCTCTTCGACTTTTCGTATAAGCAGGAGTCTGAGTAGTAGGATTTGACCCTTTTAAAGGGATCGATGTCGGCAAATTCTGTCCTCACGAAGCCGTGTTTGTCGACATACTTGAAGCACTAGTGTAGCGTGGAAGGCATGATCATGTAATCGTGTATCCAAGGGAGCCCCAGGAGGATATTGTAGGAAGTGTCCGTATCTATGACGTAACAGGTTACTTCTGACTGAAGATTGCCAATCTGGCACTTCAAGCGAATCTTCCCAATCGTGTAGCTCCTGCCCGAATTGAAACCGCTGATGGCGGTGCTTGTCGGCGTCAGGCGATGCATAGGGATGCAGAGATGATGTAACAGACCCTTCGGGATGATACTTATGGAAGAACCAGGATCAATGTGCATTCGATCCACCTTTACGTCACCGATATATCCAGTGTAGTATAACGGGTGATCATGCAGATTGGTTTTGATGAGCATATCCTGCGGCGTAAAGACAATGTTGGGCATCGCTCCTGTGCAAGCGCTGTCTTGGAGATTTGCAGGCGGGCTCTCTCCCGTGAGGTTGACCTGAGCCAGATATGCGTCGGTATTCTGTAATGCATCACTCAAAGCCGCGCGAACATCCTTGAAGAGTCTCAGGAGCTCGTATAATGACAATTTGGCCGGTGTATTGGCCAATTGTGCTAAGATGTCAAAGTTGTAGGGCCTCTCTAGCCCTTGAGATGCCTCTTTTCGGAGGGATTTGTCAAAGCGAGTCTCCTTCGGCCTAGGCTTGTCGGTCGTTGGAGGTTGAGAAGGTCCCGGAGCGTCAGCAGTAGTCGGCTGATGTTCTTCAGTCGAGTTATCTGGTGTAGGCTGGGATTGAGCACCAGACCGAGTGACGACAGCTACAGCTTCTTCGATATCTACCGAGATTGTGTGGCAGGATCTGACTTTTCCATTCTTTTTCTTACCAATGGAGGGTGGTGTGGACTGAGTCACTTCAGATACCAAGTCTGGATGGACCCACATGACCTCCCCTCGTGATGTGGTGAGGGGCACTAGACCGGCCGTCTATTCTCGAGGAGGTGGAAGATTAGCAATCTCCATTGTCGCCCGAGGGATGGGTATCACGCCGTCTTGAGCCTCTGTTGGAGGGAAGCTGCCGAATTGTACTGACACCATATTGGCTGCCACTGTTACCTCTTCAAAATCAATGGCCAGAGCGTTCGAATCGATAAGATGTTGGATGTATCGCTTTAGTTGGTAGCAGTCGTGTGTAGCAAGGTGGACGTAGCGATGGTAATGGCAGTACTTCGGGCTCTCCATTTCCGCCGGCCGAGGTTCCCGTCTTGGTGGAGGGAGCTGAATTCTATCTCTTTGTATGAGCATGTCCAAGATGGGCTTGACATGGCCGTCTTCGGAGGAGTAGGTCATTTGTGGCCATTGCTTGTCTGCCGGTTTTGACTCAGATTTTTGGGCTGTATCGGCCACCATAGCCTGCTTGCCCTTGTTGTCCCGATTGTTGGAGGCGTTACCACTATTGTTGTTGTTGGTATTAGGGCACTTGCCCTTGTCTTCTTCCTCCGAGATGTGCAATCCCAGTTGGCGAGCCTTCTTCAACCTGTCTTCGGCGCTAGTGGCACTGATGATAAACGTCTTCCAGTCCTTAAATTGACTTTCGCCCATCCAGAGGCTGATTATTGGGAGTAGTCTCTTTTGGCAAATTTCAATTAAGGAGGAATCCGGATTACCGGACGGCAACTTCATTGCGGTTCGGCGAAACCGCTCAATATAGTTCCTTGTCAGCTTCTTCTCCCCTTGAACGACGTCCATGAGGGTGGACATTATGACATCCTGTCCTACTTCATAGAATCTTTCCAAGAACATGCGCTTGAAGCTGGTGAAGGAGTGGATGCAGTTGTCTGGCAGGTTACGGTACCAGTCGAAGGCGACGCCTTCCAATGCCCCAATGAATAATCGTATAAGGATGGCATCGTCATGGGACAGATGGTCGGCTGTGACTTCAAAGTAGGTGATGTACCGGCTTGCAGATGTCTTCCCATCATATGGATTGATGTGGAATAGTTTATACTTTGGTGGGAAGGGAACATCTCTCCACGCAGCGCGATACGGTTGTCGTATCCTGAGATCTTGGCAGTTTTCTCGGGCATGAAACATGGCCCGGAGTTCCTGGACCTCTCTTCTTGCCTTCCTGGCCTCGTCTGCAGCGGTAGGAGCCGTCATTTCAGAAGGATTATTGCCCATGTTTGGTGCCACTGAGTTCGAGTCCGCATTGACCGCGGGACCCAAGTTTGTTTGGCCAAGCGTCCCTCCTTGCAGTGTAGGGAGAGCTGCTTTGATCTCATCCACCGATTTGACCAAAGTGTGCAGTATGGCCTCTAGAGTGTCGATGCGTTGGCGATCACTGGGACCATCTTGTTCGTCGTTTGTCATGAATGCCGTCCTCATATGAGTAGAAGTGGAAGGGACGGTGGATGATGTGCCCTCCGAATCATACCCCTGTACCGAGAAGTCATCGGGGTTTGTGGGGATATTCTCCTCTGGTTTGGACACAGAAGGAATAATACCCCCAGCTTCAGAGTTTGCTTCATCTTGAGAGTCGTGGACATCCTCGGGGACGTCGGCACTTACTGTATTTGATGGGAGAGTTGTTTCCCCGGGTTCGTCTCCTTGGAACATCGGATTATCGTGGATGTTCGGAGGGGTGCTACCCCCAGTTCCAGCGACCCCCAGTAATGTGGATGATGAATCTCCCACTGCAGCAGATTTTGTCTTTGAACGGGTACCTTAGAAAACTCCGGTGGTGGACAACAGTTTAGACGACAGTTTCTTAGTCACAGTGGTCAAAATCTTCGGGCTGAAAACGTTTATCTTCTTCCCTCCCCCATCGGCGGGGATTTTCTGAGTAGAGTTACAAGAGACGACGGGAGGCACCTCATCCCCTGAGCTCGGCTGTTGTAATCTTTGGAAGACGGACTGTCGGTCTTCTCGTACCGTCGCGTTATTGCAACAGCAGTTGACAATGACTTGGGTGCAGTGATGTCCATAGGAGGACTCTTTGCATACCGAGGCCTCTTTTCTTTCCTTGTGCTTGTGGAGGATAACCTCACGCAAGTCAGATGGGTCTGGAACGACCAGGTTTGCCCCCTTGATTTTGGGAGACTTTTGGGAACCATTCTGTCCGTTTGCCGCCGAGGACTGGACTCGAGTGGTTCTGTACAACTTCTCGTCGGAGGCCTGTATAACAGTATGTGGAGCGCTCGGATGGTAAGAGGTCGGGACAGCGGACTGAGCTCGCCAAGCTCGTACTGCCCTAGACTTCTTCACTCTGGTGCGTGAGGGCACATAGTAGGAAGAGTCTAAGTGGTGTTGCAGAGAGTCAGACATATTTTCTTGAGAGCATGAGAGATCAGGACCATAGGAGAGGCGATCAAAGACTGAGCCTAAGCCGCGTGGAGCAGACAGCATGCGGCTGGAATCAACAGTCTTCATGCGGCTGGCAATTGTAGCCGTATGGGATTTCTTCATGCGGCTGGAAGTCTCGGCTGCATAAGTCTTCTCCATGCGGCTGGAGATCTTGGCCGCATGGGTATTCTGCATCCGGCTGGCGGTTTCGGTCGCATGAACATCATGCATGCGGCTGGCAATCTTGGCAGCATGAATGTTCGGCTTCTTTCTGGAACACATAGAATTACTCTTGCCCCTGCAAGTCCAACATCGTAGTGCTTTTCTCTGTCGGACTTGGGGATAGCAGAGTCCTCTATGGCTTAAAGTGGGGCCGCATGAGAGTTGCCTTCGCCGTCATGGGCAGCAGAGAGTACTCCGTCCAGAGCTTGGAAAGGAGCAAATGATTTTGGCCTCTACTCCCTGCGAGCCTTCTTTGTGCGGGTTCGCTTCTGGACCGGGCCAGCGCTCCCGTCGGAGAGCATTTCTTCAAACGCCTGTTGGTCGAAGCGGACGACCATCTTCTATTGTGTGGAGCCAAGTTTGGCTGCATCCGATTACGTCACCAACTTCTCAGCCGTGGAAAAGTTTGTCTCCAGCAGAGTCTCCATCGAGTTTGCCATTGATTGTGAAAGTACAGAACAATTTATATAGGAGGACTGAACTTAAACTCACAATACAAACTCGCTCATACAAAGAAAGCCTAGGGACGAAAACCTAGGTACAGCAATCTAAGTACAATTGTTTAGTTTTTCTGGGGGGTGACGGTAGAGGCTCGGGAAAGCAACGACAGCTCTGCCTTACTCCTTGGACGATCGGATGTAGCCTTGACTCTGGTGAAAAAATGCTCTCGGACGTGTGGGGAGACTCCTCTGTGCCTTCGGTTGCTGGATCTCTGGATGTCTCTGTAGTGCTCTCTCCTTTTTTTTGCTCTCTCTCTGCTCTTTTTTTTTTCTCTCGCTGCTTTTTTTTAATAAGAGAATCTCCTCTTTCGCAAGGGAATGGCACATTGCTATTTATAGCAGTGGGGTCATCATTAGGGTTTGCAAATGATTGCCTCCTTCAGGAGTCGGCGGTTTAAGGATCACTTAATCTGGGCCATTCATCTTGAATATAATAAATTTGAGCAATTAATGTGATTGCATCAAATCTCTGTGGGCAATAAATGTTGATTGCCATGAATATTCGTGATTTGTGATAGCCTGCCACGTGTCCAATTTGCTTGATTTGATTTGATTATGGCAATTATGAGATCGCAACAAATCTGATTTTGTTAGGATTTGTTAGCGCCCATAATTCCAGGGAAGATAAGACTGCCACGTGTCTCAATTGTAGCGAAGAGCACCACGTGTCTCAACTGGACAGTCCTGGCCGAGCCGCATATGGGGGGATCCTCTCAGCCGCATGAAACATGCAGCCGCATGAGGATGGGCAGTCGCATGAGGATAGGCAGCCGCATTTGGATAGACAGCCGTATGGGGATGGGCAGCTGCATGGAGTGACCTCGAGACTTGGTAGATTTTGCCAGCTGTAAGGGGATTTTCTCCTCTTTCCTAGGATCACGCCATCATGTCAGAGTCATTATTGCGTTCTTATGTCAGAGCTGTCATAGCTGTTATTTGTCAGAGTAGCTGTCAGGGCATTAAATGCAGCCGAATATAGAAGGCCACGTGGCTTCTTTCTGAGCCGCATGGATCTATCCGAGCCGCATGGGGATCCTGAGCCGTATGGGGATCCTTCTGTTGGAGCCGCATAGGTCTTTCTTCATTCTTTTCCATGCTTCTACAGTAGGGCTTGAAACTCATCATCAATCACCATCTTCATCGCAGACAGCTGATTGATGATACCCTGAACCATGTTCAGATGTTGTGCCAGTGGGGCACCCTCCGTGTACTTTGAGTTGACGAGTTGGCGAATAAGAAACACATTGTTGACAGTCGTCTTCCTTTCGTACAATGAATGCAGCTTCTCCCATAATGCTTTTGTCGAACTCTCTATGGACACGTGGTGAAACATCGAATCATCCAACCATTGGCGGATGAATCCAATGGTCTTTTGATCAAGGTATTTACAGTCTTCAGTAGCTTTGTCCATTGGCTTTGTGCTGTAGCCCTCCAATGGACCATGCAAATCCTTGCACCAGAGTAGATCCTCCATCCTTGGCTTCCAAATTATCCAGTTTCCTCCTATGAGGGTGATCATACGAGTGTTCATCTGCTCCGTAGACATGGTTTCCAGAACCACCAAAGCATTGATACTAATTTTTGGGCGCATACGGAAGCATTTGCCAACCCACCTGACCAAAAATAACTCCCGTCTAACGAATACCAAGCACAAGATGAAGACAAGTATATGGCGGTGACGTACGTCACGTGGACAAATCCCAACCTTTAATAACTTAGATGAAATTACAAGATTGACAGAACTCACGTTGAACCCTTTGCCCTAATAGGTTCAACCCCCTCACCACTCTCAAGAAGAAAAACAAAAGATTACAATTGAGATCACTCACCACCCCGTAGCAATCTCCCTAACCGAATTTGACGACTCCTCGATTAGATCTTCTTCTTCCTTCTGTCTTGGATGGCGAAGTCCTAAGAGGAAAGTATGGACTTTCTCTTAGATTTCCTTATGGACAAGTACCCCGAATCTTCACTTTTGTGCTTTGTGCTTATTCTTTGTGCCTCCACCCTCACCCCATATATATAGGATAAGAAAATCATATTTTAGGTCATAATATGATTTCTTAATTAGGAAGCCCTCAAATAAGAATCCTATTACACCTAAAATAGTCCATAAATTATCCTATTTTAGATTATAATAGGATTTTCTAAAATAAGAATCCTATTATATCTAAAATAGCATAACACCACTAGGAGATCAAGGTTTACAGCAAACTCAATCTGAGGTGGGAGCATCATTATTCACACAGTTCAGGGGGAGCTGTCGGTCATCGACGGCATGCACAGTGCGTGATGTTCTGTTCGAGGACACATGTGTATGGGAGAGCTTCAAGTTCGGACACGAAGGTGGGCAGGTTCAGGAGTTCGAATCTTGTGTGAACTGCACTGTCCGTATGGTTGGGCCAGTCAAGGGTGAAGAAGCTCGTCAGAACGTTAACACTTTCCAGTGAAAGACGGAAGTCGGGGACATGCAGCCAAGACTTACGGTAAGCCTGATCGTCAGAGATTTCGGTCTTGGTCGTGTCTTTGATATCGACAGGATCCCAGTAGTAAAGGAGGTGCTACGCATGGCAGCTAGCATCGACGTGACGGTCGAGAAGCTGGAGACAAAGGAAGATGCAAAGTAACTCGAAGGATCGGAGATCAGTGGAATGGGGGAACAGTAATTCTGTCATGGGACGATAGGAATGGAATCCAGTTGATGATCGATGGGGCAATACCCTCTCATCAGACTGGAGGAGAGATTGTTGGAGTCCAGTCTGGATTTGGATTCCACAAGTCCACAATAGCAGCCCTCCATATGGTCCACAATCGTAAGATCCTGAGAACTCGCCCCTGTCCTCGCCTGTGACTTGGGTCTTTTCTTCATGTAAGAAGTCACTAGAGCGGACTCCAGCGACGATTCTACTTGCTTGCGCCATACCTCCTCATTCAATAAGCGACTTTTGACTGTCTCCATCGTGACAACTCCATCAAGCGCAGAGTTGCTTACCGACACCACCAACATCTCCCAGCTTTCCGGCAGAGAACTCAAGAGCAGTAGGGCCTGAAGCTCATCATCAATCACCATCTTCATCACAAATAGCTGATTGATGATACCATGAACCTCGTTCAGATATTGTGCCACTGGGGCACCCTCCGTGTACTTCAAGTTGACGAGTTGGCGAATAAAAAATGCCTTGTTGCCAGCCGTCTTCCATTCGTACAACGAATGCAGCTTCTTCCATAATATTTTTGTTGAACTCTCCATGGACATATAGTGAAACACCGAATCATCCAACCATTGGCGGATGAATCCAAGGACAATTCGATCCAGTCGTTTACAGTCTTCAGTAGCTTTGTCTGTTGGCTTTGCGATGTCGCCCTCCAACGACCATGCAAGTCCTTGCACCAGAGTAGATCCTCCATCCTTGGCTTCCAAATTGCCTAGTTTCCTCCAGTGAGGGTGATCATACGAGTGTTCATGTACTCTATTGACATGGTTGCCAGAACCTCCAAAGCTCTGATACCAATTGTTGGGCGCGTGTAGAAGCGTTTGCCAACCCACCTGACCAAAACTAACCTCCATCTAACGAACACCAAGCACAAGATGAAGACAAGTATATGGTGGTGACGTACGTCACCTGGACAAATCTCAACCTTTAATAACTCAGATGAAATTACAAGATTGACAGAACTCATGTTGAACCCTTTGCCCTAATAGGTTCAACCTCCTCACCACTCTCAAGAAGAAAAATAGAAGATTACAATTGAGATCACTCACCAACCCGTAGCAATCTCCCTAACCGAAGTTGACAACTCCTCGATTAGATCTTCTTCTTCCTTCTGTCTTGGATGACGAAGTCCTAAGAGCAAAGTACGGACTTTCTTTTAGATTTTCTTGTGGACAAGCTCTCCGAATCTTCACTTTTGTGCTTTGTGCTTATTCATTGTGCCTCCACCCTCACCCTATATATATAGGATAAAAAAAATACTATTTTAGGTCATAATATGATTTCTTAATTAGGAAGCCTTCAAATAAGAATCCTATTACACCTAAAGTAGCCCATCAATTATCATATTTTAGATCATAGTAGGATTTTCTAAAATAAGAATCATATTATATCTAAAATAGCACAGCACCAATTATGGACATCCAAATCTAATCAAATCAAATATTTAATAAGATTTGGATTTCACAAGTATGTTGTTACCAAATCCAGATTGGACTTCAAAAGTTGTTAGGACTTTCGACCATAAGAGAAATAGAGAGCTTGGGTTTGGCAAGGTTTAAAGGGAAGAATTTCTATGGGCCTTAAGAATGAGCATAAGGTTTGGGCCAGCTTAGTTAGAAGGAAAGAATTAGACTGAGAGAAGGTTGGTAATAAAATGAAAATGTTTATGTAGGACTTATGTATGACTCAAGGAAACTATTATCACTATCATTAACTATTATTCCCTATTACCCTAATTATTATTGATAACACATTAACCAACAAATAATTGATCCCTAAAAAATATTAGCCTACTAACTTAACTATGAGTAATGAATATTAAATTAATAACTAACGATGGCTAGTCAAATCATCTAAAAAATAAGCTACTAATTAGTATAATCATTACCATATTTTTTACCAATCATTGATTAAATGATTATAATCAATATAATCATTAACTATTATTATTTTTACTTATTAATTATTAAATATCATTAGCAATGATAACCTAATTATTATAACCAATCAACTCATCATTTTAGTAATCATTTACCTAAATTAAATATAAAAAAACCATTAACATTAAATAAAAAGAAAAATTAATTGAAATACGGAACGAGGGTTTACACCACTAGTGGCATGGCATGCTAGAGACACAACATAGCCTATAATTAAAAAAATGCATGTTTGTGAAGATAAAACCTTGCCTTAGGATAAATCCACATAACTTAGCACACAAAACAATATGACACTTAAATTGTTTACACACCTCACATTTTTTTATTTAAAAGATAATCGAATTTTTATATTTAAAATTGGACAAAAAACAGTTGAAAATTGATAAGTTTTTCCTTGTACTCAAATGACTTTTTTTAGCCACTATCAGTGCTTACACCAACGATATGTACTTGCTTGAATGGAGGTCTTTTCTCAATCCTTGTGTTTTCTTGTTTTATTTTCTGATTTTAGCATGTTTTTAAGCCACTACGGGAAGCCTCCATGCTACATTTAAAGTTCAGTACCATAATTCATGGTATATGTGATGTGTTACTCGAATGCTAGATTAGGAATTTATGCTTCACCATTGATTTATTGCTACATTTCAAACACATACATAGCCCACTAGGGCCATGACATGCTACAGACACAACACACTAATTAGCCAAGAATTAACAATTAAACGTTTATGAACATAAAACCTAGCTTTAGGATAAATCCAAATAACTTAGTGTACTATCAACAAAATAACACGAAACTTGTTTTCCCACCTCATATTTTCAATTTAAAAGATAATCTAATTGGTAGATTTAAAATTGGTCTAGAAACGATCGAGAATCAATAAGTTTTTCCTAGCTCACAAGTCTTTTATGTCAGTGTTGATAGTATAACGGCAGTATACTGCTGATATATCATTATATGCCGCCAGGTCGGAACAAGGACATATATAGTCCTGTTTCGATTAAGTTTGCACTCAAGTTCTCCTTCGATATCGACTGTAACTCTTCTTGATCGTAGATAATAACTAATTACACTATTTGCCATATTTTATTTATAGTTGTTACCTTTTTTTTTATATATTTCATTTTCGTACCTACATCCGATATGTTTTATGACATGAACCTGAATGACCATTAGTGTTACGACCCGCACCCAGTAAAAGGGCATGAGACCGTGAGTACGTCCAGCCTATACCGCAGTGTCGGCGGTAGAACGCTGTCCTAGGTCTCAATCACAAACTAAGCATAATATAATATACTCTCGAAATGGAGGACAATCTCAGAAGGATACAACTCAATCATAAAATATCTAGGAGAGATAATCGACACGAAATGGAATAAATAGAAGGATCACAATGTTTAATACAAAACCAGATTTGAAGAAGTTTAAGTATTAACATCACCACACCCACAGAGTATGAAATAAATACAACTCATAAAATAACTTAAAATAACAACTAGACAATAACCTAACAATCTACTCCAATCTCTACAGGTGTCTCCTCTAGGCTAGCTGGAATCCTCCAAGTTATCTGTAAAAATTTTAACGTTATCCTGTTAGGACTGGAATGAGCACATATCTCTGAAAGCAGTTCCAAAGCATGGTAGAAAATATAGAGCTAACAGTAGAATAAAATACATGACGTGCTGTAAAGAAATACAAGAATACAGAAGATATAGATAAGTAAGATGAATCATGAAATATAGTAAGAAACTATGAACTATAATAAATATAAGTATTTTAAAGCACAAGATGATTATGTGATTGACTTAGGTTGCTCATGTTTATTCTATGGTAACTCCATTATACGTGAGGGTATAATAGACAAGCACATTTTTACACTAGAGGGATGTAATCACATAACCACTATAACACCCAGTTTTTCAAATAAGGGTAAATTTGAAATTTTGTGATTATAATCATTTAATAATGACATTTAAATTGTATTGTAATTTTTGGTGATTTTTAATCAATTTAAAACTATTTAAAATATTGAATTGCAATTTTGATGGTTAACTAGTTAAACCCTAGTTTTGCTAAGCCTAGAGACTAACCATGACCAAGGGAGCCTAGTCATGTGATTAGGATGACTAATTACAACTTTTTAGCCTAGGGGTATTTTCGTCAATTTGACAATTTTGTGAAATGGTAATTTTGATTAATTAAATATTGTGCTAATATTTTAGTTAAGCCTTAATCTAGAAGTTTAACCTAACCCAGATTAGTCTTGAGGTTAGAACATTCCTACTAAGTGCCAAGGTTAGTAATATCTAGATATTATTCTAGTAGGATATTTTTCTTAGGATATTTGTGAAAAAGAAAGCTTGAACCAATAGGAAGGCTTGAAATTGAGTGGAATGACCTTAGCCACTCATCTATACCTAAACAAACCCTAATTCCCTTAGATAACCAGCCATACAAGCCTCCCTCCTATAAGTGTCATACTTAGAAGCCTTTGCCTCCTTTTAAAAACCTAGAAGAACCATACTTTGTTCTTTCCTAAACCTCTCTCAATTAATCCAAATTGAGCCCAAATTGTGTCAAATTAATTGCATCATCATCCCCAACATTAGAGGAGACTTGTGGGTGCTTGCTAGCGAGGTTTGAGGACGTTTGAACTGTAGCAAATCGAGGAAGACGTCAAGTCGAGGCTCTTTACATTGAGTTTGAACACTCAATAGGTAAAACCCTACAAACCCTAATAAATTCCTGATTTCTTCCCATAGATGCATTCATTTAGGGTTCCCCTAGGGGTAGCCCAAGTTTGGTAGGAAATCGTGTCCATTTCGTTCCGTATCGGACACGTATCGGTGTATTTCAAAGCGTGTTCGATGAAATATCACATAGAAATGGATTTTGGTAATTTTGAAAACTAATTACATGTATGTGTAGCCTAACATGTGTATATGACAACCCTAATCGACTGAGTCAATTTTAGTATAGTTTGGATACGGTTTTAGGGCTTGGACACGCAGCACGAGATACCGTACGAGGCTCGTACGGCTGCCCTGCTGTTCGAGTATCCTAGCGGACACGACACGGCACCACATGACACGAAATTTGGTAGATACATGGGCCTGGTGACTGACATCACACCCGTAAAATTTTGTGGGTCCTCGTCGACTGTGCGCAAAAGAATCGAGGCTACACCGATTCTCGACTGTTACTGCAGGCACGAAAATACCCTATTGATACGTGCTTTGCGTGTGGATACGCGACTTCGTGGACATGACTCAGGCACCTAAACACATACCCTGACACCCCACCTAGCTACTGACACAATCTTGACTCGTCTCGAGCTCTGTGTCGCATCCAATCGGACACGACATGGCTGTACGAGACAGCCTCTGTGCTATTTTTAATACTGTGTCGACCCCCCCTGTTTGGACACAATTTTGACTCCTCGTTGACACATGGACACGTATGAGTGTCACACACATGACCCCCCCGACATGAGTGTAGGTTTGATTTTGATTATAGTTTGCACGAATACATATTGGGTTCGAACTTGGGTTTTCCTGATACTTCAATCAGGGATTTCTAGATGAGTTCAATCATTAGAAACCTGAGATTAGTTGTATTCCAGTTGGTTTTCATGATTGTTCGGTTTCGATTGTATGTATATTTATGTATATTATCAAAATCTTAATGTATGTACTTATGTAGGTATACATGAAATCTGAGTTTATGAGGAAACTGAACATTGAGTATTTAACTGAAACCGGAGATGGTTTCAGGATTTTGAAACCTGGGTTTGGATTGAATCTAGATTATGTAGATTTGATGGTTGTTTTAGTTTGGTAAGTTATATATTGTATGTATACATATATCTATGTATAGGTAAAATTGGTTAAATCCATTAGTTTCTAAGGTACAATCCATTGCCCTTGATTTCAGTCCTATGTTCACTTGGTTTCAGTCCATCTCCTTGTAAGGGTGGGATACTCATGTCCTTACATAGGGCTATTGGTTCAGTCCCTTAGCTAGGTTGTCCAGAGTTCTGTCCATTTTCTTCATGTTCAGTCATGAACATGTGATTCCTTGGATTAGAGCTCAGTCCACTACAAGTCAATGCCATATTGTTCCAGTTTTTGTATATCATTTCAGTCCTATTCTTGCCCATTTATTGAATCCAGTCCCTTGTACCATATGTTCTGTCCACCTCTGTGAATAGTTCCATCCCTGTTATGGGACTGTGTTCTCAGGTTTCCTGAGAATTGTTAGTGAGTATAAATGTTGTGAGGGTTGAAATTGAGAGAGGGTGATATGAGATTAGGAGGTTATATGGTTTGGTCATGCTTCTATATGCATAGGTATGCATGATGGTGGGCATTAGTATAGGTAAATGTAGGGAATGGGATTTGGCCAAGAGCAGTTAGTGATATGAGTTAGGATTGTGAGTGAGTGAGAGTTGAGTGGTATACATGGTATGTATAGAAAGGGGTATGTGTATATATCCAATATGAGAAGTATATGCATATATGGTATGTATATATATGTTAGGGTTGTGAGTGATGTATATGGATAGTGGTTGATATAAGTTGTGTTGATATCTATATGTGAGGATATAACTATTGAGGTAAGTAAGGTTGATTTGTATATGGGTATACAGTTGTGAGGGATTGATGTATATGGAATGTAATGAGTGGTATAAGGAGTTTAGGCCATATATGTGGTTTCGAGTATATAAGGTAACATGCATACAAGTGTAAGCCTATAGCTAGATATGAGTTAGCCCTTGTTGATCAAAGTGGACATTGACCAACTAAGACAAATGGACCAATAGTTTGACCAATTGACCTTTGATAGCTTAAGTTTGACCTAGTTTGACTTGAGGGTTGACCCATAGTTGACTTTGACCTAGATTGACCTAGAAGTCATGTAGTTGCATTGTATACTTCATTTACCTTATATTTGAACACTTCATAACCTGTATTGCTTTATTTATGACTTTGTGACTCAGCTTCAGACATCTATTTTCATCAGTTGCACAGGGTATCAGGCGAGTACATTCTCTGATAGTTCTTTCATTTAATTGTCGATTACTGTACTTCAGTTCTAGTTAGTTCTATTTGATTCTCTGTTACAAACACAATTTGATATTGCTGGATCCATTTTATGCGACACTCATTTATTCATGTCTGGCCTCCATTTCTGGAACCACTACTGGCATCACATACTGGAATCACCTACTGGAATCACTTGCTGGTATCATTCATGTTCTGGCTAGACTTGTACTTATTTCGTGTCGGGTTATGGAGTCACTTGTACTTGTTGGGCGGGGAAATATTGGAGTAGACATTTGAACATTCCCAAATACTGGAATCACTCCCTCGTAATTATACTGGAATGATAGCCATCCCACAATTGGCCGAGTGTGTGATGTACCGTATTACCTACAGCCGTTTACATGTCGATCTCGGTATTTTAAAACATACTGTTAAAGTATAGTCTGGACTCACCCTGGAATCTTTGATTACTGACTAGACTCACCTTATACTGGACACATCTTTTACTGGAATCATCTGGTATTAGATTACATTGTCTGGACTCACATTGGGATTACACTTGACTCATATTATACTGTCTGGACTTATATCATGTTACTCTAGTTCAGCTAGATTATATTTTACAGTCTTCATTGCCATGTTTCTCTTCTTGTTTAGTTACCTTACTTTCCTTGTACCTTAACTATTTCTCTACATCACTACCTGTATAAAACTTCCATGTTCATCAATATAACTTTCTATAAACTGCTTTATAGTTATTTGTCATTAACTTAGGATTCTTGATGAGTTGTGCTCGTTCCTGTCCTGACTGGACCTGTTGAAATATTATAGATGCTTGCCCCGAGGATACTTGCCCTACTTGCTATGGACCGAGAGAAGGCTTAGCTACCTTTGGCCCCGACACTCAGGAGTGATCGGGAGACTAGCTAGTAGACTTGGTTTAGTTTTCATGTTTTAGAACTTTAACTGTAATAAGTTGAGATAATGTTTTGTTTTGAGATTGTTCAAGATTATTATTATCTATTAGTTGGTTTTGTTGTTGTTATTTAGTTTTAGTATTAAACTTTTGTGTTATCATATCGTGCTTAGACTGTGATTGAGATTTCATTATATCTATACTTTTACTCCGTTCGTAGTTGAGATTTGACAAGTATATTATATAATTGCGTGAGTTGTTGATTAGATAGTAACCTAGGATAGCGTTCTACCGCCGACACTGCAGCGTAGGCTGGACGTACCCACTTCTCGTACCCCTACATTGGGTGCGGGTCGTGACACGTTTTTAGTGGTGGCCCATGCAGGTCGAGTTTATGTAGTAGCATTCGAAGTAGAGTATCACTACAGCCTGCGATAGGATTGAGAGATAGGCTTTAACGGAGAGGTACTCAATCACAGTTAGAAAAATTCTGCTTCAAATCATGCCATCTACATATCGTACTGATTTGCCTTCTTTGAAATAAACTGTCCTCCTTTGATTATATCTATTCCTGCTTAGTATTGACTTTCTTGTTCGATCTATCACAAGGATGGTGGAGACACGATCACATCGCTCTGGTACAGCAGCCGCTGGAGAGGGGTCTGCCACCTCTCGTCTAGTACAGTAGGATGCTGGAACAGTAGCACCTTCTGTTCCTGATCAAACAGGAACAACTGCTGCCATTGGGGGTATGCCTCCACCTGTTCGGAGGATGACCCCAGTCATCCTTGAGATATTTTAGCAGCAGTATCCGCAGCCACCTGCAGGATTGGTTGATGCTGGCCACCTGTTTTCTTTTATGGAGAGGATTCTGGAGTCCCACTAGCAGCAGCAGCAGCAGCAGCGTCAGACTACCGACTTTCGTCAGGGTATAGATGAGGCTCACCAGCTGGTTCGGACGACAGTAGAGATGGTGACCATCCAGGGGCCAGTACAGACACATCAGTGCCATCAGAGGATGCCGGGTATTCAGGAGTTTCAGAAGATGCATCCGAGGGATTTCCTTGGTACAGAGGGCATCCACTATACGGATGACTGATAGAGCACATTGAGGATATATTTCGGCTAGCAGAGATACCAGTCCGACTTCAAATAGAGGTGGCAGGCAGCCAGATGCAGGACCTGGCCCGCACCTGGTACCAGACAGACCCCCGAGTAGGAACCGAGGGACAGACTTGGGCAGCCTTCAAGGAGCTGTTCAAGGAGCAGTTCTTTCCATACGTAGCACTTGGAGGCATAGAGGCACAGTTTAAGAGCCTGGTTCAGGGAAACCAGACAGCCGGGGAATATGCTGGAGAGTTCTGCTGGTTGGGCAGATTCATTGTGGACCTGAGCGAGAAGACGAAGGCGAGAAAGTTCCGTAGAAGTTTGATCAGAAAGGTTCGATCATTGACTAAGAGTGACAGGGATGCTTCTTTTGCGGAGATCTTAGTAGAAGCTATGGCGGCAGAGGACAACTTAGGGTTGAAGCTGAAGTGGGGTCGGGACATTCAGGGAGCCAGCAGCGGCGGAGGCTAGGCCAAGAGGCCTCACGTATAGATTCAGCAGGCACAACATCAACCTAGAGAACAGGACTGCAGGGTGTCGACTTGTGCCTACTGTAGGAAGACAAGGCATGTTTGGGAGTCTTGTAGGAGGAGACTGAAGGTTTGTCTATTCTGTAGGTCTGGTGCTCACAAGATGATAGATTGTCCCGCTGCACCTCCTTTTGGGGGAGCTAGGCCACCTGTAGCTCAGCACCAGAGGGGTGGAGCTTTTGCTATGGCAGTCGAGAAGACTGACGTTGCAGATGACGGGTTAGCAGGTTTGACCTCCTTGTTCTTCTCTCCCACCTTCATGTGTGATTTCCATTAGTACCTGTCAGGATATTCTTGTGATATGCTAGATAGCATAGTTACCCTGTTCGAGACTGTGGAATCACGACCAGTAGGACTATGATTGCATGTTATCTTTCGACCTTGTTTGATTGGGGGTTTGACCTAGGAGGAGTACGATCATCTTAATTTCGAGGACAAAATTCTTCTAAGGGGGGTAGACTTGTAACACCCAGTTTTCCAAATGAGGGTAAATTTGAATTTTTTTGATTATAATCTTTTAATAATAATATTTAAATCATATTATGATTTTTGGTAATTTTTAATCAATTTAAAACTATTTAAAATATTGAATTGCGATTTTGATGGTTAACTAGTTAAAACCTAGTTTTGCTAAGCCTAGAGACCAACCATGACCAAGGGATCCTAGTCATGTGATTAGGATGACTAATTACAACTTTTTAGCCTAGGGGTATTTTGGTCATTTTGACAATTTTGTGAAATAGTAATTTTGATTAATTAAATATTGTGCTAATCTTTTAGTTAAGCCGTACCCTAGAAGTTTAACCTAACCTAGATTAGTCTTGAGGTTAGAACATTCCTACTAAGTGCCAAGGTTAGTAATATCTAGATATTATTCTAGTTGGATATTTTTCTTAGGATATTTGTGAAAAAGAAAGCTTGAACCAATAGGAAGGCTTGAAATTGGGTGCATGGAATGACCTTAGCCACTCATCTATACCTAAACAAACCATAATTCCTTTAGATGACCAGCCATACAAGCCCCCCCTCCTATAAGTGTCATACTTAGAAGCCTTTGCCACCTTTTAAAAACCTAGAAGAACCCTACTTTGTTCTTTCCTAAACCTCTCCCAATTAATCCAAATTGAGCCCAAATTGAGTCAAATCAATTGCATCATCATTCCCAACATTAGAGGAGACTTGTCGGTGCTTGCTAGCTAGGTTTGAGGACGTTTGAACCGTAACAAATCGAGGAAGACGTCAAGTCGAGGCTCTTTACATTGAGTTTGAACACTCAATAGGTGAAACCCTACAAACCCTAATAAATTCCTGATTTCTTCCCATAGATGCATTCATTCAGGGTTCCCCTAGGTGTAGCCCAAGTTTAGTAGGAAATCGTGTCCATTTTGTGTCCGTATCGGACACGTATCGTTGTATTTAAATGCGTGTTCGATGAAATATCACATAGAAATGGATTATGGTAATTTTGAAAACTAATTACATGTATGTGTAGCCTAAAATGTGTATATTACAACCCTAATCGACTGAGTCAATTTTAGTATAGTTTGGACACGATTTTAGGGCTTGGACACGCAGCACGAGATACCACATGGGGCTCCTGCGGCTGCCCTGTTGTTCGAGTGTCCTAGCGGACAAGACACGGCACCACGTGACACAAAATTTGGTAGACACGTGGGCCTAGTGACTGACATCACACCCATAAAATTTTGTGGGTCCTCATCGACTGTGCGCAAAGGAATCGAGGCTGCACCGATTCTCGACTATCACTGCACACACGAAAATACCCCACTGATACGCGCTTCGCGTGTGGACACACGACTTCGTGGATACGACTCAGGCACCTAGACACATACCCTGACACCCCACCTAGCTACTGACACAAGCTCGACTCGTCTCGAGCTCTGTGTCACGTCCAATCGGATACGACATGGCTGCACGAGGCAGCCTCTGTGCTATTTTTAATACTGTGTCGACCCCCCTGTTTGGACACAATTTTGACTCCTCGTTGACACATGGACACGTGTGAGTGTCACACACATGACCCCCCTGACATGAGTGTAGGTTTGATTTTGATTATAGTTTTTACGAATACATATTGGGTTCGAACTTGGGTTTTCCTGATACTTCAATCAGGGATTTCTAGATGAGTTCAATCATTAGAAACCTGAGATTAGTTGTATTCCAGTTGGTTTTCATGATTGTTGGGTTTTGATTGTATGTATATTTATGTATATTATCAAAATCTTAATGTATATACTTATGTAGGTATACATGAAATCTGAGTTTATGAGGAAACTGAACATTGAGTATTTAACTGAAACCTGAGATGGTTTCAGGATTTTGAAACCTGGGTTTGGATTGAATATAGATTATGTAGATTTGATGGTTGTTTTAGTTTGGTAAGTTATATATTGTATGTATATATTTATCTATGTATAGGTAAAACTGGTTAAATCCATTAGTTCCTATGGTACAGTCCATTACCCTTAATTTCAGTCCTATGTTCACTTGGTTTCAGTCCATCTCCTTGTAAGGGTGGGAGGCTCATGTCCTTACATAGGGCTATTGGTTCAGTCCCTTAGCTAGGTTGTCCAGAGTTCTGTCTATTTTCTTCATGTTCAGTCATGAACATGTGATTCCTTGGATTAGAGCTCAGTCCACTACAAGTCAATGCCATATTGTTCCAGTTTTTGTATATCATTTCAGTCCCATTCTTGCCTATTTATTGAATCCAGTCCCTTGTACCATATGTTCTGTCCACCTCTATGAATAGTTCCATCCCTGTTATGGGACTGTGTTCTCAGGTTTCCTGGGAATTGTTAGTGAGTATACATGTTGTGAGGGTTGATATTAAGAGAGGGTGATATGAGATTAGGAGGTTATATGGTTTGGTCATGCTTCAAGATGCATAGGTATGCATGATGGTGGGCATTAGTATAGGTAAATGTAGGGAATGGGATTTGTCCAAGAGCAGTTAGTAATATGATTTAGGATTGTGAGTGAGTGAGAGTTGAGAGGTATACATGCTATGTATAGAAAGGGGTATGTGCATATATGCAATATGAGAAGTATATGCATATATGGTATGTATATATATGTTAGGGTTGTGAGTGATGTATATGGATAGTGGTTGATATAAGTTGTGTTGGTATCTATATGTGAGGATATAACTATAGAGGTAAGTAAGGTTGATTTGTATATGGGTATACAGTTGTGAGGGATTGATGTATATTGAATGTAATGAGTGGTATATGGAGTTTAGGCCATATATGTGGTTTTGGGTATATAAGGTAATATGCATACAAGTGTAAGCCTATATCTAGATATGAGTTAGCCCTTGTTGATCAAAGTGGACATTGACCAACTAAGACAAATGGACTAATAGTTTGACCAATTGACCTTTGATAGCTTAAGTTTGACCTAGTTTGACTTGAGGGTTGACCCAGAGTTGACTTTGACCTAGATTGACCTAGAAATTATGTAGTTGCGTTGTATACTTCATTTACCTTATATTTGAACACTTCATAACCTGTATTGCTTTATTTAGGACTTTGTGACTCAGGTTCAGACATCTATTTTCATCAGTTGCACAGGGTATCAGGCGAGTACATTCTCTAATAGTTCTTTCATTTAATTGTCGATTACTGTACTTCAGTTCTAGTTAGTTCTATTTGATTCTCTGTTACAAACACGATTTGATATTGCTGGATCCATTTCATGCGACACTTATTTATTCATGTCTGGCCTCTATTTCTGGAACTACTACTGGCATCACCTACTGGAATCACCTATTGGAATCACGTAATGGAATTACTTACTGGTATCATTCATGTTCTGGCTGGACTTGTACTTATTTTGTGTCGGGTTATAGATTCACTTGTACTTGTTGGGCGGGGAAATATTGGAGTAGACATGTGAACATTTCCAAATACTGGAATCACTCCCTCGAAATTATACTGGAATGATAGCCATCCCACAATTGGCCGAGTGTGTGATGTGCCGTATTACCTACAGCCATTTACATGTCGATCTCGGTATTTTAAAACACACTGTTAGAGTATAGTCTGGACTCACCCTGGAATCTTTGATCACTGACTGGACTCACCTTATACTGGACTCATCTTGTACTAGAATCATCTGGTATTAGATTATATTGTCTGGACTCACATTGGGATTACACTTGACTCATATTATACTGTCTGGACTTATATCATGTTACTCTAGTTCAGCTAGATTATATTTTACACTCTTTATTGCCATGTTTCTCTTCTTGTTTAGTTACCTTACTTTCCTTGTACCTTAACTGTTTCTCTACATCACTACCTGTATAAAACTGTCATGTTCATCAATATAACTGTCTATAAACTGCTTTATAGTTCTTTGTCATTTACTTGGGATTTTTTGATGAGTTGTGCTCGTTCCTGTCCTGACTGGACCGATTGAAATATTACAGATGCTTGTCCCGAGGATACTTGCCCTACTTACTATGGACCGGGAGATGGCTTAGCTGCCTTTGGTCCCAACACTCAGGAGTGATCGGGAGACTAGCTAGTAGACTTGGTTTAGTTTTCATGTTTTAGAACGTGTCAATATCAAGTAAAGTAGTCTAAAGCAGGCAATATAGATACTATCATGAGTGAAAATTAACAAAAAATGTACTCGCCTGATATCCTGAGCAACTGATATATAATGGTGTCCGGACTGGAGTCATAGAGTCTTATTTAATAAGATACAGGTTATAATGTGTTCAACATATAATAATTAAATTTTGCAATACAATCTACATGATAGCAGGTCATTCTAGGTCAAAGTTGTAATGTCCTGCTCCGCACGGTACATTACGATGAGTCGTTGACTCGAAGAGTTGCGTTGACCCGATAAGGTATCGATGCGAATCGATGCAAGAGTTACATTGGCCAAAGGTAAGCTTTGAGTCAGTTGGAATATATGAATCAAATCGATGCAAAGGATAAGTCCCATTTGAGCAAGTACTGATTTAGTTGATCAGGTGTGCAGGCTATGCTTTTACTCTGGACGATAAGAGGTCAGCATTTTGCTTTATGCAATGAAGTGTCCGCGAAACCAAATTGTGGCCTTGCAACGGATTGTGGCATGGGCGCGATAGGCCAAATCAACCGAGTATTTCAAAGGAATGGCTAAGTCCGGGAGTTAGCTATGCGATCGAGTTATGGAAGCGAGACGCTTCAATCGACGAAACGACAAGGCATATCGGCTTAAGGTGGGCGGGTTCTTGACTCTCTCTCCCTATTCCTTCACGTCTAATAAAATATGTTATGGTATACGTAAGATGTTATCGAGTTAGCGAGCGTGGCTCGGCGATGAAAGGTCCAAGTATGTGTCGAACACTAAGATAGAACATTGAACAATCAAACAATTGAAGCGACCTGCATCAAGTATACGAGTTACGGTAGAGCATTGATGGTAGAACATTGAAAGACGATATTGAGATGTGCATCATGTGCACGGCTCCGAGAACATTTAACACTAGGCGTAGAACATTGAATACGGCGCTGAGCGTACCCTCGGGCACTTATGCTACAAAAAGACTAAGTAACTACGGAACTAGGCTACGAGAATGACTTACGAATGGTACGTATTGAATATGAGTACGAGATGACTAAGCCGTTGGGTGTCGTGCATCAATATGGATGTGTTGGAGCATAACGCCGATGGAGCTCCCCATATGGATGGTAGATTATGTTTATGAGACGCGAATACGCTTATGGAACGGGACTATGTTTAAGGAACACGTGATGGATTGGAATGATAGGACTTGTATGCTACGGTACGTATTACATGGTCAATGGACTCGGATTGCCCGTGCACGGGTACGGCTTCCCTCGGACAGTTACGCCGGGGCACTGGGACCGTTTGGCCTAGGAGGGAATTATGTGTGGTATTTATGGTGTACATCATTAGGACGGATTGCGACCGTCCAGTGTTGTGATAAGCTATGATATTCGTAAGTTTGGGATCCTTCGGATACTGGGCTAGCAACCCGTATCGAAGTGATCGTAGGCTTACACATAAGAGATGCCAAGTCCATTACGGTGAGAAACACCGTGACCTTCATATAGATAGGGCCGGTGGGCTGAGATGAGAGTTGGGTGCAGGTGCAGGGCCTGCGACCCTCATGCATTGTCTAAGTTTATGATTGGTCGGTTTCATGATTCGTATGTTTGCTTATGTTAAGTTCTAACCACTGCAGGCTAAGGAAGAATAGCACGTGATGTGCACGATCACTATGTTTATGTTTCTATTATGCCTAACTGTATCTGCTGCAGGAATACGGGATGTGGACACATTCATATTAAGTCGTTATGCTGAATATTGCCATGAAACCGATCCTAAGGCCTAATAGAAAGACCACAAATTAAGATGCATGTTTCACTAAATGTATTTAGTGTTTGGTTTGGGTGCGTGCGGGTCTTGATCAGTGCGAAGCGAGGACGAAAGCACTAATCCCCCACTAGTTTATTTGCAGGCTCAGGTATGTTCGGCTCGGGGCGAAGCTTGGCTTGGACGTGTCGAGGCATGGAGTCCTTGGCGTTCAAGAGGAGCTACCGCATATGCATTCGGACTTGCGACATGGAGATGTTCGGCCGAAGACTACTTGTTGGCTATAAAGAGGCATAATGTATGGAACAATGTAATCCTTTGTGAGCTAGGGAGATCATGAGCATTGTAGCCAATTGGCATATATGTTGGGCTATTCAGAGCCTTTGTAATCTTCAGTTTATAATCAATAAAGAGATTCTTATGTTATACTCTGTTTTCCTTCCGCTGCTTATGTTATCAAATTGAGATAGTTCTATGTAAACCTGTTATCTTGCCTTGCACGAGCGCAACTCCAGGCTCGTGCGGCATCACGCCCCAGTGAGGACGATGATTCGGGTGAAATCTAGCGAGGACGAGCAATTTCCCGGATCGGGGCGTGACAAGTTGGTATAAGAGCGGTTCCATCCTTTGGACCGTGCATGAATCTCTTTGACCCTCAGTTGCTTCGCTATCGAATTCAGTTGACTCTAAGTTATTTCCGCAACCGCATGGCTCATGGATCTGCTCGATGCTACATTGGATGTTCCATACAATAAGTCTCTACTAAGTGAGTACATCTGCCACAAGTATGTCGTGACTATCACGCTATCTCTGGGTGCCATCGGAGAGTGTTGGTTGCACGAAGTGCAACGGGTTATGAGATTATGATTTCCCGAAGTGCAAAAAAGTTGTGAATGCTGGTCGCACGAAGTGCAACGAATATGGTGATATTGGTTGCATGAAGTGCAATGAAATATGTGTTGTCGGTCGCACGAAGTGCGATGAGTTATGTATTATCGATCGCACGAGGTACGAGAAGATATGTGTTATTGGTTGCACGAAGTGCAACGGGTCGATATATGAGGCGATGCGTGTTATGTTGCTATGCGAACGGTTATGTGTTGTTGGTTGCACGAAGTGCAGCAAGTCGTGAATCGTTCGTTGCATCAGTGCAACGAGTCGATATGGTATGATGCGTGTTGTATGGCTATGCGGATGGATAGCGATATGTTGTGCGAGATTGAGTAAAGACCTTAAGTATCGAGAGTAAATTGTTGTACGAGTTGCAACGAGTGAGATTGGAAGATCGCGAATGCGATAGTACGAGTCGAGTTGGTCGCTAAGTCGAGTTGTGTAGGCGAACTTGTAAGTTGGCCGCATTGAATCGCGTTTCGCAGTAGGCGAACATGTATGTTGGCCAGATGTCGCGTTGAGTTTTGAATAAGCGAATGTTGCGGGTGTGATCGATATGATCGCCAAGATACGGTTAGAGTAAATGCGTGTCAAACTTGAGCGAACGCTAGAGCTGGGATCAGAAGGATCGCCATACGAGATAGTTGATTGGGGAATAGATGTCGGACCTATGCAGAGTGTAAAGTTGAGTATTGACTCAATTTCGAGTGGTATATGCAATACCAATTATGCGATCAGTGTAGTGAAGTATTGTATCGATAACGATAGGCTCGATTCCTGAGTGGTATATGCAATACCACTTAGCGATATCTATGTTAAGCCGGTTGGTGACTTGCGATAGACTTCGTCTAGACGATTATGTTGTTACGATATGTTTGTCCGTAACGAACGGAGTAGTAACGAGACTCGAGTAGGAATGACTTGAGAGAAGTCAATGCAAGTATGCTTCGATGAATTGAGTTGAACGATTATGTGCGAAGTCATACTTATGGATGATACGTCGGACGAGGATTCGTTAACTGTAAGTCGGACGATAGGCCGAGCATAGCGAAGGAATGTTACGTGGAGGAAATAGTCGACCCGGTCGAACTTATGTTGTGTTAGTACGGAGACTTCTTCGAAATGAATTGAGTAGGCACAGAGAAATCGTGCGAACGAATTTGGGTTAGTGCGATGAGTCGGTAGCACGATTTCAAAGTACGAGTTAGAGATATGAGGATGGGTGTATAAATTGGGAATTGTGTCACGATCGTGGTAGTTATAACAGAATGAATCTTGATGTGTGCAAGACTTGATTCGTATTCGAGTTCGGATGATAACAGTGATTGCAACGAATTGGAGCTTGTGAGAAAGGAAGATGTTTAAGTTATGCATATCGACGATGGTATTGAGGCGTATCAAAGACGATATGCAATAACTCGAGGATACTCTGATCGAATGAACGAAAATTATGTTGAGCATTGTTGTTGGATGAATAAGATGCAAGTTAAGTTGATGTCGAGTTGGATGATAACGGTAGGAATGCTACGAAAAATTTAAGAGTGGATGGATGTTACTTGGATGAATCGAAAGTGTATGGATTGCTTCGTGGATAACCACTATGTTGATATTCTTGTCTTATGCGAGTGCAACTCCAGCACCGCACATACGTCATGCCAAATTAGGGCAATCATTCCACGTGAGCGCTGGTATGGTGATTCATACAGTGGGGATGATCGAACTTGCAAGGCGTGGCAAAATCAAATTTGACTTGTGGTTTGATGCGAAAGTTGTTCGAGGATGGTTTTGATGAGTACGAAATGTGTCGAGCTACGATCATGGTTAGGTAAACTCGGACTTGAGGCGAGTAGGTGTCATACGACTGGCAAGGATAGTCGACGGTTATATAAGGGTGATTCGAGTAGTAACGGCACGCAATATGCATAAGTGATTCGAGTAGTTATCGGCGCATCAGTTGCACGGGAGTAGAGAAATCGTGGATTGGTAAAGTATGTCGGATCGAATAAGTATCATAGGAATTGTCAGGAATTGATTTGGCTCTACGATAGGATATAGCATGGTTCGTTGTAATTGTCACTCGTTGATGATCTTCAATTATCGAGCGTAGTTTCGGGGCAGATGACCCTAGAAGACTTGACTGCCAAATCAAGTGAATGTTGAAGTCCTATAGGATGACCCTAAAGAAGTCGCATAAGGAAATTTTGTCGAGGATAAGGATGATGTAGTGCATGTTGAGGATAAGTCTAAGCGAGCGAGTATCGTGTTTCGAAAGTTAGCGAGTAGCCTTCGACTAGATCAAGACGGATAGCAAAGTTATGATCGATCGAATGAGTGCGTAAGTAGACTTGGTTGGTCGATGATTGAATAGATGTTGAGGAACGTGCTTAGCATATTGACGTGGTAAGGCGATTGCAAGAATTCTGCAATGTGCGAGAGCGACGGATAGTAGAACGACCCTAAGAGTTGTATCGTAGATCGGTTTGAGTAACGGATAGGCTATATGTGTTTGAGCGTACCATCTATGTTACGAACTGAACTAGTCGGAATTGATTCAGAAATTGAGTAAGGAGTCGTACTCGATCGAGAATCAGAGATAGGCGTATCGTAAGAGACCTTGGGTCAGAAAGATTATTGCCTTTGAGCATCGTAGACTCAAGTTGACCTCTTGTGTCAGGAGAACACGAGCACGATGTCTGGATAAGTTAACTAGCGGGGGTAGCCCCAAATGCGACGCGTAGGCAGTTCGAGAACGTAGGTCGTATTGGGATAGTTGTGTGCGAGACTTAGTACAGATTGTAAGCAAGGGAATTTGTGACATGTTGGACTTAGTCCATGTCGTTAAGGCCGAATGTTATGAATGATTGGATGAAAGACTTGAGTTATGCGAGAGATAGGAAACGGTTGGCCGAATATGCATTGCGGAGAATTGTTGCGATCGGATGCGTAATGACATAATGCAATGCATGTGTTAGGTGGCCGGCGAGAAACTTAGGAGATCGAAGTTATGGTTTTGAATCAAGTTATATGCGAGGATGTTTGCACGCAAGATTCTAAGGATATGCGCTAAGATCTGACTAAGTCGAATACGGAATGATTGGTGTTTGAGGATTTAAGTTGAGCTTGTTAGTTGTCCCGATATCCCACAACTGAGCTTGGCTGAAATGCATATATTGGTGGGACGCCTAAAATATGTGTATGATCCAAACTAAGTTGTATGATTCCAACGATAGTAGCACGAGATCGTAAAATGATCTGGCGAGACACTTGGATTTAAGTGTTGGTTTCGGTTCGAGGACGAACCTGATTTTGAGTGGTATATTATGTAATGTCCTGCTCCGCACGGTGCATTATGATGAGTCATTGACTCGAAGAGTTGCGTTGACCCGATGAGGTATCGATGCGAATCGATGCAAGAGTTACGTTGGCCAAAGGTAAGCTTTGAGTCGGTTGGAATATATGAATCAAATCGATGCAAAGGATAAGTCCCATTTGAGCAAGTGCTGATTTAGTTGATCTGGTGTGCAGGCTATGCTTTTACGCTGGACGATAAGAGGTCGGCATTTTGCCTTATACAATGAAGTGTCCGCGAAACCAAATCGTGGCCTTGCAACGGATTGTGGCATGGGCGCGATAGGCCAAATCAACCGAGTATTTCAAAGGAATGGTAAGTCCGGGAGTTAGCTATGCGATCGAGTTATGGAAGCGAGACGCTTCAATCGGCGAAACGACAAGGCGTATCGGCTTAAGGTGGGCGGGTTCTTGACTCTCTCTCCCTATTCCTTCACGTCTAATAAAATATGTTATGGTATGCGAAAGACGTTATCGAGTTAGCGAGCGTGGCTCGGCGACGAAAGGTCCAAGTATGTGTCGAACATTAAGATAGAACATTGAACAATCGAACAATTGAAGCGACGTGCATCAAGTGTACGAGTCGCGGTAGGGCAATGATGGTAGAACATTGAAAGACGATATTGAGATGTGCATCATGTGCACGGCTCCGAGAATATTGAACACTAGGCGTAGAATATTGAATACGGCGCTGAGCGTGCCCTCGGGCACTTATGCTACGAAAAGACTAAGTAACTACAGAACTAGGCTATGAGAATGACTTACGAATGGTACGCATTGAATATGAGTATGAGATGACTAAGCCGTTGGGCGTCGTGCATCAATATGGATGTGTTGGGGCATAACGTCGATGGAGCTTCCCATATGGATGGTGGATTATGTTTATGAGATGCGAATACGGTTATGGAACGGGACTATGTTTATGGAACACGTGATGGATTGGAATGATAGGACTTGTATGATATGGTACGTATTGTATGGTCAATGGACTCGGATTGCCCGTGCACGGGTGCGACTTCCCTCGGAAGGTTACGCCGGGGCACCGGGACCGTTCGGCCTAGTAGAGAATTATGTGTGGTATTTATGGTGCACATCATTCAGACGGATTACGACCGTCCAGTGCTGTGATAAGCTATGATATCCGTAAGTTTGGGATCCTTCGGATACTGGGCTAGCAACCCGTATCGAAGTGATCGTAGGCTTACACATAAGAGATGCCAAGTCCATTACGGTGAGAAACACCGTGACCTTCATATAGATAGGGCCGGTGGACTGAGATGAGAGTTGGGTGCAGGCGCAGGGCCTGCGACCCTCTTGCATAGTCTAAGTTTATGATTGGTCGATTTCGTGATTTGTATGTTTGCTTATGTTAAGTTCTAACCACTGTAGGCTAAGGAAGAATAGCACGGGATGGCACGATCACAATGTTTATGTTCCTATTATGCCTAACTGTATCTGCTGCAGGAACACGGGATGTGAACACATTCATATTAAGTCGTTATACTGAATATTGCCATGAAACCGATCCTAAGGCTAAATAGAAAGACCACAAATTAATATGCATGTTTCGCTAAATGTATTTAATGTTTGGTTTGGGTGCGAACGGGTCTTGATCAGTGCGAAGCGAGGACAAAAGCACTAATCCCCCACTAGTTTATGTGCAGGCTCAGGTATGTTCGGCTCGGGGCAGAGCTTGGCTTGGACGTGTCGAGGCATGGAGTCCTTGGCGTTCAAGAGGAGCTACTGCATATGCGTTCGTACTTGCGACATGGAGATGTTCGGCCGAAGACTACTTGTTGGCTATAAAGAGGCATAATGTATGGAACAATGTAATCTTTTGTGAGCTAGAGAGATCATGAGCATTGTAGCCAATTGGCATATATGTTGGGCTATTCAGAGCCTTTGTAATCTTCAGTTTATAATCAATAAAAGAGATTCTTATGTTATACTCTGTTTTCCTTCTGCTGCTTATGTTATCAAATTGAGATAGTTCTATGTGAACCTGTTATGTTGCCTAGCACGAGCGCAACTCCAGGCTCGTGAGGCATCACGCCCCAACGAGGACGATGATTCGGGTGAAATCTAGCGAAGACGAGCGATTTCCCGGATCAGGGTGTCACAAAAGTCAACTCTTGGTCAACCCTCTAGTCAACCAAGTCAACTTAAACTATTGGGTAAATTCCTGGTCAATGGTCAACTAGGCTATTGGGTCCACATTGGTCTAGTCAAACTCTACATTTGGGCTAAACTCATAATTTCTTACTATAAACCATTTCCTAAGTATCATATATACAATAACGACTCTAACCCCATAGTTCTTTCTATCTATAACCACCACAACCCATACTCAACTACCATGCTATCTATACCCATGTATCATGCAAACATACCTATATATAAGGACCTCATGAGCTACCCTACCGATACATGGTTACACATGATTCCTCTCTATGTGGTACAATAGAAGATTTCTATCTATCTAGCTCTTTGTCAAACTCTTACTCACTATCTATCTATTAAATTACACTCACACCCATATCATCTATACACATACTCTATCTTGACACAAGATACTAGATTTCCATTCCTAATTTCCTTTCTTTAATATGGACATGCTGCTATGCTTCTCAAAGTCTGCCTACTACTATGGTCAGGCCATGCCAACACCACACTCCATGGGTATTGCTACTGCAGCTGTGCCCCCATATCCCATTGGCATATGCATCCTCCTAGGCTCTGCTAGTTACACAACTCAAATCCAACCATCAACCTCTCACAAGCCTCTGATTTATGTACATAAATATATATGTATGTCTCTTAACATACTCATATACTCCTGTATCAATTCTCCTAACCGAGAACACATACACACCCACAAACATAACCAGTGCAAGCTCCATCTACATCATTACCTAAAACTCAAATCAATGCATACACTACCTATACATATTTTTATATATATATATATATTTTTAATATATATATATATATATATATATATATATATATATATATATATATATATATATATATATATATCCACAAATTAGGTTTCATCATCTAACTGACACTAACCTACATATATATAAGGGACAAGTATACTAATGTTATTCAAGGTTCTGGACATATGAAGAATTGGATTAAAACCTCAATTCAAGGGCCAACAAGAGTGCTAATATGGTCTGCACAGAACATGAATGATAAGAACACTAATTAGATGTTCTGTAATGCAATGCCAATGAATGCAAGGAAGGGGTTTACGTTGCAGGCCATGCAATGAAAGGATAAGGTCTGAACATATGCAGGGCAAGCATGGATTGCACTATGTATGGACAGCAGCTTAAAGGAAAAATGAGCTGAAAGTAATGATGGATTACAAGTCCTAGGCCTGAACAAGAGGTAGAGATTCTAATGTGGATGAGAATATCTGAACAATTGGTTAAATGTTGTGATCTAAACAAGAGGGCACCTAATATTGACTGATACATTCACTATGCAAGTCATGAACATGGTCTGATACACTCTGCAGAAGCAAAACTAAGATATATATATATATATATATATATATATATATATATATATATATATATATATATATATATATATATATATATATATATGACTGACCTTTGAGAGGATAGGTAACTGATACTAGGATGATATGAACTAATTTCACTACTGCAAAACCTAAACTAAGGCAAGTAAGCTAGAGCCACTTCTTATTTACTAAAATTGAAAGATATGAAGCCTGATACCTAAAGAATGTTAGTCAAGAGACCCATGTGAACTTACTTGGGACTGGGTAATTGAAATGGCAAGAGATTGATAAAGAATATATTAAGGAATGGACATTGTTCGACATAACAAAAGGTTATACGAACTTTTATCTATTGAACTTGAAAAAATATATAATTAATTTCTATGCGAGGAAATCTATATACAAGAATTCTAGGAAAGCGTGACGGTGGAGATCGAGCACTGCAGCGGCTCCTTTACTCCGTTGACGATCTGACGATGACACTACAAGAAATTGCATTTTTAGCAACATGTTTTAGCGACATAGTGTCTTTTATGTCTCTAAAAGCTACTTTTTACATGAATTGGCGACATGAGAGCAAGTATGTCGCAGAATCCACATAAATTTCATTGGAGGGAAACAAAATATCAATCCCGCAAAAAATTCTATACATATTACGACATCCACATGTCGCAGAAAGATACTGTATGTTTTGCGACATGTGGTACATGTCTCAGAAAGACACTATATGTTCTGCGACATGTGGTACATATCGCAAAAAGACACTATATCTTCGGAGACATGAAACTATGTAGGAAAATATATTTTCATAATTTATTAATTGCAAAATAACCTAAACATATATAAAACAAAACCCTTAAAAAAACCATAAGATTTCAGATCCCTCTTTTGTGCCGGTTCTATTTCTCTTTCGCTGGGTTCTCTCTCAACGGCAGGATCCCCCGACGGAGATGGCGAAGAAGAAACGTAGGCTCTCTGGCGGCGTGGTCGCCGACATCGCGATCGGCTCCGCCGTCGCATCCTTGCTCCTTCTGGTCCTCGTCGTCGTCCTCTGCCACCGCGGGAAGGGCCGCAACAGGGGCGCCAGGTCGACGGACGTCGCGGTACTGAAGCACGCACCGGGGTCGGAGTCGGAGGTCGTGCTCACGGACAAGAGGGGGGTGGATGCCGCGGCGGCGGCGGAGGAGCCGGCGGTTCTGGCTGCGGCCGGGAAGAGGCTGGTGTTCTTCGGGGCCGAGCCGAGGGTTTACAACCTCGAGGACCTGCTGAGGGCGTCGGCGGAGGTACTGGGCAAGGGGACGTTCGGGACGACTTACAAGACCGTGCTGGAGAACGGGAGCATCGTGGCGGTGAAGAGGCTAAAGGAGGCGAGCATCACGGAGGGAGAGTTCAGGAAGAAGATCGCGGCGATAGAAGCGATGATCCACAAGAATTTGGTCGGGCTGAGGGCCTACTACTGTAGCAAGGACGAGAGGCTACTCGTGTATGAGTACATGCCCATGGGGAGCTTGTCGTCGCTTCATCTTTGTGAGCAGCACTGGTTAATCTTCCTCCATTTTTGTTACTCTTGATAAAATGTTGTTTGTGGTGAAGCTTGCTATGCAATGGTAGGTCAATAATAGCTTACTGAGCTACGAGCTAACGGCACACTCCGAAGATCGGTGTCGTGTCATTGCAATGTCATTTCATACACTTATCAAGACACGACCACTCTAAAATGCAGTAGGATGCACCATAATATATAAGTTGCAGCACACATATTTTTTATATATTAGTGGCTTCCTAACATAATTGGCTAAAAAAAAGAAATTGGACAATGAATGGCTGCTTCTTAGAATTACTTTCTACGATTTGGGTTTACTTTTGCTAAAATTTGCTGGGCTAAATTACTCTAATGGCACCCCAACTATAGCTTTTGGGTGATTTTGGCACCTTAACTTTCTACTACTCGATTTTGCCACCCCAACTTCGTAAATTGATTTTTTGAAGCACATATGAAAATCTGTAAATGATCTAGTGTTAATTGAACATTTAATGGTATGTTATAGAACCTGTATACTCTTTTTTAAGCTTTGTTGGTTTCGTGTTAACAATTATCATCTTTTCTTCCTTTTTGCCTATCAAAACATTTTAGACTCTATGTATCTCTTAAAGAAAGCACATATTCAGAAGCTATATTGTTGTAATATCACATAAGTTGCATATGCTATCTCATATATAGGCTTTAGTACAAAACCTGCTTGCTAATTATGTTCAGCTGAAGCTATTAATATATTCTTGTGATATCAGGAGTACAATAAGCATGATAAGGAACCTGCTAAGTACATCAAGCAATGGAATGGTGTTAAGCCAAAGACTGGAGCACCATACACCTGTGATATTGGATATGAACGCTTTCTTGGACCTGAGGTCATTTTTCTTATTTATTGTTCTATTTATGTTCTGAAAATGATATCACTTCCTTTCCTATAATCTCAATGTCGTTAACAACATTTGTTTCTGGAACCTGATCATCATATGAAATGCCTGACTATATATACTTTGCAATTATATTTCTGTAGATTTCATCCAAAGATACCCACCAAAATTTTGAATCAATGCCCGACACTAGAAGTATATCTTTTCTTATGGATTAGCTTATCTAAAAATTCTTAAAGTAATTTGAGATGTTTAGTTTAACGATGTTCCAATTTTTTAGGGCTATTAACCTGCCAACTTACGTTTTACAATTTGATCAGAACACAAATAGTGTGGCTCTCTACTTTATAGGGTTTTCCTATGTGTGTTCAAATGGCAGTATTGTCTGCAGGTTTTGTGATGTGCAGGAAGATGTTAGGTGTGTCTATGTATGCATGTGATTAGGGTCATTGGTACATGCATATTACGTGGGTACCAATACCCACTAGATATATTGATCCTTTATCTATTTATATTATACTGATACATCACATTTCTTGTTTATCTTGACTAGAACACAAATATGCACACAAATTCTGTGTATACAAGCCCTCACTCACACCCACTTAGGTCATGCTAATAGAATATTGATGCAGTTTACTGGTGTTATGCTGCTATATACACTGCTACAATTCTGCACTTGTATTGGCTGATATCTTTGCTAGCAGTCTACAAACTGCACTCGGATAAATAATTTACCTACAATACATGTGAATCCTATACCTTAAGAATAAGTGGATTTTTTTCTTGCTCGGGCAATTTTTTTTTGTTATTTTTTTCTTGATTTATCTCTAAATTTTCTTGATTTGTCTCTAAATGTTTTGTTAAATGTTATACATGTTTTTTTTTCTTAGTGTCTATTTGGGGTTGGGGAGGGGGGTATGTGGGAAGGCATGTGTTGTTTATCATCTTTATTTGGACAGATCACCTACGACCTCAAATTCAAAAGGAGAGGGAACCATTGGGAGACAATGTTGGTTATACTTTGTATGAGCAAGTTCTTGCCTAATTGATAGGTTCCAGAATTTACATGGTTGTTGAGGATGATGAGCTATGTGGAGCAATATCGAAATGAATTTTCCTTCTCTCCAGAAGCAATCTCAGAAGCAGCTTGGAATAACACACAGCTTTTTCCTTACATGTCCAAATAGACTCAGTTTCTCACATATAGTAGGGTCTTACAAAAATTGCATGGACACGATAATGCCCGTATCTGGATCGTGTCCTTACATGCATTTGTGCAACATAGGTAATTACTCATGTACCTATTTGGAACTGTCCTTATAATGTATCCGTAAATAGATTATATGTATTTCTTTGGATGAGTCAAGCAGGGACACACATTTTCAGGTATTTTTTTTCCCTTTTTGGTGACCTTGCAAATCATTGCAATGACCTTTTTTATGCATGTAGCTAAATAAATATATGAGAGAAAGGGTTATAGATTGGGAATACCTGAAAAAGAAATATGGAGATGGTGACACAGTTCCAAGAAAGCTTACACACTACTCTACTAAGAACATGGGATATTTGATCATATATTCCCCATGATTGATATTGTTCAAGTAGTTATGTTGGGCATAAAGTTTTTGATTGGCTTGCTCCCTAAGCTTCGTCCGAGTTTAGGAATACGTTATTTAAACTGGATTCATGTGTATGTTTTAGATTAAGTGATGAATACATGTAGCACATAATGGAAGATTCTAAGAGGGTCTTAGATAGTAGGTCCATACGTACAATAATGTGTATTCTCTTTATTTTTTTTAGGATTCATGGGTTTTTAATAGGTGGTTGACTATTTTTTCAATTTTTTTCCTATTTTTGTAGTTGTGTTAATCATTATGTTTGAAAGACAACTTTAAGGAAGCTTTGTATAAAGAACCTGAATTTAGTAGACATTTTTGTACTTTCTCTCAGTTTAGCGTAAAGGTTTCTGCAGCTGTAGACAAATGATAAATATATACCTGGTCGTTCCTCAAATGAAATAGCTTGGATAGGTTAAACCTAGTTAGTATGTGTTATTAATGATCAAATTGCTTTTTTTTGCTAGTAGATAGGAGGAAGTTTGTGATCTACTATTTTTTTTATGTTATTAACATCATTATGTCTTGACTGATTCAGTACATTATTATATGTATTGTAGGAAAATTCTTCGTGAGCTGCAATTCTTCCCTTTCTTCAAGCTGAAGAGGATGAGCCGGTAACCCCTCGAATTTCTTTTTGTTTTCCTATTAAAATCTTAGCCATTCTGATGGGTTGGTCTACGTTTGGCAAATTGAATGAATATATGCATTATGCCCATTCTTCACTTGACTGGAAAAAATTTCTTATCAACATACCTTTAGTAAATAGCTGATATCATAATTTTTCTAATATAATTTTTCCAACGAATAGTTGATAAAACTAGTAGCTGGAAATTCATACCTATTGATACAGAATCTTGTCTTGAGACCTGTGTCTATTTCTAAGCATCATAAATTCTCGTCGGTTTAGGAAAGCTCGTCCTATGGAGTTTACAGTTTCAGATACATCCGGACCAATTTATCTTCATCTATAGAATCTGATTTTGACGAGGCCATGCCATAATAATAAATGGTCATATGTTATATGACTGTGGCCATTCCATAATAATAAATGGTCATATGTTATATGACTGTGGCCATGCCATAATCACTTTGATTACATCTGTATCATGTTGCTTCAGGCAGAAGATTACAAAATTGTTTTCGTTGATATATTGCAGACTATTTTGTCGCATATGAATCCCTGAAGTGGTGCAAATCAGATTGCAATGCATCATCGCTTGCATCAAGTAGTGTTGCGCTGCATCATTTGGTTGTAATGCTCAACTGCAATGTTGTTTCTTATGTGGCTTGACACCATCTTGATTTTTATTATACCAAACTATGCTACCATGGTATTTTTTGTATGGCTCTACTATATACCATGTTTTTATATGGTGGGTAGTTATTCACACATAATGTCTTTGCTATCAACCTAACTTTTGGATTAAAGTGATTATACTAGTGCTTAACAAGTTAAAGACTATCCTCATCAGTTATTTTATATAATCTTGATTTGAAGAGGGGACTTCACTATATATGCATGTCCCTTAAACCTGTCATTCTTTAAGCATATATTTTCTTTTACTTACAACTTTTCTTTTGTTTGCAGGATCGTATAGACAACATGCCAATTTTGGGGGAAGACATTCATATCATGAGATCTATTGTAGGCTATTTTTTTAGAAAGACATTCAATTCATGTGTTTTAGTTTACACTATAGTTGTCTAAGCTGGAATACAATATGTTTGTGGAATAATATTACATTATTGGATTGTTTTATGAAGAGATGTTTGAAGACATTGTATTAGATATTATGTTGTGTTCATGGTAACTTGTTCTTTGTTTTCAAGTTCGTTGAATAATTTTTTTAATGTTTGTGTGTTATTTTCGAAATAACTTTTTTTACATTTATGTTGGAAAATATATGCAAAATAAATTAGTATAAATAAATATAAAAATATAAAATAGTTTTTGCGATAACAAATTGTGTAGCAAGAAGAGTATTTGTATTTGGCTACATTGGCTTTTGCGACATCAAACTGTGTAGCAGGATGTATTTTTAAAATATAAATAAAATACAGAACTAGACATTTGGCGACATGTGTTATGTTGCCAAAAGTATTATTTTTCTGCGACATAAACGACATGTCGCCAAAAGTTATTCTAAATTATAAGTATGATATGTCGCCAAAAGTGCTTACGTTCCGCGACATGTGCTATTTTATGTCGCCAATGACTTTCCCAGACAAGGCTACGGCGACATGTATGCGACATAGCCATATATGTCGCAGAAACGCTATGGCGACACAATCTAACTTTCTGCTACATATTGCTTATGTCGCTGAACATGTATTTTCTTGTAGTGTGAGTTGTACTTGCTTTGGCTTTCTGGTACCTTTGATGGAACTCTAGGGTTACCGATCAAGAGGATGTCGGAGTAGAAGACTTCAAAGCTCTGCCTTTTGCCTTCTGCCTTCTGCCTTCTGCCTTCTGCTTCTTTCCTCTCTGTGTGTGTCCTCCTTATCTTTTGTTGAAAGAAAAACTCCTTCTATTTATAGGAAAAAGGGGGCACATATGCGATGTGCACTCGGATTTAAGATATGAAGAAACTGGTATCATTGTACGGTGCGGGCTTCTGCCGAGCTGACACGTGGCGACGTCGAGATTCCCCTCTATCGAGATCTCGGGTGGTTATCAAAATAATCGAAGGAGGAGACACGTGGCGCTTGTCTATTGCTGGGAATCCTCTGTTTAGATGAAGCTGAGTAGACCTTGGATTTCATCTCAGAGTAGGATTCTGTTTGATCTTCAGGAGGCTATTGGTTTAAACAAACCGACTTGATACGACCTTTATCAAAAATAGCAAACTTCAACCTTATCTGATTTTTAAACCAATTGATAAGATATTTGCACTTATCAATACCTTTGTCCTATCTTTAAGAGTGGCGGTTTAAATAAACCAATTGGGTGGGACCATGCAACCTGCGCCTCTAGCGAGGTCTTAGTGCTGCTGCACTTCTGGTGCGACGAGTAGACTGTTCTTCTGGAGACAACGGAGCCTCTATGCCGTTGAAACTGGGATGATGTGAAGTTATCACCAGTCTGAGCCTCCTGCTGGCGCAGGATTATAGCTGCGCTTCTGGTTTGAAGAAGCTGGCTTTGAAGTCTTCTTTGAGAGCAATTAATGACTGCTCTTTAAGGAACCACTCCCACTTAATTGCCATCGTTACTTGAGAAATTTCAAGGTGTCACGACCCGCACCCTAGAGTAAGGGCACGAGACGTGGGTACGTCCAGCCTACACCGCAGTGTCGGCGGTAGAACGCTGTCCTAGGTTTCATGCATCTAACAGTATAAGGCTAAACAGTTTATACTCCCCGAATGGGCGTGACATAGCAGAATGTAAACTCAATCACAACTAAGGAAGAAGAAGCACGATATGATATAGAACTCAAATGAAATACAGATGATTAGAAGAGTCTAAGTGTCTAAGATAACATCTCAGCAAATATCCAGAAATACAAAGTCTCAACTACAGAGTATGAAAGAATATATACAATCCAGATCTCAATGACAGACATAAAGCCTAACTAAACTAGTCCCAAGACAACATAAATAAGATAAAGCCTAACTAAACTAGTCTAGGCAGTAGGGGTAATGTCATCAGCTAGAGCTGGGTCCTCCTGAGAGTCCAGCTCACAAGTGTCGTCTAGGGCTGTCCCATAGAAGGTGTCAACACCAGCCTCATCCTCATCCTCTGTAAACATTCAACGGTGCCCAATTAGGACGGAGCGAGCATAATACATCTCAACAGTTCATAGCAGGTTAGAAAATATAAACATGCAATAAAGTAAGATACAGGAAACTGAAAGAAAGTACAGAATGTAAATAGAGAGAGAACTGTAATAGAAATATCTACTATAAGTAGAGAACTAACAGTGGCTAGTGAGTCAGAGTACAATATAAACATGTGAATGTCATAGAAGATTCTGATGCTACACTACGGAAAGATTCTGATGCTACACTACTTGGATATTATTCACATGTCTACTTCTACTTCCCCGTACCCCCAATCAATACACAAGGATCCAGCCAGGTTATGTTATGATTCATGTAACGGTCCCCGAAGGGTGTACATGATAGGCCCAAAAATGGGTGATTCTAGGAATGCCCATAAATGGGAGATTCAAGGAAGACTCTGTGATCATGAGAGTACATGTCACAAGTGATCAATGAACCATAAAGCATGGTGATACACAATGTAAGTGAAATGCACAAAATATGTAGTATCCGATGCTCCCTGAGGGGATAACATCTCAAAAAGGGATCCATATAGTACTAATCCGTGTGACCAACGTGACAGTATCAAGTAAAGTAATTTAAAGCAGGAGAATAATTCTAAACAGGATACGAAATAATCAGAGAATGTACTCGCCTGCTATCTGAGTGTCCGGATGAAATGTACTGTCCGAGGAGAGGTGTCTGGCTCCTAATCAGAACAACACAAGTCACAACAAGTCCAAAATGGTAATATGAAATTCTACTATGCATTCTACATGATTCTAGGTCAATCTAGACCAAAGTCAACTCTTGATCAACTCTAGTCAACCCTATAAGTCAAACTAGGTCAACCAAGTCAAACCTAAGTCAAACAAGTCCATACTAGTCAAATTAGCCTATGCTAGTCTAACTAGGTCTAATCAAGATTAAACAAGTCTAACTAGACTCTCACTAGGCAAACAGACACACCATAGGCCATGAGCCCTAGGCTATAGGCTATATCATGCCCAAGCCAAACCAACATATCATATATTAACATATCTATACATATATCTAAATATAATACACACACATATTATAATATATAGGGCACATGTAATATATGCATCTCATATATATATATATATATATATATATGTATCACTATTCACATACATATATATATATATATATATATATATATATATATATATATATATTTTTTTTGTATGTATATATATATATACACATACACATAAGAATATGAATATCACATATAGCTATAGGCTCACATACACATATAGCCATATATATATATATATATATATATATATAGAGAGGGGGAAAGGACATATGAGATTTTGTGTGTGTGTGGGCTTAAGGTGAAAACAGTGTTCAATACCAAAGTGTGTGTGTGCATTATAAAGTGTGTGTGGGTTAATGAGTTCACAGGAACCCAAAGACAGGGAAACAATGTGCATTAGAGTGTGAAGGTGCCATGTGTGTGTGCTGAAATACATGAGATTGTGTGTGGTTGACTGGGAAATGAGGAATCTTTATGTGACAGTCCCAATATGTGTGAAGGAATTGAGGGTACATAGCAATGTGGGTTCCTTAGTGCTCATGTGTGTAGGTGTGACAGATAATATATAACAGGAAAACAGTGAATAGATACTCTGGATTAACAACTATTTAACATAGAAATGGAAAACCCAGATTTCAGGAACCAGTGAGCTAATGAGAGAAACTTGTTTTCCCAGGAATTGATTCCCAGTGTGTGTACCAATTCAGTGTACAAGTATACAGTGGTATAGGAACCTAGTGTAATTACAAACAATGTGAGACCCTGTGTTCTCAGGATTTAGACAGTATGAGTTCTCAGGATTTGTTAACAGTGTGATATGTCAAACTATTTCAGTTTCAAAGCCCACCAATACATAATGGTTTTCTCAGTTCATCCCAAATCAATCCAGGGTGCAGGATTTATAAGAACCAACCCATCTTGACAGTTCAAAATAACAAAGACATTCATTCATAGGTTCAACCCAACTTAACAGTTTAAACAATGTAACCAAGCAGTTGACAGAAAATGACATATGTGTGAGTGATAGCTGATTTGTGTGTGTGCGAGAGGAGTGTGAGTTAGAGGGATATGTGTTTGAATGAAAATCAGGAATTTCAGAACTGTGTGTGTAAGATACATAGGAAGTGAAGGAGTAAACCTGGTAATCAGTGATGTGGAAGAAAATGTGCGGACTTGGGTGTGAGAGAAATCCAGAATGTGTGTGTTTGTGTGTAAATAGGACTTCACATATGTGTGTGTATATGTTGAGGGTCTTGTGTGTGTGTGCATTGTGTTTGAGAGGAAAAAACTGGAAATCAGAAATATATGTTCAGGTTGTGTGTGTGTGTGTGATTTGCATGTAGGGTGTGAGGAAACTCAGGATGTGTGTGTGTGTACTGGTAAATCATTCTCAGGTTAATTTTCTGAAACTGTGACAGGAACACCCCAATCCAAATTGGAAAAACCCAAATCAGTGATTCCCTTATCCCCATACAAACACAACTACATATTCATCTATCAATACACATGTAGGTGAGCCCTATTTAACATTTAAACATCATAAAAACAGGAAAAAAAAGGGAAATCAAATTCAGAATAATAACACATTCAGCCGTATCAGTGTAATGACAGTGCACATAGGGAATTCGAATTTTCGAATTCAAAACTCCATCAAAATGACAAATAAAGGGTTGGTAATTTATGTCATACATGTGAGGACACGAGAGAGTGTATTCGTGTCCAAGAGTTGGATACAAATCGTGTCCAAACAACACATGTACACAGACACTTGACAGTGCACAAACAATCGTCGTGCACGCGTGCACATGCCCCTAGCTCTCGACACAGTGCAAACCAATTCTCGTCCTCGTGCATGGGGGTACGCCTAGGGTATGACTAGGGGCCTAGCACCCTGAATCAGACCCACGTGTCATCGTGTCCGACTTATCAAGCCGTATCTGAACCCGAAATCGAACTGTGCGCGTATAGTACAAATCCAGTGCATGAGCTCGTGCTCGCTCGACACGACATAGGGACACATGAGACTTGGGGAGAGCCTTGTCAGACACGGCCCCCACCCATGTGTCAAGTGGCTCGTGTCGAGTCACCGTGTCCGTGGAGAATTTCACCCTGAGTAGCAGGGGAAACCCTAGCCGCGTACGGGGACTGTGTTCGTATCCTCGTGTGGACACGACACGAAACCAAAATCAAGGAGAAATGACACAAATCCACAAGCAAGCACTAGATCTACAAATCCATTCAAAAATATTCCAGAAATTAGGTCGAAATGTCCTTTGGGGCATTTCATCAAACACTTAATGCCTAAAACTGATACGTGTCCAATTGGCACACGAATCAGACCCGGTTTACTACCAAACTTCGGGGTTAGCTAGGGGACACCTAGATCTAGGCTACCATACAAATAAAACAGTAATTTAGATGAATTTAGATGGTATTACCTATTGGTGTCAAAAACCAAAGAAAGCTTTAAATGGGGGGGTTCCTCCTTGCTAGCCAACTCTCCCAAATTATCCACAAACTGAGATTATCCTCCATGAACAGCAAGAGGGAGACAATTAGAATCTAATGCAAGTGGTTTGAAAGAAAAAGGAATTAAAATGGATTTGATATGAATTTCTAAAGTTGGGGATTTACCTCTTTCTAAACTTGAGATCTATTTCCAAGGGAGGCTAACCCTAAATGAAGGAGGCATTAAATAGGGTGGGATTCCCTAGGTTGCTGGCCATAGTGGGTTAGGGTTTAGTGATGGGCTATGGGCCTTGGGCCAAGTTTCACAAGCTATCGCTAAGTGATTATCTATTGGTCTCAAAACCATAAGTCATGACTTATGACTTAACCCTCTCTATTCTAACTCGACTCTAAAAGACTAAATCATGGGTTAACTCTAGTTAGACTAGGGTTACTTAACCTAACCAAGGAAGTCATAACTAGGGTTAGCTTCTAGACTAGTCTACCAAAGTCAATGCTAGTCAAAGTCAACCTAGTCAACCATCATCCAAAATAATTCCTAAAAATTTCCATAAATTCAAATAAATAATATTAAAATCAAATAAACCCAAAAATGACAAAAATACCCTCAAGATAAAAATGATAAATGAAATACCCTAACCACATGGCTAGGCTCTAGATCACTATCTCTAGGGTTACACTAGCAAAATACCAAATCACAAGTCATGATTTTTAAATAGTTTAAAAATGATTAAAAATCACCAAAAATCATAATATGAAATAAATATCAATAAATAATAATTATAATTACAAAATTTCGAAATTACCCTCATATGCAAAACTGGGTGTTACAATCCTACCCACCTTATAAAAATTTTGTCCTCGAAATTAAGATGATCGCACCCCCTTCTAGGTCAAACATAGTCAAGGGTCAATCACTAGTTCATTTCTCAACATCCAAGTACTTGGTCATCAGCTGGTCAGCTTCTTAGGATTTTACCTATGCTAGCTACCTAGTGTTGACAATCAGAATTTAGCAAAAAGAGAAACTCTATAATAGGCTAGCTCTTAACTTCCCAATCCTATCAAGTCACCCATAACTAAGTACCTACAAGCTGAGCACAGCAATCCCAAATACCACATATATATGCTCAAGAACAACAACCCATCACATATATCCTAAGTATATCATCTATATATATATGACTGATCAACCAAGGGTTAAAGTAGACTAAACTTATAAGGGACTGAAACAAAAGCTCAGGAATTAGGCTAAGGATGAATGGTCTGAAACATCAATATAGGCAAAAGGAAATGATGCTAAGGGGACTGAAATTATGAGCTAAAGGACAGGACATTTGGGTCCACTTGTAAAGTCAAAGTGAAAGGAAACCTACATAGTGACTGAAACATGCCTCTAGATCAACCTGGCCTCTCCTCTATATCTGGCTGAACTAATTATATGCAGGACAGTGGTCTGAAGAAGTGAACCAAACTGTTGTACAGGGAATGCAATAGGCATTATACTGCAAATGAGTGCAGGCTACGTACCAATCAAAATACATTACATATATATACAAACTATATATATTAACCCTCATCACCTCAACTCTACTCAGGGTCTAAATACACACTCCCTACCACATGCCTAACACTCCAATGAAGGGGTCAGATACTGTAAGGTGTACTGGGACAGAACAGTGAACTGTCCAAGTGGTGAATACAGGCCTCTAGTATGCATGATACTAACTCTCCAGATATGAAGAATATGGTAAGGGGTCGATGGTTATATTGGTGAGTCCATAATTGGGGTTTAAACTATGGTCCAGTGAAACCTATGATGCAACATGGTAGGTAATGAATTTTGAGTGCAGTGAACAACTTGTACAAGTCTGAACCAAGGGGACAGGGTATCTAGTGAAGGGTCTGCACAATGTCTATAAAGGTTGAACAAACATGACTGAACTCAACATAAAGAGAACTTAACTAAAAATAGAAACTGGACCAATATAGGCTAATCAACATGTCAATAATCCAATACAACAATGACCTATAGATACCAACCAAACCCATATCCCATATGCCAATACCATCTGCAATCTATATGTATATAGGCCTCTCTGTCTTAGGTGAACTACAACTATGCTCAAGGACAGGCTCTGGTCATGGGTGGCTCACTGGAAAAAAAAGGTAAGGAAAATAATAACAATCATCAAGGCTGTAAGGCATACTAACATCCTAGATGTAAACCGGTTGGTACTATAATAACAAGAAAATCATCTACAACGGGTTACTATTCTAATACCAATGCTAACTATCATCTCTAGGGTACGGATACTCTACAAGTCATCACATCATTATACTATGAAAGAACCACATATGAATAAGCTCTATAAAACTAATTATCCCTACTCCTAAGTTATTTATAACAACAGAAGGGTATAATCATATGCGTCTGTCCAAAATCATGTTGTTCAGAGTCTTCGCCATACTAGTGAGCAAGGCTACGATAATCATAGAGTCCTTGACCAAGGTACATACCTCTAGGTTCATGGTGTTTAAAATTTCCGCATTGCCGCATGCGACGGCGAAATCCTTAAATTTCCACACCCGAGAAATACGTCCAAAATCTGACTATATGTCCTCAATATGCCAGCTAACATGACTATCGAAGATTCTAGATCCCATGATTTAGGTAACCTAGCCCATATGATTTTTTTAAAGAAAAACAAATATAACAAAAAAACAACATGACAAAATTAATCAATCAGCAAGGAACAGATGGAATCGGATTTCAAGGTAGTTATAAAAGACAATTGCGGGAATGGAATCGAGAAGAACGGAACTTGCAGCAAGATCTCCAATGGTCTGTGCATCCTCGACTGTCCTGACGATAGCTCGCCCCTGCTGGTTTCCCCTGGTCTGCTGCTGATGCTGCATGAACCGCTGCTGCTGAGAGAAATCGGAAATGACAGAAAAAAGTCTCTGTACAGACAGAGGTGCACCTCCAATATAGCAGAAATGCCAACCTGAGTCGACACAACAGGAGCTACAGTCTCGAGGCCCTAATGAACAGGACGAGAGGTGGACAGCCTCTCGATAGTATCCTCCGAACCGGAGCGATGAGATCGTTTCTTCATAACCAACATGAAGACAGATCAAAACAAGAAGAAATTTCTGAGAATGAAGCGAAAATTCAAAGAAGGACAGTTTATATTCAAGGGAAGTCAATAAGCAACAATTTAGATAAGGGAATCTGATTAAGAGTTTTTCTAGTGTGATTGAGTACCCTCAAAAATATCCTAATCCTACTGCAGGCTGTAGTGATACTCTAGTTCGAATACCACTACATAAACTCGACCTGCATGGGCCACCACTAAAAATGTGTCACAACTCGCACCCTAGAGTAAGGGCATGAGACGTAGATACGTCTAGTCTACGCCGCAGTGTCGGCGGTAGAACGCTGTCCTAGGTCTCCTGCATCTAACAGTATAAGGCTAAACAGTTTATACTCCCCGAATGGGGGTGACATAGCAGAATGTAAACTCAATCACAACTAAGGAAGAAGAAGCACGATATGATATAGAACTCAAATGAAATACAGATGATCAGAAGAGTCTAAGTGTCTAAGATAACATCTCAGCAAACATCCAGAAATACAAAGTCTCAACTACAGAGTATGAAAGAATATATACAATCCAGATCTCAATGACAAACATAAAGCCTAACTAAACTAGTCCCAAGATAACATAAGTATGATAAAGCCTAACTAAACTAGTCTAGGCAGTAGGGGTAATGTCATCAGCTAGAGCTGGGTCATCCTGAGAGTCCAGCTCACAAGTGTCATCTAGGGCTATCCCATAGAAGGTGTCAACACCAGTCTCATCCTCGTCCTCTGAAAATATTCAACGGTGCCCAATCAGGACGGAGCGAGCACAATACATCTCAACAGTTCATAGCAGGTTAGAAAATATAAACATGAAGTAAAGTAAGATACAGAAAACTGAAAGAAAGTACAGAATGTAAACAGAGAGAGAACTGTAATAGAAATATCTACTATAAGTAGAGAACTAACAGTGGCTAGTGAGTCAGAGTACAATATAAACTTGTGAATGGCATAGGAGATTCTGATGCTACACTACGAAAAGATTCTGATGCTACACTACTTGGATATTATTCACATGTCTACTTCTACTCTCCCGTACCCCCAATCAATACACAAGGATCCAGCCAGGTTATGTTATGATTCATGTAACGGTCCCCGAAGGGTGTACATAATAGGCCCAAAAATGGGTGATTCTAGGAATGCCGATAAATGGGAGATTCAAGGAAGACTCTGTGATCATGAGAGTACATGTCACAAGTGATCAATGAACCATGAAGCATAGTGATACACAATGTAAGTGAAATGTACAGAACATGTAGTATCCGATGCTCCCTGAGGGGATAACATCTCAAGAAGGGATCCATATAGTACTAATCCGTGTGACCAACGTGACAGTACCAAGTAAAGTAATTTAAAGCAGGAGAATAATTCTAAACAGGATATAAAATGATCAGAGAATGTATTCGCCTGCTATCTGAGTGTCCGGATGAAATGTAGTGTCCGAGGAGAGGTGTCTGGCTCCTAATCAGAACAGCACAAGTCACAACAAGTCCAAAATGGAAATATGAAGTTCTACTATGCATTCTACATGATTTTAGGTCAATCTAGACCAAAGTCAAATCTTGGTCAACTCTGGTCAACCCTAAAAGTCAAACTAGGTCAACCAAGTCAAACCTAAGTCAAACAAGTCTATACTAGTCAAATTAGCCTATGCTAGTCTAACTAGGTCTAATCAAGACTAAACAAGTCTAACTAGACTCTCACTAGGCAAACATACACACCATAGGCCATGAGCCCTAGGCTATAGGCTATATCATGCCCAAGCCAAACCCACATATCATATATTAACATATCTATACATATATCTAAATATAATACACACACATATTATAATATATAGGGCACATGTAATATATGCATCTCATATATATATATATATATATATATATATATATATACATAGAGAGGGGGAAAGGACATATGAGATTTTGTGTGTGTGGGCTTAAAGTGAAAACAGTGTTCAATACCAAAGTGTGTGTGTGTGTATTATAAAGTGTGTGTGGGTTAATGAGTTCGCAGGAACCCAAAGACAGGGAAACAATGTACATTAGAGTGTGAAGGTGCTCTGTGTGTATGCTGAAATACATGAGATTGTGTGTGGTTGACTGGAAATAAGGAATCCTTATGTGACAGTCCCAATGTGTGTGAAGGAATTGAGGGTACATAGCAATGTGGGTGCCTTAGTGCTCATGTGTGTAGGTGTGACAGGTAATATATAACAGGAAAACAGTGAATAGATACTCTGGATTAACAACTAATTAACATAGAAATGGAAAACTCTGATTTCAGGAACCAGTGAGCTAATGAGAGAAACTTGTTTTTCCAGGAATTGATTCCCAGTATGTGTACCAATTCAGTGTAAAAGTATACAGTGGTATAGGAACCTAGTGCAATTACAAACAATGTGAGACCCTGTGTTCTCAGGATTTAGACAGTATGAGTTCTTAGGATTTGTTAACAGTGTGATATGTCAAACTATTTCAGTTTCAAAGCCCAAAAATACATAATGGTTTTCTCGGTTCATCCCAAATCAATCCAGGGTGCAGGATTTATAAGAACCAACCCATCTTGACAGTTCATAATAACAAAGACATTCATTCATAGGTTCAACCCAACTTAATAGTTTAAACAATGTAACCAAGCAGTTGATAGGAAATGACATATGTGTGAGTGATAGCTGATTTGTGTGTGTGTGAGAGGAGTGTGAGTTTGAGGGATATGTGTGTGAATGAAAATCAGAAATTTCAGAACTGTGTTTATAAGATACATAGGAAGTGAGGAAGTAAACCTGGTAATCAGTGATGTGGAAGAAAATGTGTGGACTTGGGTGTGAGAGAAATCTAGAATGTGTGTGTTTGTGTGTAAATAGGACTTCACATATGTGTGTGTATATGTTGAGAGTCTTGTGTGTGTGTGCATTATGTAGAGAGGAAAAAACTAGAAATCATAAATCTATGTTCAGGTTGTGTGTGTGTGTGTGTGATTTGCATGTAGGGTGTGGGGAAACTCAGGATGTTTGTGTGTGTACTGGTAAATCATTCTCAGGTTAATTTTCTGAAACTGTGACAGGAACACCCCAATCCAAATTACAAAAACCCAAATCAGTGATTCCCTTATCCCCATACAAACACAACTACATATTCATCTATCAATAAACATGTAGGTGAGCCCTATTTAACATTTAAACATCATGAAAACAGGAAAAAAAGGAAAATCAAATTCAGAATAAAAACACATTCAGCCGTATCAGTGTAATGATAGTGCACATAGGGAATTCGAATTTTCGAATTCAAAACTCCATCAAAATGACAAATAAAGGGTTGGTAATTTATGTCATACATGTGAGGACACGAGAGAGTGTATTCGTGTCCAAGAATTGGACATGAATCGTGTCCAAACAACATATGTACACAGACACTTGACAGTGCACAAACAATCGTCGTGCACGCATGCACACGCCCCTAGCACTCGACACAGTACAAACCAATTCTCGTGCTCGTGCATGGGAGTACGCCTAGGGTAGGACTAGGGGCCTAGCACCCTAAATTAGACCCACGTGTCGTCGTGTCCGACTTATCAAGCCGTATCCGAACCCGAAATCGAACTGTGCGCGTATAGTGCAAATCCAGTGCATGAGCTCGTGCTCGCTCGACACGAAACGAGGACACATGAGACTTGGGGAGGGCCTTATCAGACACTGCCCCCACCCACGTGTCAAGTGGCTCGTGTCGAGTCACCGTGTCCGTGGAGAATTTTACCCCGAGTAGTAGGAGAAACCCTAGCCGCGTGCGGGGACTGTGTTCGTGTCCTCGTTTGGACACGACACGAAACCAAAATCAAGAAGAAATGACACAAATCCACAAGCAAGCCCTAGATCTACAAATCTATTTAAAAAGATTCCAGAAATTAGGTCGAAATGTCCTTTGGGGCATTTCATCAAATACTTAATGCCTAAAACTGATACGTGTCCAATTGGCACACGAATCGAACACGGTTTCCTACCAAACCTGGGGGTTAGCTAGGGGACACCTAGATCTAGGCTACCATGCAATTAAAATAGCAATTTAGATGAATTTAGATGGTATTACCTATTGGTGTCAAAAACCAAAGAAAGCTTTAAATGGGGGGGTTCCTCCTTGCTAGCCAACTCTTCCAAATTGTCCACAAACTGAGATTATCCTCCATGAACAGCAAGAGGGAGACAATTAGAATCTAATGCAAGTGGTTTGAAAGAAAAAGGATTAAAATGGATTTGATATGAATTTCTAAAGTTGGGGATTTATCTCTTTCTAAACTTGAGATCTATTTCCAAGGAAGGCTAACCCTAAATGAAAGAGGCATTAAATAGGGTAGGATTCCCTAGGTGGATGGCCATAGTGGGTTAGGGTTAGGGTTTAGTGATGGGCTATGGGCCATGGGCCAAGTTTCACAAGTTATGGCTAAGTGATTATCTATTGGTCTCAAAACCATAAGTCATGACTTATGACTTAACCCTCTCTATTCTAACTCGAGTCTAAAAGACTAAATCATGGGTTAACTCTAGTTAGACTAGGGTTACTTAACCTAACCAAGGCAGTCACAACTAGGGCTAGCTTCTAGACTAGTCTACCAAAGTCAATGCTAGTCAAAGTCAACCTAGTCAACCATCATCCAAAATAATTCCTAAAAATTTCCATAAATTCAAATAAATAATATTAAAATCAAATAAACCCAAAAATGACAAAAATACCTTCAAGCTAAAAATGATAAAGGAAATAACCTAACCACATGGCTAGGCTCTAAATCACTATCTCTAGGGTTACACTACCAAAACACCAAATCACAAGTCATGAATTTTAAATAGTTTAAAAATGATTAAAAATCACCAAAAATTATAATATGAAATAAATATCAATAAATAATAATTATAATTACAAAATTTTGAAATTACCCTCATCTAGAAAACTGGGTGTTACACAAGGGGACTTTTAATGGTCTAAAACTTAGTCGAATGAACCTATTTAATGAGGTTCATCGTGCTGAGTCCTAGGTTCATCCCATTAATGTGGGAATTTTGTCTTACGGCCCCGTGGCCTATGTCTTGGACCACTCCCGTCCTATATAAAAGGGGAGTTTCTTCCGAAGAGTCACATTTTCCTCTTTTTGTCCTTCAACACCATACTGGATCCAGACTTAGCTATGAGCAACCGTTGGACTTGCCTAAGTCAGATTTTGGTTGAGGATCCCTTCGTTCAAAGGAGTTGTGCCTTCGTAGAAGAACTGCTGATGTGCTTCGGGATGTACTGGAACGCTTCTTATGGGGAGTTCGAACCTGAGCGACATCTTGGAGGTCCTGAAGACCGAGTTCGATCTAGTTGCTAACATGAAGCACTGCAGGTTATGCTCTGCCCTGCTCATTGGCGACTGCACACTTTTGTTTGGTTGGAAGAGCCTCCGAAGCTGATGCGCATTTGAGAAGGGCCACCTGTCGTGTTGTGGACTAAATTCTCGCTCGGAGCTGCTTCAGGAAGAGCTGGGCATCTGGGGGTGCTATAGTAGTAAAATTTGATGGCGACTGTATTCACATCTTCTATCCACAGTCCCTCCTCTCATGATGATTACACTGTGAAGATGAACCCCAGCGTAGATCCGTAGGAGTTTTAGTTTCAGCACATGTAATCACAAAGACTTTGTAACAGATCCTTAGAAAGTCTTCTTTAATATAATCGTGATGAATCTGTAATAGACTCTTGTAGCCATGATTTAGTAAGAAGAACTTTTATTGAACTTTTTATCTATTTTTTATGAGTTTGTCTTTTCTGTTGGCGTGCTTGACCGCCTGCGCTTCTGTGAAGTTGGGTTGGTACCGAGAGCACCAACCTACGCCATTTGTCATCTGGCCTTTGTGAAGATGGATGGCTAGCGAGAGTACCCACCTACACCTTATGTCACCCTACATTTTTTCAAACTTTTACAAGACCCCCTTCAAAGTATCCCGAACTTGAGTCAAGCTCGGGATAGTTTGAAATGAAGCATGACATATGTTTCTTTGTAGGCAAAATGCCCATCACGTCTGCTGCCAGGCTAACATCATGCTTGGGCTTCAGTATTAAATACCTCAAGCCGTCGCTTCCATAAGTTTTGATCTTGACTCCTCGTTTCTTGCAAACGTTTATCATGACCTTTTTCTGAACCCACGTCGTTTTGAGGGCTTACGAAACATCTTGTCTTCTTTTGTTGATGTGGTACAACTCTGTGAGCACCCACTGGAGCGTGAGGACTTTCGCTGGTATTGCTTGTCTTCATACATAGTATTTCTTCAGGAACTTACCATTTATTGACATCATGAGTAAGTAACCATTAGAATTGGCCAGTCGGTAAGCGCCGTTGGAATACACCGTCTCTATGACGAACGGTCCCTCCCACTTGGGTTCAAACTTCCCTGCCATTTTATAAGTCATCACCATAGGTCTACGAACTGCTATGACGAGGTCGCCCACTTGGAACGTTCTTTCCTGGACCTTTTTGTTAAAGGTCCCAAAAATATGAGCTTGGTAAAGTTCGATCCTTTACTGCACTAGTAGGCATTTTTCGTTCAACGCCTCTAACTCTTGTAGCCGTCGGCGCTGATTGTCTTCGTCAATCAGCTCGTTGGTGATAGCTACCCGTAAGGACGGGATTTAGATCTCCAGGGGAGTACTGCTTCGCTCCCATAGACAAGGGAGAATGGTGTGTTGCCCGTGGTTGTCCGAACGGTCATACGGTAAGCCCATAGACATTCGCCCAACCTCTCATTCCAATTGTGTTTGTTAGAAGAGACGACTTTCTTTAACAGTTTAACGATGGTTTTGTTGAATGCCTCGGCTAGTCCATCAGCTGCAGGGTTGAAAGCCGTTGACGCCACATTCTGTATCCGGTTCTTGTCGCAGAATCGATGGAATGCGTGGCTCATAAATTGGGGCTATTATCGTGGACAATCCTTCTAGGAACTCCGAAGCAGTAAATGACGCAGTTCTTAATAAAGCTGATCATGTTGGAGGTTTTCACTTCTACCATGTGGTACCGATTCTACCTATTAGAAGAAATAGTCAGTGATGGCAAGGATAAACAGGTGTCCTTTGGAGGAGGGCCGGGTCAGGATTTGCAGGTCCGTCTTATGGAAATCGAGGTTGCACTCAAGGAGGTGACTGATGCTGATGAGGTTCGGGCCCGTCGTCATGCAGACATAGAGGAGTAATGCAAAGACCTGTGAGACAAAATTCAGAAATTGGAGGAGACTCTGGCCCTTGCTGAGAGTGACCTGAGGAAGTCAAAGGACCAGAAGGAGGTCTTTCGCCAATGTTCCGAAGCTCTAGCTCAGGAGAAGGAGAGCATTGGCGTTTGTCAGGCTGAGTTGGCCCTTGCGTGCCAAGCTATGTCCTCTGTCGAAGATAAAGTTGCTCAGTGTCGGGAGGCTGAAAAAAGGGCCCAAGCATTGGTCGAACATCAGAGGGCTCATTTGAGGAGCCGGTTAGAAGAGCTTAAGAACCAATCTTCTCAATTTTGACTTCTTTTTTTTCTTCTTCTTGTTTCTCAGTTTATGAAAGACTATTTTTGTAATAGAAAACACCATCTCATTTATATATGAAATTTTGGCTTTCTTTTTTCCTTTCTATTTGACTTCGTGGTTGGGAATCTTGTACAGAGGTAAGAATTCCCTTAGAGGAGATAACTCTATTGGAAATAAGGTGTTTACTCGGAGGTGATATGGACATGGTAAACACATAAATTTTTGTGAAGACACTTTTTTTACTCAGAGGTAATATGGACATAGCAAGGATAGACTCTAACCGGGTATAGAACGACTCAGAGGTAGTATGGGCCTGAAGGGTTCTATAAATAACAACAGTGGGGGATTGTCATGGCAGGGTTTCTTAGAAAGGGGTGACTACTCAGAGGTAATATGGACATGGTAGACACAGTATAGAATAACACTTCAGAGGTAATATGGACGTGAAATATTTTTTAGATAGTTATGACAACATGGAGTCATCATGGGAGAGGCAACTACTCAGAGGTAATATGGACCTGGTAGTCGCAACTTTGACTAAGGTGTAGGGAATCAATCTAGAGGTAATATGGACGTAGAAAGTTTTCCACTAGGGAGACATATAGAAGGGATGAATTCTTTAACGGAATCCATGAACACTTATTGTTATGTGGAAGGTTTGCACTGTTCGAAATGCCATTCCTATTGAGATCTTAGGTGCTGCTCCTAGGGTTCATCTTTGAAGTATTCGAACATCTGGTCTTCGTTCTCGACCGAAGGATTTGTGGAGACCATATTAGCGAACAAATCTTTTTGAAGACCTGACCGGTACTGGTGTCAGAGTCCCAGGTTGAGGAGTCGGAAGAGTGTGAATGCATCATGACTTCCATCTCTGAGTCTTCTGAAGTTGAAGTGGGTGTAACATAACCCAACCCCTGGCGGGTACGTTGGTAATAGTTTTGAGCCTTTCCCTTTGGAGCTTGAATCCGTAAGGAAAGGCGCCAGCCTTTACCATAGTTGAGTCCTTTATTGTTGTTCAAGTCGTAACCCATCTTCTGGATGAGTTGTTTGGCTTGAGTAGTGTAACGGTAGAGTTGCTTCTTGCCGTTGTCAGGTTCTAGTTCTCCTGGAGTTAGTGGCTGTGGATGCTCCAATCGACCAAAGATGATGGGTAACTCCTCCTTCTTTCTTGTCGGAACTAGGAAGTAAGAGCCCCGGGAAGGGACAACTCAGCTTGCAAGGTTGGCGATTGGCATTGTGTTCGTAGCATACATAGAGAGTTGTCTAAGAAATATCTAGTGTTCCAACCTGCACAAGAGTAATTCGAAGACAACTTTCTATTAATAAAATGAGAAATTTTATCCCGAGGGATTACATCATCTAAAGTGTGCACTTCGGTATCGGCATAGACGTAGTCTTCTAGCTCTTCATCGGTGAGGACTATGGTCGTCGAGGGAGGCAGGGGAGGACGCTTCCCCTTTAGCTTGACCACCAAGGGGGCTACAGTCGGAGGTTCCTACGCCTTCATGGTTGTCTTTGGGGACCTCCGAGGTAGCCTTATTCGTATAGGCTCCTGGCCATCATTTGCCGTTACCGAGGGCAAAGATGGTGCTTTGCCTCGGAGCTTGATGATGAGGGGCAATTATACCTTGTAGGGTTTTCCCTTCAGTCAAACCTTTAGTGGTTCTTCAGTAACCGCTGTACCTTCTGAGGCCGTCTCTGTCTCATCGTCGGCATCATTGCTCTCATCGCCCCAGGGGACTAACTTATATAGATCAGCATCCCTACAGTAGGCTTCAAGTCTCCAAAATGGGTCGATGTCAGCAAATTTGGTCTTGATAGTCCCATCGCTGGCCACGTACTTCATGTATTGATGGAGAGTGGAAGGAACGATCATGTACTCATGAATCCATGGTCGTCCCAACAGTATGTTGTAATTTATGTCAGCATCGATGGCATAGCAAGTCACTTCAGTATGGAGATCGTCTATTTGGCACTTCAAACGAATTTTGCCTACGGGCTCGCTCTTTCCTGCGTTGAAGCCGCTGATTGTTGTGTTCGATACAGTCAGCTGATGCATCTAAATCCCTAGAGTTTGGAGCAAACTCCTTAGGATAATGCTAAGAGAGGAGCCTGGGTCGCGATCGACTTTAATGGCACCACCATACCCTGTATAGTACAGAGGCCTATTATGTCGATTATTCTTCAGCATCATGTCTTGCTGGATGAAAGTGATACTGGAGATCACTTCAACCATACTGTGACAATGTGGGCAGGCCACAGGTTCTTCTTTGGGTGGTCGCACCTGAGTGAGGAAGAACTTGGCGTTCTACAAGGCTTCCCTGAGCGCATCTCGGGTCTCTTTGGAGAGACGGAGGATCTCGAAGAGTGACAATCTAGCCAGGATATTGGCTAGCTGTGCCAGTATGTTGAAGTTGTAGGGTTTGATAGTCCCTACTGCCGAGTATTTCCTTAGAGGTTTTTCGAAGTGAACCTCCTTTTGCTTCTGCCTATCTACAGAAAGAGTCTGAGATGGGTCTACTTCTGATGTATCAAGAACAGAGATTGTAGTTGGTGGAGGTGCTGCCTCCTCTGGAGCTTGGTTCTCCTCTTGCTGCCGCGCCGAGCGAGCGGTCACCAGGGTGTCATCGGTCGATGCCGAGACCATGCGACATATCTTGACCTTCTTTCCTTTGACAGAGGGGGTTGTAGGTGCCATCATGCCAGGAGTAAGGTCGGGATGGACCCACATGACCTTGCCTTATGGTGTGGATAACGGGATGATCCCTTGAGCGTTGTCACGCACTGGTGGAAGATTGACTACCTCTATTGTCGACCTCGGGATAGGGACGACCCTGTCCTGTGCCTCCGTGGTTGGGAAACTTCCAAACTGGAGAGTAACCATGTTGGCCATGATAGTCTTTTCTTCATAGTCAAGTGATATGACTTTGGCGTTAATGAGGTGCTGAATCTGTATTTTCAACATCTAGCAATCTCGTGTCGAATAGTGGACATACTGATGATAATGGAAGTATTTAGGGTTGTCCACCTTCTCCATTTTGTTGAGGCACTTTGGTGTTGGAAGAGACAACTTGCCACTCTTTGTTAGCATATCGAAGAGTTCCAGCGCATCCTCGTCGTTGAAGGAGTAAGTCTCTCTCGTCTTCTACGCTTCTACAGACTTGGGGTTCGTGGTTACTGAACCTTTGGAGATGTTGACGGTCATGGCTTGTTTGCCTTTTTCGTCCTTAGGGTTGTTGCTAGACGAGCGTCTTCCCTTGTCTTTGGGAGAAAGAAAGTTTAATCCCAGGAGTTGCGCATCTTGGTCTTTCCTTTGTGCCACGTCTGTCTCTGTAATCAAAGACGTCCACTCTGTGCAAGGAGCACTGTGCCACAATTTGATTGCAGGCAGCATGTTCTTACGGCATGAGTCCATAAGCATAGGCTCGGGCATGCCAGGCGGTAGCCTCAAAGCTGCTAGGCAGAAGCGCTCGATGTATTCGTGGACAGGCTCTTTCTCTCTCTGGATGATCTACATAAGAGTTGACATCGTCATGTCCATCCCTCCTTCATTTCGGTCGATAAAGAGAGTCTTCAGGTCCTCGAACGATGAAATACATTCGTCCGAAAGACTGTAGAACCACTCATATGCTACCTCCTACAGAGCTCCTATGAATATGTTAGTGAGAAGGGCGTCGTTCTTTGGTAGGTGCCCTGTTACGTAGGTGAAGTATCTCAAGTATCGTCGGGGAGATTCCTTTCCATCGAAGGGCGTGAGCATCTGCGGATTATATTCAGAAGGGTAGACTGTAGACACACACAAAAAAGAAGGAGAAACACTATTTTTTTATTGGTGCAAGGCACCACAAATCGAGTACGCCTGAGAGATCCTGTGCTGAGGATCCCCGAGTATAAAAAGAATTCTGGGAATGGGACGATGGAGATCGAACGGCAGCTTCTCCTTTACTCCATTGACACTCCGATTACAAAAGTGGTAGAAAACCTAAGAAAATTGCTAACTCTCGGCTCATTGGCAAGAAGTGCAGCAATTTGGCTCTTGAAAATGCTCTATGTTCTGTCTTTGGAAGAGGTATGAGACCCATTTTTATAGTCGTTCTTGGGCTGGAATGATGTTATGCGCCTACATGAGAAAACACGCTACTTTTTATGTGGGTGCATGGTTATGCTTTGGGCGCATAGGGTGTAGGTGCATACAGACTGCGTGATCATGGGTTGATCGTGGTATTGACGTGGTCGCATGCTTCGGTGCATGACTACTCGTGGAGACTGACGTGGCTATATGCTTCGGTGCACGATTGATCGTAGATTTGACTGAGTTGGAGGCTGTTCTGGCGTGGAAGCATAGCCTGAAACAGGGCAATGCTCCCCCTTCTGGAGGAGCCTGTCTTGGGTGCATAGAGCTTCACTGGTGACTTGGGCGTATAGGGCTTCACTGGTGACTTGGGTGCATAGGGCTTCACTGGTGACTTGGGCGCATACGAGTTCACTTGGGCGCATATGTCTTCATTGGCTTGGGCGCATGGTTGTCAAGTCTGCTAAAATTTTCATGCTTAGACAAGTCCCCTTCAAATTTTTCGATACTTGAACAAGTTCAAAATATTTTAAAAGAAGCATGGACCGTCTTCTCGTGATGCAGTGGGCGCATATCATAGCTCTCCCTTTGGGCGTATAGAGTTTGGCAAGTCAGAGAGATGGCTGTTGAGATCTTCCTTGAAAATCTGAACTAACAGATTTATCGAGGTGGAATTTGAAGAGGTCCATCCTTCATGCATTGTCCATGTCAGCACATGGCAATCGCATAATGTGCAAGAGACTGGGTCTTCACATGGGCGTCTAAGCCATAGTGGGCGCATAGTGTGCTGTGGGCACATAGGAGCATAGAATTAGTGGGTGCATAATGTATGGCCCATGCCTATAAATAGGATTTAAAGAGAGAAAATTCATTATTCTCTTTTCTTTTAGAATTTTTAAAAGACTTTTCATCTCCTCTCTACACGAACCATGTCTCCCAAGGCCGCCAAGAGATCTGCGAAGGGCAAGGAGGCTGCATTGAGTGGCTCTCCTCCTGCGATAGCGTCCTCACCAGTCCAAGACCCGATCCTGGGTAAGGCTACGCCTCAAAACAAAGTCTTGAGCGTTAATTTGCGACGCTCAGTCTTTTCTTCTACCTGGGCGCATGTGCCCAAGGCAACATGCTTCTGTGAGCATTCATATGCGTCCACAGAAGCATGTGCTAACACTGTAGTGTATTATGTGCCCACATGCTGCTGCATGTTATGTGCCCACATGCTGCTGCACGTTATGCGGCCATATGCTGCTGTGTGTTATGCGCCCATATGCTGATTTGGGCGCATAACCCTTTGGGCGCATAGCCCTTTGGACGCATAAGATTCCCCCAGCACTTAGTTTTTCCTGCAGGTTCTGAGTCTGACTTCCTCTTCTATTCTTGTAGTTAACATGTTTGTTCCAAAACTTGATGGAATCCCTTTTGGCTCTGCTCGCCAAGTCCTCGGCACTAGTCTCATAACTAACATGGTCAGCATTGTTCAGGCCAAGATCAGTCATGACCAACCTACGGAATGGTTGATCGCCATATTTGAACAGGACAAAACCTTCCTGAAGCAGATGATTAACGACGAAAAGTTCTTTCCCAGAGGGATACGTCATTTGAAGAAGCCGTACTTCCTGTTTGGTAACGGTGTAGGCTTCGAGGATGACGCGATGATATGTCTAGAAGAATCTCTGGTAGTTAAGTTAAATGACCAAAGAATATGGTTGCCATTGATGAAGCACCAGTACCCTCTGTCAGCGTTTATCGATCTGGCTGTGTAGAGGCAGATGAAATGGGATCTGACCCCTGAACTTCATGGGGTTGTTTCTGGCAGGATCCAATTCAAATCTGGTGACCGGAAGAAGGATACGTTCAAGTGTGTCAAGGGTTCCACGTCCTACTCCATGAGGGGGCTGCAACATGGTGTTATACTAAATGATGTCCCGACTGATCTTCATCCCTATGTTACTGAGACTCTCTCCAACTTGATGTTGTCGAAGAAGGAGTCGTTGTTAGGGTTATATACTAAAAGCATCACTTTTGTAGTAACCTTATTTCCTTAGATTTTGAATGAGAATCATATGGGCAAATGTTTGCATATTGTATTTGTTGTAAGTGTTAATGCAAATGTCTGATATTCTATATTATAGATAATATGGTGTGTGGTGTCACACAGAAGATCATATTTTCAGTTCCCTTTGGAGTATATAAATAGTTCACAACCTAGATGGACTTGAACAATCTATTGGAAAGGTTATAGTGTACTCTAGTATTAGTCTATCTTGACTATTGGTTTACACTAGTATACTTTGTGTGTATTGAATAGGACCACTTGAGGTGGTTCTCTTTGTACTGACTACATAAAAGAACAAACACCTCTGTTATTATGGATGCTTGTGCTCTTAATCCGGATATAATAACAGACATGTATATGTAGTGTGCATTACTTTGACTCATGAAAGAGTGAGATTCATTATGGATCAACAACCTCTATGAATTGGGTAATAACATTGTATGTATGATGGGCTGTTGATTATAAATGGAATCCATGTCCTGATACATCGGGTTGATGATGTCCTCTTGTCACCCCCAGTTTTCAGGAACATGGATATTTTTGTCATTTTTCATTTTAGAATATTTTTGAAATTATTTATTTATTTATAATATTATTTTGGGGTTATTTGAGTCGGGTTCGAATTTCAGCTCAATCCGACTTGTATCGGGGACCCGGGGTAGTGTTGACTCTAGTGGGACCTACACACTAGTTAGCCACGGCCCAAATATTAATTATTTTAGTTAGTGGTTAGACTAATTATTTCACGGTAGGTTTAGTTTAGATTAGTGTTTTAGAAATGACTAAACTAGCCCCCGACTTAAACCCTTTATAATATTTATCAAATAGATTAGAGGGAGGGCATTTTAGACATTCTAGAAGGGGGGACACCTAGCTCTAAAGGGGCCGGCCACCTATGGATAGGATTAGGCTCAAGTGTTCATCATTATCCCTTTTATTTTCTCTCTCTTATTCTTCCCCAAAATTTTAGAGAGCAACCTCCATTGATTTCTCCACCAAATCCCTTCATTCTTCTACCCAATCTTCTTCTTTCCTTCTCTACTCAAGCCAAGGAGGAAGCTAGCCAAGTTTGGGAGGATTCGGAGCTCGTTCGTGTCCATTCGGAATTCCTACGTGTCGGTGTCGCATCGAGAAGGCTTTTCTTCGATTCGATCTACCGGAAGGTATAAATCCCTTCTTCTTTTTATTTTCTCATGCATATAGGGTGATTTTAGTCCCATAGGAATGACCCCCATGGTTATGTCTCCATTTGTGTCCATTTCGTGTCCATTTGGAGACTTTTAGGTGTGTCCTATGTGTAGGTTTGTGTCCTAGTGGGAAAAACCTATTTGGACACTTGTATTTATTATGTATATTGTGTGAATGATTTATTAGAGATTAAATCTCAGATTTCTAATAGTTTAGAGATGTGTTTTCAAAGTATCATATTGTATCATATTTATTTACCTATATATTATATATATATTTGGTTATATATATGTTATTCTCTCTCTCTATATATATATGTATATATATATTTGTGGCTTATATATATGTATATATATGTGATATAATGTGTGTTATATATATTCTATATGTGAGTGGAAGGATTTCGGCCAAGGGAGAGAAGGAATTAGAATGATAGTTGGTTTTGTATGTGTGTGTTTGTGTATAGAGTGTGTGAGAGTTTGAGAGGAGTGTGAGAGATTAGAGAGTGAAGGGGGAGGGGTTTTTGTACTGCTGAAATCAGCAGTATATTGGGGTATCAGTCCCCACAAGGGGGGACTGATTTGTGTACTGGACAGTCCCCAAAGGGGACTGTCATTTTCAGCCATTCCAGCAGAAATGGAGGGGGGGATTAGCCCCATGTATTACCTATTAGCAGTCCCAAACACAGCCCTTGTTTAGCCCAGGTATTGGTCCTAATAACAGTCCTTAATTAGTCCACAAAATAGCTTCAAACCTGTCCTTATAGCCCCCTCCAATTCAGCTTAGTAGCTGTCCAAAACAGTCCTTTGTTCAGTCCCAAAATAGCCCATGTTCCAGTCCATATCAGTCCCAAACCACAGCCCAAAAATCAGCATGTATTCAGCCCTCTATAACTGTCCTATTCAGTCCCCAATCCAGCCTATATAGCTGTCCTTAACAGTCCCAAATTCCTGTCCCCATGGCCCTCATTTCAGCCTTATATAGCAGTCCAAAACTTGTCTTTAACCATGCCATTTCAGTCCCCTTATTAGCCCATTGGAAGCCCCTTGTTCAGCCTTAAGTAGCCCCAAACCTATCCCTATAAACCAGCCTACACTTGACACTAAAACAGCCCCAATACAGTCCCATTTTCTCTACCAAGTCAGTCCGCTATTTCAGCTATTGTGTGTGTGTATGAGCCTATATATGTATAGCTAGTAGCCTATAGGTGTTAGCCTATATGTGAACCTATAGGTAAGAGCCTATGTGTGACCATGTGTGAGTGAGTGAGTGAGTGAGTTTGTGTGTGTGAGTGCTTAGGTAAATGTGAGAATGGTATAAGGGTAAGGGTAAGGTAATGGTTAGATGACCAACATGTAATCTAAGATGGATTAGATATCTAGGAAACCTATGTTTCTTGGTAGGTAACCCTTATTTAGGATAGTATCTAACTACCCTAGGGAGCCTAGGCTAGTATCTTGAGAATTGGCGGGGTTTCCTTTGTATTGTGCAAGGTAATCGGGATTACCTTGGTAAGGGTAATGCAGGTAATACCTAGAAACTAAGGTATTTGAGTTTAGAGTTTAAGTTATGGTTAGAACTTGGTTCCCTTGGTTGGTAATGGTCAGAAATAGCGCTCCTAGACTAGTTTTGACTTCGGTTGACCATTTTGACCAAAAGTCAAAAAAAGTCAACCGAGAGTCAAACTTAGCCTATAAGTGACTAGATTTGACCGAAACCAAATCAGAGTTGACCAGTTGACTGAGAGTCAACAGTTGGTCAACATTTGACTAGTTTGACCTAGGGTTGACTCAATATTGACCAGAGTTGACCAGAGTTGACTTTTTGACCAAAAGTCAACTGTAAGTCAACCCTTGACCTAGTTTGACTTGGATTGACTTCTTGTGACATTGTTTGACCTTGGTTGACCTAGTTTAGCTTGGTGTGACTTAGTTTGACCTAGTTTTGACTTAGACTTGTATATCATGACTTAAATTAGTTTCCTTTTCATTATAAAACCATGTTTGACTCATAGTTTCTTATTTTAGGTCTGTGATTACTCTGAGCGTCTGTTCTACTTATCAGCTCAGGACCCCAGGCGAGTACATTCACTGATAGTTTTCATTATCTTGATATCTACTATATCTATTCAGTTGTAGTGTCTTACATGATTCCCGACACGATGGATCACTGACTAGTATACATCGGATCCTGTCATGAGATGTTATTCCCAGATTTCATTGGTATATTAGTGTGTGATATTTTATGTTTCATGTACTTATATAGACATCGATTTGGGAGTGGGCTGGCCCCCTGTTTTTGAATCCCGTGTCATGACGTGCCATGTCTGGATACGTGATACTATTCGGGGATGGGGGAATTATTAGGAGTTATGTGATCAAAGCCCCATGTCACTATTTCGTGTAGCAGATACCTCTATGTCCTTGTTATCCAGGTTGGCCGGTAGGACTTTCATGAGATCACCGTAGATTGTCGGGCTAAGTGGATAAACCTACCATGATTCCCTAGCCGATCACATAGCGCTCTAATAATTCAAGTCATATTTTTTATATTTATTTATCATAGGAGGCTAAGTTCTGTTCGGGAGAAGGGTTACAACCCCGGTCTTTGTTTGGTTTAAGGGTTGTAACTCGGCTTCCGAATAGTTCCTAAGTCATCCTATATATTGTCGTCCTATTCAGTACTCACATCTGTTGTACATTTTCCTGCTGATTTTACCCTATATTTCACATATTCTACATGCTCTTATGCTATACTGTGATTGGAGACTAGGTTCTGTTCGGGAGAAGGATTACAACCCCGGTCCTTGTTTGGTTTACGGGTTGTAAGTCGGCTTTCGAATGGCTCCAAAGTTTTCACATATCTTTGTCTTGTATTTCATTATACTGTCTCTTATAGTATTTGTCAATAAACATGGAACTGCTGTTGGTGTTTGTACTTGCTCATTTTCCTGACAGGATACTGTTGATATATTACAGATGATTCTGAGATAGATTGTCCGACCTATTATGGGGTCGAGTCTGATGGAGTAGACTTGTACTGTGGCTTGTTAGTAGAGCCACTAGACTTTGCTCACCCTGAGTAGTGTAGCTTAGTTAGGTTTGCCTGGCCTGTGAGCCAGCTAGTACTTTTCAGATTGTAGTATCTTATATATATTTTCTGTGACTCTGTGATGTTATGTATAGCTCTGGACTTGTGTGGACCTTGAACTTATTTCCTGCTTTCATCTATCACATTTCCTTTCCATGCTATCTACCTTAGTTTTTACTTTATGATTGAGACTGTATTGCTATGTCACCTCCATTCGGAGTGTATATACTGTACAGGTACCTTTATCTGTTTAGTCATAGTATTTACAGACCCTATATACAGCGTTCTACCGTCGATTCTGCGGCGTAGGCTGGACGTAACCACGTGCTCGTGCCCCTCTTCAGGGTGCGGGTCGTGACATCCCTTAAGGAGCTCATAAGGATTGTCATGTAAACCCTGCAGGTGGATTATATCCGACATGACAAATAAAGTTGAGCGATACTACTTAAGGATAAAAGATGTCGAATCAATATAGTTGTCAGTAACTTAATTTGATCGACGGACATACTATATCTTAACATGGGGAGTCAAACGAGCATATAATAAAAGGAGCCCACAAACATAATTTGGGATTAGGAAGGTAGTGCGACAATAGCTCATTAGTGGACGGAGCTATTGTTATTGGACATGGATTTTGTGTTCGGGCTGAACACGGGATATCCAGATCCGTTAGGAGGCCTAACCCTAATTTCTCCTCATGGTCCCTGCCGTAGCCTACATATATCCTTTATTCTCTGGCCGCCACATTACTGATCAGAAATTTGAAGATTTCTCAAATTCGTGATTCACGTAAGGAGAGAAAAAGAGGGCTACCATGGAGAAGAAAAGGTTGGAAGATCGTCTCCCACATGACGTCCAACTCGAGGAAGGAATATGTGCAGAAGATCTTGGGGTCGTCTGCTCGAGATTGCCAGGAATTACTTGTCTTCTTTCTGCCGCAGGTATAATTTGTGAACCCTAGTATCCGCCTATGAAGGGTTAGAACACGTATTAAATCTGTTTAACTTCCTATCGATCAATACGCACACCAAAGTAAGGGTCCTGGGAATCCCCAGTTCCATCAGTCGTATCCGGGAGGGAAGATACGGATGGAAGGCTGGAGACATTATGTCCCGTTCTGGAGTGACCTTACTGGATGGGTGCTCTCAACTTACGAGGCTACCCTAAAAGCTGCCAATCTTCTTTATGCTATTAGGGCCAGCCAATATGGCATTAAGGTTAACTGACCGATGTTTATCTCCTTGGCAGAGTTATACAAACATCATACATGCACTTTCTTTACTCCGGATGGGGAGATGGGTTTGGCTCTTCACGAGATGCATAAGATATTCAAACTTTTCTGGGGGACGGAGCCATACGCAGAATACGTCCCCTGTGATGCAGAGCTCCTGGATTTAGAAAAGAAGAACTCCGAGATGATGGAAATGTACAAAGAGTTACTCTATCACTTTTTTATTTGTCACCAGATCACGAAGAAGGGTAAGACTGAGGGATCCCTTCCCCATATGAGGGCCTGGACCAACTACGTCTTCACCAGAGGAGAAGGGGATGGCTCGATCTCTTTCTCGTCTCCCAAGCCCTTGAGGAGCTCTGAGATAGAGCAGTTGATCGCAGACCACGGAGCTGTAGGCCCCGAAGATAGTGATGATCCTGAGGAAAACTCCCCGGCTTATCATTTTCTGATGATATGGCTTCGTGATTGTGTAGTCCCTGGTGGTTCATTGTCTATTGAAAGAATAAGCTGGGGTATGATACTTCTGACCGTAAATGTAGTGCCCCATCCCGCTCAGTCAATCGAAGGAATCGAAATACCGACGGCGTTCAGACTTAGCCTTGCAACGGCTACTCGGAGACATCGCTCAGTCGAGGCAACCGCTTGCTCAGATGGGGTAGTTTCGATGAACTCGCCTCTTCTTTGCCTTCACATATTAAATCGCATGTTTTCAACTTGCACAAGTAGGCTTGATAATAAAAGAGACGAATTCATATAGCTAAAGGAAATAATCCCGACGGGTCGAATTGAGTTAGAATATGGAAAGATCCAACGGTCGGCTTAGAGTTGGTGCACGGTGTGCTTTGAAAATGCCACTCGATCCTTCGTCCCGTGGCTTGGGAGAAGGAAAAGTTGGTCTTTGACACAAACTGGGAATTAGCCTAAGTCATAGGCGTCACCCGCGTAAATGCTCGATAAAGCATGCACGCTTCCACGATGCAATGCTTGACATAGCCTTTGCTCATCCCTTGCGTTAAGTTGTAGGCTTGATTAAGTTAGGCAAGTGATGGTGGTTGACCGAAGACATTCCAAGCACGGTCCTATGAGTTCTACGGATGAGTATAGCCACGAAGTCCTACGGTTTCAAAGCTAGTCTTATGGAGTATAAGTTGGGCAATATTGTCGCATAGAGCACGATGGGCCTAAGGCACGATGTACAGACTTAGTGTTTAAGGCATGAACCACGGTTGATTTAATGAGTTTTGGAAAAAGGACTATCGAATAGGCATTCATGAGTTGAATGAAATGATATGGTAACATGAAAAGAAGGCTCGCGACCGTGGGTCCTCGAGGGATCTCAAGGAGCATCAATGGAAAGAATGCTCGCGACCGTGGGTCATCGAGGGGTCTCAAATGATAGAAGTTTTGATATTGGTTTGAAAGAGATGGTAACATTGGAAGAGGAACGACAGTGTGAGACGTCAGTTTGTGTCGAGTCTTGTATGGTCATTGGACTTGTCGACAAGGAGGAGTTTTTACGAGCGGCAACCCTGGGCACCATGGGACCGCGTCGTTCCGGAGGGAAACAGGTATAGCCGTAGCTGGACGAACTGCTCAGGTTATTCGGGAACTTTCAGCGGGGCTAACTACTTGCGCTTAAAGGGTCGTCGAATAGCAAGGCTATAGTCCAGGATAGCTTGTGATGTTAGTGACCAATTCATATAGATGGGTCGGCATGGGCGGCAATTCGTGTATGTGCCTTTAGATTGAGTCAGTTGAATGGGTGTACAAGTTAGAACATAATGTTTGGGCCTAAGAATTGGTATCAACATAAGCGACGTGCTTCGGCACGAGATGTGGCGTCGAGTCTTAAGTTGTCGGCATATAAGGTGCATAAGTTGGTTTTGAGTTATCTTGAGTTTAAGTCAGGAAATGCCGCAAGACAAAGTTGGTCGAGTGACTCTTAGTTCACATGTCTTGATTGGGTCTGTTGGTGATCGAAGTAGCAAGGGCCGCAAGGCGGTGATATGGTGAAGTCGCATTAAGTTACGAGGTACGGTATGATGGATTCCTAGCACGATCACATAGAAATGGAGCCTCATCGCGTAGCTGCGTCTCTAATTTTGGGCCGTAAGGCAAACACGACTTGATAGGTTAACGTTGTTGGCACGAGAAGGGTCTAGAGGCAAAGTATGAGTTAACAAATTGTTGCAAGCACGGGATGGTCTAAAGACACAAAATAGGCAAGGCGTCGGTCATAAAACTGATCCTAAGGCAAGACTAGAAAGACAATTGATAAGAAGGGACTATGTTGCACAAAGTAAATTAATGTGTTGGTTTTGTATAGGTGGGCGAGGAGCTCATTCCACCAGTACAGTTGAGTACTGACACCCACATAGTTTACATGTGCAGGCACAGGTAGAAGCTCATGGCGCGGAGCTCGCTTGGATGCGTCGAGGCACGGAGTTCCTTAGCGATTCGAAGCGTGCGGCCGCATGGAATAAAGACTTATATGGGACATAATGTATGGACGTCGCCTTCCGAAGCTTCCGCTGGATCGACAAATATATTTGAGAGATGAGAGAGAGCTGAGTGACTTGTAATGTGAGAAGAGTGAGCTTGAGTGATTATAATCTTGGCCTTGTGCCCCAAATGTAACCTTGTTTCAATATTAATAAAGCGCTTCTTAAATAACTTGTGTTTTGTTCTTAATTTTCGCTGCTATTATTCAATGTCTTTGCTTGGGACATCTGTGCGACGACCCCGTCGCAGCCGCTGAAATCGGCCGTTATGGAACCCGCCTTGCACGAGCGCAATCTAGGCTCGTGCGGTATCATGCCTTAGCGAGGACGATCGCTCCTACGGAAGCGGGACGTGACAGTAAAGTTGGCCTTTGGATGCCAACTTGCTCTGCTTTCAGCCATGGTCTGTGCCATCCAACGGGGTTTGCGACATTTTGTTGTGAATGCGATAACACCCGATGGAAGAAAGGACTTTGCTAGGACTGAGCGTCCCTTTCATTATTTGATAGGATGGCTGGTGTTGCATTGACCCAGATTGATGAATGTCGGGCTGATGGCAGACTCTTTGGCGGGGGATACCTTCCTTCGGAGATTTAGAGATACGGATTGGACTATTACAGGGGTGCCTGTTTGTAGGAGGGCTTTGAGTTTTCTGCAGAACTATGGATTCTTCAGAGTATCACCTCCGTCTGGTAGTGGTTGCGCAGGAGACACCCTAGTAGATGAGGGAGCACTCACTACTAGCCTTCCTATCGGGGCGTTTCCTTGGCTTCAATCCATCAACCTTCCCATCTGGTGTTCATGAATAGGAACCACACTTTCCTGGAACCTTATTTGCCAAGCCGCTTTGTACGGCAATTCGGCTACAACCAGCTTCTCTTGGGCAATCCCAGTCCTCATCTCCATTCGATAGGGAGTCTGATCGACGGGGCATGTGCATGGGGCTACTACAATGTTGGATATACAGGGGCAATTTTTACCTTACCCGTAGATAAATCTGACACCCATATGCTCTTTGCTGCTACAAAGTTCTATATTCAGGTCAATACCCTTCCTTCTCGATATGACCGTGAGCATGGTTTTATATCGGGGACTAGGTTTGCCCCTACCCTTGCTGATATAAGACGAGTGCGCATAATGGGGAGTAACAGAAAGGAAGGCGCCGCACCCACAGTTGGACCGGCTGCTGCGCCACAGCAGAGAGTTGTTGTTTAGGAGCCTATTATTACAGCGCCTCAGAGAGAGGATACTGAAGAACCTCTTCCCGATATTCCTCATAAGTGGAAAGCTTCCACCGAGCTGGTTCCACGGCCTAAAAGGAAGAAAGTAGTTGTTTCCCAGGGGAGGAATAAGGTCGCTGGCGTTGGTGCCGGCTCGCCTTCCCTTAGAAGATCTTTTCGGTAGACGGCGTTGCAGGCCATTAGCATTCGGGAGGTAGATCCCTTCATAGTCTCCATAGCCATTTTGATTAAGCCTTTAGAAGCTTTCTCACCCTCGCGTTTGTCCTTTGCACAGGACCCTGATGTTGTAGCTGAGGCAGGTGCCTCCTCATCTGAGGAAGTGGACGTGACAACGGTGTCCCCTGCTCGTCCTCGACCGATGGATGAGGTAGGGTCTTCTTCAGCTGTAAGGTTTGAGCGACGGGATGATCAGGGCGAAGGCCCAGACCATGACGGCAATCAAAAGATCAGTCCCTCCAATGACATTTCTTTGGGAGATATGTCTGCGATAGGAGCTGTGATGAGGGACTTGGATGAGAATCTAGTCCAATCGGCTCATCCTCCTGCGGGTACGTTATCTTTATGCCTCTCTTCGTATGAGATTTTTTGACTTCGATTTTGCGTGCTCCTTGTGAGAAGGACCACGATTGTATGTTCCGTTGTAGACAAGGAGAATGAATTGCTCGTAAAGATAGCCCCAGGCACTGGGGGTGAAACAGAGGTTGTCCCCGGCACCTCTAAATTTCTTGGTGCAGAGGGATCCGTTAGTGAGCCATCATTGGCTGCAGAAGGAGAGGTTGAAGAGCCTACTGAGGGGGCTGTTGCTGAATCTACTCTCGGTCCAGCTGGGACTGTAGGAGATATCGGGCCTGATGCTGCTCGAGGCCTTGATATTGTTCTGCTTGAACAGCCTGGGCCTGTTCTTGGTTTCCCTGAAGCCAAGACCGATAACGTAGCCCAGGCTGGGGCTGAGCATGCCGAAGTACAAAATTATAACTCTTTCACATTTCCTTTTTTTGGTTACTGATGTATATATTGTTTTCTTGTCAGGTTTGGCTTCTTATCAGGTATCCCTTCCTGGAGCGGAAGAAGCTCTCCAAGCATCCTCCCCGACGACCTCCACTAAAGACGACGAGATGGCCCAGGAAGTCGTCAAATCTTTTTATTCCGTGATGAAAGTAAAGCTTCCTGGAGTCCTGAATCGGAACACCGCCTTTGGCCCTGTGAAGGCTGTTGCCGAATGCCAAGTGGCGGCCCTTGAGAGCATTACCGGCTATGAAGAGCGGGCTAATGCTCTTAGGAAGTTTTTGAATGACCTGGAGGGTCAGGTGTCCAGATTCCGGGATGCCAAACAACGGAGTCCAACGTCGCTGTTCCGTGCAGAAGACGAGGCTTTGATCACAGCTCTTGCAGAGGAGAAGGCTACTTTCCAGGCAAGGAAGGATGCCCTCGTTCAGGAGATCAGCGAGTTAGCTGATCAGTATGGGCAGTTCGACGCTGCAAGTGAGGCATGTGCTGCCTCGAAGAATAAACTGGCTGCATAAATTATCGAGAAATATATTCACATTGCGCAGATCAAAAGTGATATTGCTCAACTGGAATTCAACTTGAGGATAACAACATATGAACAGGAGGACTACTTGGCTCAAGCTGCCATGACCGCCAGCAACTCTGCCTATTTAAAAGAACAGCTGGAGAAGTTGGAGGGAGAGCACCTGAGTTTGATCCTTTTCGAGGATGAAGCTGCTCGTCAAGAAGAGGTACGCCGTCGAGCTACTACGAAGTCTGAAGCTGAAATCGCGGCTCTAATGGATGATATCAATCGACTGTGTATCCCTTAGATTTTGTGTTTGTGACTGTTTCTTTATTTTTTTAGCCGTCAAGGCTCTTGTATCCCCTTTTTTCCCGTCTCTTGATGACATTTTAAATAAAGAATAAAGAATCTTTTGCCTTTCAACATTCATGAATGTAGTTTTGTGAAATATCAAAACTAGAGGTAATATGGACGTAGTAAGGATATTTCTGATGGATATTCTGCTGGGAAATTTGATGTGGACTCATTATCCGTTTTATATTCAAGGTTCCTGAATATAGATAAGAAGTTGAAAGAAGCTGCTACTAGAGGTAATATGGACATAATAGCAGAGGATGTTCTATATCTAACCAGAGGTAATATGGACGTGGAAAGATATATAACGTTAGGATAATTCATAAGTAATATGGACGTGATTATCCTTGATGAATGCTTTACTCAGAGGTTATATGGACATAAAAAAACGTTTTTTAATCATTCCACTGGGGAAGTAAATATCAGAAAATAATTCAGAGTTAATAGGGACGCGACTTGTTTTCGTCAAACCGAGTTTGGGCAAAATAAAAACGAAAGTGATTCCGCTGGGGAATCTTTTTAGAGGACCTATTATCCATGGCGTATTCAAGACTCTTAAAATACAGATAATAGTCAGATTTTTTTTGCATGATATAAATATTGTACAGTTTATTTACATGACTGAACATATGTGAACATTGTTTACAAAAGGTTACACATAATATTTCTTCAGGAACTTGCCGTTGATAGGCGTCATGAGCAAGTCGCCATTTGGCTTGGTAAGTCGGTACGCACCGTTATAATACACTGATTCTATAACGAAAGGGCCTTTCCATTTAGGCTAGAATTTTTCCTTTGTCTTGTACATCATGACCATTGGTCTTCTCACTGCTAAGACTAGATCACTGACTTGGAAAATTATTTCCTTCACCTTTTTATTGAATGCTCTGGAAAGGCATGCTTGGTATAGCTCAAAACGCTGCTGAGCTAACAAGCATTTTTCGTTTAGCGCTTCGAGCTCTTGTAGTCACAGACGGTAGCTTTCTTCGATAGTCAACTTGCTCACTAAGGCTACTCGAAGAGAAGGAATCTGGATTTTTAGGGGAAGAACTATTTCGCTCCCATAAACCAGAGAGAATGGCGTACAGCCTGTTGGAGTCCGGACTATTGTACGATAGGCCCATAGACATTCGCCGAGCTTCTCGTTCTAATCGTGCTTGTTTGAAGACACGAACTTCTTAAGAAGTTTAATGATGGTTTTATTGAAGGCTTCTGCTAGCCCGTTAGCCGCTAGATTGTAGGCAATAGAGGCTACATTCTGGATTTGATTACTATCGCAGAACCGATAGAATGCGTGGCTTGCAAATTGTGGACCATTATCATGGATAATCCTGCGAGGTAGGTCGAAGCGGTAGATAACGTAATGTTTAATAAAACTGATCACGTTCGATGCCTTCACTTCGGTGTATGGTATAGGTTCCCATCTACTTGGAGAAGTAATCGGTTATGGCTAGGATAAACCAATATCCTCTGGAAGATGGTGGGCTGATTGGGCCTATGACGTCCATGCCCCAAGCTTCAAAAGGCCAAGATGTTATCGTCGGGTGTAGAAACTCCGAAGGTTGATGAATGAAGTCGGTGTGGAACTGACAAGCCCTATATTCTTTGTATATTCAACAGCATCTGCTATCATCGTGGGCCAATAATAATCCATTCGTCTGAGGCGATCTTATAATTTGGGCCCTGGTTGATGTGTACCACAAATTTCGTCATGAGCCTCGCGGAGCGCATGTTTGGCTTCTGTGTCTGACAAACATCGTAACAGTAGCCCGTCGTAAGAGCGTCGGTACAGCATCTTGGTAGCTGTATCGTAGTAAAATCTGAGAGATCGCCTTTGGATAGACACTGCTTCCTTTGGGTCCTCGGGAAGGATTCCATAGACGGCGTAGTCTATGAAAGGAAATCTCCAGTCTTTAACGATGACGTTTGTCTCCGTTGTGTAACTGTGATGAATATGTAAGGCATCTTTCACACAGAATAGTTCTCTACCAGACACTGTGATCGACTGTTGAGTATTGGTAGGGACGGTCAGGGAAGCGACGAGACCGGCTAGTGCATCTGCTTCTATATTCTGTAGTCGAAGCATGTGCTCGTTGAAGAATCCAGCGAAAGTAGATGCCAACTCGATTGTCGCTTTGTAATAGGGGATGAGATCTTCGTGACGAACTTCATAGTCCCCTCGGACCTGACTAACTATTAGCTTAGAATCGCCATAAGCTTCTAGGTAGTCAACCCCCAGTTGTTTTGCTAGTTGTAGGCCGATTAATAGGGCATTATATTCAACCACGTTGTTGGTACAGGGTTCTACGAGAGAATATGCACGATGTATAACCAGATGGTCGGGTGACACGAGCACGATGCCTACTCCGGCCACGATATTTCTTTTAGGTTATGTTCTTGATGCACCATCAAAGAACATTCTCCAAATGGGGATTTCTTCAGTTGTGGTATTAGACTCCACTACTTCATCAGGTATTTCGTCGTAGAGTTTGGAAGATTCTGGAACCGGATGAGCTGCTAGAAAATCAGCTAACGCTTGGCCTTTTACTGCCTTCCGAGGAACGAACAACATATCATATGGAGTCAACAGCATTGCCCATGTAGCCAAACGGGAATTGAGAGAACCCGGTTTAGTCATGAGTATTCTGAGAGGATTGACTTTAGATATGATGTGAATAGTCTGTCCAGACACATAGTGGCGTGTCTTCTGGATAGCAAATACCAGTGCAAGGTATTCCTTTTCCACATGTGTCTATTTGCGCTCGGCATCCACCATTGTGCGGCTGAGGTAGTAGATTGCTTGTTCATGGCGGCCTTCATTCTTCTGGGCTAATAGGTCGCCGAAGAAATGGTCCATAGTGTGGACATATAGTAAGAAGGGCTTCCCTATTATTGGAGCTACCAATACTGGAGGGCTTGTGAGATACTTCTTGATGTCGTCAAATGTGCGTTGACATTGCTCATTCCAGACGAAAGATATGCCTTTCTTCATGAGCTGAGTAAACGATTGGCACCTTCCAGAAAGGTTCTAAATGAATCGTCGAATGTAGGCTAGCCTTCCTTGAAGTCCGCGTAGCTCTTTAAGATTTCTTGGGGGATGCATATCGAGGATAGCTTTTACCTTCTACGGGTCAAGATGTATACCCTTTGAAGTGATGACGAAACCAAGGAACTTGCCGCTAGAGACTTCCAGAAAAGACTTAGTCGGATTCATCTTGTGTTGGTGTGCATGCATTAGTTCGAACACCGTTCTTAAGTCTTGGAGGTGGTTGCACTTGAGACAACTTTTAACTGCGATATCGTCTACGTAGCATTCCACTGTTTTGCGTAAATGATCACAAAAAATTTTGTTCATAGCTCGCTGGTATGTTGCCCTGTATTTTTCAATCCGAAGGGCATCACCGTCTAGCAGTATAACCCCAACGGTGTTCGAAAAGATGTGTGCTTCTCATCGTCGGGGAACATCTTGATCTAGTTGTAGCCTGAGAACCCATCCATGAAGGACATCCACTCGATGACGTAAGTATTGTCGATCATCACGTTGGTGATCGGTAGAGGAAAATCATCTTTTGGGCATGCAGAGTTCAAATCACAGTAATCGATACAGACTCAAACTTTACCGTTCTTTTTTATGACTGGAACAATGTTAGCGACCCAGTCAGGGTGTTGTTCTTCGTGAATGAATCCACTTGCAATAAGCTTCTTGACTTCATTCTCGATGGCCTCTCTAATATCTGGTCGAAATCGTCGTTGTTGCTGCTTTACTGGTTTAGCTTTAGACGAGACGTTTAGGCGGTGCATTGCGACTTTAGTGTCCAAGCCTGGCATATCTTTATAGCTCCATACAAAGACATCGATGTATTCTCTTATAAGCTGTATAAGAGATTGTCTTTTATCGCCAGTATTTGCCATGAAATATGAAAGAACAAAACAATTATCAGAGGACTGGACTTTTACTTCACAATACAAACTCGCTTGTACAAAGAAAGCCTAGGGACGAAAACCTAGGCACAGCAATCTAAGTACAATTGTTTATTTTAGATTCTGGGGGTGACGGTAGAGGCTCGGGAAAGCGACGGCAGCTCTGCCTAACTCCTTGGACGATCGGATGCAGCCTTGGCTCCGAGGAAGATCTGCTTGGCGTTAAAGAAATACTCTCTTTGCTCTCTCTCTTTAAGTCTCTTCCGGTACTCTGGTGCTCTTCTCCAAAAAAAAGGTCCTCTTCGCAAGGGAATAGCACCTTGCTATTTATAGGAGTAGGATACAATCATTAGGGTTTGCAATGATTGCCTCCTTGATATGTCGGCGGTTAAGGACCAATTAATTTGGGCCCTTTATTCTGATTATAGCAAATCTAGGTAATTAATGTAGATTGCATCAAATCTCTGTGGACAATAAATGTTGATTGCCATGAATATTCGCGACTTGTAATGGCTTGCCACGTGTCCAATTTGCTCGATTTGACTTGATCTGGGCAATTATGGTGATTGCATTAAATCTGATTCCAGGAAGATACGACTGCCACATGTCTCAATCATCGTGACAAGCGCCACGTGTCCTCTATTGGATCGTCTTGGCCGAGCCGCAGATGAGTGGGCCGCATGAGGATGAACAGCCGCATGAAGATGGGCAGCTGCATGGTGATGAACAGCCGCATGAAGATGGGCAATCGCATGAGGATAGGCAGCTGCATGCTGACGGGTGGCCGTATAAAGGATGCGGCCGCATGAAGATGGTGGCCACATGAAAGGGGCAACCGCATGGGGATGGACGGCCGTATGAAGTGGTCGGTCGCATAAATGCGGCAGCCGGATGCCTCGGAATTTGGTAGATTCTGCCAACCGTGAAAAGATTTCTTCCTCTTCCCTAGGAACACGCCTTTATGTCAGTCATTATTGCGCCTTTATGTCAGAGCTGTCATTTGTCAGAGCTGTCAGCCGTCAGGGCATTAAATACAGTAAAAGACGAAGGGAGGAGCTGTTGAAAGCCACGTGGCTCTGGGTTTATCCGAGCCGCATAGACGCGTGAGCCGCATGGACCCCTGAGCCATATGGGCTATCTGAGCCGCATGGACTCTCTGAACCGCATGGGCTCTCTGAGCCGCATGGGGATCCTTGGCCGCATGAACCTTTCATTATTCTTTTCCATGCTTCTACAAGACCCCCTTCAAAGTTTTCAATTTGCAAAATTGAAATACTTTGAATAAGAAGCATGGTGATGTATAAACTCCTCTGGCCATATATGATATTCTGGCCGTATGGATGTCCCAGCCGCATGCCCTCCTTAGCCGCATTGGCCAACCAGCCGCATAGGCTGTCTGGCCGTATCTGCTTCTTGCCACGTCATCCTGCCTCGTGTGCAGATCTTTTGTATTAATTGCTGTTGATTTGCTGTCAGTTTTAAGGCCGCTTTTTGGGGCAGGATCCCAAGAGTTTGGCCTTTATTTCAGTCGGCTCGTCTCGATAACCGAAGAGTCAATTTTTTAGGCTGTACGTGGATCGAGGCACCCACCTATAAATAGAGACGTGTTCCGTCGGAGAGACTTCTTTACTCTCTTCTTCGTCTTCAACTCTTGTTGCCTTAATTTTCTCCCTTTTGTCTTCCTTCTCCGACCGTCGGACGGCAATAGCCCCCAAGTCTTCCAAGGCTGCTTCTGCTGCTGTAAAGGACAAGAAAGCGGCTTCCTCATCGGCCGCTACGCCTGAAGTACACCCCGACGTCCACCCTGCTTTTAAGGGTAAGGATTGGATGGAATATTTGAACGCTTTTAAACCTAAAAATGATGGCTCTGTTGCATAATTTATGCACAATCCTTCATCCTTCGTCTTTATTGAACTGCATAGGTTCAATCATGATGAAACCGCATACGTTGCGTGGGCCGTATGACCTTCTTATATTCGAGCCGTACGGGGCATGCCCTGTGTTTGAGCCGAATGAGAAGGACTTGAGCTGCATGAGCACTTCTGGATTTGAACCACATAAAGTCCCATCGAACCGGGCCACATGTGCTCCTGATGAATTGGACCGCATAAAGCTTCGCTAAGTCGTGCCGCATAAGCTCATCTGTTGAATAGAACCGCACAAGTTCAACCGAACCGTATAAGCTTTATCAGTGCCGCATGAAACCCAACTGAATTGAGCCGCATAAGGCTACGTTGAACCGAGCCGCATAGGCCCGTGGGAGCTTTTTAAGAAACTCAAGTGTTTTTGTTTTAACCATCTTTTAATCCTGTTTCTTTTGTTCTTTCTTTAGTGAATCTGCCAATCAATCCCGCAGGAGAGCTTTTGGTGGGTTCAGCCCAATATGCCATTGGTGTGCGGCTCGATGACTTGGTTCGACGTGTGTCAGATCAGCTTCCCTCCGATGGGCCTTTGGAGAGGGTGAGCGTCATCAATAACCAGCCTTTCTACTTTCTTTGTACTATGATGAACTCGAGAAGGCTGGAGGGGGAGTATCTGAAACCAGCATTTCTCTTCGGGGATGCTCTATCCATAAAGAATCCCCGAGTGCTGGACATTTCTGAGAGCTGGGACTTTACTGTGGATGATGTGGAGATCCATATTCCCGAAATGGAACGTCATTTTTTCCTCTCGTGGTTCAATATGGTACCGTTGAGCAGGCAAATGGTGGGCTCCCTAACTCCAACCCAATCGGGGATGTTCGTGGGCAACATCCATTATAATAGGAATGTTAGGTCAGCATATACGAGCTGGGACTCGGTCAGTCGGAGCGTGATGGGACTGATTCCGGGTACCTTCATAAACGTATTTGGTCCCAACTTTACGTTTACTCTAGCCGATACCTTCCTAAATCAGCTCGCTTGAAAGGGGTCTTATCCTGTTGGCATGTTGTCGCTGTTGAACTGGATAAACCCCATCCCTACGTGGGCCAACCTGACCTCATGGATCCTGAAGAAATATGAGGAATTCCTTCGGGAGATTGACCTCTATTATGCCATCCGGGGCACCTGTTACGGGTTACCCATTAACAAGCCGTTGTTCATGGCTCTTTTGGAAATGTTTAACCGGAGGACGGGAACTTTCTTCGCGCCCGGAGGGGAGTTGGGACTTGTTCTCCATGAAATATATGCTGTTTCTAAGCTGCCATGGGGCGTCGAGGCCTTTGAAGTATACACCCCTACAAACGAGGAATTCGAGGATCTGGATCGACGATTCCCGGGTTTCATTGCTGTGTACCGGGAACTGCTATGCCAGCACAGTATTTGTCACCAAACGGCTATCAAGAAGAACAATAGCTCAGAAGGGAACGCTCTCCATACCACGTCTTGGGTCTCGTATCTTTTCCAATTTAGTCCTTCTGGCCGGGTTTCTTCTCGAGGTCCTTAGACCCAGGAGGAGATAAAAAAACCTGATATCGACTGCCAAGAGGTCGAGATCCACCGGTGACAAATTTAGGAGTCGTACTGACTCCTTCAGCTATTTCTACTACGGTACCCGACAGATGTCTGAGAAAGCGCTCTTGGCCGGATTCTTGATGGTGTGGCTACGAAATTGTGTAGTCTCGAGAGGTACAGGTTCCATTGAAAGGATCAGCCGCCACTTCATCCTCCCGGCCGTGAAGCTGGTCTTCAGAGTCAGGCTAGCCCTTCTTCCGGCTATGGTGTGTAGCATACACCACAGTCTCCGTGCCTTTTCGTCCAAAGTCATTGCCCGTGAGACGACACTAGACTTTGAGCGAATAGAGCTACCCTACCATTATCTAATGTGGTGGCTATTTATGAATTATCGGTCGTTGATGAGGCCCGGAGCGAAAGATGGCGTTACCGCTGATGACGCTTTCCTTTTCCGATATCGTCGTCAGCCTTGGGAATATGACACCATGCCAGCCTGTCGGAGGGCGTTGGCGAGAGTAGATGGACACGACTTCTTTGTATCTGTTCCTCAATTTACAGCTAGAGAAGTGAGGGGTGTACATGTTAATGGCATTGAACCTCCCCTCCTCTTATCTGAAAAAATGTGCCTCTAGCTACGCAATATTCGTCCATCGCACTTAGTGTATCGTTACCGCAATAACGTATACCTGGAGCCCTATTTGCCCAGCAGGTTCTCCCGCCAGTTCGAGTATAGCCAGCTGTTCCTTGATTGTCCTAGTTCTTGCCTAGGCTTTGAGGGCAGTGTCCTTGATGGTATCAGGGCTTGGCATTATTATAATACGGTTCATACCCGAGCTAGCTTCTCGGTCCCCGATGCTAATACCCCAGGGGAGATCTTGTACATAGCGGCCCTCTATCATGTTACGGCGAGTAAGCCTCCCATTAATTTTGACATGAGTACCAGATTTATCGTCGGTACTGGCTTGGCAGAGAAGCCTGAGGGGTCCAAGAAGAGAAAGCAAAAGGCGAATATGGTTCCTGTGCCAGACTTGGAGTCTACGACTGTGGACGAAGAGGGTGACGGACAGGATGCCGATGATTCGTTCCATCCCTCGGACAAGGGGGTGAGGGACCAGCCACCTATTGTACCGGATGACATGGTGGCGGGGCAGCCACCTGCTATGCCCGGTCCTTCGCATAAGTGAAGCAGACGTAAGTTCACTGATGATGGCAAGACCTACTCTACGAAGCAAGCTGCGGTACGACGCCGCAGGCTGTTTATTGATGATATTGACGCTGCTTCTGAGGTGATTTAAATTTCAACTGCCTCCTCCTTCTTTTTCCTAAACTATGGCCTAATCCTTTTCTTTTGCTCTTTGTAGGCTTCAGAGGAGTCTGTTTCTCGGGACCCGACTGCCGAGGTCGATCCGGTCCCGACCACTGGGGTTCTTCCGGAGGCGGACGAGGAGTCCCACCTTGCCGAGACCTCAACCCATGGGGACGGGGGTTCTACTGTACCTGTCCCTGAGACAACTGAATTTCAACGGGATGATGCTGACTTGGCTGGCTCTCTTTCAGAGGTGTCTGGGGCGGAGAAACCGGTTGAATTCAACTTGGAGGTCGCGGGTGAGGAGACTATGCCAGCTGCGAACGAGCTGCGGCTTCCATGCTCCTCCCCTGGTAAGATAAGTCGAATCTTAACTTGTGAGGAGGACTATCTGCTCTATTATCATATCCTTCGGGTTACGTCGATTGATGGTTGCTTTGGACGTACAGGTCCCGCCCCTTTATTGCCGACGATGGACATTGTCAGGGCGGACTCTACCGGAGGGGATTTGATGGAAACACGTGTGCCTCCTTCTCTTCCAACCTACATTGAGGGACCTCCAGCTGGGTCGAGTTCGAGTGCTCAAGTGGCGGCACAACCGGGGCAAGAAATAATACTTCCTGCGTCCTCCTCTGCGAATATGGTTTTGGGGGTTAACCTTTCCGCCGTACCGAGTATCCAAGCTCTTCGGGCGGCGGAAGAGGAGCTAGCTGCTATTCATGCCTCTTTTTGTACATAATTTGTTTCCCTGGTGGCAGGGATGGCAAGTCCGATGCTACTCCTTCGACATTGCCAGCCACACTCCCTTTGACGCCGTCCTCTACAAAAATTTTGGATGAAGTGTCACAGGATGTGGTTGACAGCTTTTACCGCCATCTGAAGAGAGGGATTGAGTCAGCTGTGGAAAGGGAGAGTCCCGTTGCTATGGCCCGTCAGTGGCCGGTGACCAAATCGACATCCTTAGAACACTTCCCGGTGGGGCAGGGCTAGCTGTGCTTCTGGAGCCCAAGCTGCTATAGGCTGATCGTCTTGTGGCCCAGTTTCACGTGCTACGGCAAGCTGATTTGTCCGCGGCATTAGATCAAGAGCGCACTTTCCTCATAACCGCGGTGGAGAAGGTGAGGCTCGCTCGAGAATCGATCAAGCCGACTATACTGAAGGATCGTCGTGATCTATCCCAGTTATATGATCAATTGAGCCGTAGAAATAAAGATTGCCTGGCTCGGGAAGCGACCGCCTCCCGCGGGGTAATTGACACCAAGGAGCAGATCCTCGAGCACCAGAGAAAGCTGGCCTTTCTAGAGTCCGAGCTCGAAGCTGCCCGTACCGAGAAGGGGCTTGTTCTCCAGGAGGCTGACAGACTTAGTCGAGCTTCTGCCAATCTGGAACACGCCCTAAAAAAGATTGAGGATGACTGGCGGGCACGTATGTACTTGGATGACGCGGAGTGGTTGTCCCAAGAAGCCGAGCGTAGAACTAGGCAGCGGCTTGAACGGGGGACCACCTTGGTGAGAAACCGCCTCCTGGAGTTATGTAATGCCGAACCATAGTCGGCCCTCGCACTTTTTTTTTTCTCTTTTTTTTGTTCTCTTCCTTTCTTTAAGTGGGATGTTGTCCCTAGAACATGTAGTACTTTCGCCTTCCAAATAAAAGAGCATGCTTTATTCTACCCTTTACCTGTACTGCTCGTTATGCTTGTGGTGTTATGGTGGTGTTTGCCCCGCATGGGGGACTTGTTTGTGGACCTGTTACCCTTTGCGTACCTTGGTTTTAGGTACGGATAACAAGTTTGATTGGGGATACCTAGAACAGTTCCACGGTAAGGTGGTCATGGACGTTCCTGGTATCGAGAGAAAGAATGCCATGGAGCAGCTGGGCTCCCGGGGCATGATAAGAAATGACGGGCCTGTACTAAGAGACTTAGCAAAGGACATTTGTGGGCCTATTATCCTTGGCATACCCTGGCTCAGGATACGGATAATAGGATGAAAGGGAACCAACATACTTACTCAGAGGTAATGAGGACATGGCAAGCATGAGGGTTTTACCGCGGAGTCTTCCTACTCAGAGGTAATGAGGACATGGAAAGAGTGGACTCAACGGAGGATATTTGTGGACCTATTATCCTTGGCGTACTCCGATTGTGGGTACGGATAATAAGTCGAAAGGGAATCAACATACTTACTCAGAGGTAATGAGGACATGGCAAGCATGAAGGTTTCTTCGATGGAGCCTTCCCACTTAGAGGTAATGAGGACATGGCAGGAGTGGACTCAATTAAGGGGGGTACATAGCACGACTCAGAGGTAATGAGGACATGGAAGTTCTATGTAGAGGGGTGATTTGTTTTTGACGGGAGTGAAACGACTCAGAGGTAACATCGACATGGTCGTCTTGGAAATTTGTGGATCTGTTACCCTTTTTGTGCACTAGGAGTGCGGGTAGTGGATCATGAGGAAGGAGCTCTTTCAGGAAAAAAGTTTAGAGGTATAGTCATACATGACTTACTATCTGGAAGAGTGACCGGAGTGTGAGTTCAGAGGCACCTGCGGGTACATAACTCGATAATCTGGGAGATTGTGAATGTGAGTTCAGCGGTACCAACGGGTACATAACTCAATAATCTAGAATTTGGAGTATGAGTTCAGCGGTACCAGCGGGTACATAACTCGATAATCTGGAATTTTGAGAATGTGAGTTCAGCGGTACTAGCGGGTACATGACTCGATAACCTGGAATTTTGGAATATGAGTTCAGAGGTACCAGCGGGTATATAACTCAATAATCTGGAGTTTTGTGAAAATGAGTTCAGCAGTACCAGTGGGTACATGACTCGATAATCTGGAAAATGTCGTTTAGACATAATATTTCTTCAGGAACTTGCCGTTGACGGGCAGCATGAGCATATCTCCATTTTGTTTTGCGAGGCGGTAAGCACCGTTGTAGAATACAGCCTCAATGATAAATGGACCTTCCTATTTTGGTTGGAATTTGCAGGCGGTCTTGTGAGTCATAACCATCGGCCTCCGAACTGCCAGAACGAGATCGTCCACTTGGAATGTTCTGATCTTAACCTTCTTGTTGAAGGCTCCGGAGATGCGTACTTGGTATAGCTCGATCCGTTGCTGAGCCAGGAGGCGCTTTTCATCTAAAGCCTCCAACTCTTGTAGCCGGCGACGGTAGTTATCGTCCGTCGTCAATTGGTAAGTGAGAGCGACGCGGAGTGAGGGGATTTGAGTCTCCAATGGGAGAACTGCTTCACTCCCGTACACTAGGAAGAATGGCGTGTTCACAGTGGCTGTTCGGACTGTGGTACGGTACGCCCATAAGCACTCACCAAGCTTCTCGTTCCAGTCGTATTTGTTGGACGATACGAACTTCTTGAGGAGTTTGATAATTGTTTTGTTGAATGCTTCTGCAAACCCATTCGCTGTTGGGTTGTATGGCGTTAAAGCAATATTCTGGATTCGGTGCTTGTCGCAGAATCGATAGAAGCGTAGCTTACAAACTGCGGACCATTGTCGTGGATGATCCTTCGGGGCAGTCCAAAGTGATAGATGACATGATGCTTGAGGAAGCTGATCACATTTGAAGTTTTTACTTCTGTAAGCAGAACAGCTTCCGCCTATTTGGAGAAGTAATCTGTAATGGCGAGTATGAAGCGATGTCCTCGGGAAGAAGGTGGAGCGATCGGACTGATGATATCCATTCCCCATATTTCGAATGGCCAGGACGCCACTGTCGGATGTAGAAATTCGGATAGCTGGTAGATGAAGTCCGTGTGGACTTGGCAGGCTTTGCACTTTCTTGCATAGTCTATCACATCTGCTACCATCGTGGGCCAGTAGTAGCCCATTCGACGAAGTCGGTCTTACAATTTAGGGCCAGGCTGATGGGCCCCGCAGACACCGTCACGAGCTTCGCGTACGGCTTCTTTGGCTTCTGTGTTTGACAGACATCGAAGCAGTAATCCATCGTAGGATCGGTGATACAGCATTTTCGTCTCTATATCATAGAAGAATCTGAGAGAACGCCTTCTGATGGAAGTGGCTTCCTTTGGGTTCTCCGGCAGAATGTCGTAGACTACGAAGTCAATGAATGGTTGTCTCCAGTCTTGTGCTTCGTCGATCGTCTGAGCGGAATAACTCGCCACGAATTGAACGTTGTTCTTGGGACAGACCAATTCGTGGCCTATCACATCCACGGATTGATGAGCATAGTTTGGAACAGCTAGGGAAGCAGCAAGGCCAGCTAAGGCATCGGCTTCGATATTTTGGAGTCTGGAAACGTGTTCGATAAAGAATCCCTCAAATGACGAAATAATGTTGATCACTATTTGGTGATAGGGGATCATGTCTTCATGGCGGACTTCATATGAACCCCGGATCTGATTGACGATTAACTGCGAATCCCATATGCTTCAAGATATTCTACCCCCAGCTCTCTTGCAAGTTGGAGGCCAATGACCAAAGCGTTGTACTCGGCCACATTGTTAGAGCAGGGCTCTGTGAGAGAGTAAGCACGATTGATCACCAACCCGGAAGGAGAAACCAGCACCACCCCGACTCCGACGACGATGTTGCCCTTTGGTCCTTGAGGCACCATCGAAGAACATTCGCCATATATCATCGTGAGAGGTTGCATGCGAGTCGGCGACCTCATCTGGGATTCCTTCATATATTCTGGACGACTCCGAGCCTGGGTGGGCTGCTAAAAAGTCTGCCAGAGCTTGATCTTTAACGGCCTTTTACGGGACGAAGATCATGTGGTAGGGGGATAGTAATATCGCCCAGGTAGCGAGACGAGAGCTGAGTGCGCCTGGTTTAGTCATGAGGACCCTGAGAGGGTTGACTCGTGAGATCACATGTATGGTTTGTCCTGTGACATAGTGCCGTGTCTTTTGAATGGCGAACACCAGGGCAAGGCATTTCTTCTCCACGGTGGTGTATCGGTGCTCTGGCCCAATCTTCATTCGGCTGAGGTAATATATAGCTTGTTCATGGCCCGCATCATTGTTTTGTGCCAGCAGCGGGACGACAGAATGCTCCATTGCTCATACATATAGCAAGAATGGTTTTCCAGCAACAGGGGCCACCAGGACTGGTGGGTTCGACAAGTATTCTTTGATGCTGTCGAAGGCACGTTGGCATTCTTCATCCTATACGAACAAGACGCCTTTCTTTATGAGATGGGTGAATGGCTGACATCACCCGGAGAGGTTAGAAATAAACCTCCTGATGTAAGCTAGCCTCCCTTGAAGGCCTCTGAGTTCGCGGAGATTTCTCGGGGGACCCATCTCCATAATTGCCTTCGTCTTCTCTGGATCTACATGAATTCCCTGGGCAATAATAATAAAACCCAGGAATTTTCTGCTGGATATGCCCAAGAATGATTTTGTGGGATTCATCTTCAGGTTGTGCGCTAGCATCAGGTTGAATACCATCCTCAGATCCTGCAAATGGCCTCCTTTATAGTGACTCTTGACGGTGATGTCATCAACGTAGCATTCCACAGTCTTGCGCAAGTGGTCTCTGAAGATGGTACTCATGGCTCTTTGATATGTGGCGCCAGCATTCTTTAAACCGAAAGGCATGACTGTGTAGCAGTATGTGCCAATCGGTGTTCGGAATGATATATGCCTTTCGTCGTGAGGAGACATCTTAATTTGGTTGTACCCCAAGAAGCCATCCATGAATGACATGCGTTCGAAGCAGCATGTGTTGTCGATCATGATGTCTGTGATAGGGAGGGGAAATTCATCTTTAGAACATGCCTCGTTCAGATTGTGGAAGTCGATACATATTCGAATCTTCCCGTTCTTCTTGAGGACCGAAACGATGTTGGCGACCCAGTCTGGATGTTGTTCCTCACGAATGAAGCCACTGGCTATTAGTTTGTTGACTTCGGCTTCGATCGCATCCATGATGCCCGGGCGGAAGCGTCGCTGTTGTTGTTTGACCGGCTTTGCATCTGGCCGGATGTTGAGCTTGTGAAGGGCAACCTCGGGGTTTAGTCCTGGCATGTCTTCATAGCTCCAGGCGAACACATCGATATAATCTTTGACAAGTTCCAGTAGCGATTTTTGCTCTTCGTCTGTCAGGCTTTTACTGACGAAGATTGGTTTTGGAGAAGATTCGCTGCCAAGGTTGACCTGTATAACCTCATCTTCAGTAGGAGATTCTCTCTGTTCGAACCGCTTTTTCCATTGTGCATCCAGCTGTTGGGCCCACGGCTCTAACTCGAGGATTTCAGGAATGTCTTCATCTTCTTCGTAAGCGTCGGCGAATGCCATATTGACGGACCAGACTTGCCTGAGCATGTCCCCGATGCTGACATCTAAATCGGAAGTGGGTGATCCGGTTGAGTGTGAATGCCAATCGCATTCCTCGTCTGAGCTTTCAGGGGTTGTTGCGGGTGTGACATAACCTAGCCCAGATCTGGTTTTGTTGTAGTAATCTCGTAGTTTTTCAGCCGGGACTGGCGGCTTTAAAGGTAATCGTCGACCAGTACCGTAGTTCAAGCCGGGCGTAGTCTCCAGATCATACCCCTATTTTTGCATGAGATATTTGGATTGGGGGCTATACAGATAAAGAGGCAGTCTTTCGGCATCTGATTTGAGATCGTCCTTCTCTATGGTGAAGGGCTGTGGGTCGTCCATCCGGCCGAAGATGATTGGATGGTCCCCTCCCTCGATTATGTGGTACGCGTCTTCCACTGGGGTAATCTGGTTTGCGGTGTAAACATTTGTCACCTGTGTGTGTAAGTGAGTGCCTATACCGTGTTCCATAGCATACATTGTACAAAGCTTATTAAGCTCGAGGTAGATGAAGTAAGGTATCTTTTCTAGCGGAATTACATCGTCTGCGAATGGAACATCAGTGTGAGCAGCCACATACTTGGCCAGTTCTGGTTCTTCGTCGGCCACCCCTGTATAAATGAAGACTGAGAGGATGACTTGGGCAGCTTGATCGTCACGGGTTCTGCTGGTGGAGCAGAACGTGGAGTCGTTGGAAAACTAGCGACCCCAGTTTGGTACTCGATGATGGGCGGGGAGTTGTTGGCTCGCTAGAAGCCCACGACTTTGCATCGGGGTGACGATTCTTCTTGGGAAGGCGTATCGTCATTGGCTTGTCAGAGGGATTGAGCTTCTCTGTTTGTGGCTGGCCGACTCTAGGCAGTCTGATTGTCAGTGGCTCCATTGTAGGTCTCGGCGCTTGGCCGGACCTTGGCAGCCGGATTATCATTTGCCCTTCTTGTGCCGAGAGGCTGATTGCGTCCTTATGCAGAGCGGCCCTAAGGGGTGCGGACTTGCCAGGTTTGCGAGCTTGAAGGTGCATCGTCAGAGGTTCTTCTGATCTTGAGGCCATCTCAGTTTGAGCTTGTACATCTTCATCCAGGTGCCTCTTCGACTTCTCGTATAGGCAGGAGTCTGAATAGTAGGACTCGACCCCTTTGAAGGGATCGATGTCGGCAAATTCTGTCCTCACGAAGCCGTATTTGTCGATATATTGAAGCATTGGTGCAGCGTGGAAGGCACGATCATATAATCGTGTATCCAAGGGCACCCCAAGAGGATGTTGTAAGAAGTGTTCGCATCTATGACATAGCAGGTTACTTCTGACTGGAGATCGCCAATTTGGCACTTCAAGCGAATCTTTCCGATCGGGTAGCTCCTGCCAGAATTAAAACCGCTGATGGCGGTACTTGTTGGCGTCAGGCGGTGCATAGGAATGCGGAGATGATGTAACAGACCCTTCGGGATGATGCTTATGGAAGAACCAGGATCAATGTGCATCCGGTCCACCTTTACGTCACCGATGTATCCAGTGTAGTATAACGGACGATCGTGCAGATTAGTCTTAATGAACATATCTTGCGGAGTGAAGACAATGTTGGGCATCGCTCCTATGCAAGCGCTGTCTTGGAGATTTGCAGGCGAGTTTTCTCCTGTGAGGTTGACCTGAGCCAGATAGGCGTCGGCATTTTGGAGTGCATCGCTCAAAGCCGCGTGAACATCCTTTGAGAGTCTCAGGAGCTCGTATAATGATAATTTGGCCGGTGTGTTGGCCAATTGTGCCAAGATATCGAAGTTGTAGGGCCTCTCCAGCCCATAAGGTGCCTCTTTTTGGAGGGATTTGTCAAAGCGAGTCTCCTTCGGCCTAGGCTTGTCGGTCGTCGGAGGCTGAGAAGGTCCTGGAGTGTCAGCGGTGGCTGGCTGATGATCTTCAGGCGAGTTATCAGCCACAGGTTGGGATTGTGTCCCAGACCGAGTAACTACAGTCGTGAATTCTTTGACATCTGCTGAGATTGTGCGGCAGGATCTGACTTTTCCACTCTTCTTCTTGCGAATAGAAGATGGTGTGGACTGAGTCACTTCAGATACCAAGTCTGGATGGACCCACATGACCTCCCCTCGTAATGTGGTGAGGGGAACTAGACCAGTTATCTGATCTCGGGAAGGTGGAAGATTAGCAATCTCCTTTGTTGCCAGAGGGATGGGTACCACACCGTCTTGAGCTTCGGTTAGAGGGAAGCTGCCAAATTGTACTGATACCATATTGGCTGCCACGGTTACCTCTTCGAAATTAATGGCCAGAGCATTTGAATCGATGAGATGTTGGATGTATCATTTCAGTTGGTAGCAGTCGTGTGTAGCATGGTAGACGTAGCGGTGGTAATAACAGTACTTTGGGCTCTCTATTTCTGCCGGTCGAGGTTCCCGTCTTGGTGGAGGGAGCTGAATTCTGTCTCCTTGTATGAGTATGTCCAAGATGGGCTTGACGTGGCCGTCTTCGAAGGAGTAGGTCATTTGCGGCCATTGTTTGTCTGTCAGTTTTGACTCAGGTTTTTGTGCTGTATCGCTACCATATCTTGCTTGCCCTTGTTGTCCCGATTGTTGGAGGAGTTACCACCATTGTTGTTGTTGGTATTAGGGCGCTTGCCCTTGTCCTCTCCCTCCGAGATGTGCAATCCCAGTTGGCGAGCCTTCTTCAACCTTTCTCCAGCGATAGTGGCACTGATGATAAACGTCTTCCAATCCTTAAATTGACTTTCGCCCATACAGAGACTGATTGTTGGGAGCAATCTCTTTTGGTAAATTTTAATTAAGGAGGAATCCGGATTACCAGACGGTAACTTCATTGCGGTTTGGCAAAACCGCTCAATATAGTTCCTTGTCAGCTCCTTCTCCCCTTGGATGACGTCCATGAGGGTGGACATTGTGACGTCCTGTCCTACTTCGTAAAATCTCTCCAAGAATATGCGCTTGAAGCTGGCGAAGGAGTGGATGCAGTTGTCTGGCTGGTTGCAATACCAGTCGAAGGTGACCCCTTCTAATGCCCCAATGAATAATCGTGTAAGGATGGCATCGTCATGGGGCAGATGGTCGGTGGTGACCTCGAAGTAAGTGATATACCGACTTGCGGAGGTCTTGCCATCATAAGGATTAATGTTGAACTGCTTATATCTTGGTGGGAAGGGGACATCCCTCCATACAGCAGGGTATGGTTGCCGTATTCTGAGGTCTTGGGAGTTCTCTCGAGCGTGAAACATGGCTCGGAGCTCCTGGACCTCTCTTCTTGCTTCTCTGGCCTCATCCGCAGCAGTGGGAGCCGACGTTTCAGGAGGATTATTGCCCGGGTTCGGTGCCGCTGAATTTGAGTCCGCATTGACCGTGGGACCCGCGCTTGTTTGGCCAGGCGTCCCTCCTTGCCGAGTTGGAAGAGCCGCTTTGATCTCGTCTACAGACTTGACCAAGGCGTGCAGTATGGCCTCCAAAGTGTCGATGTATTGGCGGTCACTGGAACCACCTTGATTGATGTCTGTCATGAATACCGTCCTTACATGAGGAGAGATGGAAGGAACGGTGGAGGACGTGCCCTCCGAATCATACCCCTGTACCGAGAAGTCATCGGGGTATGTGGGAATGTTCTCCTCTGGTTCGAACTCAGAAGGAATAGTACCCCCAGCTTCAGAGCTTGCTTCATCTTGAGAGTCGTGGACGTCCTCGAGGACGTCGGTATCTGCTGTCTCTGATGGGACAGTTGTTTTCTCGGGCTCGTCTCCTTGGAACATCGGATTATCGTAGATGTTCTGAGGAGTGCTACCCCCAGTTTCAATTACCCCCAGTGGTGTGGATGATGAATCTCCTACTGTAGTAGATTTCGTCTTCGAATGGGTGCCTTAGAAAACTCCGGTGGTGGATAACCGTTTAGACGACAGTTTCTTAGTTACAGTGGTTGAGATCTTCGGGCTGAAAACGTTTATCATCTTCCCTCTCCTATCGGCGGGGATTTTCTGAGTGGAGTTGCAAGAGACGACGGGTGGCGCCTCATCATCTGAGCTCGGCTGTTGTAATCTTTGGAAGACGGACTGCCGGTCTTCTCGTAGTGTTGTATTATTGCAACAGCAGTTGACGATGATTTGGGTGCAGTGACGTCCGTGGGTGGACTCTTTGCACCCCGAGGCCCCCTCTCTTTCCTTGTGCTTGTGGATGATAGCCTCACGCAAGTCAGATGGGTCCGAAATGACCATGTTTGCTCCCTAGATCTTGGGAGACTTTTGGGAACCTCTCTGTCCGTTTGCCGTCGGGGACTGGACTCGAGTGGTTCTGTACAACTTTCCATCAGAGGCCCGCATAACAGTATATGGAGCACTCGGGGGGTCAGAGGTTGGGACAGCCGACTGAGCCCGCCGAGCTCGCGCTGCCCTTGACTTCTTCACTCGGGCGCCTGAAGGCGTATAGTAGAAAGAGTCAAAGTGGTGCTGGAGAGAGTCAAACATGTCTTCTTGGGAGTACGAGAGATCAGGACCATAGGAGAGGCGATCGAAGACTGAGCCGCGTGGAGCAGACGGCATGCGGCTGGAGTCAATAGTCTTCATGCGGCTGGAAGTCTCAGCCGCATAGGTCTTCTTCCTGCGGCTGGAAATCCTGGCCGCATGAGTGTCATCCATTTGGCTGGCAATTTCGGCTGCATGGGCATCATTCATGCGGCTGGCAATCTTGGCCGCATGAGTTTTCGTTTTGCGGCTAGTACCTTTGTTCGACTTCTTCCTGGAGCACATAGAATCACACTTTGCCCCTGCAAGTCCATCATCGTAGTGTTTTCCTCTGCCAGACATGGGGACAGCAGAGTCCTCTATGGTTTGAAGTGGAGCCGCATGAGGGTCGCCTCCACCGTCTTGGGCAGCAGAGAGTACTCCGTCGTGGGCTTCGGGAGAAGCAAATGATTTTGGCCTCCACTCCTTTTGAGCCTTCTTTGTGCGGGTTCGCTTCTGGACCGGGCCATCGCTTCCTTCGGAGAGCATTTCTTCGAACGCCTGTTAGTCGAAGAGGACGACCATCTTCTGTTGTGTGGAGCCAAGTTTGGCTGCATCCGATTGTATCACCAACTCCTCAGCCGTGGAGAAGTTTGTTACCAACAGAGTCGCCATCGTGTTTTCCATGAAATATAAAAGAACAGAACAATTATCGGAGGACTGGACTTTTACTTCACAATACAAACTCGCTTGTACAAAGAAAGCCTAGGAACGAAAACCTAGGTACAACAATCCAAGTACAATTGTTTATTTTAGATTCTGGGGGTAACGGTAGAGGCTCGGGAAAGCGACGGTAGCTCTACCTTACTCCTTGGACGATCGGATGCAGCCTTGGCTCCGGGGAAGATCTGCTTGGCGTTGAAGAAATGCTCTCTTTGCTCTCTTTCTTTAAGTCTCTTCAGGTACTCTGGTGCTCTTCTCCAAAATAAAAGGTCCTCTTCGCAAGAGAATAGCACCTTGCTATTTATAGGAGTGGGATGCAATCAATATGGTTTGCAATGATTGCCTCCTTGATATGTCGGCGGTTAAGGACCAATTAATCTGGGCCCTTCATTCTGATTGTAGCAAATCTAGGTAATTAATGTAGATTGCATCAAATCTCTGTGGACAATAAATGTTGATTGCCATGAATATTCGCGACTTGTAATGGCTTGCCACGTGTCTAATTTGCTCGATTTGACTTGATCTGGGCAATTATGGTGATTGCATTAAATCTGATTCCAGGAAGATACGACTGCCACGTGTCTCAATCATCGTGACAAGCGCCACGTGTCCTCCATTGGGTCGTCTTGGCCGAGTCGCAGATGAGTGGGCCGTATGAGGATGAACAGCCGCATGAAGATGGGCAGCCGCATGGTGATGAACAGCCGCATGAAGATTGGCAACCGCATGAGGATAGGCAGCGGCATGCTGACGGGTGGCCGCATAAAGGATGCGGCTGCATGAAGATGGTAGCCGCATGAAGGGGGCAGCCGCATGGGGATGGGCGGCCGCATGAAGTGGTCGATCGCATAAATGCGGCAGCCGCATGCCTAGAAATTTGGTGGATTCTGCCAACCGTGAAAAGATTTCTTCCTCTTCCCTAGGAACACGCCTTTATGTCAGTCATTATTGCGCCTTTATGTCAGAGCTGTCATTTGTCAGAGCTGTCAGCCGTCAGGGCATTAAATGTAGTAAAAGACGAAGGAAAGAGCTGTTGAAGGCCACGTGGCTCTGGGTTTATCCGAGCCGCAAGGACCCCTGAGCCGCATGGGCTATCTGAGCCGCATGGACTCTCTGAACCACATGGGCTCTCTGAGCCGCATGGGGATCCTTGGTCGCATGAACCTTTCTTTATTCTTTTCCATACTTCTACAGCCGGATAGACTTTTGTCGATGAAGATTGGTTTAAAAGATGATTCATCTCCTAAATTGACTTGGACGACTTCGTCTTCAGTAGGTGGTTCACGTTGTTCGAAATACAACTCCTACCTAGTATCCATCATATAATACCCAGTTTTCCAAATAAAGGTATTTTGGTCATTTTTAAAATTTTGGGAATTATTTTGGAATTATTATTATTAATTATAATTATTAGAATTATTTAGTGATTTTTAGTATAATTGTTTTGGTGCTAGTTTTGACTTTGACTGGTGTTAACTTAGGAGACTGTCCAAGAGGCTAACCTAGGTCATGACTATTTGGTTAGGTTAAGAAACCCTAGCTTGACCTAAGTTAGTGACATCAAATCCATTAGAATTATTTTGAGGAAATTAGGAATTAATTTGAATAGGAAATGGCTTGTGGTTTCATAAGTCATGACTTGTGATTTTAGCCTTAAAGGCCCAACCCAATACTAGTGCAACCTAACCCTAGCCTATTTCAGCCCATGGCTGGCCACATAGGGATTCCCCCTCTATTTAATCCCTCATAGAAATTAGGGCTAGTCTCCTTTAGAAATTATTTGCTAGTTTGGAAAGAGGTGAGTCTCCATCTTCATTAAACCCTAGAAAATCGATTTCAATTCCTTTTCCCCCCAAATCAATTTCATTAGGTTCTAAAATTAGCCTACTTGCTGTTGGTATTGAGTATTTTCAGGAAGGAATCAATTTGAAGGAATTTGGTAGCTTGAGGAACCACTTCCATTTGGAGATTTTGAGCCTTTGCACATCCCTAGGTATATTTAATTCTACTCCATGAAATTACTGTTCTATTGCATTTCTAGGATGCCCTAGGCCTACCCTAGCTGTAGGACTAGCTAATCCTAGAATTTGAGTCCATTACGTGTCCGTATCGGACACGTATCAACCCATGTTTATAGGTGTTAGACAAAATGCCCCAAAGGGTATTTCGACCTGATTTTAGGATTGTATTTGAATAGAAAAATAGGGTTTGCTCTCGCTTACGTGTTTCTTATGTTCTGAGCGTGTTTTGGTGTTGCGTCGAGTCCCCACAGACACGTGGACACGCGGTCGCACACGCGCGCGCGCTGGCAGGATCCATGACCTGCTACTCGGGCCTGATTCCGAGCTGGACACGACACTTTGGCTCACGAAACTCGACACACGTGTCGTACTCGTGACTGACACGGGGTTCCCTAAGTGGTTTGAGCCCTTGTGTCGTGTCGGACACGATATTGTACGTGCACGGTGTGTGCACTATGCGGTTCAGTGTGCCAGTTTTGTTTCCCTGTTTGTTTCAGTTTTAAATAGTTTAAATTGTGTTTTTAAATGTTCATTAGATCCTAATTATGATGTGTAAACTATATTAGATTAGGTTTACATGTTAATTTAGGTTAATATGGAAAATTGGATTCGAATTGGGGTTTTAAGCTATTCGGCTGATACTGTCTGATACATTATTTTTCTTAGTAAAATTCCTAACTATTTAATCTCATTTTTAGTGTTGTTTTCCACTGTTAAATGATACCTACATGTTTGTTAGTATATATTAATGAAGTATTTCCATTTGATTTTGGTTTTTGGTTTGAGAATGAGAATTTGGCTTTTGAGTTGTGAATGGGTTTTGGTATGTGTGGTTTCGAAATACTGAAACTGAGATTAGTTCTCCCTATCACTGCACTGTTTTGAAAACCTGAGATTTTCTCTTCTTTAACTTTGATGAATGTTTGAATTCCATGTGATAGCATTTTCAGTTTTCCTTATTACCTGAACTGGATTTCCTATTTTCCTGAGATTATGATTCACTGTTCCAGTGCTACTTAGCCACTGATTTCCTTCCCTCATTACCATGCCACATTGTTTATTACTCCCTGAAATTCCTGCCTACTGATTTCCTTAACTGGAATTGGTTTCCCTTCCATCTTGTTAATGAGTTGAATGAATGTTTATTACTGTTTTTGTAGCTCCCCTTCCCGAAAATCTTGCAATAATCTATTTTTTACCTACTTTAATTAAATGGTAATTTTTAGATTTTTATAAATAATTAATTATCATACTTAGTTGTTATATTAAATCGTGATAATGTGGTTTTTATTTTATGCGTATATAAATTATATATTTGTGTATGTGCATGTATATATATATATATATATATATATATATATATATATATATATATATATATATATTTTATATATATATATATATATATATATATAAATATATATACTAATTGTGCATGTATTTATATATAAATATATATTATATTGATATGTAAATGAGAGTACATATATTTATGTATGTGTATATACATAGATATCGTGTATGAGTAAATATATATATATATATATATATATATATATATATATATATATATATTTTTTTTTTTTTTTTACATAGATATGGTGTATATATAAATATATATATATATATATATATATATATATATATATATATATATATATATATATAATATATAGAAAATTCTGTGCATGTGTATATATATAAATATATGTACATATATGAATATGTATTCGTGTGCGTATAAGATATATATAAATTGTAATTATATATATAAGTATTTGTGTGTACGTATATAAATACGTGAAACGTATATATATATATATATATATATATATATATATATATATATATATATGTATATATATATATAATTATATATATATATAGTTATTAAGAATAGGAAATCCCAACCGAGCCCAGCTCACCTTGGCCCAAGCCCAATCGGCCAGGCCATAGGCTTTGCTTCCCAGCAAAGCTCGGGCAACCCAGCAATCAGCAGTACAAACCGAGAGCTGAACGAAACCGACCCCAACCCGTGTATATAACAGAGAGCGAGAGTTCGAGGGAAACTCTTCGAAACCCTATCAACCCTAGCCTAAGCCACGGCGCCCCTCCCCAACACCTCGGCGACCACCCCGGCGGCCCTGCACCGCCGCCAGGTCGCCGGAGTCGGCCAGGAACTGCCGCCTGAACCAGGCCGCGCGCACAAGGCACAGCAGCAATTGGAAGCGAGAACCCCGACTTCGCAACGGCGAATCTTCACGTACGATGGATCATTTTCCGATCTGTCTCCTCTGGTATGTACCCGATCTATACCCCTTTGAGACTCTTCATTTACTTTTTTTTATTACGCAATGAATGCCGCAAGAATCGACTCCAAAATCGATATAAAACTGTCGAAACCGAGACAGAATAAAGAACCCTGACCCTGACTTTGGAAGGCGGATTTCTACAAATCCGTAGAGAAAACTAGAAAACTATTTGAATAGAGTTTTAGACTATATAACCAGGATTCCAACCCTTCTTTTAGTTTTAACTCTTGATAAAAGGACAGTAAGATAAATAGGGTTGAAAATCGGGAAAAAACCCGATAAAACTGTTTTCCAAAAATTAGAAACCACCCGATACGACGTGCATCCCGCCAAACCGAGCGACGTGGTTGCGAACCGAAAGCATCGAAAGCTGCGTAACGGCTTCGTGGTCATGTGGGCTTTGGCGGAATTCAAATTGGTCGCGTGTGCGCGACGAATTTGATGCGTATCCGTCAAAATTCACCGTATCGTGCACTTTGCAAATTTCTCAATTACTTTGTGCACGTTCGTCAGATCGAGACGAAACTTACGCCAACAGGACCGTATCATTTTTCTGGACCTACATGCCAAGTTTGGTCCGATTCTGAGACAGTTAAATCCGACGTCGTTTTGCGGGCCCCACGGTCCCACTCAACGGGCGATTTTGTGCACGGCCCACCGGAATCCAACTCTGGACATACGGTTGGGTTCATATCAAAAAATTGGATCCGTAGACATGTAGTTTGACGACTTTTGAGACCGTTGACTCTGGCACGCTTTTCGGTGCAAAATGGGTCCAACGGCGGACATCGTTTTTGCCCAAAATTACCGTTTTGCCTCTGTATCCAGAATTGGACTTAAGGACAGGCAATCCTAGCTAATTTGACTATTCTGAGAATGTTTGTACGGTTTATTTCAGCATCTGGAGACTTCTACATGTGTTGACTGATTGTGGCTCATTGTGTGGTATATTACTATTGGTTTCACCAGCTAAGGACCTCAGGCAAGTGCACTTTCTGATTGCTTTTCGATTCATAGTAGTCTTTTTATTTCATGTCTATACATATATCTTAATACTTGTTGATACGCTCGTCACACGGAGTAGTCGGGAGGGAAAATATCTTAGTAAACATGTGGACTACCCAGAACTATCCCAGTGTCTCTCGTGAATGCTAGCCGCTGCGCACGACACGTGCAGTGTGCCGTATTTACCCCATAGCCATCCACATGTCGAAACAGATATTTCACACCACCTAGATAGATGTCTTTTATTAGTTTTTCCTTGTTTACTTCTCTATCGTGCTATGTCATCAGTTTTCTTACAGCTTTCATATCTCATATGCTATTTTCATGTCTTGTTAATTCTATTGTGTTTTACATTGCCGTCGGTTTGTGTACTTGTTCCAATTCTGACTGGATAACCAACATTTTTCAGGTTTAGCCGCGATCACTGTTAGCATTGGAAAGACTTGGGTATTGCTGAGGACAACCTAGAATAGAAAGCAATTGTATCAAATTCTTTAATTGTAAATTCTTGTATTTTTCTTTAATTATAAATTTTGTAAATGGTGTAATAAATTAGAAATGTGAATGAGCAGCAAATGTTTATATTTGAGCATTTATTTCTTGCGGGCTTGACAGCGTTCTACCGCCGACTCTGCGGCGTAGGCTGGCTTGGACACGTCTCGTATCCGAAAAGCGGGTACGGGTCGTGACAAGTTTTTGTGGTGGCCCATGCAGGTCTATTTTCGTAAAATTTTGCGAACTCGTGATGGTACGTTAGTCGTACTATTGCGAGCCTGCGACCATGAATTGCTCATTCACAAACTAGGATTAAAATGATTTAAGAGAATGACTAGGACTAGGAGTCCCTTGTTTAAATTGACCGTTGGGTAGTTAAGGTTGTTAGATAGGCCATACAATTTAGAATTATTCAATTTAGATAACTTACTAGATCCCTATAGGTACACTCTTACTTTTGATATGACGATATGATTCCATGTGGATACACTATACGCTTGGTTAGTTAAATTTTCCCATAATTAAGGCTATAACCTTGATAACCTGCTCAATTTTCTTTTTGCTCTATTTAGATAAATTTTATAGCATAAATTAGAACTGCCTATTTAAATTCACTTTTTGCTGTAAAGATTTAGTTTATAATTTCTGATTCTGTAATTCGTGTGCGAATCTCGAAGTAGATTGAATTGAGATTTTCCCTCAACCATAGGAATGCACATGAAATAGATACTAGAATGTTCGTATTTCTTTCGTCTTTAATTATTTTCTCCATGTTAAGTCTGTTATTTTAATTGTATTGACTGATAGGACAAATACCAACGCACTATTTCAGTCAACTTGTTTGAATCTCTAGAAGCTCATGGATTTTACGGTTATAGTTAGAGGAATATTAGTTAACCCATAAAGTTTAGACAGCAGCGCACTGTCGTCAATTATTTGAGAATGGAGAATGTGGGTTCACTACAGCCAGCAGCGCACTGGCGAGGCACAACCCATAGAATTGAAATCGTTTCGAAGAATCATAGTCTGTGGAACATTGTAGAAACTATGTTATCGTTGACTTCTTTAGATCTTAGATACCATTGTGTCAATATAGGTAGAGTGTCAGATAGCCTATCACATTTGAATCATGAAACCAAGGGTTTGCCGTAGCCAGAGTATACGGACAAGGCATAATTCTCGGTGAAATGATTTCAGATGTGATTACAAGTTTAGGATATTATAGAGAATAGAGATTGCCCTGTATGACCCTAAGATCCAAAACCAACACTAGAGTAAGTTCTGTAAGTCGAGTAGCATGTCTCCCAACCTAGTGTTATGTGGTTCTTGTGATCTATTGACAGGGTAATTGACTGACGTTAATAGGTTTACCTAGAATATGGAAATTATAGTTCCATAAACCGTTAGTCGACTAAGGCCGAATGGATAGAAGATAATAGGTTGACTGTATAGGCAAGAACACCAGGTAAGGTTTTGATTTTTCAAGACTCAAACTACTTGTGCCCCTCTCCAAAATCTCGCCTACTTATATTTTGACTATATTGACCAACGCTGCAATTACAGCCTAGTTTTTGCAAGCTTACTTTTTCATCGAGCTTGCTTCAAGACATATGTTTATTGGGGACGCCCGCTAACATATTGTCTAATCAGAATCATTGTATTACGGTCTGATCAACCATGATGCATTTGGTTCGCCCTTCATTTAATTACACTACGTGGAATGAGGTATAGATGTATCTAGGATCTCATCCGCGACTGCTTTGACAATCCCTCTTGAAATAATACCTTCGCCTTTGAATCACGTAATCGTACTCGGTGACCCCTCTCTTGAACTCCTTATTTGTTTTGTCTTTCACTGATTTAGAAAGACAAAAGCTCGTAATTGATAGGTAGATACATAGTATCCCCATGACTAGGATAGTTGTACATGCAATTGTAGCTACCATCGGCCAGCCTTGTGATTGAAACCTTGTCTTGGGTTACTCGTTCTCCTTTCGACCTTTAAGTTACTAGTGGGACCTTCTAGCCATTTGAATTTGAGGAACGGTCATTGACTTGACCTATAATTACCGTATTCCGTCACGCCGTGCCATATTCTTTATTAGCAAGAGTCGAGGTACAGTACCCGGACTTCGGAATCCTTCTAACCTCCTTATTTCTAAAGCCATATCCTAGCTTCTAAGGTGGGTAGACTATAAGTCTTCTAAAATTTTAGGATATACCAGGATTATCGTTTGATTAGAGTAATTTCATTAGGATGATAAGTAGTTCCCCATAGACTTCCACTTTTCATTTAGATCATTTTGTGTCCCCGGCCGTGCCATTAATATTCGAAGCACAAGACCAGCCGTTACCTTCCGACAAACTTCATATGCAAGATCTAGATGAGTCCACCTTCATCTAGGTATATCGTATCCTACTTAAACCCGTCCCCTTGTACTCTATTTTCGTGGTACGACTTTCAAGTAAAAAGGACTAACTATAACCCTTACCATAGTACCGGTAAACTTTCCGACTACAATTAGAGACTTAACATTGACTCAATTTACTCGGCCCAATATATGGTTGTGACCTACTCGAAGTCCACTACGCATATGCCACTAGTGTGCCACCCAATTGAGGCCTGATGTGCTGCTTAAACACAAAGGTCACGGGAGGCGTTTTGAGCTTTATGAACCTAACTAACCAAACCGACTAGCAACTAGCTCAACCCCTTAGGTAGAAACCTATTCTAGAATACCCTAATCTAGTAGGAATAGTTTTACTTTAGGATCTTGTCCAGTCAATGTAGATTGAAACCCAATGTTCACCCAACCAACGACTGATGCCCAAATAGAGAACCCATTAAGACCACAATCTTGATTTCTCAAATTCCGTTCCATTATGGAACCTTGTTTGAATTAGAATTTTGAGAACGAGACTTCTGTATTACACGGATTGCAGGCCACTCTAACTAACGAAGGGCTCTTCGACGTGGCAAGTGACTGAACTAGAGTAGTCCAATCTAGCAAACAAGGCAATGGTTCGTAAAAACTTTCTTCCTATCTGCATTATTGGATATTCTCTACCACTCTTGAAACTTCATATCTACTCTTGACTATTTTTCCTATCTTCCTGTCCTCCTTATTTCAAAGAGACGAATGGTCATGCTTATTAATTTTGTCAATATTTATTAGCTACTTGTGTAAAATTGTTGTTTGTTAGATTTTGGGTTATTTGATAGGCAAGAGAGGATTATAGAGGCCAAAAGCAATAAAGATCCATTTTTTTGCAAATAGCTGGTAGATTATAAAGTTTAGGGACATACCATTGAGGGAGTAGTGTGACCAAAGGTGGGTAGAAGTCCTCGGAATTTCGTAGTTACAAAATGGCTAGGAGGAGGTATAAATAATTATGATAAATAAAATTTGAGAAGGTTGTGGAAATAGTGGATTTATCTTTATTTATAATTTGAATTTTTGGCATGATTATGAGTTAGAATTTCGAGGACGAAATTAATTTTAAGGTGGGTAGATTTGTAGCTCCCCTTCCCGAAAATCTTGCAATAATCTATTTTTTACTTACTTTAATTAAATGGTAATTTTTAGATTTTTATAAATAATTAATTATCATACTTAGTTGTTATATTAAATCGTGATAATGTGGTTTTTATTTTATGCATATATAAATTATATATTTTTGTATGTGCATGTATATATATATATATAAATATATATACTAATTGTGCATGTATTTATATATAAATATATATTATATTGATATGTAAATGAGAGTACATATATTTATGTATGTGTATACATAGATATGGTGTATGAGTATATGAGTTATATATATACACCATATATACATAGATATGGTGTATGAGTATATATATATATATATATATATATATATATATATATATATATATATATATATATATATATATATATATATATAATATATAGAAAATTCTGTGCATGTGTATATATATAAATACATATACATATATGAATATGTATTCGTGTGCGTATAAGATATGTATAAGTTGTAATTATATATATAAGTATTTGTGTGTACGTATATAGATACGTGAAACGTATATATATATATATATATATATATATATATATATATATATATATATATGTATATATAAAAAAAAATATATATATAATTATATATATATATATATATATAGTTATTAAGAATAGGAAATCCCAACCGAGCCCAGCTCACCTTGGCCCAAGCCCAATCGGCCAGGCCATAGGCTTTGCTTCCCAGCAAAGCTCGGGCAACCCAGCAATCAGCGGTACAAACCGAGAGCTGAACGAAACCGACCCCAACCCGCGTATATAACAGAGAGCGAGAGTTCAAGGAAAACTCTTCGAAACCCTATCAACCCTAGCCTAAGACACGACGCCCCTCCCCAACACCTCGGCGACCACCCCGGCGGCCCTGCACCGCCGCCAGGTCGCCGGAGTCGGCCAGGAACCGCCGCCTGAACCAGGCCACGCGCACAAGACACAGCAGCAAATGGAAGCGAGAACCCCGACTTCGTAACGGCGAATCTTCACGTACGATGGATCATTTTTTGATCTGTCTCCTCTAGTACGTACCCGATCTACACCCCTCTGAGACTCTTCATTTACTTTTTTTATTACGCAATGAATGCCGCAAGAATCGACTCCAAAATCGATATAAAACTGTCGAAACAGAGACAGAATAAAGAACCCTGACCCTGACTTTGGAAGGCAGATTTCTATAAATCCGTAGAGAAACCTAGAAAACTATTTGAATAGAGTTTTAGACTATATAACCAGGATTCCAACCCTTCTTTTAGTTTTAACTCTTGATAAAAGGACAGTAAGATAAATAGGGTTGAAAATCGGGAAAAAAACCCGATAAAACTGTTTTCCAAAAATTAGAAACCACCCGATACGATGTGCGTCCCGCCAAATCGAGCGACGTGGTTACGAACCGAAAGCATCGAAAGCTGCGTAACGGCTTCGTGGTCGTGTGGGCTTTGGCAGAATTCAAATTGGTCGCGTGTGCGCGACGAATTTGATGCGTATCCGTCAAAATTCACCGTATCGTGCACATTGCAAATTTCTCAATTACTTTGTGCACGTTCGTCAGATCGAGACAAAACTTACGCCAACAGGACCGTATCGTTTTTATGGTCCTGCATGCCAAGTTTGGTCCGATTCTGAGACAGTTGAATCCGACGTCATTTTGCGGGCCCCACGGTCCCACTCAACGGGCGATTTTGTGCACAGCCCACCGGAATCCAACTCTGGACATACGGTTGGGTTCGTATCAAAAAACTGGATCCATAGACATATAGTTTGACGACTTTAGAGACCGTTGACTCTGGCATGCTTTTCGGTGCAAAATGGGTCCAACGGCGGACATCGTTTTTGCTAGAAATTACCGTTTTGCCATTGTATCCAGAATTGGACTTAAGGACATGCAATCTTAGCTAATTTGACTTTTTTGAGAATGTTGGTACTGTTTATTTCAGTATCTGGAGACTTCTACATGTGTTGACTGATTGTGGCTCATTGTGTGGTATATTACTATTGGTTTCACCAGCTAAGGACCTCAGGCAAGTGCACTTTCTGATTGCTTTCCGATTCATAGTAGTCTTTTCATTTCATGTCAATACATATATCTTGCGGCTTGTTGACACGCTCGTCACATGGAGTAGTCGGGAGGGAAAATATCTTAGTAAACATGTGGACTACCCAGAACTATCCCAGTATCTCTCGTGAATGCTAGCCGCTGCGCACGACACGTACAGTATGCCTTATTTACCCCCTAGCCGTCCACATGTCGAAACAGATATTTCACACCACCTAGATAGATGTCTTTTATTAGTTTTTCCTTATTTACTTCTCTATCGTGCTATGTCATCAGTTTTCTTACAGCTTTCATATCTCATATGCTATTTTCATGTCTTGTTAATTCTATTGTGTTTTGCATTGCCGTCGGTTTGTGTACTTGTTCCAATGTTGACTGGATAACCAACATTTTTCAGGCTTAGCCGCGATCACTGTTAGCATTGGAAAGACTTGGGTATTGCTGAGGACAACCTAGAATAGAAAGCAATTGTATCAAATTCATTAATTATAAATTCTTGTATTTTTTTTAATTATAAATGTTGTAATAAATTAGAAATGTGAATGAGCAGCAAATATTTATATTTGAGCATTTATTTCTTGCGGGCTTGACAGCGTTCTACCGCCGACTCTGCGGCGTAGGCTGGCTTGGACACGTCTCGTATCTGAAAAGCGGGTGCGAGTCGTGACAGTTTTCCTATAACTGTTAAACTGATTAAGGAGTGATTGATCCAAACCTAAGATTGTTTCCCTTCCTTTTTTTCCTGGGATGTGATTCCAGTTATCACACACACAGGTTATTGCCTAGCCATGACTGATTAGGATTAGATGCTAACTGTGGTGTTTTGTTTTGGGTATTAGCTCACTGATTTCAGGACATTTATATCAATGAACTTCACTGTTTCTGGTATCCACTGATTTTCAGGATTGGTTTAGCTCTCTATTTTGGTTAAATGGTGACTGTCATGTGAACCAAATTAGCCACTATTTTCCCCTTTAATACTTTACTGATTTCTTTAACATTCACACTCTATGTATTCACTGATTCAGGATTCCCTCATGACACTCTCAAGCCTAATATAACACACACACACACACCCTCATGTATCTCACACACACTCTTGATACACACACACAGGTTTGCTATTCACTGTTTTCAGGATATTTATATCATGAACTTCACTGTTTGTACCACATTGCCCAGTTTTCTATTCCTATTTCTTTACACCCTCATATCACAGGAACATACATGCTTATATGAACATTCATCCTCACTCACACACACATGTACACAAATGCACACCCTTGTATCACACTGCCATATCACCCTCTATTGACACTTTGCTACACACACAGGAACACTACACTACCTCACCATCATATGGCACTGTCCACACACATTTGCCCACACACTTTAATTCCCATTAACAAACACACATGTATTTACCACTAATTGTCATGCTCTCACTACACACATGCCATGTCTCTCATGACACTCTCACTAACCCTCACTCATTCTCTTGACAACACTCTCAAGGATTCACTCTTCACACACACTCAAGTATCTCACTAACCCCGCACTTTGAACCATCTAGCCTAACACACACACACATGAGCACAAGTGTAATATGTACATGTATAGAAATTGAGATGTATATATATATATATATATATATATATATATATATTTTATATATATATATATATATATATATATATATATATATATATATATATATATATATATATATATATATGTATATATATATACATCCTATATATATATATCCTATATATAATATATAATGTATGTGTGATAGGTATATAGTAGTCTATATGCCCATGTGTATTCTATATTAGCATTATATAGCTATATCATTATGTGTATCCTATATTAGAGTGTACTATATATTAGATTGTATTACATTTTAGATAAATGATTTGACTTGTGTGTATGTGAAATATGGTTGGTTCATAGGCATGGTATAGCCTATGGCCTAGGTTCTTAGCCTATGGGTGTATCTGTGTGTCAGTTTAGAGTCTAGTTAGACTGGTATAGCCTTGTTAGACCTAGAATAGACTAGTATAGACTTGTTTGACCTAGTTGACCTAGTTTGACTTCTAGGGTTGAGCAGAGTTGACCAAGAGTTGATTTTGGCCTAGATTGACCTAGATTCATGTAGAATGCATTGTAGTGCATCTTATTACCATTCTGGACTTGTTGTGACTTGTGCTGTTCTAATAGGAGCCAGACACCACTCCTCGGACAGTATATATTCTCCAGATTCTCAGGATACAGGCGAGTACATTCTTTGATCATTTCATATCTTGTTTAGGATTATATTCCTGCTTTAGATTACTTTACATGATACTGACATGTTGGAAATACGGATTAGTACTATATGGATCTGGTTGTGCGATGTTATCCCCCTTAGCGGATACATCGGGTATTCGTGTTCGTGTACTTTATCGTGAACATGGTGTACTCCTTGTATTTGTGACATTCGTGTACGAAACGTATAAATCATGTATAATCATGTATTCACATGACCTTCGTGTACAATAACATAACTTAGCTAGATCCTTGTGTATTGATTGGGGCGGGGGAATAGAAGTGGTTATGTATTCAATCCAGTAGATTACTCGTATAAAAACCTCTGTAGATTACTCGTGTACAACATCGTGCCGTCTACATAACCATCTTGTGCTCTGAATCACTAGCACTGTTAGTTCTCTATATATTGTAGCTATTTACTTACAGTCTCTCTCTTTTTATCATATTATTTCTTCAGATCCTGTATCTTACTCTCTAGCATGCTTATATTCCTAACCTGTTATGATTTTGTTTAGATGTACTGTACTCGCTCCCGTCCTGACTGGACCTGTTGAAAATTTTACAGTGAATGATGAGGCTCTGGTGTCTACCCCTCTTGGTGCAGCATTAGACATCACTAGTGACTTGGACCTGCTAACAGTGGATGACACTCCTTAGACTAGGATGTCTTTACTTTTCTGGACCACTATATATATATTCTGAGATATTTTGGGATATGTATTTATTTTAGACACTTAGAATTCTGGATTACATTTCTGTGCTTTCATTCTGGATATTTATCTATCTATCTTTATCCTGTTCTACCTTAGTTGTGATTGAGATATATTCTGTTATGTCATCCCCATTCGGGGAGTATAACTGTTTATTACCTTTAACTGTTAGATATTATGACCTAGGACAACGTTCTACCGCCGACACTGCGGCGTAGGCTGGACGTACCCACGTCTCGTGCCCTTACTCTAGGGTGCGGGTCGTGACACATTTTTAGTGGTGGCCCATACAGGTCGAGTTTATGTAGTGATATTCGAACTAGAGTATCACTACAGCCTGCAGTAGGATTAGGATATTTTTGAAGGTACTCAATCACAGTTAGGATTCCTTGAGAGATTCCTGGAACGACCCTTGAGAATTTTATTTAAACTTCAATTTGAATCATTTCCCTTGTTTTGTTCGCTCTCACTCCTTGATTATTGAATTTGATTTTGATGGATCGTTGTTGATTTTGATTTTCCTATCGAGATGAATTTTATGCCCTGGGTTACGATATTTTTTGATAACATATGTTGACGGGAATAACAGGGATGGTAAACCGTCTGCTTGATTATGGAACCTGTAGTTTATCGCAGCCATATTAGCTGGCATGGCAGAAATACAGAGACCTGACTTCGGATGTACGTATCTTGGTTATGAGATTTGGAATTTCTCGCAGCTATACTAGTCGGCATAGCGAGAATTCCAGACGATATGATTATAGAGGTGCATGCCCCAGATATGGAATCTATCGTTTATCGCAGCCTTGCTTACTGGCGTGGCGAGGACTCTGAGTAACGTGATTTTGGACAGACGCATATGATTATCAGATTGTATCTTGAGAAGGTTTTTAACATATCATCTCTATCGTACCATTCTGTTGTTATAAATTGTATTCCATCATCAAATAGCTTAGGAGTAGGAGTATGAGTAAGAGTAGCTTAGCTGTTATTATAAATCTAGTGTAACTTCTTGCTATATTTTTTTCCCTAATACAATGAATCGATGATTTTGCTAGACCTTAACTTAGATTTGATATTGTAACTCTGGTTTCAAATGGTTCTTTCTTTTAAACAGATAAGCATAATAGATTTTATCATTATTTTCTTCTTGCCATTATTTCTTGTATTACCTTAAAATATATATATATAGTAGACACAGATACTTGCCTGACACGTATGCATGCTACACTTGATTTCCAACCTATCTAAATGTATATTAATATGTTGATGATAATTTCTCAAAATCCCAATAATTCTAATATAGGACAGTATCAGTGACTAGTTCTCCGTTCCCAGATTAATTTCACAAATTAGATATAAATTTTATGTTATTAGTTTTGTTTACATCACTACACATGTATGTTATATACAGGGTTTTATATTTTTTTTAGAATTGGTTGAGTTTTGTGTTTGAATTTGTCAAATCTGAGACTGTGTACATATTAAACCTTTAACCCTGGATTCTAAGTGTTTTGTTCAATTTGTTGTTTTAAATTGTAATGTTTTGAGCTGTATACATTGTTGTATGTAGGTATATAATGTTAGGTTTCATACTCTTACATGTTAGGTTGTGGTTGTGGTAAACATTGAGTTGGTTTTGATGTTCGAATTTCTCCAAAATCCTGAAAACTGAATACATGTTAACATTTTTACATTGCTTTCAAATGTGTAGTTCAATTTCAGATCTAATATGTAATGTTGAGCTAAACTGAAAGATCGAACCCTTTATTCAAGTTTTAACCCATGTACACTTGACACTCTACACTAATATTCACAACTGCAATAAAAACCTAACCCTTCATCTCTATGTTATGTTCATATAGCTATATAGATACACATATATATATGGTTAGCCATGCATGTTATGAGTAAATAGCTTGCGCCTTGTAGACTGCTTAACCAATATGCCAAGAATAGTGTAACTTGATAGCTATAGTTGAGACCCAAATCCTCCTATACACTTTCATGTATATCACACACAAACCACATAACCCTTACATAATGCTATCTTTTCCCTCTCTGACACACTCTCTATACATATATCATGATTGGATTTTAATGCTATTGACTTTCGTTCCTTAAACTTTTAATTTTGATTTTTTTTTAAATAGTACCCCTTTATAGATGATTAGTAGTTATCTTATTTTATTTTGATAATTACCAGTTTTCAGATAGGATAGTAGACTGCCGTACAGCCTTAATGATTGTTGTGTTTTTATCATTTCCAGTATGGCACCCATGACCCGAGCCTATCGCCTGAGAGCAGCTACAGCTACTGATAGTGTGCTTCCGCCTCCTATTGCTCAGGAGGTAGTGACCCCTCAGACTGACCCAAGGGTAGTGGCACCTTCCGCCATCGAGGAGGTGTTAGCATCCTCACCAGTGAGTTTCTCTCCACCACCTGTTATTTAGGAGAGAGCTGCTGTCTCATCTGAGACCAAGAGTCCTTCCCCGCCTCCTCCTCTTCCTCCAGGAGCGGTACCCCATACCATACCCTGGACATGTTTGTTTTCTGACAGAGCTCAGATATCCAGACTTCTCCGGGATGTGTTGGAGACACAGAGAGTTCAGGCTGAGATCCTGAAGGAGCAGGGCCGCGGGATCCAACTGATATGGGATTTGGTACATTCAGGGGAAGAGCCTACTTCTAAGAGGACGAGGAATAGTGTATACCCAGAGCCCCGTGAGCATCCAGACTATCAGCCTAGACCAGCCTACCCAGTCCAGACTCCTGTTCAGCAGAGGCCAGCTGAGAGAGTGCCTACCTGCACCTTCTGTAAGAAGCCTGGACATGTGTGGTACTACTGTATGAAGAGAAGAGGGGTGTACCTGTTGTGTGGGTTGGCTGCACACAGACTACGAGACTGTCCTGCTGCACTTATCCCAGCCAAGACTCCGCCTTCGGAAGGGAGTTCCAGCCACCAGACCTAGCTCGAGGTGAGTCCTTGACCTATATCTTAGCCAGTCTTTGAAAATTGATGCACCATACCATATTGTTGTATGTTTTGATACCTTATGATTGCTCTTGATCTAATATGACTAGAATGGCTAGATGAGACCTCAGACTGATACCACTTACCAAATCCTATATGTTATCCTTCCAATTGCATGATTTAGATAAGTTCTCTTTTGACCTTGATTGTTTGGGTTTGACCTAGAAGGGGGTACGATTATCTTAATTTCGAGGACAAAATTTTTCTAAGGTGGGTAGGATTGTAACACCCATTTTCCAAATGAGGGTATTTTGGTCATTTTTAAAATTTTGGGAATTATTTTGGAATTATTATTATTAATTATAATTATTAGAATTATTTAGTGATTTTTAGTATAATTGTTTTGGTGCTAGTTTTGACTTTGACTGGTATTGACTTAGGAGACTGTCCTAGAGGCTAACCTAGGTCATGACTATTTGGTTAGGTTAAAAACCCTAGCTTGACCTAAGTTAGTGACATCAAATCCATTAGAATTATTTTGGGGAAATTAGGAATTAATTTGAATAGAAAATGGCTTGTGGTTTCACAAGTCAGGACTTGTGATTTTAGCCTTAAAGGCCCAACCCAACACTAGTGCAACCTAACCCTAGCCCATTTCAGCCCATGGCTGGCCACATAGGGATTCCCCCTCTATTTAATCCCTCCTAGAAATTAGGGCTAGCCTCCTTTAGAAATTATTTGCTAGTTTCGAAAGAGGTGAATCTCCATCTTCATTAAACCCTAGAAAATCTATTTCAATTCCTTTTCCACCCAAATCAATTTCATTAGGTTCTAAAATTAGCCTACTTGCTGTTGGTATTGAGTATTTTCAGGAAGGAATCAATTTGAAGGAATTTGGTGGCTTGAGGAACCACTTCCATTTGAGGATTTTAAGCCTTTGCACATCCCTAGGTATATTCAATTCTACTCCATGAAATTACTGTTCTATTGCATTTCAAGGATGCCCTAGGCCTACCCTAGCTGTATGACTAGCTAACCCTAGAATTCGAGTCCATTATGTGTCCGTATCGGACACGTATCAACCCATATTTATAGGTGTTTGACGAAATGCCCCAAAGGGCATTTCGACCTGATTTTAGGTTTATATTTGAGTAGAAAAATAGGGTTTGCTCTCGTTTACGTGTTTCTTGTGTTCTGAGCGTGTTTTGGTGTTGTGTCGAGCCCCCATAGACAGGAGGATACGCGATCGCACACGTGCGCGCGCTGGCAGGATCCATGCCCTGCTACTCGGGCCTTATTTCGAGCTGGACATGACCCTTTGGCTCACGAAAATCCACATACGTGTCTTACTCATGACTGACACAGGGTTCCCCAAGTGGTTCGAGCCCTTGTTCGTGTCGGACACGATATTACACGTGCACAGTGTGTGCACTGTGCGGTTCAGTGTGCAAGTTTTGTTTCCCTGTTTGTTTCAGTTTTAAATATTTTAAATTGTGTTTTTAAATGTTCATTAGATCCTAATTATGATGTGTAAACTATATTTGATTAGGTTTACATGTTAATTTAGGTTAATATGGAAAATTGGATTCGAATTGGGGTTTTAAGCTATTCGGCTGATACTGTCTGATACATTATTTTTCTCAGTAAAATTCCTAACTATTTAATCTCATTTTAGTATTGTTTTCTACTGTTAAATGATACCTACATGTTTGTTAGTATATATTAATGAAGTATTTCCATTTGATTTTGGTTTTTGGTTTGAGAATGAGAATTTGGCTTTTGAGTTATGAATGGGTTTTGGTATGTGTGGTTTCGAAATACTGAAACTGAGATTAGTTCTCCCTATCACTGTACTGTTTTGAAAACCTGAGATTTACTCTTCTTTAACTTTGATGAATGTTTGAATTCCACGTGATAGCATTTTCAGTTTTTCTTATTACCTGAACTGGATTTTCTATTTTCCTGAGATTATGATTCACTGTTCCAGGGCTAATTAGCCACTGATTTACTTCCCTCATTGCCATGCCATATTGTTTATTACTCCCTGAAATTCCTTCCTACGGATTTCCTTAACTGGAATTGGTTTCCCTTCTATCCTGTTAATGAGTTGAATGAATATTTATTACTGTTTTCCTAAAACTGTTAAACAGATTAAGGAGTGATTGATCCAAACCTGAGATTGTTTCCCTTCCTCTTTTTCCTGGGATATGATTCCAGTTATCACACACACACGTTATTGCCTAGCCATGACTGATTAGGATTAGATGCTAACTGTGGTGTTTTGTTTTGGGTATTAGCTCACTGATTTCGGGACATTTATATCAATAAACTTCACTGTTTCTAGTATCCACTGATTTCCAGGATTGGTTAGCTCTCTGTTTTGATTAAATGGTGACTGTCATGTGAACCAAATTAGCCACTATTTTCCCCTTTAATACTTCACTGATTTCTTTAACATTCACACTCTATGTATTCACTGATTCAGGATTCCCTCATGACACTCTTAAGCCTAATATAACACACACAAGTACCTAACACACACACACCCTCATGTATCTCACACACACACACACTCTTGCACTCTCTTGATACACACACACCCATAGGTTTGCTATTTACTGTTTTCAGGATATTTATATCATGAACTTCACTGTTTGTACCACATTGCCCTGTTTTCTATTCTTATTTCTTCACACCCTCATGTCACAGGAACATACATGCTTACATGAATATTCATCCTCACTCACACACACATGTACACAAATACACACCCTTGTATCACACTGCCATATCACCCTCTATTGACACTTTGCTACATACACAGGAACACTACACTACCTCACCATCATATGGCACTGTCCACACACATTTGCCCACACACTTTAATTCCCATTAACAAACACACATGTATTCACCACTAATTTTCATGCTCTCACTACACACATGCCATGTCTCTCATGACACTCTCACTAACCCTCACTCATTCTCTTGACAACACTCTCAAGGATTCACTCTTCACACACACTCAAGCATCTCACTAACCCCACACTTTGAACCCTCTAGCCTAACACACACACACATGAGCACAAGTGTAATATGTACATATATAGAAATTGAGATGTATATATATATATATATATATATATATATATATATATATATATATATATATTTATATATATATATATATATATATAATATAATGTATGTGTGATAGGTATATAGTAGTCTATATGCCCATGTGTATTCTATATTAGCATTATATAGCTATATCATTATGTGTATCCTATATTAGAGTGTACTATATATTAGAGTGTATTACATTTTAGATAAATGATTTGACTTGTGTGTATATGAAATATGGTTGGTTCATAGGCATGGTATAGCCTATGGCCTAGGCTCTTAGCCTATGGGTGTATCTGTGTGTCAGTTTAGAGTCTAGTTAGACTGGTATAGCCTTGTTAGACCTAGAATAGACTAGTATAGACTTGTTTGACCTAGTTGACCTAGTTTGACTTCTAGGGTTGACCAGAGTTGACCAAGTGTTGACTTTGGCCTAGATTGACCTAGATTCATGTAGAATGCATTGTAGTGCATCTTATTACCATTCTGGACTTGTTGTGACTTGTGCTGTTCTAATAGGAGCCAGACACCACTCCTCGGACAGTATATATTCTCCAGATTCTCAGGATACAGGTGAGTATATTCTCTGATCATTTCATATCTTGTTTAGGATTATATTTCTGCTTTAGATTACTTTAAATGATGCTGACACGTTGGAAACACGGATTAGTACTATATGGATCTGGTTGTGCGATGTTATCCCCCTTAGCGGATACATCGAGTATTCGTGTTCGTGTACTTTATCGTGAACATCGTGTACTCCTTGTATTTGTGACATTCGTGTATGAAACGTGTGAATCGTGTATAATCATGTATTCACATGACCTTCATATACAATAACATAACTTAGCTAGATCCTTGTGTATTGATTGGGGCGGGGGAATAGAAGTGGTTATGTATTCAATCCAGTAGATTACTCGTGTAGAAACCTCTGTAGATTACTCGTGTACAACATCGTGCCGTCTACATAACCATCTTGTGCTCTGAATCACTAGCACTGTAAGTTCTCTATATATTGAAGCTATTTACTTATAGTCTCTCTTTTTATCATGTCATTTCTTTAGATCCTGTATCTTACTCTCTAGCATGCTTATATTCCTAACCTGTTATGATTTTGTTGAGATGTACTGTACTCGCTCTCGTCCTGACTGGACCAGTTGAAAATTTTACAGTGAATGATGAGGCTCTGGTGTCTACCCCTCTTGGTGCAGCATTAGACATCACTAGTGACTTGGACCTGCTAACAGTGGATGACACTCCTTAGACTAGGATGTCTTTACTTTTCTGGACCACTGTATATAGATTCTGAGATATTTTGGGATATGTATTTATTTTAGACACATAGAATTCTGGATTGTATTTATGTGCTTTCATTCTGGATATTTATCTATCTATCTTCATCCTGTTCTGCCTTAGTTGTGATTAAGATATATTCTATTATGTCACCCCCATTCGGGGAGTATAACTGTTTATTACCTTTAACTGTTAGATATTGTGACCTAGGACAGCGTTCTACCACCGATACTACGGCGTAGGCTGGACGTACCCACGTCTCGTGCCCTTACTCTAGGGTGCGGTTCGTGACACATCTTTTGAGCCCATTGCTCAAGCTCGATCGATTGGATATCGTCTGCAATTTTGTCAACTGACACCATGTTGATGGATAAAGTTGTTTTGAACATGTCTTCGATACTGGAGTCTGAATCCCAGAGGCAGCAATCAGAAAAATGAGAACAATAATCTGCTTCATCATCTGATCTTTCGGGAGTTGTTGGAGGAGTGACATAACCCAAGCCAACACCATTTTGTTGATAATAGTTCTCGAGTTTGTCGGGAGGAGCAAAGTAACATATTGGCAACCGTCGTCCCCTGCCGTAGTTTAGCCCCTGGTCACTTTTTATGTCATATCCCATGTGTAGAAGCATGGAAAATACTAAAGAAATTGACTCATACGGCCAAGAAAGACCCATGTGGCTCAGAAAATGCATGTGGCTCAGAAAACGCATGCGGCTCAGGGAGTCATGCGGCATAAGGAGCTATGCGGCCGGAGGCATTCCATGCGGCTCAGAAGACATGTGGCGTGACAGTGCTCCCCTCCGATCCATGCTGTATTAATTGCTTTGACGGCTGACCCCTCTGAAAAGTTGACAGACCTGACACCAAAGCAGGTAATTATGACTCTGTCATGATGATGAATCTCTAGGAAAGAGAAAGAAATCTCTGACACGATCCCCCGAGAGCAACAAAATGCCACGTGGCCCTGCCACGTGGGTGTGCTAATGCGGCTCGAAGTGAAGACTTCCCATGCGGTTCAGAGTGAAGCTGTCCCATGCGGCTCAAGTGGAATCATCCCTATGCGGCTCAAGAAGATCATGCCCATGCGGCTCAAGCAGACACACCCTTATGCGGTTCATGCGGCTCATCATATGGTTCAGAAGTCTGAAGGAGGGGGGCCACTGCCCAGACAGTCCTGACACGTGTCCCAAGTCTTATGCGGCCCAAAATTCATGCGGCCCAAATCTCATGCGGCCCAATCTGCATGCGTTTCCAGTCTCACCATTGGCTCTCAGGACACGTGTCCTCAGCCGATCAATCTTCCAGATTTATGGCAATCCAAGATCGGGTCGAATCCCAATGATCTGGGGCACGTGGCAGGAGAATAAATTTGATTTATTTGCAGATATTAGAGAATCATTAAAAGGAAGATTTATGCCAATCAGCATTAATTGCTAATGGGGATTTGGTGTAATCTACCCTTAATGATTCTGATTTATCACAATAAAAAACGAACGGCCTTGATTGATCAATCCCCAGGCCGCCGCCATCTCCAAGAGCTAATCATTGGCAACCCTAGTGATCATATCCCACTATTATAAATAGCAAGGTGCGATTCCCTTGTAGCATATAGAGAGATATACAAAAAAAAAACCAGAGAAGAATACGTATACACAGAGAGACTTCCCCCATAGTCAGAGAGAGAATATACACAGAGAGAGAGAAGCCAGGAGAGCAATCAGAGAGAGGGCAATAAGGCATTTCTTCGTCAACGACCAAGCAGATCTTCCCCGAGTCAAGGCTGCGTACCGATCATCCAAGGAGTAAGGCAGAGCGGCCGTCACTTTCCCGAGCCTCTATCGTCACCCCCCAGAATCTAAAATAAACAATCGTACTTAGACTGCTGTACCTAGGTTTTCGTCCCTAGGCTTTCTTTGTACGAGCGAGTTTGTATTGTGAGTCTAAGTTCAGTCCTCCGATAATTGTTCTGTACTTTTACAATCAATGGCAAACACGATGGCGACTCTGCTGGGGACTAACTTCTCTACGGCTGAGGAGTTGGTGACACAATCGAACGCAGCCAAACTTGGCTCTACACAACAGAAGATGGTCGTACGTTTCGACCAACAGGCGTTCGAAGAGATGCTCTCTGAAGGTAGCACTGGCCCGGTCCAGAAGCGCACCTGCACCATAAAGGCTCGCAAAGAGTGGAGGCCAAAATTATTTGCTCCTCCGCAAGCCCTTGATGGGGTGCTCTCTATTGCTCAAGATGGCGAGAAAGACTCCCCTGCGGCCCCACTTCAGACCGTAGACAACTCTGCTGTCCCCAAGTCCGGCAGAAGAAAACACTATGATGCTGGACTTGCAGGGTTAAAGAGGAACTCTACGCGATCCGAGCCACAGAAGAGTATTAGCCGTAGGAAGAAAGCCCATGCGGCTACAACCGCCGACCGCATAAAGAAAACTCATGCGGCCTCATCTGTCAGCCGCATAACTTATGCGGCTACAGTTGCCAACCGCACGGATGAGACTCATGCGGCTATTAAAGTCAATCGCTTGCAGAAAACCCATACGGCCACAGATGCCAACCGCATGCTGTCAGCCTGCACGATCGTGACTCTTAGCCGCATAAAGACTCATCCTACAACAAAAGACAGCCGCATACAGACAGCCTGCACGGTACCCAATGCTAGCCGCATAGCATCCGTCCCACGCTTCTCTCGATCAGTCTTCGATCGGCTCTCATGCGGTCCTGACTCTGATCATTCTCGGGATGATAATCCAGACTCTGTGGTATTCGACTTAGACTCCTCCTATTACGCACCCACAAGTGCTAAAAGGAGGAAGTCTAGGGCAGCGCGGGCTCATCAAGTCCAGATGACTGCCCCAACCTCTGACTATCGGGGCGTCCCGCTGATTATCACGCGGGCCTCTGATAGGAAGTTGTATAAAACCACTCAAGTCCAGCCCCCGGCGGCAAACAGGCAAAGTGGTTCCTCTGACCTGCGTGAGGTTATCCTCCACAAACGCAAAGAAAGAGGAGGAGCTTCGGGGTGTAAAGAGCCCTCATACGGACATCAATGCACCCAGATCATCGTCAACTGCTGTTGCAGCAACGCGGCGGTGACGGAAGACCGGCCATCCGTCTTCCAAAGACTACATCACCCGAGCTCAGAAGACGAGGCACCTCATGTCGTCTCCTGCAAGTCCGCACAGAAAGTTCTCGCCAAGGGAAGAGGGTAGAAAACGAGCATCTCCAGCCCAAAGGTGTCAACTACTGCAACTAAGAAACCGTCGTCTAAAGGGTTATCCTCCACTGGAGTATTTCAACACACCCGTTCGAAGACGAAAACTGCTGCAGTAGGAAGTTCGTCGTCTGCAACATTAGGGGTCATCGGAACTGGGGGTAGCACTCCTCCAAACATCCACGACAATTCGACATTCCAGGAATACGGACTGGAGGAAGCAAATCCTCCGACGGATACAACAGATACCGACGTCCCCAAGGACATCCTAGACGAAGCAAGCTCCGAAGCTGGGGGTAGTGTTCCTTCCGAGTCTGAACCTGAAGAGAACATCCCCACATATCCTGATGATTTTTCGATGCACGGGTACGACTCGGAGGGTACATCCTCCACCACTCCTTCCGTTACTCCTCATGTGAAGACGGTGTTCATGACAGACAGCAATCAAGGCGGTTCCGGTGATCGCCAGCGCATCGACACTTTGGAGGCCATATTGCACGCTTTGGTCAAGTCTGTAGACGAGATCAAAGCGGCGCTTCCTAATCTGCAGTGGGTGACACCTGGCCAGACAAGCACGGGTCCCGCAATCAACGTAGATTCAAATTCAGCGGCACCGAACCCGGGCAACAATCCTTCCGAGATAACGGCCCCTACCACGACAGTTGAGGCCCGAGAAGTAAGAAGAGAGGTTCAGGAGCTCCGAGTAATGTTCCATGCCCGAGAAAACTCTCAAGACCTCAGGATACGGCAACCATATCCTGCTGAATGGAGGGATGTTCCCTTTCCACCAAGATATAAGCCGTTCAATATCAACCCATATGATGGCAAGACTTCAGCAAGTCGATACATCACTTACTTTGAGGTCACTACCGACCATCTGCCCCATGATGACGCTATCCTCACGCGGTTATTCATTGGGGCATTGGAAGGAGTCGCCTTCGATTGGTACCGCAACCTGTCGGACAATTGCATCCATTCCTTCGCTGGCTTCAAACGCCTATTCTTGGAGAGGTTCTATGAGGTAGGGCAGGACGTCACGATGTCTACCCTTATGGACGTCATTCAAGGAGAGAAAGAGCTGACGAGGAATTACATTGAGCGGTTTCGTCAAACCGTAATGAAGTTACCATCTGGCAACCCGGACTCTTCCTTGATCGAAATTTGCCAAAAGAGACTACTCCCAACAATCAGTCTCTGGATGGGCGAGAGTCAATTCAAGGACTGGAAGGCTTTTATCATTAGTGCTACAAGTGCCGAAGAACGATTAAAGAAGGCTCGCCAACTGGGATTACATATCTCAGAGGGAGAGAACAAGGGCAAGCATCCCAGCACCACCAACGACAATGGGGGTAGTCCCTCCAACAACCGGGACAACAGAGGCAAGCAGGCTATGGTGGCCGATACAGCCCAAAAGCCTGAGTCGCAACCTGCGGACAAACAATGGCCTCAAATCACTTACTCTTTTGAAGACGGTCACGTCAAGCCTATCTTGGACATGCTCATACAAGGAGATAGGATTCAGCTTCCTCCACCAAGACGGGAGCCTCGGCCGGCTGATCTGGAGAACCCAAAGTTCTGCCATTACCACCGCTACGTCCACCATGCTACGCACGACTGCTACCAACTGAAACGATATATCCAAAACCTCATCGATTCGAACGCTCTGGCCATCGATTTCGAGGAGGTAACCGTGGCAGCCAACATGGTGTCCGTACAATTCGGCAGCTTCCCTCCAACAGAGACCCAGGACGAGGTTATACCCATCCCTCTGGCAATGATGGAGATTGCTAATCTCCCACCTGCTCAAGCTGCTGATCTAGTACCCCTCACCACATCACGAGGGGAAGTCATATGGGTCCATCCGGACCTAGTCCACGAGGTAACTCAGTCTACTCCATCTTCTAAAAAGAAAAGTAGAAAAGTCAGATCCTGCCATACCACCTCAGCAGATGAAGAGGAAGTCACGGCCGTTGTTACTCGATCCGTAGCACAATCTCAGCCTGTGGCTAAAAACTCGACTGATGATCATCCGCCCACTACCACGGATGCTCCGGGACCGGCTCAGCCTTCGACGACCGACAAGCCTAGGCCGAAGGAGACTCGCTTCGACAAATCCCTCCGAAAGGAAACATCTCAGGGGCTGGAGAGGCCCTACAACTTCGACATCTTGGCACAATTGGCCAATACACCGGCCAAATTGTCCTTATATGAACTCCTGAGGCTCTCGAAGGATGTCCGCACAGCTTTGAGCGATGCACTTCAAAATGTCGATGCGTACCGGGCTCAGGTCAACCTCATGGGAGAAAATCAGCCCGCAGACCTCCAAGACAGTGCCTGTACGGGAGCAATACCCAACATCGTCTTCACTCCACAAGACATGCTCATCAAGACTAATCTACACGATCGTCCATTATACTACACAGGCTACATCGGCGACATAAAGGTGGACCGGATGCACATTGACCCTGGGTCTTCCATAAGCATCATTCCAAAAGGACTACTGCATCATCTTCGCATCCCGATGCATCGTCTTACCCTTACAAACACTGCCATCAGCGGGTTCAATTCGGGCAGGAGCTACCCAATCGGGAAGATCCGTCTGAAATGTCAGATTGGCAATCTCCAATCAGAAGTCACTTGCTACGTCATAGATGCTGACACTTCATACAATATCCTTTTGGGGCGCCCTTGGATACACGATTACATGATCGTGCCTTCTACGCTACACCAATGCTTCAAATATGTCGACAAGCACGGCTTCGTGAGGACAGAATTTACTGACATCGATCCCTTCAAAGGGGTCGAATCTTATTACTCGGACTCCTGCCTATATGAAAAGTCGAAGAGGCACCTTGAAGGAGGAAATAAACAAACCGATGTTGAAGCAACCACGGGATCAGAAGAACCTCTGATAATCCACCTCCAGGCTCGTAAACCAGGCAATTCCGCACCCATTACGGCCACGCTGCGTAAGGACGCGATCAGCCTCTCGGCACAGGAAGAGCAGTTGAGAATCCGGCTGCCAAGGTCCGGCCAGGTACTGAGACCCACGACAGGGCCACTTACCATCAAATTACCGAGAGTCGGTCAATCCCAAACAGAGAAGCTCAATCCCTCCGATAGACCTCTGACGATACGCCTGCCTAAGAAAGGTCGTCACCCCGATGCGAGGTCTGACACTTCAAGCGAACCAGCCACCCCTCGCTCCACATCAAGTGCCAGACTGGGGGATGCTAGTCTACCGACAACCCCACACTCCGCTCCGTCAGTTGAACCTCTGAAGATCAAGCTAACTAGGATGCCCTCTCAATCTTCATTCACACAGGGGGTAGCCGAAGAGGAACCAGAGCTAGCCAAGTATGTGGCTGCCCACACTGACGCTCCCTACGCAGATGATGTAATCCCTCTAGAAAAGATACCTTACTTCATCAATAAAGGGTTATCTTTGGACTACACCGAGCTCAATAAGCTATGTACAATGTATGCTATGGAACACGGTATAGGCACTCACCTACATACACAGGTGACAAATGTGTACACCGCTATCCAACTTACTCCAGTAGAAGACGCTTACCGAATAATCGAGGGAGGGGACCACCCAATCATCTTCGGCCGGACGAACAACCCGCATCCCCTCGCCATGGAAGAAGTCGACTTCGGGTCAGATGCTGGAAGTCTGCCTCTGTATCTCTATAGCCCTCAATCCAAATATCTCATACAGAAACAGGGGTATGATCTAGAGACAATGCCAGGACTGAACTACGGCACTGGACGACGATTACCTTTGAAGATGCCAGCCCCGACGGGCAAACCACGGAACTACTATAACAAAACCCGATGCGGTTTCGGGTATGTAACGCCTACTACAACCCCTGAAAGCTCAGACGAAGAATGCGACTGGCAGTCACATTCAACCGGATCACCGACTTCCGACTCAGATACCAACATCGGAGATGTGTTCAGACAAGTCATGTCAGTCAACATGGCATTCACCGACGCTTACGAGGAAGACGAAGACATCCCCGAAATCCTTGAGCTAGAGCCATGGGCCCAGCAATTAGACGCACAATGGGAAAAGCGGTTCGAACTGAGAGAACCTCCTACTGAAGATGAGGTCATACAAGTAGATCTCGGCAGCGAATCTTCTCCAAAACTGATCTTTATCAGTAAAAGCCTAACTGACGAAGAACGAGAGTCGCTGTTAGAACTTGTCAGAGAATACATTGATGTGTTCGCCTGGAGCTATAAAGACATGTCGGGGTTAAATCCTGACATCGCTCTCCACAAACTCAATATACGGCCTGATGCAAAGCCAGTCAAGTAGCAACAACGACGCTTCCGCCCGGGCATCATGGACGCGATCGAAGCCGAAGTCAACAAGCTAATAGCCAGCGGCTTCATTCGTGAAGAGCAACATCCTGATTGGGTCGCCAATATAGTACCCGTCCTCAAGAAGAATGGGAAGATTCGAATCTGCATCGACTTCCACAACCTGAACGAGGCATGCCCCAAAGATGAATTTCCCCTTCCTATCACAGACATCATGATCGACAATACATGTGGCTTTGAACGTATGTCATTCATGGATGGATTCTAGGGGTACAATCAAATCAAGATGTCTCCCGACGACGAAAAGTACACCACATTTCGAACCCCGATTGGCACATACTGCTACACAATCATGCCATTCGGTCTAAAGAATGCTGGCGCTACATATCAGCGAGCCATGAGTATCATTTTCAGAGAACATTTGTGCAAGACAGTGGAATGCTATGTCGATGACATCGCCGTCAAGAGTCGCCGTAAGGAAGATCATCTGCAAGACCTGAGAACGGTATTCAACTTAATGCGAGCCCACAATCTGAAGATGAACCCTACGAAATCGTTCTAGGACGTATCCAGCGGAAAGTTCTTGGGCTTCATCATCACTACACGGGGTATCCATATAGACCCCGAGAAAATGAGGGCAATCATGGAGATGGGTCCCCCGAGAAATCTCCGTGAACTTAGAGGCCTCCAAGGGAGGCTAGCTTATATCAGGAGGTTCATTTTCAACCACTCCGGGCGAGGCCGACCGTTCACCCACCTCATGAAGAAGGGAGTCTCATTCGTATGGGACGAGGAATGCCAGCGCGCTTTCGATGACATCAAAGAATATTTATCAAATCCTCCAGTCCTGGTGGCCCCGGTCCCTGAAAAACCATTCCTGCTCTATGTACGAGCAATGGAACACTCCCTCGGTGCCCTGCTGGCACAAAATAATGATGCAGGCCACAAGCAGGCCATTTACTATCTCAGCCGAATGATGGTCGGGCCCGAACACCGATACACCGCTGTGGAGAAAGAATGCCTCGCCCTGGTATTCGCCATTCAAAAGACGCGGCACTATGTCACGGGGCAAACCATACATGTGATCTCACGAATCAACCTCTAAGGGTCCTCATGACCAAACCAGGGGCACTCAGCTCCCGCCTCGCTACATGGGCGATACTGCTGTCCCCCTATCATATGATCTTCGTCCCGCAGAAGGCTGCCAAAGGTCAAGCCCTGGCAGACTTTTTGGCGGCCCATCCAGGATCGAAATCATCCAGAATATACGAAAAAATCCCAGATGAGGTCGCCGATTCAAATACAACCACCCACGATAACATATGGCGGATGTTCTTCGATGGCGCTTCAAGAACCGGACCCAAGGAAAACATCGTCGTCGGAGTCGGAGTAGTATTGGTCTCTCCTACCGGGCTAGTGATCAATCGAGCCTACTCTCTCACGGAACCCTGCTCTAACAATGTGGCCGAGTACAACGCTTTGGTCATTGGCCTCCAACTCGCAAAAGAACTGGGGGTAGAATACCTTGAAGCATACGACGATTCGCAATTAATCGTCAACCAGATTCGGGAGACGTACGAAGTCCGCCATGAAGACATGATCCCCTACCACCAAATAGCGATCAACATTATCTCATCATTTGAGGGATTCTTCATCGAACACGTCCCAGACTCCAAAATATCGAAGCTGATGCCCTAGCAGGCCTGGCTGCTTCTCTAGCAGTGCCAAACCACTCTCATCATTCGGTCGATGTAATCGGCCATGAGCTGGTCTGCCCCAAGAATAACGTTCAAGCCATGGCGAGTTATTCTGCTCAGATGATCGACGAAGCGCCAGACTGGAGACAACCATTCATAGACTTCGTGGTCTACGATATCCTGCCCGAGAACCCGAAGGAGGCTACTTCTATCAGACGACGTTCTCTCAGATTCTTCTACGATACAGAGACGAAAATGCTGTATTGTCGCTCCTACGACGGATTACTACTTCGGTGCTTGTCGAACGCAGAAGCCAAAGAAGCCGTACGAGAGGCTCATGACGGTGTCTGCGGGGCCCATCAGCCCGGCCCAAAACTACAAGATCGCCTTCGCCGGATGGCTACTACTGGCCCACGATGGTGGCTGATGCAATAGATTATGCCCGAAAATGCAAGGCCTGCCAAGTCCACGCAGACTTCATTCACCAACCATCCGAATTTCTACATCCGACAGTAGCGTCCTGGCCATTCGAAGCATGGGGAATGGATATCATTGGTCCAATCACCCCACCTTCCTCCCGAGGATATCGCTTCATACTTGCGATCACTGATTACTTCTCAAAGTGGGCAGAAGCTGTCCCACTCGCCAAAGTCAAGACTTCGAACGTGATCAGCTTCCTGAAACACCACGTCATCTACCGCTTTGGACTGCCCCGAAGGATCATCCATGATAATGGTCTGCAGTTTGTAAGCCACGCATTCTACCGATTCTGCGACAAATACCGCATTCAAAATGTCGCTTCGATACCATACAACCCGACAGCAAACGGGTTAGCAGAGGCATTCAACAAAACAATCATCAAACTCCTCAAAAAGTTTGTCTCCTCCAACAAACGCGACTGGAACGAGAAGCTCGGCGAGTGCTTATGGGCTTATCGCACCATGGTTCGAACAGCCACCGGGAATACACCATTCTCTTTGGTGTACGGGAGTGAGGCAGTTCTCCCATTAGAGACTCAGATTCCCTCACTCCGAGTCGCCCTCACTTATCAATTGACAACGGATGATAACTATCGACGTCGACTACAAGAGTTAGAGGCCTTAGATGAAAAATGCCTCCTAGCTCAGCAAAGGATCGAATTATACCAAGCACGCATCTCAGGAGCCTTCAACAAGAAGGTCAAAGTCAGAACATTCCAAGTGGGCGATCTTGTTTTGGCAGTCAGGAGGCCAATGGTCATGACTCACAAGACCACCGGCAAGTTCCAGCCAAAATGGGAAGGCCCATTTATCATCGAGGCCGTGTTCTCCAATGGTGCTTACCGCCTCGCCAAACAGAACGGAGACTTGCTCATGTTGCCCGTCAACGGCAAGTTCCTAAAGAAATACTATGTTTAAACAACATTTTCCAGAGTTTTGAGTCATGTGCCCGCTGGTACCAATGAACTCAACCCCCTAATTTTCCAACTTATCGAGTCACGTACCCTCTTGTACCGCTGAACTCATATCCCAAATTCCCAAGTCATGTACCTGCTGGTACCTCTGAACTTACACTTTGATTCTAATATTCACAGATTTTCGAGTCATGTACCCGCGTGTACCGCTGAACTCATGCCCTTCTTCCATAAAGATATCCCAAATTTCTAAGTCATATACCTGCTGGTACCTCTGAACTTACACTTTGATTCTAACATTCATGGATTGTCGAGTCATGTACCCGCTAGTACCAATAAACTCACCCCATAATTTTCCAGATCTTAGAGTCATGTATCCGCTGATACCACTGAACTCACCCTCATAGTTTTTCAGATTTTCGAGTCATGTACCCGCTGGTACCGCTGAACTCACACTCACCATTCTCCAGATTCTCGAGTTATGTACCCGATGGTGCCTCTGAACTCACATCCCGGTCACTCTTTCAGGTAGAAAGTTATGTATGATCATACCTCTGAACTTCCTTTCCGAAGGAGATCCCTCCTGCATGATCTAATACTTGCACTCCCAGTGCACAACAGAAGTAACGGATCCACAAATTTCTAAGACGACCATGTCCTCATCACCTCTGAGTCATCCCATTTTCGCCAAAAACAAATCACCCCTCTACATAGAATTGCCATGTCCTCATTACCTCAGAATTATTCTATGTACCCCCCGTCAAAGAAACCCTCATGCTCACCATGTCCTCAGCACCTCTGAGTCAGTATGATTGGTTCCTTTCTTTTTAAACTTGTTGTCCGTATACAAAACCAGGGTACGTTAGGGATAATGGGTCCACGCAAAATGTTCCAATAAGAGGATTATTACAAAGCAAAAGAGTGAAGCAAATATATATATTCTATTCATTCAGAAATCGGTTACATCCACACGATTGCAAGCAAGTCAAAAGAGTTCTTCATGAAGACAAAAAGAAAGGCGAAACAAAATAAAAGACTACAGACAAACATCCACGAGAAGCCCCTACATCCTAGTTACAGGAGTGCATGTACCATTCCCTCAACCATCTCACATATGAAGGATGCAAGTGAAGAGCATCCTCGTCCAGAATAGGAGAAACAGGGTTCCCAGCGCTGCCACCCTCAACAGTCTCAATATTTGGAGAGTTGTCGTTCCCCTCAGGCCCAGGTTCTTCTTTCTTCACTTCCTCCTTAACAGAGGAAGATCCCTGGCTGATGACAGGAGGCTGCGGCTCCTCTGACGCCGCAGTCTCAACATTCGGTGGAGATACTGCGAGAACCAAAGACGAAGAAAATAAAAACAGTCAGAAATATTCATGCGGCTCGTTTTAGACAAGTCTTATGCGGCTCAGTCATGGGACGCGTATGCGGACCATGTAGTTTGAGAAGTTCACGTCAAAGTCGTGTACATGAAGCATGCAGTGAAGCAGGCTCTGCTAGGGTTTCAAATCGACTACCTAATCCTTACCTTCGATGGCAATATGAACATCAAAACGAACGGGGGGCACGACAGTCGAGGGCGAAGCCGATTTCTTACTCCTAGCCACAGCCTTCTTTACAGCCTTAGAAGCCCTGGGTGCCATTATTGTCTGATGATCAGAGGAAGAAAATACGACAAAAATCTGAGTCAAGCATAGTCTAAGAGAGAAGACTGTCCAAATGCCCTTCTATTTATTGACGGAGAACTGTGGACCGACGCCTCGTACAAACGCGATCAGCTCTTCGGTTATTGAGCTAAACCAGCCATTTAAAGACTGAGCTCTTGGGATCCTGTCCCAGAAAGATCCACACGCATGGCATAATGACGTGGCAAAGAGCTTATGCGATTCAAATGACCATGCGACTGATAGCAACTATGCGACTCCGATGGTCGGGAGACAGAAATTTCTATACGGCTGGGCCATCCATGCGGCTGAGACGCCTCTGCGGCAGAACTTTCCATGCGGCCAAGATATCCATGCGCGGCCAGAAGAATATCCAGCCAAGCTTCTTATTCAAAGTATTTCAATTTTGCAAATTGAAAACTTTGAAGGGGGTCCTGTAGAAGCATGGAAAATACTAAAGAAATTGACTCATACGGCCAAGAAAGACCCATACGGCTCAGAAAACGCATGTGGCTCAGAAAACGCATGCGGCTCAGGGAGTCATGCGGCATACGGAGCTATACGGCCGGAGGCATTCCATACGGCTCAGAAGATATGTGGCGTGACAGTGCTCCCCTCCGATCCATGCTGCATTAATTGCTTTGACGGCTGACCCTCTGAAAAGTTGACAGACCTGACACCAAAGCAGGTAATTATGACTCTGTCATGATGATGAATCTCTAGGGAAGAGAAAGAAATCTCTGACACGATCCCCCGAGAGCAACAAAATGCCACGTGGCCCTGCCACGTGGGTGTGCTAATGCGGCTCGAAGTGAAGACTTCCCATGCGGTTCAGAGTGAAGCTGTCCCATGCGGCTCAAGTGGAATCATCCCTATGCGGCTCAAGAAGATCATGCCCATGCGGCTCAAGCAGACACACCCTTATGCGGTTCATGTGGCTCATCATATGGTTCAGAAGTCTGAAGGAGGGGGGCCACTGCCTAGACAGTCCTAACACGTGTCCCAAGTCTTATGCGGCTCAAAATTCATGCGGCCCAATCTGCATGCGGTTCCAGTCTCACCATTGGCTCTCAGGACACGTGTCCTCAGTCGATCAATCTCCCAGATTTATGGCAATCCAAGATCGGGTCGAATTCCAATGATCTGGGGTACGTGGCAGGAGAATAAATTTAATTTATTTGCAGATATTAGAGAATCATTATAAGGAAGATTTATGCCAATCAGCATTAATTGCTAATGGGGATTTGGTATAATCTACCCTTAATGATTCTGATTCGTCACAATCAGAAACGAACCGCCTGGATTGATCAATTCCCAGGCCGTCGCCATCTCCAAGAGCTAATCATTGGCAACCCTAGTGATCATATACCACTATTATAAATAGCAAGATGCGATTCCCTTGTAGCATATAGAGAGATATACAAAAAAAAACCAGAGAAGAATACGTATACACAGAGAGACTTCCCCCATAGTCAGAGAAAGAATATATACAGAGAGAGAAGCCAGGAGAGCAATCAGAGAGAGAGCAAGAAGGCATTTCTTCGTCAACGACCAAGCAGATCTTTTCCGAGTCAAGGCTGCGTACCGATCGTCCAAGGAGTAAGGCAGAGCAGCCGTCGCTTTCCCGAGCCTCTATCGTCACCCCCCAGAATCTAAAATAAACAATCGTACTTAGACTGCTGTACCTAGGTTTTCGTCCCTAGGCTTTCTTTGTATGAGCGAGTTTGTATTGTGAGTCTATGTTCAGTCCTCCGATAATTATTCTGTACTTTTATAATCAATGGCAAACACCATGTTCTGGAGATATTCTTGGCCTGCCAACTATATCGGAAAAGTTGTATTTTCCCAGAGTCATAGTCAGCTTCAGTGTTGTGGTCGAGAGAAATGGAGTCCAGGACGAACTTTCTTTCACCAATTATTCGACCGAAGATGATTACTTCTTCACCCTTCTTTCTGGCTGGAATAATAAAGTAGTGGATATCTTCTATCCAGACACTTTCCCGCAGATGAGACGTTATGACCGGCATACAGAGGTGTGGTCCTATGCCGTGCTCTAGAGCGTATATCGTATCTATGTAGTGGTTTGCAGATTGATAGACATTGAAGTAATTCAAAGATAAACCTTTATTAAGAAAATATGCAAGTTCTTCTTCAGGGATAACATCATCCGCTGAAGGTACATTATTATGAGTATTGACATACTAATTGAGGGGATCATCATCTGGAATAGGAGCCACAGTCTTGGCTAAGTTCACCACATAGGGTAGCTCTTCAGGATTGGGAGGAAAGACTTCAGCGGGTTCCGCCCGAGGTGTCTCACGGAGGGTGATGGTCAATGGTTTGACCTTATCAGGGTTCTTCTTTTTCACCCAGATTGTGAGAGGCTTTGGAGTACTTTTTGGAGTAGTATGTCCTTTGACTCGGACAATCAGGGGACCATCATTGGAGGATCAACTTGCTTAAGCTTCATCGTCAGCTTCGTTGCCGTTATCCTTGGAGGGCTGAGATTGGTAAAGTACCGAATCTCCATATTAGGCTTCGATGCCCTTAAAAGGATCGACATCGGCAAACTCTGTCTTCACGACGCCATCGCTGTTGACGTACTTGAAGCACTGGTGAAGTGTGGAAGGGATGATCATGTTCTCGTGTATCCACGGACGTCCCAACAAGATATTGTAGGATACATTGGCGTCGATTACATAGCAAAAAATCTTCGTCCGGAGATCACCAATCTAACACTTGAGATATATCTTGCCCAGCGGGTGGCTTCTCCCAGTATTGAAAGCCATGATAGTTGTATTGGTTACAGATAGCTTGTGTAGGGCGATCCCTAGAATTTGGAGTAAACTTCTAGAAATGATGCTGAGGGAGGAACCTGGATCGATGTGCATCCGATCCACCTTAACCGCTCCGATATACCCTGTATAGTACAGAGGTCTATCATGATGATTATTTTTTAGTAGCATGTCCTCCTGTCAAAAGGTGATTTTGGGCACCACTTCCATAGTACTGTGGCAGTGAGGACATGAGACAGGGTCTTCAGCTAGGGCCTTGACTTCAGCGAGATAAGAGTCGGCATATAGTAATGCCTCACTTAAGGCCTTCCGCATTTCTTTGGAGAGTCACAATAGATCGAACAGAGACAACCCGGCAGGTGTATTGACCAGTTGTGCCAGTATGTCAAAGTTGTAAGGCCGATCCATGCCTTCGAGAGTTGCGCCTTTAGAGACTTGTCAAATTGCGTCTCCTTCTGCTTGGCTTTGTCGATAGTTGAAGGCTTAGACTGACCGACTTCTGAACTTATGGGGGCGACAGGAGCTTGAGAAGGTACTGCTTCTTTTTGTACGAGGTCGTAAGTTCGTAGGTAAGCCTTTCCCGATCGCATGTCACCAGATAGGACTTCGTAGATAGGAGAAGACACCATATAACATGACTTGTATTTCTTGCCCCTCTTTGCTTTGGGAGATACCACCCCCCACATTATTTCCTGCACAAGGTCCGGATGGACCCGCATGATCTCACCACGTTCAGTCGTGAGTGGTACCAAGGTTGAGTTGCGAGCTGGTGGCAGGTTGATGACTTCCATTATTGCCTTGGGGATCGGGATTACGCCATCTGGGACTTCTGTGGGAGGAAAGTCACCAAATTGAAGAGAGATCATGTTAGAAGATACGACCTTGTCTTCAGCTTCGAGGTTGATCACTTGCCTGTCGATAAGCTGTTGTATCTTCTTCTTCATGATGATGTAATCCTTGGTAGAGTGATGCACGTACTGATCTGATAAAGACAGTACTTGGGATCATTGAGTTGGTTTGCCTCTGCAGGACGTGGAGGTGGAGGCAACGTCAGCTTATTATCCTTCGTCAATGTGTGAAAAATGGTAATAACAACGTCTTCGTCAAAGGAGAAAGTCTCATTCGGTTTTTCAAAGGCGCCCTCAGAATTTGAAGCTCCCTTGAAAGTGTCGACCTTTAAGAATTCCTTCCTTTTACCCCCACGGACAGGGATAGTTTGAGGATGCTTGCCCTTGTCTTCAGATTTGGGTGTTTTCAACCCCAGTAATTCCAGATTAGGGACGTCATTTTCAGCAGCATCAGCGGCCCCAATGAAAGCGGGCCATGTATCATACTTATGTATACCAAGAGAAAACTTTACTGTACGAAGGAAGTTGTGTCGACAAGTATCCATAAGTTCTGAGTCTGGTATACCAAAGGGTATCTTCAATGCTAGTCGCCTGAAGCGTTCGATGAAGGAAATGACAGACTCAGTCCTCCTTTACTTGGTCTCAATGAGGGTGGACATACTAATATCCAGGCCACTCTCATATAACCTGTTGAGGAATAACCTATCCAAGTCTTTAAAAGAATTGATACAACCGTCAGGCAGAGTGCAAAACCATTCAAAAGCTATGCCCTGCAAGGTACTAATAAATAGCTTTGACAAGGATGGATCATCCATGGGTAAGTGTAGAGTCTGTGTATTTAAGTATGTCATGTGTTGACGAGAAGAAGTCATCCCGTCAAATAAATTCTACGTCAGCGGCTTGTAGTTAGGAGGGCAAGTAGCATTCTTCCATTCAGGAGGATAGGGTTGAGAAATCCCCATCTTCTGAAGCTCGTCTTTGTGTGAGATGGTGTCGAGACGGGCAATAAGAGAATCAATTGCATTTTATTGATTGAGCAGGTATTACAAAACGGCCGCTGTACGGTTGTCAGGCATCGTTGTTGAAGGACCACCTCCAGCATTTGCAAGATTCTGAGGAGGCGCAACGGAATGATACTCCTTCTGTAGTGAAGGAGGGTTGTTACTATGAGCCGGACTAACGTGTGCCGAGACATTTTGCTGAGGTGGAGGAACAGCCCCAACGGCTTCGACCGCCATGATACTGGCAAGCATATCAGTGATCTTCGTCATCTATACGGAATCTCGTCCTTAACCGTGTACCCATATAGACTCTTTCGGATGTTGGCAGACTTTTTCTTCTTCTGTTCGCAGAACTGAAAGAAAAAGTTGGGTTCGTAGTCCACCTTCTTTGATTGGGGCTCCCGTAAGGAGGTCCCCATGATGCCATATTGGATGAAACACATAGCGGCCCTTCATCGTCAGAGTAATGCAGTCGTCGAAACACAGACTGCCTCTGAGACACTATTATTGCTTTGGAGCAGCAACAGTTGATGATAATACTGGTGCATGAATATACACCATGAATTGTTGTATCCTCCCTCGCCTTACGCTTATGATTTATCATGTCGCGTAAGTCAGCGGAAGGGAGTTTGGCCTTAAAACCCATACCATATGCATTGTCGAGCTTTGTATGTGGGTTTGTAAGGGGAGTTGGGGCATCCAGACTTAGTTAACGTACAAGGGCAATGCCCACACCTAAGTTCTGTGATGACCATGAAGACAGCCCCGTGCTATAATCGTTGGGCCCTGCCTTTTTGCTGTGGGTGCATAGGCCATGGTTTCTGCTTTTAGGCGCATGCTTCTTGGCAGCATGTCTAAGCTTCCTCGATATGGGTGCATAGTATGGATCAGTTGAGCCTGGGTGCATGGCCTGGGGCGTATGACCCTGGATGGATAATCTGTCGAAGACAGAAGTCTTCTGGCCAGAGTTTTGAGCCCACACACCCTCTTGGGCGCAAAGCTTTGGGCGAATGCTTGGTAGAACAGCGTTGTTTTCTCCCAGCTTCGCCTCCTTCATTTGTGAGCCTCGCTGAGTTTGTCCAGAATGTCGAATACTTTGATTCTTGGCATCGTAGTATTTTCTTCTGCCAAAGCTCGAACGTTGCACACTCTGTATATCTGCTATGACACTGACAGGATATGCACTGCGAGCCTTCGAAAGCCAAGTCTTGCGAGACTTGTTTGGCTTTGCTAATTTTGAAGGAGTAGAACCGTCCCTCGAGAGCATCTCTTCGAACGCCTGCTGATCGAACTTCACGACCAACATCTTCTGCGTGCTCCCTACTTTGTTGGTATCGGATTGAGTCACCACCTTCTCGTCAGAGGAAAAGGTAGTGCCCAACGGAGCCGCCATTTTTGTGGACACACACAAAAAAGAAGATGAAATGCTGTCTTTTCTTTTATTAGCGCAAGGCACCACAAATCGAGTACGCCTGAGAGATCCTGCGATGAGGATCCCCGAGTACAAAACGAATTCTGGAGAATGGGACGATGGAGATCGAGCGGCAGTTGCTCATTTACTCCGTTGACACTCCGATTATAAAAGTAGGAGAAAACCTAAGAAAATTGCTAACTCTCGGCTCACTGGCAAGAAGTCCAGCAATTTGGCTCTTGAAAATGCTCTCCGTTCTGTCTTTGGAAGAGGTATGAGACCCCTTTTTATAGTCGTTCTTGGGCTGGAATGATGTTATGCGCCCACATGAGAATGCACACAAGTTTTTATGTGGGCGCATGGTTATGCTTTAGGCGCATAGGGTGCAGGCACATGCAGACTACGTGATCGTGGGTTGATCGTGGTGTTGATGTGGCCACATGCTTCGGTGCACGACTGCTCGTGGAGACTAACATGGCCGTATGGTTCGGTGTACGATTGATCGTAGGTTTGACCGAGTCGGGGGCTATTCTGGCTTGGGCGCATAGCCTGAAACAGGGCTATGCACCCCCTTCTGGAGGAGCCTGTCTTGGGCGCATAGAGCTTCACTGGTGACTTGGGCGCATAGGGCTTCACTGGTGACTTGGGCGCATACGAGTTCACTTGGGCGTATATGAGTTCACTTGGGCGCATATGGCTTCATTGGCTTGGGCGCATGGTTGTCAAGTATGCTAAAATTTTCATGCTTTTACATAGACTACGTTGTCCCACTCAGCTGGATATGGCTACCGAATCTCCATCTTCTGGGGTGCTGCTTGCTTCTCTTTGGTATCATAGCGAGCATATAGTTCCTTGATGGCCTGTTGTATCTCGGTTGACATTCCAGGTCCTATGGTTGATAGAGTAGACGACGATGGTGCCGCTTGGTTGATGATGGGCAAATTACTAGATCCGTCGTTAGCTGCCGGGTCAAGTACAGGTATGGAGGCAGTGGGGACCAAACTCCCCTTAATCTCTAGTACGATAGAAGACAAGGATTTTATTGTAGCATTTAACATATCTAGGCTTGTTTCAAAAGCTTCGATATGTTTCAGCTAGTCAGACGCTTCACTATTGTCCGCCTCGGCGCCATAGGCCATAAAGGACCTTATGTGTGGATGGGTGTAAGGGACAGTAGACCCTTCACTTTCTGTCTCAAATGCCTGCGCCTGGTCGTCTTGAGGATGAGCTGGAAGGTTACGGTCTTCCTCAGACTCATTATGGTTGCTACCCCCAGTCTGGTGGCTAGCTGTATCTGTGGAGGCATCCGTATCATATGGTTCTTCCTCAGACTGGAATACGGCGTTGTCTTGGACGGTGGGGGGTTGGCTACCACCGGCGTCTGACATGGTACCCAACGGAGATTTGGAATGCGTGCCTTGGAACAAACCTGTGTTGGGTACCTTCGCCTTGCTACTCTCGGGCTGCATCTTGGGCTTGGTGGCCGAGATGGGAGGATTCTTGGATAGCTTTTTGAGAGATTGAGAACCCTGTGCCGCATTGCACGTAGCAACATGGATTTTTTATTCGTCTGCGCTTGCCGACCCCCTGTCGAACCTCTGTCATTCGGTTGACGCCGGATGTAGTCTTTGAAAGATGGAACGCCTCCTCGGCGGAAAGGTGGCTGCATGTTGACAGCAATAGTTGATGGTAATATGGATACAAGGATGCCTTGATTTAGGCGTGCCCTGTGCCGCAGATTCCTCTTCCATCTTACGCTTGTGTAAAAGTGTCAAGTCCTCCACCTCTGTACCCCCATTATACACACAGGGAAGCTTTACATAGGTACGATCAGAGAGGGTCTGGTAAGGCAGACTCATATCATGCTTACAGGGACGCTGCTTGCATGAGTCCTTCTCCATGGGATGTACCCCTGGCTTGCATCACGTATAGGATTGCTCAAGCGACAGAGGGGTTTAACTGGTCGAGGCATCAAAGCACGGGGAACAGTTTTGTATAACTTCCCATCGCCTTTGCGTGTAACTGTCAACGTAGGCCTCTGGTCGGTCATTGGCATAGTACGTTTGTTGCAAAAGGTACGTACAACCTTGGATTTATTCCTAATACCCCGAGCGGGTGTATAGTGTTCAGAATCCAATGAAGGCTCACCTGATGGAAGGTAATTATGTCGAAGACGGATCTTCTCACCGGCAATGTTTCCTTTGTGAGGGGTTGAACTACCGCGCACTTCCTTTGGCATTGTGCCCTCGTTAGGCCGGCCAGGCACTGTATTCCTCGTCGTATTTTTCTAAAGTAGGAATCGACTGAGGTGGCATGGCCGCAGTAGCCAAAATCTTCTCCGAGGCTTCAGCGTTTAGAGGGTTCTGGATCGCAGTCCCCTCTGTCATGCAGCTCATCGCAGCCGCCTTGGACGCCCACACACGTCGAGTCTTTTTCGATTTTATGAACCACTTCGAATGACTCGACTTCTCTTCAGAAAGGAGATCTTCAAAAGCTTGTTGGTCGAAGCGTACGACCAGCATCTTCTGGGAAGATCCCAGTAAGTTGTCGTCAGCTTGCGTTACCACCTTCTCGTTGGAAGAGAAGGTCGTCCCTAGCAGAGTTGTCATTTTATTCGATATCACAAAAGGTTATACGAACTATTGTTTTATTAAACTTGAAAAAAGGTAAAATCGCTTCCTATGCGAGGAAATCTAAGTACAAGAATTTTGGAAAAGCACGACGGTGGAGATCGAGCATTGCAGCGGCTACTTTACTCCGTTGACGATCTGACGACGAGTTGGACTTGCTTTGGCTTTCTGGTACCATTGATGAAACTCTAGGGTTAACGATCAAGAGGATGCCGGAGTTGAAGACTTCGAAGCTTCGCCTTTTGCCTTCTGCTTCTTTCCTATCTGTGTGTGTCCTGTTCCTCTCTTATTGAAGGGAAAACTCTTTCTAGTTATAGGAGAAATGGGGCACATATGCGATGTGCACTCAGATTTGAGATATGATGGAATCTGCTGTCATTGTACGGTACGGGATTCTGCTGAGCTGACACGTGGCGGACGTCGAGATTCCCCTCTATCGAGATCTCGGGTGGTTATCAAAATAACTTAAGGAGGAGACACGTGGCACATGTCTATTGCTGGAAATCCTCTGTTTAGATGAAGCCGAGTAAATCTTGGATTTTATCTTAGAGTAGGATTTTGTTTGATCATCAGGAGGCTATCGGTTTAAATAAACCGACTTAATACGACCTTTATCAAAAGAGCAAACTTCGTCCTTATCTGAGTTTTAAACCAATTAATAAGATATTTGTACTTATCAATATGATCAAACTCTGTACTATCTTTCAGAGTGGCGGTTTAAATAAACCAATTATGTGGGACCATGCAACCTGTGCCTCTAGCGAGGTCTTAGTGCTGCTGCGCTTCTGGTACGACGAGTAGACTGTTCTCTTGGAGACAACGGAGGCTCTGCGCCATTGAAGCTAGGATGATGTCCACTAAAAACGTGTCACGACCCATACCCTAATACAAGGGCACGAGAAGTGGGTACGTCCAACCTACGCCGCAGTGTCGACGGTAGAACGCTATCCTAGGTCAATCATCTAACAATATAAGGTACCTGTACAGTATATACACTCTGAATGGAGGTGACATAGCAAAATACAGTCTCAATCACATCTAAGGTATAATATGATAAGATAGATAGATATAAACGAATCCTCACAAGAGATGTAATAGATTGGAGTCTAAGTGCTATGATAACATCTCCACAAACATCCAGATAAAACAAACTCCCAATATATACAATAATGTATCAATAAGAAAGACAAGATAAGAGTCTAAGCTAGCAGTCTAAACCACTGGTGGCAAATCCTCTACTACAAGTGGGTCCAAGTCACAAGTGTTGTCTATAGCTGCACCATAATAGGTAGACACCAGAGCATCATCCTCGTCTTCTGTAATATTTTCAACAGGTCCAGTCAGGACAGGAGCGAGCACAATACATCTCAACAAATCATAACAGGTTAGGAAATATAAAGATGCTAGAGAGTAAGATACATGAAACTGAAGAACATTGTGATATAAAAAGAGACTGTAAGTAAATAGCTACAATATATAAGAGACCTAATCAGTGCTAGTGATTCAGAGTACAAGATGAACATGTGAACAGCTGGAGGGTGATTCATCACTATACTAAAGAGGTGATTCATGACTATACTACTTTGAAATTATTCACATGTTCAGTTTCTACTCCCCCATCCCCAATCAATACACAAGGATGCAGTCAAGTTATGTTAAGATTCATGACTATACTACTGGCCCATAAAGGGTGATTCAAGAGTAATTCTTGAATAGATTCGTAAAGGCTCTGTGATTCATGAGAGTACATAAATCACAAGCTGATACATGAAGATTCATGATAATAGAAGCATGAGATACATGATGTAAGTGAAACACGCGAGACATGAGTATCTGATGCTTCCGAGGGGGATAACATCTCCTGAAGGGATCCATGTAGTACTAATCCGTGATACCAACGTGTCAGCATCAAGTAAAATAATCTAAAGCAGAAAATATAATCCTAAACAAGATATGAAATGATCAGAGAATGTACTCGCCTGGTATCCTGAATATCTGAAGAGAATATACTGTCCGAAAAGTGGTGTCTGTCTCCTATAGAACAGTACAAGTCACTACATGTCTAAAATAGTAAAATAGACTGCTACAATGCATCTACATGATGTTTGGGGTCAATCTAGGCTAAAGTCAACCTTGGTCAACTCTAATCAACTACACTAGTCAAACTACGTCAACTAGGTCAAGCCTAACCCAAGCAAGTCTCACTAAGCCTAGCCAGCCTATTCTAGCAAGCACACATCAATACAAAGCTATACCAGTCTACCAACACACCAATCCACATTTGTATAGATACCATATACACATAGGCTATCTCATAGGAATACATCCCATAGGCTATGTGCCATATAGTCTATATCACACATTCCCACACATTATATATATAAATTAATATAATATTATACATATATATACCACATTATGTATATAGATAATATATATATTTACATATAGGCCATTAACATATATACTACATATAGAGAGATAGACATGTGTGTGTGTGTGCCAACTAACATGTGTGTGTGTATGTGAATAAGTGACATGAATGTGAAATCAGTGATGTGTGTGTGTGTGTATATGTGACAGGAATGTGAAATCAGTGTGTGTGTAGTGTGTGTGTGATACATGCCATAGGCTAGTGTATATATCAATGTATGTATAGGGTATAGGAAAACAGTGATCCATGTGTGTGGGACAATGTGTGTATATGAGTGTGTGAACAAACTAACATGTGTGTGTAAAATAGAAAACAGGGCTATGTGTCAATGTGTGAGGGTGTAAATTAAAGTGTGTGTGTATGAAAGTGTACATAGCTATAGGGTGTACGAGTAAAAACTGTAGGGTGTTGTGTGTGATACATGACAAAAGTGTGTGTAAATATATGGTACATGTGAGGGTTTAGGTTAGTTAATTGACATGTTCAGTTATGAGTAATATGAAATGCTTAGTGTACAGGCAATCTATGTGTGTGTGTCTGTGACAGTTAGGAGATAGGGTTCTCAGATTTTATAGTAGTGCAATGTGTGAATAAGTGTGTGCATGTGAGCTCTCAGGATACATGTACTGCCAATGTGACAGGGCTAGATACTAGGGTGATCAGTGTGTAATAATCTCATATTAGTGGAGAGTGTCAATGTGTGTGTATACAGAAACTAAAATTAATGCAATGTGTGTGTGTCTGTGACTGAACTCATATGAACCAATGTGGTGAACAGTGTGTGTCAATTAGAATCTGTAGGGTGTGTTAGCTAACAGTGAAGGGTGCACAAAATCTCAGGTTAACAGTACTAATGCACATGTGTATTCAGGATTACTCATAGCAGTGTAATAACTCAGGAAGTTTCAGTTCTAGCATTAGCAGTTTGTGCTCCCAGTTTACCCATTCAGTCCTAACAGTTAACACATTAGTTCAAATCCCATTCGAATCCCAGTTCTTTTGTTAACATGAAATTTAACATATATATAATCACCCAGACATATAGGGGTTAAATAATATTACAATATAATAATAGGAAATTTTTTGAAAATGCATCTAATTTTTGAAATTCAAAAACAGTGAACATGTATCAGGATAATTGGGGAAATTGCAAATCGACAATTAAAAACATGTTAATATTACAATTAAATGGTTGATAATTAAACCCCCATATGTGCTTGTGTCCCAAGAGTCATATCGTGTCACCCCATGCCGGATACGTCGTGGCCAAGACGTAAAACAAGCACAGACACACTGCGTGCACAGACTACATCGTGCTGCGATGCAGTCGCCTCGTGGACATGACACGATGCAATCTAGGATACGTGCTCGTGTCTAAACACTCTCCAGGGGTAGGGCTACATGCCCAGTGGCCTGAAACGTGTCCACGTCGTGTCATGTGTCGACATGAAGTACGTATCAGAGTGGAAAAACTAGACTCCACAGCCAGTGTATGGCCAGTGCGGGTCAAATTTTGTGTCTGACATAACGCGACTCGACTCGAGACTTGGGGGCTGACATGTCAGTCAGTGCCCCATCCTCGACGCAAAATCCTAGGCCACCACTTGTCCTGTGCAGCGAGCACTAGGCCCCGAGCAGCAGGACAGCGCGCGCAGGTCAGCGCAGCGTGTTTGTGACCTCGTGTGGACACGACACGACTCCAAAACAATAGACCAAGGACATGAATGTGAAGACAAACCCTAAATCTAGAATTTCATTCAAAAACATTTTCAAAAATAGCAAGAAAAGTTGGTTGTGGCATTTCATCAAACACTTACCTATACACTATAACACGTGTCCGATACGGACACCAAATGGACACGATTTCTACCCAAACTTTAGTGACAGCTAGGGGATACCTATATCTAGCCTAATATGCAAAGAAATTAGAATATTAGCACAATTTGAGGAGTTTTACCTATAGGTGCAAATAGCAGGAAAAAGCTTCAAATGGGGGGTGTTCTCTTTGATAGCCAAATGCTCCAAATTGACACAAAGCTGGGATTACTCTCCACAAACAGAAAATAGGAGAGTATTAGGCTCTAATGTAAGAAAATAGAGTTAAAAAGGATTTAAAATGAAGAATCTATGGATTGGGAAAAAATGGACATACCTTTCTTTTCTCTATGTGTTCATTCAATACAAAAGAGGCAAGAACTAATGAAGAGAATATTTATAAGGGAGGAATGACCTAGGGGGCCGGCCACAGCATGTAGAAATTAGGGTTAGGGTTTAGTCTAATGGGCTATGGGCCTATTTGCACTAGCCATGGAATAAAATCACAAGTAATAAGTCATTGAACCTATCTCTATTTCTCCTATTCAAATCTTGATTTCTAAATGACTAACTTAGATTAACTTAAGTTAGACTAGGGTCAAACCATGCTAACCAAGTCACCATAGCTAGGGTCAAGTCCTAGATTAGTCTACCAAGTCTCAAACTAGTCAAAGTCAAAAATTACAATCACCAATTAAATAAATTAAAATAAATTCAAAAATTCACAAATGACCAAAATACCCTCAAGCTATAATGTGGTAGTGACAAATCTACCCTCCTTAAAATAATTTCGTCCTCGAAATTAAAAGACAAAACTAAACTGATGAGAAGGATAGACAATCATACCTCAAGGTCCAAAAAGATATGGGTATCGCTCGCGCATCTCATCCCCCCGCTCATAGGTAGATTATCCTGGGGAATGATGCCTCCATGCGATGCGAACCAAGTGTATCACCTGGTTTCTCAGTACCTTCTCTCGGTAATCCAGAATCTCCACTGGCTGCTCTGGATAACTGAGAGTAGGTCCCACCTCAATCTTCGGATGGTCAAGTACATGGCTAGGATCAGCCACATACCGTCTCAACTGTGATATATGGAATACAATGTGGACACCCACTATTACAGGTGGCAAGTCTAGCCTGTATGCTACGTCACCAACTCTTCTGCTGATCACGAAGGGTCCGATGAAGCGCGAACTAAGCTTCCCACCTCCACCAAAATGTATGGTACCACGAGTCGAAGATATCCTCAGAAAAATCATGTCTCCGACCTAAACACAAACAAGGTCTCAAGTTACTAAATAATCAAACATGATCAACAAACAACAATCAATCTACTTCTAATCCTATCTCCAGCCAAACTAAGTCAAACATAGTCAATGGTCAACTACTGGTCAACAACAAGTCAATTTGTCATCATCCAAGCATTTGGTCAACAACTGGTCAAATTCTTAGGATTTTACCTATGTTGGCTATCTAGGAGTTGGCAACCAGAATTTAGCAAAAAGAAAAACTCTATAATAGACTAACTCTTAACTTCCCAATCCTATCAAGTCACCCATAACTAAATACCTATAAGCTAAGCAGACAAATCCCAAATACCACATATACATAAGCTCAAGAACAACAACCCATCACATATATCCTAAGTATATCACCTATATATATATATAACTGATCATCAAAGGGTTAAAGTAGACTAAACTTGTAAGGGACTGAACAAATGCTTGGAAATTAGGCTAAGGGTGAATGGTCTGAATCCTCAATGTGGGCAAAAAGGAAATGATACTAAGGAGATTGAATTTATAAGGCAAGGAGGACAGGTCATTAGGATCCACTTGTAAAGTTAAAGTGAAAGGAAACCTACATGGTGACTGAAACATGCCTTAGATCAAAACTGGGCCCCTTCTCTCTATCTGGACTGAACACCTACTAAACTATATGTAGGACAGTGGTCTAAAAGAAGTAAACCAAACTGGTGTGTACGGAAGGCAATAGGCAGTATTCTGCAAATGAGTGCAGGCTATATGCCAAATCAAAATACATTCATATATACAAGCTATATATATTTAACTCTCATCACCTCAAACTCTACTCAAGGTTTAACAACACATACTCTCTACCATATGCCTATCACTCCAATGAAGGGGTCAGATACTGTAGGGTGTGTTGGGACAGAACAGTGGTGTAGCATGGCTGCACATAAAGATGCAGAACAATCATATGTAGGACAATGATAGGTAGGACACATACATATAAAAAATTGAACTAATGCTCAGGTAGAGGCTTTGGATAACTGAACCAACAATGAAAGGAAAGGTTTGGACATGTATCTGGACAGATGGGCTAAGCAGGTATTATCTGCATCTAAGAATGAAAGAGGGACAGAACAAGTGATCAAGGGAGAACTCTTATTAATAACCCATATTATATCCCTAATGTATACAGCTGTCCTAAATAGACCGAACAACCATGCCCAAGAAAAGTTTAAACTCCACTGTAGGGCAGGTACTGCAGGTTATACTGAAGGGTATTACAAGTCTCTCAATAAAGTAAAATGCTAAAAGATGCAGTATGTCACCATGTACAGAAGGTAAGGATGAATGCAGACCTCTAATATGTATGATACTAACTCTCCAGATATGCAAAATATGATAAGGGGTTGATGGTTATATTGGTGAGTCAATAATTGGGGTCTGAACAATGATCTAGTGAAATCTATGATGCAATATGGTAGATAATAAAATGTTGAGTACAGTGAACAACTTGTACAAGTCTGAACCAAAGGAACAGTGTATCTAGTGAAGGGTCTGCACACTGCCTATAAAGGTTGATCAAACATGACTGAACTCAACACAAAGAGAACTTAACTAAAATAGAAAACTGGACCAAATATAGGCTAAACAACATGTCAATACCCTATACAACAATAACCTATAGATACCAACGAAACCCTTATCCCATGTGCCAATATCATTTGTAACCTATCTATATATATAGACCTCTCAGTCACAGGTGAAGCTACAACTGTACTCAAGGACAGGCTCTGGTCATGGGTGCCCTATTGGAAAGGGTAAGGGAAAATAATAAATCATCAAGGCCGTAAGGCATACTAACATCCTATATAAAAACTGGTAGGTCAGGGGAATCATCTATAACGGGTTATTATTATAATACCAATGCTAACTATCATCTCTAGGGTACAGCCACTCTACAAGTCATCATATCATTACACTATAAAAGAACTACATATGAATAAGCTCTACAAAACTAAAATATTCCTACTCTTAAGTTATTTGATGATGGAATACAATTTTATAACAGCAGAAGGGTATGATAGAGATGATATGTTTAAAAACCTTTTCAAGATACAATCTGATAATCATATACGTCTGTCCAAAATCATGTTACTCAGAGTCCTCGCCATGCCAGTAAGCAAGGCTGCGATAAACAATAGATTCCATAACTTGGGTATGCACCTCTATAATCATGTTGTCTGGAATTCTCGCTATGCTGACTAGTATAGCTGCGAGAAATTCTAAATCTCATAACCAAGATACGTACATCCAAAGTCAGGTCTCTATGTTTCTGCCACGTCAGCTAATATGGCTGCGATAAACTACAGGTTTCATAATCAAGTAGACGTTTTACCATCCATGTTATTCCCGTCAACATATATTATCAGAAAATATCATAACTCAGGCCATAAAATTTATCTCGATAGAAAAAAGTCAAAATCAACAACGATCCATCAAAAATCAAATTCAATAATCAAGGAGTGAGAGCGAACAAAACAAGAGAAATGATTTTAAATTGAAATTTAAATAAGATTCTCAAGGGTCGTCCCAGAAATCTCTCAAGGAATCCTAACTACGATTGAGTACCTTCAAAAATATATCCTAATCCTACAGTAGGCTGTAGTGATACTCTAGTTCGAAAACCACTACATAAACTCGACCTGCATGGGCCACCACTAAAAACGTGTCACGACCCGCACCGTAGAGTAAGGGTACGAGAAGTGAGCACGTCCAGCCTACACCGTAGTGTCGACGGTAAAACACTATCCTAGGTCAATCATCTAACAATATATAAGGTACCTGTACAGTATATACACTCCGAATAGAGGTGACATAGCAGAATACAGTCTCAATCACATCCAAGGCAGAAATGATAAGATAAATAGATAGATATGAAATAAAATAAAAACCACAGAGATACAACCAGATAGAAGTCTAAGTGTCTAAGATATTACAAATCCAGATAACATCTCAAATCTCAATATACAGTAATCCATAGAGTAAATATAATGAAAGACATCCTAGACTAAGGGTGTGTCATCCAATGCTAAGGGGTCCTGCTGCTGGTCCAGGTCACAACAGTCCTCTAGGGTAGTCCTGTAATATATGGTACAGAGCACCTCGTCCTCATCCTCTGTAATATTTTTAACATGTCAAGTCAGGACAGGAGCGAGCACAATACATCTCAACATATCATAACAGGTTAGGAAATATAAACATGCTAGAGAGTAAGATACATGAAACTGAAGAACATCATGATATAAAGAGAGATTGTAAGTAAATAGCTACAATATATAAGAGAACTAATTAGTGCTAGTGAAACAGAGTAGAAGATGAACATGTGAATAGCTGGAGGCTGATTCATGACTATACTAAATAGGTGATTCATAACTATTCTACTTTGGAATTATTCACATGTTCAGTTTCTACTCCTCCATCCCCAATCAATACATAAGGATCCAGTTAAGTTACGTTAAGATTCATGACTATACTACTTGGCCCATAAAGGGTGATTCATGAATAGATTCGTGAAGGCTGTAAGTGAAACACACGAAACATGAGTATCTGATGCTCCCGAGGGGGATAATATCACATGAAGGGATCCATGTAGTACTAATCCGTGTTACCAACGTGTCAGCATCAAGTAAAGTAATCTAAACTGGAAATATAATCCTAAACAAGATATGAAATGATCAGATAATGTACTCGCCTGGTATCCTGAATATCTGAAGAGAATATACTGTCCGAAGAGTGGTGTCTGTCTCCTATAGAATAGTACAAGTCACTACATGTCTAAAATAATAAAATAGACTGCTACAATGCATCTACATGATGTTTGGGGTCAATTTAGGCTAAAGTCAACCTTTGGTCAGCAATAGTCAAAATAGGTCAACTAGGTCAAGCCTAACCCAAACAAGTCTCACTAAGCCTAGCCAGTCTATCCTAACAAGCACACATCATCACAAGGCTATACCAGTCTACCAACACACAATCACAGGTGTATACATGCCATATACACAGGCTATATCACATAGGAATTACATAGGCTATGTGCCATAGGCTATAGGCCATTTAGTCTATATCAAACATTTCACACATAATACATATACTAAATTAATATAGATATCATACACATATATATGTATATACCACATTATTATATCAAGCATATAGAATATATTTATATTTACATATAGGTCATTTACATATATATTACATATAGAGAGATAGACATGTGTGTGTGTGTGTGTACATGACAGTAGGAAATCAGTGTGTATGTTTAGTGATACCATGTGTGTGTGATACATGCCATAAGCTAGTGTATATATCAATGTGTGTGTAGGGCATACGAAAACTGTGAAATATGAATACAGTGATGTGTCAATGTGTTTCAGAAATAATAGTGCAATGTGAGTGTGTGTGAGGGTGTAGTACAATGGGAAACCTGTAGGGTGTGTATGTTAAATAGGTTCTCAGTTGACAGTGATTTACAATCAGTGTATGGTGTCAAAACTCAGGAAATCAGTGTAATGTGAGAACCATGTGTGTGTGTTCCATTAAATTAGTATATATCAATGTAATGCAATCTCAGGAATTCAATTGACAGTTAGTTAGATAGGGTACTAAACTCAGGAAATCAGTGCCTGTGTCAAAGTGTGAGTGAACTAATCTCAGTTTGTTTAGTGCAATGCACTTGTTCTCAGGAATACAAAATTCGAATGACAGTTTTATATTACCAGTTTACATATCAGTCTACATATCAGTTCAAAACCCATTCGAAAATCCTATAACCAAATTCCTTTGTTAACATGGAATCTAACATGTATATAATCACTCAGACATTTAGGGGTTAAACAATATTGCAAATTAAATCATAGGAAATTAGTTTGAATCTTATTTAATCTCAGAATTTCAAAAACAGAGAACATGTATCAGTAGAATAGGGGAAATACAAATTGATTGTTAAAAACATGTTAATATTCCAATTAAATGGTTGATAATTAAACCCCACATGTGCTCGTGTCCCAAGAGTCATATCGTGTCACCCCATACCAGATACGGCATATCCAAGTCATAAAACATGCACAGACACGCTGCGCACAGACTGTATCGTGCACGCGTTCATCGTGTACATGCACACGACACAAGGCACGTGTGGCCTCGTGGTCATGCCCACGTATAGCCCACGTGTCAGGCTATACGATCGACACCCTACACTGTATCCAAACCAAGTATCATGTCGTGTCCAGCCACGTATTAGTGGCCAAAAACGTGTGTGTGCAGCCTGTGCGTGCGACCAGTGCGAGGAGGAGAACTCCTCGAATACTGAACCACTCGAGCCCAAATTTTGGGAGGCTAATGTCAGACATTGCCCTAACATTCTCCCCAAAAACTGTGTGTCCTCGTGTCCTGTACAGCGAGCACTAGGCCCCGAGTAGCAGGACAACACGCGCGGGTCAGTACAGCGTGTTCGTGTCCTCGTGTGGACACGACACGACTCCAAATTCACAGATCAAGGACACGAACCTAAAGAAAAGCCCTAGATCTAGGAATTCATTCAAAAACATTTCAAAAATAGCAAGAAAAGATGGTTGTGGCATTTCATCAAACACTTTCCTATACACTATGACACGTGTCTGATACGGACACCAAATGGACACGATTTCAACCCAAACTTTAGGGACAGCTAGGGGACACCTAGATCTAGGCTACCATGCAATAAAAACAGAATTAAAATAGAATTAGAAGGGTTTACATATAGGTTGCAAAGAACAAGAAAAAGCCCCAAATCAAATGGTTCTCGTTGCTAGCCAAATCCTCTAAATTGCTCTAAAACTGAAATTACTCCTCATGAACAGCAAGTAGAGGTTGATTAGATTCATATACAAAAGATTTGGGTCAAAAAGGATTAAAAATAGATTTAATAGGAATTTGGGAAAGTAGGGATTTACCTTACCTTTCAAGAACTTGGTTGAGCACAAAAGAGGCAAGAACAAGTGGAAAGGACATTAAATAGAGGGGAAAACCCTAGGTTGGCCGACCACTATGGGTTGGTTAGGGTTAGGGCTCAAGTCATGGGCCTATGGGCTATGTTAAATAAGTCATAAAATAAAATTCTTAAGTCACAAGTCATTTCACCTATTCTTGATTTCTCCTATTTCAAACTAGTTTCTAATGACTAATAGAGGTTAACTTAAGTTAGACTAGGGTCACACCATTGCCTACTAAGTCACCATAGCTAGGGTTAGCTTCTAGGTTAGTCTACAAGTCTTAATTAGCTAAGGTCAAAACTAGAAATCACCAATTCAATAAATTATAATAATTTCAAAAATTCACCAAATGACCAAAATACCCTCAAGCTAAAATGTGGTAGTGACAAATCTACTCTCCTTAAAATAATTTTATCCTCAAAATTAAAAGGCGAAACTAAACTGATGAGAAGGATAGACAATCATACCTCAAGGTCCAAACAGATATGGGTATCGCTCGCGCATCTCATCCTCCCGCTCCCAGGTAGACTCTCCTAAAGAATGATGCCTCCATGCGATGCGAACCAAGGGTATCACCTGGTTTCTCAGTACCTTCTCTCGGTGATCCTAAATCTCCACTGGCTGCTCTGGATAACTGAGAGTAGGTCCCACCTTAATCTACGAATGATCAAGTACATGGCTAGGGTCAGCCACGTAACGTCTCAACTGTGATACGTGGAATACGTTGTGGACACTCGCTAGTACAGGTGGCAAGTCTAGCCTGTGTGCCATGTCACCGACTCTCCCGCTGATCACGAAAGGTCCGATGAAGCGCGGGCTAAGCTTTCCACCTCCACCAAAATTTATGGTACCACGAGTCGGAGATATCCGCAGAAAAGCTATGTCTTCGACCTAAACACAAGCAAGGTCTCAAGTTACTAAATAATCAAACATAATCAAACAAACAAAATAAACAACCTACTTCTAATCCTATCTCTAATCTGTACCTCAAACTCCAAAGGCCTCTGGTGGCTATCGGCCCAGTACCGATGTCTGTCCTACGCCATGCGAAGTCTGTCCCTGATGAGCTTCACCTTCTCGGCTGCGTCAACAACCATCTCAGGTCCCAATAAAGCTTACTTTCGACTGCGTCAACAACCATCTCAGGTCCCAATAGAGCCTCGAAAGGTGACATCTCGATGCTGGCCTGATAACTGTTGTTGTAAGCAAACTCCACCAAGTGTAGGTGATCCTTCCAGGAACCTCCAAAATCCAAGACGCACGTCCGCAGCATGTCCTCGAGCGTCTGAATAGTCCTCTCTGACTGTCCGTCCGTCTGGGGGTGGTATGCAGTACTAAACTTGAGCTGAGTGCCCAAACTAGTCTGTAGACTCCTCCAGAAATAGGAAGTAAAGCGGCTATCCCGATCTGAGACAATGCTGACCGGAACCCCATAAATCCTGACAATCTGCCGCATCATAACTAAAATACAGTAAATTAGCGACGGTACATTAGCGACGGAAAAATTCCGTCGGCGTTAGCGACGGATTTGCGGCAAATAACCGACGGCGTACCGACGACAAGCCGATACAAATTTTATTTTATTTTAAGGGGAAAAAAGGTCGCTCATCCGTCGCTAGGGCGTCGGAGATATAGCGACGGATAAGGAGCCGTCGCCATGCAGTCGATTATTTGGCAGGAATCGTTGAGGGAAATGGCGGGACAATTCTTCGACTACGTAGCGACGGTTGTTCCGTCGGCAAGTATCAAAAAGTGCGACGGCCTAGCGACGGGTTTTAACCGTCGCTATTCCGTCGCTAAATAAAGGGCATAGGCTTAAATTGAAATGACGGAGGGAACTTTTCATTCCCCCCAAATTTCATTCTCTCGCCTCTCTATCTCTCTCTCGCGGCGGTCTGCGACCTCACTCTCCTCTTTCTCTCTCTCCCGCGGCGGTGATCGATTACCTTTCCTCTCTCTCTCCTAAAGGTAATCTCTCTCTCTCTCTCTCTCGGTGGTCGTGGGTGTCGTGGGCTGCCGGGGGTGTCGTGGGCTGCGGGGGACCGATTTTGGTAGTGTATGTACATCTCTGTAAGCCTCTCAGTCAACGTACCCACCTTGAATGGCAAAAAGTGGACCGATTTGGTCAACCTGTCTATGATGACCCAAATCGCATCTTTTCCTCCTGGTGTATGTGACAACCCAGATACAAAATCCATCGTGATATGCTCCCACTTCCACTCTGGAATGGGCAATAGCTGCAACAAACCCCCTGGCCTCTGTCTCTCTGCCTTGACCTGATGACAGACTAAGCATCTGGCTACAAAGCGAGCTACCTCCCGCTTCATCCCATACCACTAGACGTGCTCTCTCAGATCTATGTACATCTTTTTGGCACCAGAATGTATAGAGTACTGAGATCTGTGAGCCTCCTACATGACCTGCTCCCTGAGCCCTCCACTAGGCACACACAGCCTGGAACCGTACCTCAAAGTGCCATCCTCTGTAAGAGAAAACTCACCATCCACTAGCCCTGCTCGAACCTACTCCCGGATGTACCGCAGAGCAACATCCTCGAACTGCGTCGACTTGATCCTCTCTATCAAGTCTGACTGAATTTGAAGGCCCCATATCTGCATCTGAACTCCAGGCACAATCACCTCATTCCCCAGGCTCTCCAAGTCTGCCAGCAAGTGACGATCCATAGTTAAACACATGGATGTCGGATACCTTCTCAAGGCATCGGCAACCACGTTGGCCTTCCCTTGGTGATACTGTAGTGAGATATAGAAGTCCTTCATCAGCTCTAGCCACCTGTGCTGTCTCATGTTAAGCTTCTTCTGTGTAAACACATAATTCAAGCTCTTATGATCTGTGAAGATCTCCACCCTCTCTCCATACAAGTAGTGCTTCCATAACTTCAAAGCAAAAAATTACTGCTGCCAGCTCTAAGTCGTGGGTAGGATAGTTCTTTTCATGGGCATGTAACTGCCTGGAAGCATAGGCAATCACCTTCCCATGCTGCTGTAAGACACAACCCAGCCCCTTCCCTGAAGCATCACTGTAGATAGTGAACCCTCCTGAACCTGATGGCAATGTCAGAATCGGAGTTATCGTAAGTTGCTTCTTCAACTCATCAAAAGCAGCCTGATACTCCTCTGACCAAACAAACTCTGCATCATTCCAGGTCAGCCTAGTCAACAGCTCCGTAATCTGGGAGAAATCCTGCATGAACCTCCTGTAATATCCTGCCATCCCCAAGAAGCTCATGATCTCTGCTACTGAACTCGGTGCCGACCAAGCCTCAACTGCTGTGATCTTCTTCGGGTCCACTGAGATCCCATCTCCAGTCACCATATGACCCAAAAAGTCAACTATGTCCAGAAAGAACTCGTACTTCGAGAGCTTGCCATACAGCCTCTCTCTCCTGAGTGTCTCCAGAACCACTCTCTAGTGCTTCTCATGCTCCTCCTCAGTCTTCGAATATACCAGGATATCATCAATGAACACCACCACGAACTTGTCCAAGTACTGGTGGAACACCTTGTTCATCAAGTTCATAAATACTGTCGGTGCATTGGTCAGCCGAAACGGCATAACCAAGAATTCAAACTGCCCATACCGCATCCTGAAAGCAGTCTTCAGAATATCCTCCCTCTTCACCTTCACTTGATGATAACCTGACCTCAGATCAATCTTAGAGAAAACCAGCTCCGCTCAACTGATCAAAGAGATCATCGATCTGTAACAACGGGTATCTGTTCTTGATCGTCAGGTTATTGAGAGCTCTGTAGTCGATACACATCCGTACCGACCCATCCTTCTTGGGTACAAAGAGTACCGGTGTACCCCAAGGCGAAGAACTCGATCAAATGAAGTACTTGTCCTGTAGCTCATCCACCTGCTTCTTCAGTTCTACCAACTCACTGTATTTCACTCGATAGACAAGCTGAGAAATCGGTTCCGTACCGGGAACCAAGTCTATCGAGAACTCAACATCCCTGTCTGGTGGAAGCCCTGGCAACTCCTCCAGAAAGACGTCTATGAACTCTTCAATCAAAGGATGTGGAGCCACCTGCTCCTCAACTGAAGCTCCGCAGAAAAGTCTGCTGTCCTGCTCTGTCTACCGTCGCATGTACTCAAACTCTAGCTCTCCTGGCGCTCCAAACAGAACTCTACCCCCTCAGTAATCTATGCTGGCATGATGCCTGCTCAACTAATCTATACCTAATACGATATCGTAGTTCGGTAGTGGCATCACGAGCAGGCTCACCTCAAACTCTCGGCCTCCCAAAATAACGCTCAGCCCTCTGCAAACATCACTCACGAGCATAACACCACCCAAAACTGTGGGAAGCCCTAGAATCAAATAGAGTGAAAGCTGGAATAGAGTCGAGAAGAACCGAACCTACAATCAACTCCCCAACGGCCTCTGCTCCTCGGTCGCTATGGCGAAAGCTCGTCCCAGATGACCTCCCTGAGCCTGTTGCCGGTGCTGGATGAACCTCTGCTGCTGAGTCTGTAGTGGTCCCCTCTGCTGCCCTGCCGGAGCATTGGCTCCCGCTCCCTGCGCTACCTTGCCTATGAACTGAGCGCACTCCTTCAGCTGGTGATCAGCTGCTCCATAAAGAAGGTACCGGCCCAATCTCTTCCTCCACTCATTCCACCCGTGCCCGACTTCATACAATAAGAATAGCTGGTGGTCTGCAGTCTCGGTGCCTGCTGCTGTACCCTCGGCTGCAGATGCTGCACCTGCTGAAAAGGTGCACGGCCATACTGCTGAAACTGATGTTGATGCACCGGCCTCTGCGGCTGCTGGTGCTACTGTCGAAAGTGCGGCCTCTTGGCCGGTCCTCTGCTACTACTGGCTTTCTGGGTGTCTCATCCCCTCTTGAGCCTCAGCTCAAGATCACCCTCTACGGCTAAGACTTCCACCAAGATCTCCTCGAAAGTAGCGCTGCGGGCACTCTTGGTATATGACTTCACCTCCTTGACCAGTCCCTTTCTGAACCCCCGGGCCTTCGTCGCCTCGGATAACCCCTCGAAAAATTTGCCCAGACGGCAGAACTCTCCAGCATACTCCTCTACGGACTGACTGCCCTGCACTAAGGCATCGAACTGAGTCTCGAGGGCACCTAGCGCTGCATCTGGAAAAAACTTCTCCTTGAACAGCTTCTTGAATATTGCCCAAGTCTGCCCTGGCGTACCAACCCTCGGGTCGGTCTGGTACCAAGTGTAGGCCAAATCCTGCATCATGCTAGGCCACTAGAGCCTGTCCTTGAGTATAGTTGTAGCTTCACCTGTGACTGAGAGGTCTATATATATATAGGTTACAGATGATATTGGCATATGGGATAGGGGTTTGGTTGGTATCTATAGGTCATTGTTGTATAGGGTATTGACATGTTTGGTCCGGTTTTCTATTTTAGTTAAGTTCTCTTTGTATTGAGTTCAGTCATGTTTGATCAACCTTTATAGGCAGTGTGCAGACCCTTCACTAGATACCCTGTTCCCTTGGTTCAGACTTGTACAAGTTGTTCACTGCACTCAATATTTTATCACCTACCATATTACATCATAGATTTCACTAGACCATTGTTCAAACCCCAATTATTGACTCACCAAAATAACCATTAACCCCTTATCATATTCTGCATATCTGGAGAGTTAGTATCATGCATATTAGAGGTCTACACTCATTCTTACCTTCTGTACATGGTGACATACTGCATCTTTTAGCATTTTACTTTATTGAGAGCCTTACAATACCCTTCAGTATAACCTACAGTACCTGTCCTACAGTAGAGTTTAAACTTTTCTTGGGCATGGTTGTTCAGTCATTTAGGACAGCTGTATACATTGGGGATATAATGTGGGTTATTAATAAGAGTTCTCCCTTGATCATCTGTTCTGTCCCTCTTTTATTCTTAGATGCAGATAATACCTGCTTAGCCCATCTGTCCAGATATATGTCCAAACCTTCCCTTTTATTGTTGGTTCAGTTATCCAAAGCCTCTACCTGAGTATTAGTTCAATTTTTCCATATGTATGTGTCCTACCTATCATTGTCCTACATATGATTGTTCTGCATCTTCATGTGCAGCCATGCTATACCACAGTTCTGTCCCAACACAACCTACAGTATTTGACCCCTTTATTGGAGTGATAAGCATGTGGTAGGGAGTATGTGTTGTTAGACCTTGATTAGAGTTTGAGGTGATGAGAGTTAAATATATATAGCTTGTATATATGAATGTATTTTGATTTGGCATGTAGCCTGCACTTATTTGCAGAATACTGCCTATTACATTCCCTGTACACCAGTTTGGTTCACTTCTTTTAGACTACTGTCCTGCATATAGTTTAGTAGGTATTCATTCCAGATAGAGAGGAGGGGCCCATGTTTGATCTAAGGCATATTTCAGTCACCATGTAGGTTTCCTTTCACTTTAACTTTACAAGTGGATCCTAATGACCTGTCCTCCTTGCCTTATAAATTCAGTCTCCTTAGTATCATTTCCTTTTTGCCCACATTGAGGATTCAGACCATTCACCCTTAGCCTAATTTCCAAGCATTTGTTCAATCCCTTATAAGTTTAGTCTACTTTAACCCTTTGATGATCAGTTATATATATATATATATATAGGTGATATACTTAGGATATATATGATGGGTTGTTGTTCTTGAGCTTATGTATATGTGGTATTTAGGATTTGTGTGCTTAGCTTATAGGTATTTAATTATGGATGACTTGATAGGATTGGAAAGTTAAGAGTCAGTCTATTATAGAGTTTTTCTTTTTGCTAAATTCTGGTTGCCAATACCTAGATGGCCAGCATAGGTAAAATCCTAAGAAGTTGACCAGTTGTTGACCAAATGCTTGGATGATGACAAATTGACTAGTTGTTTACCAGTAGTTGACCATTGACTATGTTTGACTTAGTTTGGCTGGAGATAGGATTAGAAGTAGATTGATTGTTGTTTTTTGATCATGTTTGATTATTTAGTAATTTGAGACCTTGTTTGTGTTTAGGTCGGAGACATGGTTTTTCTGAGGATATCTCCGACTCGTGGTACCATACATTTTGGTGGAGGTGGAATCTTAGCCCGTGCTTCATCAGACCTTTCATGATCAACGGAAGAGTCGATAACGTGGCATACAGGCTAGACTTGGCACCTGCACTAGTGGGTGTCCATAACGTATTTCATGTATCACAGTTGAGACAGTATGTAGCTGATCCTAGCAATGTACTTGACTATTCGAAGATTGAGGTGGGACCTACCCTCAATTATTTAGAGCTGCTAGTGGAGATTCTGGATCGCCGAGAGAAAGTACTAAGAAACCAGGTGATACCCTTGGTTCACGTCGCATGGAGGCATTATTTTCCAGGAGAATCTACCTGGGAGCGCGAGGATGAGATGCGCGAGCGATACCCTTATCTTTTTGGACCTTGAGGTATGATTGTCTATCCTTCTCATCAGTTTAGTTTTACCATTAATTTCGAGGATGAAATTATTTTAAGGAGGGTAGATTTGTCACTACCACATTTTAGCTTGAGGGTATTTTGGTCATTTGGTAAAATTTTGAATTTATTTGATTTATTGAATTGGTGATTGATATCCTTGACTTTGACTAGTTGAGACTTTGTAGACTAGCCTAGAAGCTAACCCTAGCAATGTTGACTTAGTAGGCAATGGTGTGACCCTAGTCTAACTTAAGTCAACCTCATTTTAGTCATTAGAAACTAGATTCAATAGGAAGAATTAAGAATAGGTGAAATGACTTGTGACTAAGGAATTTGATTTCCTGACTTATGAACTTAGCCCATGGCCCATAACTAGAAACCCTAACCTAACTAAGCCCATTAATGGCTGGCAACACCTAGGGTTTCCCCCAATTTATAATCTCCTTTCCTTGTTCTTGCCTCTTTTGTGCTCAACCCACTTCTTGAAAGGAAAGGTAAATCCCCAACTTTCCAAATTCATAATAATTCTATTTTAATTCCTTTTTCATCCAAATTTTTTGCAATAGTTTCTAATCACCCTCTATTTGATGTTCATGGAGAGTGATTTTAGTTTTATGCAATTTGGTGGATTTGGCTAGCAACGGGAACTGTTTGATTTGGGGCTTTTTCTTGATCCTTGTAACCTATAGGTGAACCCTTCAAATTTCATTTAATTTCTGTTTTTCTTGCATGGTAGCCTAGATCTAGGTGTCCCCTAGCTATAGTAAAGGTTTGGTGTCGTTTGTAGTAGGTTTCGTGTCCGTATCAGACACGTATCTTTGTCTTCATTAAGGTGTTTGATGAAATGCCACAACCAACTTTTCTTGCTATTTTTGAAAATATTTTTGAATGAATTTCTAGATCTAGGGCTTGTCTTTATATTCGTATCCTTATTTTGTTGTTATGGAGTCGTGTCGTGTCCACACGAGGACACGAACACGCTGCACTGCCCCGCGCACGCTGTCCTGCTACTCGGGGCCTAGTGCTCGCTGTACAGGACACATGGTGGTCTGATTTTTGGCATCAAAGAGGGGGCACTGAGTAACATGTCAGCCCCCAAGCCTCGAATCGAGTCGTGTTATGTCAGACTCGGAATCCGACCCGCACTGGTCGCACATACAGCCAGGCACACGTGTCTTTGGCCACTGATACGTGGTTGGACACGACACGATACACCTTTTGGACTCAGTACAGGGTGTCGATCGTGTATCCTGACATGTGGGCTATACTTGTGCACGACCACGTGTCTCCACGTGGCCTGTGTCGTGTGCTAGACACGTGTGCACGCGTGCATGACACTGTGTCCAGTTTCAGTGTTCGTGTGTGTTTTGGTGTCGTGGATACGGTTGTGTATACTTGGTTGGACACAGACACTATGAGAGACACGTGCACATGTGTGTCTTTGTTTACCAACCAATAATTTTGGTTATTAACTGTATTTTGGTTTTCGAATGAGGTTTTCCCTATTTTTCTGATACAGTGTACACTGTTTACTGATTTTTGAATTTAATATATTTCAAACCAATATTCCCATGATTAATTTGCAATATTGTTTGACCCCTATATGTCTGAGTGATTATATACATGTTAGATTTCATGTTAACAAAGAATTTGGGTTATAGGATTTTCGAATTGGATTGGTTTGAATGTGTTAACTGTTTGGGACTGTTGATTGATTTACCAAACTGTCATTTGTGTGCCATGTTTCCTGAGAATACCCATGCACTACAACTGAGTTTGACACATGGAATGGACTGCTATGAGAACCTATCCACTGTCATGTAAATCTGAGAATCTATTTGACACATTGATTGTTTGCATTGATTTCACTTTCCTGTAAACACACTCCCTATCTAAAACCTGAGAATTCACTGTCATTCAATCATTTCAATTATTACTGTATGCACACACATTCCTGAGTTAACACACTGAACTGTACACTAAGCATTTTATATTACTCATAACTGAACATGTCAATTAACTAACCTAAACCCTCACATGTACCATATATTCACACACACTTTTGTCATGTATCACACACAACACCCTACAGTTTTCACTCATACACCCTATAGCTCTGTACACTTTCATACACATACAAATTAATTTACACCCTCACAAATTGACACATAGCACTGTTTTCTATTTGACACACACATGTTAGTTTGTTCACACACTCATATACACACATTGTCCCACACACATGGATCACAGTTTTCCTATACCCTACACACACATTGATATATACACTAGCCTATGGCATGTATCACACACACATGGTATCACTACACATACACTGATTTCACATTCCTGTCACATACACACACACACATCACTAATTTCACATTCCTGTCACTTATTCACACACAAACATGTTAGTTGGTACACACACACATATGTCTATCTCTCTATATGTAGTATATATGTTAATGGCCTATATGTAAATATATATATTATCTATATGCATAATGTGGTATATATATGTATTATATTATATTAATTTATATATATAATGTGTGGGAATGTGTGATATAGACTATATGGCACATAGCCTATGGGATGTATTCCTATGAGATAGCCTATGTGTATATGGTATGTATACACATGTGGATTGGTGTGTTGGTAGACTGGTATGGCTTTGTATTGATGTGTGCTTGCTAGAATAGGCTGGCTAGGCTTAGTGAGACTTGTTTGGGTTAGGCTTGACCTAGTTGACCTAGTTTGACTAGTATAGTTGACTAGAGTTGACCAAGGTTGATTATAGCCTAGATTGACCCCAAACATCATGTAGATGCATTGTAGTAGTCTATTTTACTATTTTAGACATGTATTGACTTGTACTTTTCTATAGAAGACAGACACCACTCCTCGGACAGTATATTCTTTTCAGATATTTAGGATACCAGGCGAGTACATTCTCTGATCATTTTATATCTTGTTTAGGATTATATTTCCTGCTTTAGATTACTTTACTTGATGCTGACATGTTGGTATCACGGATTAGTACTATATGGATCCCTTCATGAGATGTTATCCCCCTCGGGAGCATCAAATACTCATGTTTCGTGTGTTTCACTTACATCATGTATCTCATGCTTCTATTATCATGAATCTTCATGTATCAGCTTGTGATTCCTGTACTCTCATGAATCACAGAGCCTTCACGAATCTATTCATGAATCACTCTTGAATCACCCTTTATGGGCCAGTAGTATAGTTATGAATCTTAACGTAACTTGACTGGATCCTTGTGTATTGATTGGGGTTGGGGAGTAGAAATTGAACATGTGAATAATTCCAAAGTAGTATAGTCATGAATCACCTCTTTAGTATAGTCATGAATCACCATCCAGCTGTTCACATGTTCATCTTGTACTCCGAATCACTAGCACTGATAAGTTCTCTTATATATTGTAGCTATTTACTTACAGTCTCTTTTTATATCATGATGTTCTTCAGTTTCATGTATCTTACTCTCTAGCATGTTTATATTTCTTAACCTGTTATGATTTGTTGAGATGTATTGTGCTCGCTCCTGTCCTGACTGGACCTGTTAAAATTATTACAGAGGACGAGGATGAGGCTCTGGTGTCTACCTATTATGGTGCAGCTATAGACAACACCTGTGACTTGGACCCACTTGCAGTAGAGGATCTGCCACTAGTGGTTTAGACTGCTAGCTTGGACTCTTACCTTGTCTTTCTCATTGATACATTATTGTATATATTGGGAGTTTGTTTTATCTGGATGTTTGTGGAGATGTTATCATAGACACTTAGACTCCTATCTATTGTATCTCTTGTGAGGATTCGTTTATATCTATCTATCTATCTATCTTATCGTATTCTACCTTAGATGTGATTGAGACTGTATTCTGCTATGTCACCTCCATTCGGAGTGTATATACTGTACAGTTACCTTATATTGTTAGATGATTGACCTAGGACACCGTTCTACCGCCGACACTGCAGCGTAGGTTAGACGTACCCACTTCTCGTACCCTTACATTAGGGTGCGGGTCGTGATAACACATTAGTTCATATGAGTTCAGTCACAGACACACATCCATTGCATTAATTTTAGTTTCTGTATACACACACATTGACACTCTCCACTAATCTGAGATTATTACACACTGATCACCCTAGTAGCTAGCCCTGTCACATTGGCAGTACTTGTATTCTGAGAGCTCACATACATACACTCATTCACATATTGCACTACTATAAAATCTGAGAACCCTATCTCCTAACCGTCATAGACACACACACACATACATTGCCTATACACTAAGCATTTCATATTACTCATAACTGAACATGTCAATTAACTAACCTAAACCCTCACATGTACCATATATTCACACACACTTTTGGTATGTATCACACACAACACCCTACAGTTTTCACTCATACACCCTATAGCTCTGTACACTTTCATACACACACACACACATTAATTTACACCCTTACACATTGACACGTAACATTGTTTTATATTTGACACACACATGCTAGTTTGTTCACACACTCATATACACACATTGTCCCACACACATGGATCACAGTTTTCCTATACCCTATACACATTGATATATACACTATCCTATGGCATGTATCACACACACATGGTATCACTACACACACACTGATTTCACATTCCTGTCACATATACATACACACACATCACTGATTTCATATTCCTGTCATTTATTCACACACACACACATGTTAGTTGGTAAACACACACACACACATGTCTATCTCTCTATATGTAGTATATATGTTAATGGCCTATATGTAAATATATATATTATCTATATGCATAATGTGGTATATATATGTATGATATTATATTAATTTATATATATAATGTGTGGGAATGTGTGATATAGACTATATGGCACATAGCCTATGGGATGTATTCCTATGAGATAGCCTATGTGTATATGGTAAGTATACACATGTGGATTGGTGTGTTGGTAGACTGGTATGGCTTTGTATTGATGTGTGCTTGCTAGAATAGGCTGGCTAGGCTTAGTGAGACTTGTTTGGGTTAGGCTTGACCTAGTTGACCTAGTTTGACTAGTGTAGTTGACTAGAGTTGACCAAGGTTGACTTTAGCCTAGATTGATCCCAAACATCATGTAGATGCATTATAGCTGTCTATTTTACTATTTTAGATATGTAGTGACTTGTACTGTTCTATAGGAGACAGACACCACTCCTCGGACATTATATTCTCTTCAGATATTCAGGATACCAGGCGAGTACATTCTCTGATAGTAGTTCCTTGTCTTTCTCATTGATACATTATTGTATATATTAGGAGTTTATTTTATCTGGATGTTTGTGGAGATGTTATCATAGACACTTAGACTCATATCTATTGTATCTCTTGTGAGGATTCGTTTATATTTATCTATCTTATCGTATTCTACCTTAGATGTGATTGAGACTGTATTCTGCTATGTCACCTCCATTTGGAGTGTATATACTTTACAGGTACCTTATATTGTTAGATGATTGACCTATGATAGCTTTCTACCGTCGATACTGTGGCATAGGCTGGACGTACCCACTTCTCGTGCCCTTACATTAGGGTACGGGTCGTGACATGATGTGAAGTCATCACCAGTCTGTGCCTCCTGCTGGTGCAGGATTGTAGCTGCGCTTCTGATTTGAAGAAGCTGGTTTTGAATTCTTCTTTAAAAGCAATTAATAACAGCTCTTTAAGGAACGACTCCCTCTTAATTGCCACCGTTACTTAGGGAACATCAAGGGGTCTTTTAATGGTCTAAGACTTAGTCGAATGAACCTATTTAATGATGTTCATCGTGCTCGGTCCTAGGTTCATCCTATTAATGTGGGAATCTTGACCAACGGCCCCGTGGCCTATGTCTTGGACCACTCTCGCCCTATATAAAGGGAGAGTTTCTTTCGAAGAGTTATGCCTTCCTCTTTTTGTCCTTCAACACCATGCTGGATCCAGACTTAGCTTCGAGCGGCTGTTGGCCTTACCTACGTCAGATTTTGGTTGAGGATCCCTTTGTTCAAAGGAGCTGCGCCTTCATAGAAGAACTGCTTATGAGCTTCGGGATGTGCTGGAATGCTTTTCATAGGGAGTTCGAATCTGAGCGACATCTTGGAGGTCTTGACGACCGAATTCGGTCTGGTTGCCAACATAAAGTACCGCAGGTTGTGCTCTGCCCTGCTCATTGGCGGCTGCATGCTTTTTTTAGGCTGGAAGAGCCTCCGAAGCTGATGCACTTTTGAGAAGGGCCTCCTGTCGTGCTATGGACTGATTTCTCGCTTGGGCCAATAGCTGCTTTAGGAAGAGCTGCGCTTCTGAGGAAGGGGTATTGTGGTGGCAGACTTTGAAGGCAATTGTATTCACATCTTCTATCTGCAGTCCCTCCTCTCATGATGATTACACTGTGAATATAAGCCCCAACATGGATCCGTAGGAGTTTTTAGTTCAGCACATGTAATCACAAAGACCTTGTAACAGATCCTTATGTAATAGACTCTTGTAGCCATGATTTAATTAAAAGAACTTTTCTTGAACTTTTTATCTATTTTTTGTGAGTTTGTTTTTTCTATTGGCGTGCTTGACCGCATGCACTTCTGTGAAGCTGGGTTGGTAATGAGGGCACAAACCTATGCCGTTCGTCATCTGCGCTTTTGTGAAGATGGGTGGGTAGCGAGAGTACCCACCTGTGCCTTGTTTCATCCTGTACTTTTTTATGCTTCTACAAACATGTAGCTCAATACCTGAACTAACCCAATACAATCCTTCTCTCCATCCCAATCACATTTCCAACATGAACCCTCTCTAAATCACTCCTAACATACTTAAAACACATACACAGTCAACACTTAACTTCTAATACAAGGACAGATGGCAGAATGGAAACAAAGGATATGAGCTAATGCATGCAGAATCTGAACAGTGAAGTGAATGCAATACAAGGGAAGTGTTTGTGACAGATGAATACAGATAAGTGAATGTAGTGTCAAACTATGAGTGTCAAAAGTGTATGTAACCATGTGCGTGTATGGCATAGCAATGCAACATGTCAAGTGAGTGTGAGTGAAAGTAAAATGTGTCAAGTGAATGAGTGTAGTAGGTGTTAAATGAGTGTACAAGAGTAAATACAGTAAAGAAAGTGTTCGAGTGCAATGCAATGAGTGTGAGTGTATGCAACCATGTGTGTGACAGAGCAATATGCATCAGAGAAGTATGTGTGTGCGTGTGTGTGCAGTTGTTACCTTGGTGTTCAGATGCTAGGCTAAGCTAGAATGTGTTTAGACAGATGAGTGTGTGTGTGTGTATGTGATACAATGCAGTTGTGTCAGGAAAGTGTTTGCAGATGGCAGTTTCAAATGGTGTCAGGATACAAGGAATGTAAGGAATTCGAATGTGATGTGAAATAGACAGTGAATGAATGTGCAGTTGTCAATTTAGCTCGTACAATGTGTGCCTATATTGAAGTGTCCATGCAGTGAATGGGAATAAGTGTCAAGTGCAGCTACTAGGATGATTTGGGATATGAAGTCATGTATGCAGATGGCAGAACAGTAAGTGAATGTAGGAAGCTCGACTACACAGATCGAGATCTGTAGGTCAAGCCAAGGCTCGAGCTGGCCATTACTCGAAGCCCCAAGCCCAAGACTTGATGTCAGTCACCTGGCCAACTCTAAACAGTGGATAGGATGTGAAACTAAGGCGTGTCGAGGGAGAACAAGGTCCATAGTAGCAGGGCATGCTACTGTTTATAGTGTGTCTTGGCCGCGTGTCCCTGTGTCCAAAATTACCTAAAAAACCACATCGATTTCAATTCAGTCCAATACATATGTAATCTACGGCACGTTAGCATCCCAAATATGTAATTACTTCAGAAATTGGAGATCAAAACATTCTATGGGGCATTTCGTCGAACACGTAAGATATGTATCCGATATTCTTCCGATATGCACCCCAAATGGGTTTGAATTTAAACCAAATCTACCTAATGATTGGGGGACCCTAAATGGATGCATCTATGGAAAGAAAACAATTTAAAAAGGTTTAGAATCTCTTACCAATTGGGAGTTGGTATCCCAATAAAAATCCCTAGAACAGATCTCCCACCAAGCTCCAATGGCCAAATTGCTTCAAATCCTTCCGAGCTAGCCAATAGAGACTTCCTCTCTTCAAGAGGAAAAGAATGCAATTGGTTTGGGTGAATTTGGAGTTGATTTGAGGAATGGAGGCAAATTGGGGAAGAACACCAAAACTAGGGTTAGAGTTTCAATGAAAGGGGAAGAAAGGGCTAATGATGACTATATATAGCAAGAGGGGGCTACTCTAGGCTATTATTGTAATGCCCCGCTCCACGTGAGGCATTTGGTTGGCTTGTTGGATGGGATCAGAATGTTGGACCGTAACTTGTGTTGGAGATCAAGAGAGTTGAGACTGATGTAGTCTCTCTTAGCTGGCTAGACAGACTAAGTGTTGGAACGTGGCTCGCTGGTTGAGCTACGCTTAGGGGGAATGTGTGCAACCAGAATAAGAAGACCCTTTTGTGCAGGCAAGTGGAACTGTCCTCCTTCCTCCTTATTCCTGTATGCTTAATAAAGGAATAACGTGATACTATAAATTATCCCTAAATGTTCCATGTCTTAGTTGCTGAATAATAGAGATGCCTATGTTGAGAATTATTGAAATGAATAAGACATGAATATTGAACTGCTGATTGAATCACACTCGAACTGCTAATGTAACTTGATGCCTGAGAATGAATTGATAATGTCCCTTATGCTTAATCTTGATGAAATGAATGAATCACTGGAGTAATCGAGATGTTGCATAAATGGGACACGAGAAAAGAACTGGCTATGCTATTAACACAATGAATTGAATGAGACTCTTGAATCATGTACTCTCTGTATAACTGTTATAAAGTAATGAGATGATGCCTATTTTTGTATAAGCAATGAAATGAATAATAATTGTCCCAATGAAACGAAGGAAAAAGTTGTTTGTCCCTTTGAAATGAATGAAATGTTATTGGTTCTTCATTGAGAGGAATGTTATGAGAAATGTGTAATAAATCAATGAATGGAGAATGATGAGGCTTGGGATCATGGAGATCACCAAGTAGAATGATGGTAATGATTAGTCCTTGAACACGGCTCGGGTTTGAGATGAGATGTTGAAATGTTGGCTCTGCTTACTTTCAGTTGCTTTACCATGCATTTGTGTTATCGAGTCGACACGCATTCGCATGGTCATGGACGTACTTGTACAAGTCTGACTAAGTTTCTTCGAACGGTACCTGGGGTACCAGGACCGATTCGACCCGGGAGGAAACATTGGTCGTGCTATGGTGGCATGAGGTATTACGGGACATTTGGCTAGGCTTGCAACCTACCCTGGAATGGTGCGTCGTAATACCCGTTGGAAAGTCTTTTCTGGTACAGTTTTACCAACGACCATGTAGTCAGGATGCATGCTAACGAATGTTTTGTGCAGATAGAGTAAGTATATCATATTATCCTGTATTTTTATGCAGGTAAGAGGGAGTTGGCTGTCGGTAAGAAATTACTTAAATGTGATATACTCAATATATGTGTTGGTTTAACTTGCGTGCTTAACGTGCCAAATAAATGATGCTATGCGTAGTCCTTCAATATGAGAATCTGCTTAACATGTTAAATTCAGTATGCTAGAAAGATGCCTTGCTATGAACATTGCTCAAACATAACATACATGCTAAGTGATGCTTGAAGTGAGAATTGTCATAACATGTTTAAGATGTTAATGTTAACGATGCCTCAATGATGCCTTTTCATGATAATACCTAGTATGCCTTAATGATGCCTTCACATGAATGCTACCAAGAATATGTTTACATGCTTCACTCTGATTATTGCCCATGAACTGTAAACTGATGCTAGGCCCCAAGTAGAAAGATTATTCTATTAAATGCCTTGCTAAAATTGACCAGTTAGTGTTGGTTTAGGCGAGTGGGTTGGATTCTGCTCGACTGTACATAGATGATGTGTCGACCCACATTTTTGTGGGCAGGTGCTCAGGCTTGGGATGTTCTGCACACGAAGATTGGCTTGATCGGTCCCGCGGTATCGAAGATTTGTTGGGCATACAGAAGCTCTCCTTGTACAAGATGATGTCTTCTGTTTATAAAGGGCATAATGTATTGAACATTGTAATCAGTTGTACTAGTTAGTTGTAACCAAGTCGGTATATCGAGTTGTAATTCAATGTATCCAAGTATCAAATGTAAGCTGTATAGCATTGTTCAGTTGGCTTTCAATGTAAAGTGAGATTGGTTGTCAACATTGTACTTCAATACAAGTCTTGTACTCTTCTTCAATTATCAATAAAGAGAATAAAGTTTTATATATCTCCGTGTGACTTCAAGTTATCCTTTTTTCTCCGCTGCTATAATGAAGTGATGTACTTCTATTCAATAAGAAATATTATCCTCATTAACTTTAATTTGTCTGCTTCTACTGCTGCGATGTGTTCCTATTTGGATATTATCACTTATGTACCATCTTTGCCTTGTACAAGTACAATACCAGACTTGTACGGCATCACGCCCAAGCGAGGACGATCGATTCCAATAGATAAAATATGTAAATAAATGACTCTACGAATCGGGGCGTGATAAATTGGTATCAGAGCATGGCTTTACGTCCTTGATCTCTTCTTTGATTCGTTTCAAATCAAAGTTGCATCGACGATTAACCAAAGTTGCTTCTACGATCACTCAACGTAGCTTCCGTGATTAAATCAGATATTGCTTTCGCGATTATGCTGTTGTTGTTCGGTAATCATCCTATGTTGTTGGTGTCTGAAAGTTCGCTGACCCTCTTGGCCACTCGCTGGATGTTCCATACAATAAGTCTATATACATTGTGATGCCCTGAATGAATGATTGTTGTTGGTTTGGACATAAATAACCTAACAATGACTCGATGCCGTAGTATTCTATGTTGTGAATGTTGTTTGGAATGTGGGAATAAAGAAAGATGTGGCTATGTAGGCTATAACAAGTTGGGAATTGCATATGATGTTGGAAAAGAATTGGGAACGAAACCATGGATGGATGAGTTCAACAGAATTGCTGAGTTGACTCATGTATATTACCCTGAAAATTTGAGACCCTAAGAATGTTGGCTTGTGGTTTGAGACCCTGAGATGTTGGCTATGTGTTGTGATCATTATAGATCATGAATGTCCGAAATAGATTTGAGTTGGTATTATTTAAGGTTGGCTTCGTTTCTGAGTAGTATATTGCCTCTACCACCTCAGAACTAGATGTATCTTGACCCTTTCCATAGGGTAGCAATGAGACTATCTATGGGTACTGGGTAGTACCGAGATATAGCTGGGAGTCTTGTATTGTTGCTAGATGACTCGAGTGTCCCTTGACGGTGATGTTATATTGGGTAGCAAGATTGTCAAAAAATTTAACCGGTAGCTTGGTTAGAAATTGTTTAGTCGAGTGATGACTCAGACTAGTAAGACAGTTAGTATGCTATGGGTAAATGGATATGGCTAGAGAATGTTGTGGCTTAGAATATCTGAATGTTGATTTCGAATGGTTGGATGCAAATCATATGTGGCTAATACAAAGTTGATTGCTAAGCTGGAAGTTTTGGAAAAGTTGTCGGTGACCAAAGGAATATTAGAAATCTGTGCCTTGACCCTACGGTGTAATAGATGTCAATCCATCATAATCACCAAAGGATAGTCATTGCATATGTGCATGTATGCTGAGGAATTGAATTGTACCAGAAAAGTAACAAGTAGCAAATCGGAATATTTGTGTTGAATAGGGAATGGTTAATTGATGCATGAATTGTCGGATTGAATAGAATAAACTACTCGACCCTTGCTGCATGAGATTTAAGAATGTCCGTATGAGATTTTGATGGTTGGAAAATGAATGAGATTTATAATCACGAAATATGTTGGATAGTGTCGGTAGATGGTGTGAGGTATAGTTGGTCGTCAGTTGGGATATAGATTGTTGGCTTATGACATAGTGGTGTGACTCTATCATACAGATCGAATAGTATGATTCCATAGTTATGTTAAGACTATCAGAATCAATGACCCTTGAATAGTTAGCCTTGGCTTACGGGTTCGTGTGAGTACAAAAGATTGGAATAGAAATTGGATTGTTGGGAATTTACTTGATGGATTATTAGAACGTTGAGAATCATATGTCGGGTTGGGATTGACTGTAATGTTGATAGATCGATCTTACTCGATCGTTGGGTAAGTCTAAGAATGAGCCACTGTGGGAATTTTTTTCCTTGAGGAAGACCCTGGATAGATAGACTTGACCCTAGCGACCAGTTGATGACTTACCAGTTGTTGGCATAGCCAACAATGGCAAATAATTATTCAGACTGAGTGGATACCTATAGGTTTGGGTAGAGTCCCTTAGGACTGTCGGTTACTTGTTGGCCTTGAGAATAAGAAACTAGCATGATCCCTAGTAGCCGTCCACTCTAGGGGAGTCACCTGAATGATTAGGTTTAGGTTTCGGTATAGCTAACAATAGAGACTTGACCGAATAATAGGGTGACCTGTGGCGACCGTAGGATAACCTTTTGGTATTGAACGAGAGATGGTGATGAGTATAACCTAAGGATGATATGTTATATATATATGCTTCAATATGAACCTTAGAGATGTTTGACCCTTCAGGATTATGTGTCGGCCTATAGCAGGAATGTTGGATCGGTATCTATAGTCGGGTAGCTGGGTTAACCTTGACTGTTGCATACAATTGTACCCTTGGCTTGGGTAATCGATAGTGGGTGACGTCGGATTGTGTTTTGTAGAAAAGATGAATTGCCTCGGTGAGAAATATTGTTGGATTTGGGAAGGAATATGATTGCATGTTGTAAACTCTTGATATGATTGGCTCTAAGATTAGACCCTTGATCGAATGTTAGAAATATTATGCCCGGATAGAGAGCTTAACCAAGTTGTCCCTGATGTTAAGTGTTGTGGCCTGGAAGATAGTGATTGTGGCAAGTGAATAAAGTGATAAGTCAATTGAAAGGATGCTAAGTCGGATTTGGGAAAGAGAGTTGTATCGTGGCTGATCGAATCGCGCTATCATAGAAGTTGGCTGAAGTACATATGTTTTGGGGACGCCTAAAATATGTGTATGGATCCAGCCGAAGTGATAGGTTGCGACTGAGATAACATTATGGGGAGAATTTATCGCACTAGCGCAGACTTTGGCTGAAATACATATATTTTGGGGACGCCTGAAATATGTGTATGGATCCAAACGAAGTGATATGTTGCGACCAAGACAAAATTGCAAGAAAAATGTTGGTAAATCAATGAGAAGTTGCAAGTATTGAAAAAGAGATAGACAGAACGAATCGTTGATGGATTTAAATGGTACAATTGGATAGCTATTTTGAGATGACCGAGTGTACTGAAATAAATATTGAATTGAAGCTGAATGAGTAACTTGTCATGACTAAGTGAATTAGTTTGATGAGTTGTTCGCTTAAGTTTCGAGGACGAAATTTTTTTTGAGTGGTATATTATGTAATGCCCCACTCCGCGTGAGGCATTTGGTTGTCTTGTTGGATGGGATCAGAATGTTGGACCGTGACTTGTGTTGGAGATCAAGAGAGTTGAGACTGATGCAGTCTCTCTTAGCTGGCTAGACGAACTAAGTGTTGGAACGTGGCTCGCTGGTGGAGCTACGCTTAGGGAGAATGTGTGCAACCAGAATAAGAAGACCCTTTTGTGCAGGCAAGTAGAACTGTCCTCCTTCCTCCTTATTCCTGCATGCTTAATAAATGGAATAACATGATACTATGAATTGTCCCTAAATGTTCCATGTCTTAGTTGCTGAATAATAGAGATGCCTATGTTGAGAATTATTGAAATGAATAAGACATGAATATTGAACTGTTGATTGAATAACACTCGAACTGCTAATGTAACTTGATGCCTGATAATGAATTGATAATGTCCTTTATGCTTATTCTTGATGAAATGAATGAATCACTGGAGTAATCAAGATGTTGCGTGAATGAGACACGAGAAAAGAACTGGCTATGCTATTAACACAATGAATTGAATGAGACTCTTGAATCATGTACTCTCTGTATAACTGTTGTAAAGTAATGAGATAATGTCTGTTTTTGTATAAGCAATGAAATGAATAATAATTGTCCCAATGAAACGAAGGAAAAAGTTGCTTGTCCCTTTGAAATGAATGAAATGTTATTGGTTCCTCATTGAGAGGAATGTTATGAGAAATGTGCAATGAATCAATGAATGGAGAATGATGAGGCTTGGGATCATGGAGATCACCAAGTAGAATCATGGTAATGATTAGTCGTTGAACACGGCTCGGGTTTGAGATGAGATGTTGAACTGTTGGCTCTGCTTACTTTCAGTTGCTTTACCATGCATTTGTGTTATCGAGTTGACACGCATTCGCATGGTCATGGACGTACTTGTACAAGTCTGACTAAGTTTCTTCGAACGGTACCTGGGGCACCGGAACCGATTCGACCCGGGAGGAAACATTGGCCGTACTATGGTGGTACGAGGTATTATGGGACATTCGGCTAGGCTTGCAACCTACCCTGGAATGGTGCGTCGTAATACCCGTTGGAAAGTCCTTTATGGTGCAGTTTCACCAACGACCATGTAGTCAGGAAGCATGCTAACGAATGTTTTGTGCAGACAGAGTAAGTATATCATATTATCCTATATTTTTATGAAGGTAAGAGGGAGTTGGCTGTCGGTATGAAATCACTTAAATGTGATATACTCAATATAAGTGTTGGTTTAACTTGCGTGCTTAACGTGCCAAACAAATAATGCTACGCGTAGTCTTTCAATATGAGAACCTGCTTAACATGTTAAATTCAGTATGCTAGAAAGGTGCCTTGCTATGAACATTGCTCAAACATAACATACATGCTAAGTGATGCTTGAAGTGAGAATTGTCATAACATGTTTAAGATGTTAATGTTAACGATGCCTCAATGATGCCTTTTCGTGATAACACCTAGTATGCCTTAATGATGCCTTTACATGAATGCTACTAAGAATATGTTTACATGCTTCACTCTGATTATTGCCCATGAACTGTAAAATGATGCTAGGCCCCAAGTAGAAAGATCATTCTATTAAATGCCTTGCTAAAATTGACCAGTTAGTGTTGGTTTAGGCGAGTGTGTTGGATTCTGCTCGCCAGTACATAGATGATGTGCTGACGCACATTTTTGTGGGCAGGTGCTCAGGCTTGGGATCTTCTGCACATGAAGATTGGCTTGACCGGTCCCGCGGGATCGAAGATTTGTTGGGCATACAGAAGCTCTCCTTGTACAAGATGATGTCTTCTGTTTATAAAGGGCATAATATATGGAACATTGTAATCAGTTGTACTAGTGAGTTGTAAGCCAAGTTGTATATCGAGTTGTAATCCAATGTATCCAAGTATCAAATATAAGCTGTATAGCATTGTTCAGTTGGCTTTCAATGTAAAGTGAGATTGGTTGTCAATATTGTACTTTAATATAGGTCTTGTACTCTTCTTCAATTATCAATAAAGAGAATAAAGTTCTATATATCTCTGTGTGACTTCAAGTTATCCTTTTTTCTCCTCTGCTATAAAGAAGTGATGTACTTCTATTCAATAAGAAAGATTGTCCTCATTAACTTCAATTTGTCTGCTTCTGCCGCTGCGATGTGTTCCTATTTGAAGATTATCACTTATGTACCATCTTTGCCTTGTACAAGTGCAATACCAGACTTGTACGGCATTACGCCCAAGCGAGGACGGTCGATTCCAAGAGATAAAATATGTGAATAAATGACTCTACGAATCGTGGCATGACAGTTATAGCCTTCCACCTTGGTTGGGCTAGGGTTTGGTTGGCTACAATGGCTAAAGTTCTCTTCTAATGTGTCATTTCAAGCCTTTTAAGGAAAGCCCCAAAGGTGGCTTATTAATTCAAGTCACAACTATCCTCAATTAGTCATTCTAACATAATTAGAGTCCTACTAACTAGTCTAAGTCCATTAGTTAGGTCTCCATGGTCATGTTTAGTCTCTTGGCAAAGTAGTTCTAAGGTTTAACTAGCTAATGACACAAACACAATACATTAAATAAAATAATATTAAATAATCAAAAATTCACCAATTGATATCACTAACATGATTTAATCCATTATTTAATAACCAAAACAATCAAATTTATAAAAGTTCAAAATTACCGTTATTTTAGAAAAGTGGTGTCACCATCCGCTCCTGAATAATCGAACACGAGTCGGACACGCCCAGCCTACGTTAGAAGACTCAACGTAGTAATCTATACCAAGCTAGAGAAACTAACAAGTCAATATGAATAAGTACAAATCACAGCATCTATAAATGATCCCAGAAAGATCACCATAATCCACAAGTCCATATAACGTAATGGTACCAGAGTCAACAAGAATTAAATATGCTATGAACACTAAAACCATATCTAGGAGTAAGGCTAAACAATCTAAACCTGAATCCTCTAGCTAAGTCATGTCTCCATCCTGCTCAGCTAAGATCCTGGGCTCTGGCCCATACGGTAGAACAATATCCAACAAGTACACCTGCAACATATCCAGTCAGGAACAGAGCAAAGTACAATTCTAGGTAATGAACAAGAACATCATGATATGAAAAGAAGTACATGAGAATATGAAATATAAAGTACAGGAAAAGAACATAAAAGTAGAGGAATGAAAAATACAGGTAATTGTCACGACCCGCACCCACCGTGAGGGTACGAGTATGTAACAGCGCCCAGCCTACGCCGCAGTATCGGCGGTAGAACGCTGTTCTAGGTCATGAACTATAACTACATATAAGGTACATGTACAGTATAAACACTCTGAATGGAGGTGACAGAGCAGAATACAGTCTCAATCACATCTAAAGGTAGAATATAGCACGATGGAAAATATAGAGAAATCCTCAACTGAGGTACAGCAGAATGAAATAACATAAGTCTCAACAACTACCAGTCTCAACATCTCTAAAATATACGACTCTGAAATCAAGGACAACAACTAAACATAAAAAGAAAAAATAGTCTAAGCTATCTATACTAAGCAAGGTATCGTCCTCAGCAGCTGCCTGAACCTTCCCAGGGGTCCAGGTCGCGAGTGTCATCTAGACAAGCTCCATAGTAAGGGGTGCAGGGTTCCTCATCATCCTCTGTAAAATTTTCAACAGGTCCAGTCAGGACGGAAGTGAGCACAATACATCTCACGCAGATCATAACAGGTTAGAGAATATAAACATGCAAGAGAGTACGATACATGAAACTGAAGGAAAGTACATGATGTAAACAGAGAGAGAACTGTAATAGAAATATCTACTATAAGTAGAGAGCTACCAGTGACTAGTGATTTAGAGTACAAAGTCGACATATGAACGGCTTAATTTGCACATGACTATACTAAAGAGGCGTACATGGCTATACTACTTTGGAATTGTTCACATGACTATTTATACTCCCCCATACCCCAATCAATACACATGGATCCAGATAAGTTATGTTACGTACATGGTTTTCACATGAAGCCCATAAATGGGTGCACATGAAGTATACATGAGAGCTCATAAATGAGTGCACATGAAGTATAGGTTATACATGAGATACATGGGAAACATGACCGAACATGAGAGCACATGAGAGTACACGAGCACGCATGAACGAGCATGAAGCACATGAGAAACATGAATAACATGAGAGCGAAGAATACTTGATGTACATGAAACACATGACATGATGTATCGATGCTCCCGAGGAGGATAACATCTCAATCTAGGGATCACCAATCCGTGATAATATCGTGACAGCATCAAATAAGGTAAACTAGAGCAGGAATATAATTCTAAGCAAGTTATGAAATGATAAGAGTATGTACTCGCCTGGTATCTGAATAGCTGTGAGAATATACTGTCCGAGATGAGGTATCTGACTCCTATTTAGAGCAACACAAGTCAAGACATATACGTGGGATGGTAAATGAAATGTACAATGCATCTGCATGCTGTCTAGGTCAAACTAGACTAAAGTCAACTCTTGGTCAACTCTAGCCAACTGCACTAGTCAAACTAGGTCAACCTAACCCAGACAAGTCTTACTAGGCCTAACCAAGACTAGGCTAGCACTCACATACCATCACAAGGCAATGTGAACCACAACAATGCATAATATAAAATAGATACAATATATAAATACATATCTTCACACATACATTCATATTCATATTACATACATATTTATATATATAGGCATATGTTACATCATTCATATTTACATAGTTACATAGATATATACATTCATGCACATTTACATATATACTTTTATACATTATATATGTTAACATTCATTACAATGCATTATATTTTACTTATACCTTTGATTGATTCATTCATTCATATATGACATTCATTCATTCATATTACATACTTACATGCATCTATACATTATATACATTGTATACAACATGTAAAAATAGGAGAGGGAAAAAGGGGGAAAAACTGAAATGGAAAGGAAAGGGAAGGAAAATATAAGGAAAAGGGAAAACAGTGGACATATACATGCTTGCATCATATATTCTACATTACCATACATGCTATCATTATATATTGCATTATATTATTTATATAATATCATTCATATCTATCGTTACATGTACACCTTGCATTCATATCTAGCATTCATTATATACTTTCATGCATACATTGTATATCATTCTTTCATTCATGCATTTATGCATTGCTTACATACATTATATTAATTGCATTCCTACATGCTTGCATTCAACAATATATATACATTAATGTAAAGAGGATATATATCATATATATCATTTCATTCATCTAACATATCATATATTACATACTCTATATTTATTTAATATCCATACTACATAGGCTAATAGGTTACACAAAATACATATATCGTATAGTCACTCTTCTACTTAAAACCAATACTGTACCAATTGGGGCTCTACTAAATTCTAGGATTAAAGTATGTTGTAGCCCTTCGTGTTAGCTTTCCGAAACTTCAAACGGATCGTATTTTTGTGTCCGAAAGCTTCCGAAATCGTGAAAATACCGAAACACATTTGTCTTTCGTACAGCTGACACTCAAATAGTTCTACAGAAAGTTACAGAAAGAATTTGGCTTATTAAAATATATATTTGGAAAGCTAACTTCGATACGGTTCTTTTAAAAAAACGGGAGATAAAACGGAGTTCTAAGCTAAAAGTTATGATATTTCTAAGTTGCTTTGGTTAATAAAAACGTGGATGAATATTATGACGAATTTGAGTTGTTTTGGACAAAAGAACACATCTAGGCCAAGATACTTGGATACAAACATAGGTATCCAAATGAAACTCATTCTAACCATCCTAACTAAGATCAATCCACTCTCTAACCATTCTAAAACTGAATTTAAATATCTATTTAAACTATTATCATACATACAAACACATGGGGTGTCCTAATTTGGGATCTATCAAGTAGGACACAAGACACATATCTAAAATCCTCAAGAGGGCTCCAAATGGCCTCAAATTTGAATCTAAATGGGACACATGCATGAGGATAGATCATACGGATTCATAACTAATTTATATGCAAAGGAAATCGATTTAGAGGATGGGTTTTACCTATTATGAGTGGAATCCCAATGAAATCCTTTAGGACACGGCTCCGATACGAAGATCCCTCAAAGTGGACACTCCTCCTTGCACTCCTCTTCCAATCCTTGGTAGCACCCTTCCCTTGGAGAATGGGAATGATTGAGGGAAGGCTTGGTGAAGGAATGATTTGATTTGGAGATCAAATCAATAGGAAGGCTCTCTAAAATTAGGGAAGAACAAAAGGAAAATAAAAGAGGCAAGATTGTAATGAATAAAATGATTCATTCTCCCCTAAAGGTGGCTGCCATAAAGAGTCCATTAGGGCTAATGGAAAATGTCCTAATTGCCCCTCTCTAGTCTCATATGGTTAAGTCTAGACTAGGTTCAAGTTTGGGGTCAAAATGATCTAGTTTTGAGTCTCTAACTTAACCATTCTAACATGATAAAAATTAGTTTAATTAACTAACTTAAATGTTGAGTTTTGTGGGCCAAGCTTAACTTAATATTGGGTCCCATCTAGAGTTTAAGCTACGCGGGTCACAATACAAGTCGGAACGAGACGAAAATCAAACCCGACTAAACAAATCCAATAAAAATAATATTAAAAATATAAAATTTTCCCAAAATATTAAAATATGAAAAATGACCAAAATTATAATACATCAATTTAAATATTATTAAAATAATCTAAAATTCACCAATTAATCAAAATCCTAAATAATTCAAAAGTCACAAAATGACCAAAATACCCTTAGCCTAAAAAGTTGTAAATAGTCATTCTAATCACATGGTTAGGTCCCCATGGTCATGGTTAGTCTCTAGGCTCAACAGTTCTAGGGTTCACTAGCTAACACATCAAAATTATAATTTACCAATTTTAAATAGTATTAAATTAATTAAAACTTCCCATAAATCATAAATCTATTTATTAAATAATAAACTTTTACAAAAGTTCAAAATTACTCTCATTTTAGAAAAGTGGGTGTTACAAGTCTACCCTCCTTAGAAAATTTTGTCCTCGAAATTAAGATGGTCGTACTTCTTCTAGAGTCTCGTCCCCAACAATCAAAGTCTCAGAACTTACCTAAATCATACAATTTAAAAGAATGACATACAGGGTCATGGCATACGGTAGTAGTGTAAGTCTCATCTAGGTATACTAGTTACACTAGACCAAAACAATCATAGGGTATCAAAACTTACAAGCAATCAGGGGTGTTAAACTGGAAAAGATACAGAAATAACAAATCATTAAGGCTTTATGGCATAATCAAAATCAAAATTTAAAGCACAAATGTCGAGCACTAAAATCCAATCACAATATATATATATAGAGAGAGTGTTAGAAGGAGAAAAGCTAGCATTATGTAAAGGTTATGTAGTTAGTGTGTGTATGGGTGTATGTGGACATGTTCATAGGGTTAGATAGTAGACATGTGTGTGTGTGTGTGTGTGTGTGAAATATACATGAAAGTATATAGGAGGATTTGGGTTTCAAAACAATAGCTATCAAGTTACACTACTCATGACATATTGGTTAAACAATCTACAATGCACAACCTATTTACTCATAACATGCATGGCTAACCATATATACATATATCTATATGTATAGAGAGGTAGAGATTTAGTTATGTATCTATATACATTATAACAGTATGCATAAACTATATATATATACCTATATAGCTATATGAACATAACATAGAGATGAAGGGTTAGGTTTAAATGGCAGTTGTGAACATTAGTGTACATTAGTGTAGAGTGTCAAGAGTACAGGGGTTATAACTTAAAATGAAGGGTTCAATCATTCAGTTCAGTTTAACATTACATATTAAATCTGAAATTGAACTAAACATTTAAAATCAATGTGAAAAATGTTAACATGTATTCAGTTTCAGGATTTTGGAGAAATTCGAACATCAAAACTAACCCAATGTTCACCACAACCACAACCTAACATGTAAGAGTATGAAACCTAACATTATATCCCTACATACAACAATGTATATGGCTCAAAACATTACATTTAAAAACTGCAAATTGAACTAATCACTTAGAATGCAGTGTTAAAGGGTTAATATGCACACAGTCTCAGATTTGACAAATTCAAACACAAAACTTAACCAATTTCTTTAAGAATTGAAACCCTGTATATAACATACATGTGCAGTGATGTAAACAACAACTAATAATATGAAATTTATATATAAATTACGAATTTAAACTGAAAAAAAAATAGAGAACTAGTCTCTGTTACTGTATTGTGTCAGAGATATTGGGGTTTTGAGAATTTAACATCAAAAACATATTAATGTGCATTTAGATAGGTTGGTAATCAAAGTGTAGCATGTATACGTGTCAGGCAAGGTGTCTGTGTCCACTATATATATATATATATATATATATATATATATATATATATATATATATATTAAAAGGTGATACATGAATGATGGCAAGAAGGAAATAATGATAAAATCTGTTCTGCTCATCTGTTTAAAAGAAGGAACCATTCTGAAACCAGAGCTATAATATCAAATCCAGATAAGGTCTAGCAAAATCATCAATTTATTGTATTATGAAGAAATTCATAGCAAGAAGTTACATAAAGGTTCATAATAACAGCTAAAGCTACTCCTACTCCTAAGTTAATGAGAAGCAAAACAAACAAACAACAATTTTTTTAAACTAATACAAGTAATAATGGCAAGAAGAAAATAATGATAAAATCCTTTATTGCTCAATCTGTTAAAAAAGGGGGACCATTTGAGATCAGAGCTATACAAACAAGTCTAAAATAAGGCCTAAGACAATTCGTCAATTCATTACATTAGGAAGGAATTATATCCAATAAAGTTATACAGGGGATTATATTAACAACTAAAACTATTTTTTACTCCTAAGTTAGGTGATGAAGAAACAATTTTTTTAAGGCTGAAATACAAGGTAGAGATGATTGTTTTTAAAAAAAAAGCTTTAGAGATATAATCTGATAATCATATGCGTCTTCCTGAAATTATGTTGTCAGAATTCAGCCACGCCAATAAGCATAGCTACAATAAACGGTAGATTCCAAAATAAGGCATACACCCTATAATCATGTTATCTAGAATTCTTACCACGCCACCCGGTATGGCTGCAAGAAAATCTAGATTTCATAACTAAGATAAGTATAGCTATATCAGGCTCTACGTCCTTATCATGCTAGCAAATATGACTGCAATAAATTCTAAATTCCATAATAAAGTAGACTTTTATCTTTCTCACTGTCTTTATCAAGTATGTTATCAGGTTATACCTTAATTCAAAATATATATATATATATATATATACATATAAATACAAACTCAAATTCCACAACTAACATCAAGATTCAAAATTCAACAATAATCCATCAAAAAGCATATAAATACAGACTCAAATTCAACCACTAACATCAAGATTCAAAATTCAACAATAATCCATCAAAAATCATATAAATACAGACTCAAATTCAACCACTAACATCAAGATTCAAAATTCAGCAATAAGCCATCAAAATCAAGTTCAATAACAGGAAGTAAAGGTAAATCAAATCAGGGGAAAAATAGATTTCAAATCGAAGTTAAAATAAGATTCTCAAGGGTCTTCCCAGGAATCTCTCAAGGAGGCCTAACTGTGATTGAGTACCTTCAAAAATATATCCTAATCCTACTGCAGGCTGTAGTGATACTCTAGTTCGAATACCATTACATAAACTCGACCTGCATGGGCCACCACTAAAAACGTATCACGACCCGCACCTACCGTGAGGGTACGAGTACGTAACGGCGCCCAGCCTACGTCGCAGTGTCGACGGTAGAACGCTGTTCTAGGTCATGAACTATAACTACATATAAGGTACCTATACAGTATATACACTCCGAATGGAGGTGACATAGCAGAATACAGTCTCAATCACATCTAAAGGTAGAATATAGCACGATGGAAAAGATAGAGAAATCCTCAACTGAGGTACAGCAGAATGAAATAACATAAGTCTCAACAACTACCTGTCTCAACATCTCTAAAATATACAACTCTGAAATCAAGGGCAACAACTAAACATAAAAAGGAAAAACAGTCTAAGCTATCTATACTAAGCAAGGTATCGTCCTCAGCAGCTGCTTGAACCTCCCCAGGGGTCCAGGTCGCGAGTGTCATCTAGGCAAGCTCCATAGTAAGGGGTGCAGGGTTCCTCATCATCCTCTGTAAAATTTTCAACAGGTCCAGTCAGGACGGGAGCGAGCACAATACATCTCACGCAGATCATAACAGGTTAGAGAATATAAACATGCAAGAGAGTACGATACATAAAACTGAAGGAAAGTACATGATGTAAACAGAGAGAGAACTGTAATAGAAATATCTACTATCAGTAGAGAGCTACCAGTGACTAGTGATTTAGAGTACAAAGTCGACATGTGAATGGCTTGATTTGCACATAACTATACTAAAGAGGCGTACATGGCTATACTTCTTTGGAATTGTTCACATGACTATTTATACTCCCCTATACCCCAATTAATACACAAGGATCCAGACAAGTTATGTTACGTACATGGTTTTCACATGAAACCCATAAATGGGTGCACATGAAGTATACATGAGAGCTCATGAATGAGTGCACATGAAGTATAGGTTATACATGAGATACATGGGAAACATGATCGAACATGAGAGCACATGAGAGTACACGAGCATGCATAAACGAGCATGAAGCACATGAGAAACATGAATAACATGAAAGCGAAGAATACATGATGTACATGAAACACATGACATGATGTATCCGATGCTCCCGAGGGGGATAACATCTCAATGTAGGATCCATATAATACCAATCCGTGATAATATCGTGACAGCATCAAATAAGGTAAACTAGAGCAGGAATATAATTCTAAGCAAGTTATGAAATGATCAGAGAATGTACTCGCCTGGTATCTGAGTAGCTGTGAGAATATACTATCCGAGATGAGGTATCTGACTCCTATTTAGAGCAACACAAGTCAAGACATATACGTGGGATGGTAAATAAAATGTACAATGCATGTGCATGCTGTCTAGGTCAAACTAGACTAAAGTCAACTCTTGGTCAACTCTAGCCAGCTGCACTAGTCAAACTAGGTCAACCTAACCCGGACAAGTCTTACTAGTCCTAACCAAGACTAGGCTAGCACTCACATACCATCACAAGGCAATGTGAACCACAACAATGCATAATATAAAATAGATACTATATATAAATACATATCTTCATACATACATGCATATCCATATTACATACATATTTATATATATAGGCATATGTTACATCATTCATATTTACATAGTTACATAGATATATACATTCATGCATATTTACATATATACTTTTATACATTATATATGTTAACATTCATTACAATGCATTATATTTTACTTATACCTTTGATTGATTGATTCATTCATATATGACATTCATTCATTCATATTACATACTTACATGCATCTATACATTATATACATTGTATACAACATATAAAAATAGAAGAGAAAAAAAGGGAGAAAAACTGAAATGGAAAGGGAAGAGAAGGAAAATGTAAGAAAAAGGGAAAACAGTGGACATATACATGCTTGCATCATATATTCTACATTACCATACATGCTATCATTATATATTGCATTATATTATTTATATAATATGCATTCATATCTATCATTACATGTATACCTTGCATTCATATCCAGTATTCATTATATACTTTCATGCATACATTGTATATCATTCTTTCATTCATGCATTTATGCATTTCTTACATACATTATATTAATTGCATTCCTACATGCTTGCATTCAACCATATATATATATTAATGTAAAGAGGATATATATCATATATATCATTTCATTCATCTAACATATAATGTATTATATACTCTATATTCATTTAATATCCATACTACATAGGCTCATAGGTTACACAAAATGCATATATCGTATAGTCACACTTCTACTTAAAACCAATACTGTACCAATTGGGCCTCTACTGTAGAAGCATGGAAAATGACTATGTGACCAAAAAACCCCATGCGGCTCAGAGAACTTATGCGGCTCAGGGAATCATGCGACATAAGGAGCTATGCGGCCCAAGGCATTCCATGCGGCTCAGAGGACACGTGGCCTGATAGTGCTCCCCTCCGACCCATGCTGCATTAATTGTTATGACGGCTGACCCCTCTGAAATATTGACAGCCTTGACACAAAGGCAGGTAATTATGACTCTGTCATAATGATGAATCTCTAGGGAAGAGGAAAGAAATCTCTGACACAAATCTCCTGAGAGCCATAAAAATGCCACGTGGCCTTGCCACGTGGGCGTTCGTATGCGGCTCGCTTCTCATGCGGCTCAGAATAAACCCTATGCGGCTCAGACCATAGAAGTCTCATGCGGCTCGAGCAAAGGACTTCCCATGCGGCTCAGTGTGAATCCATCCTATGCGGCTCAGGCCATGAAAGCCTCATACGGCTCGAGCAATGACTTCTCATGCAGTTCAAGAGGATCATGTCCATGCGGCCCAGGCGGATATATACCTATACGGCCCACAAGGATTACTCCTCTGTGGTTAGAGGACTCAAGTGAGGGCCACTGCCCATGAAGCCCTGACACGTGGGCTTAACCATATACGGCTCACATTCATATGCGGCTCACTAGTCATGTGGTCCAGATTCCCCCAGCAACTCCTTGGACACGTGTCCTAAGCCGATTAATTCCTCAGATTTGCTGCCATTAAAGATTAGGTCAAATCCCAATAAATTTGGGACATGTGGCAGAAGAATAGATCTGATTTATTCGCAGATATCAGAAGATCAGTACAAGGAAGATTTATTCCAATCAACATTAATTGCTCATGGGATTTGGTGTAATCTATACCTAATAGCCCAGTTCATCATAATCAAGATGAATGGCCTAGATTGATCAATCCCCAAGCCGCCGCCATCTCTAAAAGCTACTCATTGGTAACCCTAATGATCACATCCCACTATTATAAATAGCAAGGTGCCATTCCCTTGTAAGATATACAATTTCAGAGAAAAAAATACGTATATACAGAGAGACTCCCCAATAGTCAGAGAAAAGAATACACAGAGAGAGAGAGAGAGAAGCCAGAAGAGCAATAGAGGAGCAAGAAGAGCATTTCTTCGTCAACGCCAACCATCTTTTTACAAGGAGCCAAGGCTGCATACCGATCGTCCAAGGAGTAAGGCAGGGCTGCCGTCGCCTTCCCGATCCTCTATCGTCACCCCCCCAGAATCTAAAATAAAAAATTGTACTTAGACTGCTGTACCTAGGTTTTCGTCCCTAGGCTTTCTTTGTACAAGCGAGTTTGTAACGTGAAGTAAAAGTTCGGTCCTCCGATAATTGTTCTGTTCTTTTATATTTTATGGCAAACACGATGGCGACTCTGCTGGGGACTAACTTCTCCACGGCTGAGGAGTTGGTGACGCAATCGGATGCAGCCAAGCTTGGCTCCACGCAACAAAAGATGGTCGCCCGGTTCGACCAACAGGCGTTCGAAGAAATGCTCTCCGACAAGAACACTGGCCCGGTCCAGAAGCGAGCCCGCACAAAGAAGGCCTGTAAGGAGTGGAGACCCCGATCCTTCGTTCATGCTGAAGCTCTTGCAGAGACACCCTCTATTGTTCAGGACGGCGAGCAAGATTCCCCTGCGGCCCCACTTCAGATCATAGACAACTCTGCTGTCCCCAAGTCCGACAGAAGAAAACACTATGATGCTGGACTTGCAGGGGCAAAAAGGAACGCTATGAGATTCGAGCCGCATAAGGTTATCAGCCGTAGGGAGAAAGCTCATGCGGCTACATCCTTCAGCCGCAGGGAGAAAGCTCATGCGGCTACATCCTCCAGCCGCATGAAGAAAAATTATGCGGCCATATCTGTCAGCCGCATACCTTATGCGGCTACAGTTGCCAACCACACGAATGAAACTCATGCGACTGTGGGAGTCAATCGCTTGCAGAAAACCCATGCGGCCACAATTGCCAACTGCATGCGGCCAGCCTGTACGATCGTGACTCCTAGCCGCACGAAAATAATTCGTCCAACGGCAGAAGACAACCGCATGCAGACAGCCTGGACGGTACCCAACTCTAGCCGCATAGCGTCCGTTTCATACTTCTTTCGATCAGTCTTCGACCGTCTCTCATGCGGTCGTGACCCTGATGATTCTCTGGATGATAAGCCAGACTCTGTGGCATTCAACTTGGACTCCTCCTATTACGCACCCGCAAGTGCTAAAAGGAGGAAGTCTAGGACAGCGCGGGCTCATCAGGCCCAGCCAGCTGTCCCAACCTCTGACTATCGGGGCGTTCTGTTGACTATCACACGGACCTCGGATGGGAAGTTGTATACAACCGCTCGAGTCCGGCCCCCGGCGGCAAACGGACATAGTGGTTCTTCTGACTTGCGGGAGGCGATCCTCCACAAACGCAAAGAAAGAAGTGGAGTGTCGGCATGCAAAGAGTCCTCGCTTGGACGTCGCTGCACCCAAATCATCGTCAATTGCTGTTGCAACAACGCAGCAATGACGGAAGATCGGCCATCCGTCTTCCAAAGACTACAGCATCCGAGCTCAGAAGATGAGGCACCTCCGGTAGTCTCCTGCAATTCCGCTCAGAAGGTCCCCGCCGAAAGGAGGGAAAAAAGACAAGCATCTCCAGTCCCAAGATATCAACCACTACAGCTAAGAAACTGTCTTCTAAATGGTTGTCCTCTACCGTTGTATTCCAACACACCCGTTCAAAGACGAAATCTACCGCGATGGGAAATTCATCATCCACATTGCTGGGGGTTGAAGGAACTGGGGGTAGTGCTTCTCCGAACATCCGCAACAATCCGATATTTCAAGGAGCCAAGCCCGGACAAATAACTCTTCCATCAGGTGCAACAGACGCTGATGTCCCCGAGGACATCCGTAACTCTCAAGACGAAGCAAGCTCTGAAGCTGGGGATACCGTTCCCTCCGAGTCCGAGCCTGAAGAGAACATTCCCACCTATCCCGATGACTTCTCGGTGCACGGGTACGACTCGGAGGGCACATCCTCCACCGTTCCTTCCATCCTTACTCATGTAAGGACGGTTTTCATGACGGACAGCAATCAAGGTGGTTCCAATGATCGCCAGCGCATCGACAATCTCGAAGCCATATTACTTGCTTTGGTCAAGTCTGTAGATGAGATTAAAGCGGCTCTGCTAACTCTACAAGGAGGAACGCCTGGTCAAACAAGCACGGGCCCTGCGGTCAATGTGGATTCGAACTCAGTGGTACCAAACTCGGGCAATAATCCTCTCGAAATAACAGCCCCTACCGCGACAGATGAGACCCGAGAAGTAAGGAGAGAGGTCCAGGAGCTCCGAGCCATGTTCCATGCCCGAGAGAACGCTCAAGATCTTAGAATACGGCAACCATACCCTACTGAATGGAGGGATGTTCCATTCCCACCAAGATATAAGTCGTTCAATATCAACCCGTATGATGGCAAAACCTTAGCAAGTCGGTACATCACTTACTTTGAGGTCACCACCGACCATCTGCCTCATGATGATGCAATCCTCACACGGTTATTCATCGGGGCATTGGAAGGAGTCGCCTTCGATTGGTACCACAATCTACCGGACAACTGCATCCACTCCTTCGCCGGCTTCAAGCGCCTGTTCTTGGAACGATTCTACGAAGTAGGACAGGACGTCACTATGTCCACTCTCATGGACGTCGTCCAAGGGGAAAAGGAGTTGACAAGAAACTACATCGAGCGGTTCCGCCAGACCGCCATGAAGCTGCCTTCCGGAAATCCAGATTCCTCTTTGATTGAAATTTGCCAAAAGAGACTGCTTCCAACGCTCAGTCTCTGGATGGGCGAAAGTCAATTCAAAGATTGGAAGGCGTTCATCATCAGCGCCACAAGCGCCGAAGAACGACTGAAGAAGGCTCGCCAACTGGGATTGCACATCTCAGAAGGAGAAAACAAGGGCAAGCGTCCCAACAACGATAATGGGGGTAATCCCTCCAACAATCGGGACAGCAAGGGAAAGCAGGCTATGGTGGCCGACACGGCCCAGAAGCCCGAGCCACAACCAGCAGACAAACAATGGCCTCAGATCACTTACTCTTTCGAAGACGGCCACGTCAAGCCTATCTTGGACATGCTCATACAAGGAGGTAGAATTCAGCTTCCTTCACCGAGGCGGGAGCCTCGGCCAACTGATTTGGAGAATCCAAAGTTCTGCCATTACTACCGTTATGTACACCACGCTACACACGACTGCTACCAACTAAAACGGTACATCCAAAGCCTCATCGATTCGAACGCTCTAGCCATCGACTTCGAAGAGGTAACCGTAGCAGCCAATATGGTGTCCGTACAATTCGACAGCTTCCCTCCGACGGAAACTCAAGACGGGGTAATCCCCGTCCCTCTGGCGACAATAGAGATTACCAATCTTCTACCTCCCTGGGAACAGGCTGCTGGTCTAGTACCTCTCACCACCTTACGAGGAGAGGTCATGTGGGTCCATCCAGACTGGGTATCAGAAGTAACTCGGCCCACACCATCTCCCACCAATAGAAAGAAGAGGGGAAAAATCAGGACCTGCCACACAATCTCAGCAGACAAAGAAGAAGCTACAGCCGTCGTCACGCGGTCCGGAGCGCAATCCCAACCTGTGGTTGACAGCCCAGCTGAAAATCATCAACCTACTACAACTGATGCTCCGGGACCGGCTCAGCCTTCGACGATCGACAAGTCTAGGCCGAAGGAGACTCGCTTCGACAAATTTCTCCGAAAGGACGCAGCCCAAGGGCTAGAGAGGCCCTATAACTTTGACATCTTAGCACAATTGGCTAACACTCCGGCCAAATTGTCACTATACGAGCTCCTAAGGCTCTCCAAGGACATTCGTATTGCATTGAGCGAAGCACTCCAAAATGTCGATGCTTATCTGGCTCAATCCAACCTCACCGGGGAGGACTCACCCGTGGATCTCCAAGACAGTACCTGCACGGGAGCAATGCCCAATATCGTCTTCACTCCGCAGGACATGCTTATCAAAACCAACCTACATGATCGCCCGCTATACTACACAGGATACATCGGCGACGTGAAGGTGGATCGGATGCACATAGATCCTGGCTCTTCCATAAGCATCATCCCAAAGGGTCTGCTACATCATCTCCGTATCCCAATGCATCGTCTGACACCTACAAGCACCGCCATCAGCGGTTTCAATTCGGGCAGGAGCTACCTTATTGGGAAAATTCGTCTAAAGTGTCAAATTGGCGACCTCCAATCCGAAGTCACCTGCTACGTCATAGATGCAGACACTTCTTACAACATCCTCTTGGGGCGTCCATAGATTCACGATTATATGATCGTGCCTTCCACGCTACACCAGTGCTTCAAATATGTCGATAAACACGGCTTCGTGAAGACAGAATTTGCTGATATCGATCCCTTCAAAGGGGTCGAATCCTACTACTCAGACTCCTGCCTATACGAAAAGTTGAAGAGGCACCTTGATGAAGGAGACGCACAAACTCATACCGAGACAGCCACGGGATCAGAAGGATCCTTGACGATCCACCTCCAAGCTCACAAACCGGGCAAGTTTGTACCCCTTACCGCCACTCTGCGGAAGGACGCAATCAGCCTCTCAGCGCAGGAGGAACAAATGATAATCCGGCTGCCAAGGTTCGGCCAAGTGTCGAGACCCACAATGGAGCCACTGACAATCAGGCTACCATGAGTCAGCCAACCACAAGCAGGGAAGCTCAACCCCTCGGATAGGCCCATGACGATACGCCTTCCCAGGAAGGGTCGTCACCCTGATGCAAGGTCTGACACTTCTAGCGAACCAGCCACTCCTTGCCCCACATCAAATGCCAAACTGGGGGTCGCTAGTCTGCCAACAACTCCACGCTCTGCTCCATCAATCGAACCACTGACAATCAAGCTTCCTTGGTCGTCCTCTCAGTCTTTATTTACGCAGGGGGTAGTCGAAGAGGAACCGGAGCTAGCCAAGTATATGGCTACCCACACCAATGTCCCCTCCGCTGATGATGTAATCCCCCTAGAAAAGATACCTAACTTCATCAATAAAGGGTTATCTTTGAACTACACCGAGCTCAATAAGCTATGTACAATGTATGCTATGGAACACGGTATAGGCGCTCACCTACACACATAGGTGATAAATGTGTACACCGCGATCCAGCTTACTCCAGTAGAAGACGCTTACCGAATATTCGAGGAAGGAGATCATCCGATCATCTTCGACCGGACGAACAACCCGCATCCCCTCACCATAGAAGAAGTCGACCTCGGGTCAGATGCCGGGAGACTGCCTCTGTATCTCTATAGCCCTCAATCCAAATATCTCATACAGAAACAGGGGTATGATCTAGAGACGACGCCAGGATTGAACTACGGCACTGGGCGACGATTACCTTTGAAGCCGCCAGTCCCGGCGGGCAAACCACGGAACTACTATAACAAAACTCGATGCGGGTTAGGGTATGTAATGCCTACTATGACCCCTGAAAGTTCAGATGAAGAATGCGACTGGCCGTCACATTCAACCGGATCACCAACTTCCGACTCAGATACAAGCATCGGAGATGTGTTCAGACAAGTCATGTCAGTCAACATGGCATTCGCCGACGCTTAAGAGGAAGACGAAGACATCCCCGAAATCCTCGAGCTAGAGCTATGGGCCCAGCAATTAGACGTACAATAGAAAAAGCGGTTCGAACTGAGAGAACCTCCTACGGAAGATGAGGTCATACAAGTGGATCTCGGCAGCAAATCTTCTCCAAAACCGATTTTCATCAGTAAAAGCCTAACTGACGAAGAACGAAAGTCACTGTTAGAACTTGTCAGAGAGTACATTGATGTGTTTGCCTGGAGCTATGAAGACATGCCAGGTTAAATCCTGACATCGTTCTTCACAAACTCAATATTCGACCAGATGCGAAGCCGATCAAGCAACAACAGCGACGCTTCCGTCCAGGCATCATGGACGCGATCGAAGCCGAAGTCAATAAACTGATAGCCAGCGGCTTCATCCGTGAGGAGCAACATCCCGATTGGGTCGCCAATATAGTATCCGTCCTCAAGAAGAATGGGAAGATTCGAATCTGCATCGACTTCCGCAACCTGAACGAGGCGTGCCCCAAAGATGAATTCCCCCTTCCTATCACAGACATCATGATCGACAATACCTGCAGCTTCGAACGCATGTCATTCATGGATGGCTTTTCGGGGTACAACCAAATCAAAATGTCTCCTGATGATGAAAAGCATACTTCATTCCGAACACCAATTGGCACGTACTGCTACACAGTCATGCCTTTCGGTTTGAAGAATGCCGGCGCCACATATCAAAGAGCCATGAGCATCATCTTTAGAGACCACTTACGCAAGACAATGGAGTGCTACGTTGACGATATAGCCGTTAAGAGCCGCTGCAAAGAAGACCATATGCAGGATCTAAGGACGGTATTCGACCTAATGCGAGCGCACAATTTGAAAATGAACCCTACGAAGTCCTTTTTGGGCGTATCCAGTGGGAAGTTCTTAGGCTTCATCATCACTGCAAAGGGTATCCATGTAGACCCTGAGAAGATAAAAGCAATCATGGAGATGGGTCCCCCGAGAAATCTCTGCGAACTCAAAGGCCTTCAAGGGAGGCTAGCTTATATCAGGAGGTTCATTTCCAACCTCTCCGGGCGATGCCGACCGTTCACGTACCTCATGAAGAAAGGAGTCTCATTCGTATGGGACGAGAAATGTCAGCGTGCTTTCGACAGCATCAAAGAATATTTGTCAAATCCTCCAGTCTTGGTGGCCCCGGTTCCTGGAAAACCATTCCTGCTCTATGTACGAGCAATGGAACACTCCCTTGGGGCTCTGCTGGCAGATAACAACGATGCAGGCCATGAACAGGCCATATATTATCTCAGCCGAATGATGATCGGACCAGAGCACCGATACACCGCTGTGGAGAAGGAATACCTCGCCCTGGTGTTCGCCATTCAGAAAATGCGACACTATGTCACCGGACAAACGATACATGTGATCTCACGAGTCAACCCTCTTAGAGTCCTCATGACTAAACCAGGGGCACTCAGCTCTCGACTCGCTACATGGGCAATATTGCTGTCCCCTTATCATATGATCTTTGTCCCACAAAAGGAGTCAAAGGTCAAGCCCTGACAGACTTTTTAGCAGCCCACCCAGGCTCGGAGTCCTCCAGAATATATGAAGATATCCCAGATGAGGTAGCCGACTCACATGCAACCTCTCACGAGGCTATATGGCGAATGTTCTTCGACGGTGCTTCGAGGACCGGACCTAAAGGCAATATAGTCGTCGGAGTCGGGGTAGTGTTGATCGCCCCTTCCAGATTGGTGATTAACCGTGCTTATTCCCTCACCGAGCCCTGCTCGAACAATGTGGCCGAGTACAATGCTCTGGTCATTGGCCTCCAACTTGCAAGAGAGCTGGGGGTAGAATACCTTGAAGCATACGGCGATTCCCAACTAATCGTTAATCAGATCCGGGGCTCGTACGAAGTCCGCCACGAAGACCTGATCCCTTATCACCAAATAGCGATTGACATCATCTCGTCGTTCGAGGGGTTCATCATCGAACATGTCCCCAGACTCTGAAATATCGAAGCTGATGCATTAGCCGGTCTTGCCGCTTCCCTAGCAGTCCTGAATTATGATCGCCAATCAGTGGATGTGATAGGCCACGAACTGGTCTGTCCCAAGAACAATGTGCAATTCGTGGCGAGTTATTCCGCCCAGACGATTGATGATGCCCCAGAATGGAGACAACCACTCATCGACTTCATCGTCTACGACATCCTGCCCGAGAACCCAAAGGAAGCCACTTCCATCAGACGGCGTTCTCTCAGATTCTTCTACGATACAGAGACGAAAATGCTGTATCGCCGCTCCTACAACGGATTACTGCTTCGGTGTCTGTCAAATGCAGAAGCCAAAGAAGCCATACGAGAAGCTCACGACGGTGTCTGCGGGGCCCACCAGCCCGGCCCAAAATTACAAGACCGCCTTCGACGAATGGGCTACTATTGGCCCACGATGGTGGCAGATGCGATAGATTATGCTAGAAAATGCAAAGCCTGCCAAGTCCACGCGGACTTCATTCACCAACCATCCGAATTTCTACATCCGACAGTCGCGTCCTGGCCATTCGAAGCATGGGGAATGGATATCATTGGTCCAATCAACCCACCTTCCTCCCGAGGACATCACTTCATACTTGCGATCACTGATTACTTCTCCAAATGGGCGGAAGCTGTCCCACTCGCAGAAGTCAAGACTTCAAACGTGATCAGCTTCTTTAAGCATCACGTCATCTACCGCTTTGGACTGCCCCGAAGGATCATCCATGATAATGGTCCGCAGTTTGCAAGCCACGCATTCTATCGGTTTTACGATAAGCACCGTATTTAGAATATCGCCTCGACACCATACAACCCGGCAGCAAACGGGTTAGTAGAGGCATTCAACAAAATAATCATCAAACTCCTCAAGAAGTTTGTCTCCTCCAACAAATACGACTGGAATAAGAAGCTCGGCGAATGCATATGGGCTTATCGCACCACAGTTCGAACAGCCACCGGGAATACGCCATTCTCCCAAGTGTACTGGAGTGAGGCAGTTCTCCCATTAGAGACTCAAATACCCTCACTCCGCGTCGCCCTCACTTATCAATTGACGACGGATGACAACTACAGACGTCGACTGCAATAGTTAGAGGCCTTAGATGAAAAGCGCCTCCTAGCTCAGCAAAGGATCGAGCTATACCAAGCACGCATCTCAGGAGCCTTCAACAAGAAGGTCAAAATCAGAACATTCCAAGTGGGCAATCTTGTTCTGGCAGTCCGGAGGCCAATGGTCATGACTCACAAGACCGCCGACAAGTTCCAGCCAAAATGGGAAGGCCCATTTATCATAGAGACAGTATTCTCCAACGGTGCTTACCGCCTCGCTAAGCAAAATGAAGACTTGCTCGTATTGCCCGTCAACGGCAAGTTCCTGAAGAAATATTATGTCTAAACAACATCCCAGATTATTGAGTCACGTACCTGCTGGTACCACTGAACTCACCCCCATAATTTTCTTGATTATTGAGTCACGTACCCGCTGGTACCACTGAACTCACCCCATAATTTTCCAGATTTTCGAGTCATGTATCCGCTGATACCACTGAACTCACCCTCATAGTTTGTCAGATTTTTGAGTCATGTACCCGCTGGTACGCTGAACTCACGCTCACCATTCTCCAGATCCTCGAGTCACGTACCCGCTGGTACCACTGAACTCGCTCCATAAATTTCCAGATTATTGAGTCATGTATCCGCTGATACCACTGAACTCACCCTCGCAGTTTTCTAGATTCTCGAGTCACGTACCTGCTGGTACCACTGAACTCGTTCCATAAATTTCTAGATTAGTGAGTCTTGTATCCGCTGATACCACTGAACTCACCCTTGCAGTTTTCTAGATTCTCGAGTCACGTACCCGCTGGTACCACTGGACTCGTTCCATAAATTTCCAGATTATTGAGTCATGTATCCGCTGATACCACTAAACTCACCCTCACAGTTTTCCAGATTCTCGAGTCACGTACCCGCTGGTACCACTGAACTCGCTCCATAAATTTCCAGATTATTGAGTCATGTATCCGCTGATACCACTGAACTCACCCTCATAGTTTGCCAGATCATTGAGTCACGTACCCGCTAGTACCGCTGAACTCACACTCACCATTCTCCAGATTTCGGAGTCACGTACCCGCTGGTACTGCTGAGCTCGCACCCACAATATTCCAGATTTTTGAGTCATGTACCCGCGTGTACCGCTGAACTCATGCCCTTCTTCCCCAAAGATATCCCAAATTTCCAAGTCATGTATCCGCTGGTACCTCTGAACTTACACTTTGATTCCAACATTCATGGATTGTCGAGTTATGCACCCATCGGTACCCCTGAACTTACATCCCGGTCACTCTTTTGAAAGAAAGTCATGTATAACCATACCGCTGAACTTTCTTCCTAAAAGAGATCCTCCCTCATGATCTAATACCTGCATTCCCAGTGCGCAACAAAGGTAACGGGTCCACAAACTTCCAAGACGGCCATGTCCTCATTACCTCTGAGTCGTTCCACTTACGCCCAAAAACAAATCACCCCCTACGTAGAACTTCCATGTCCTCTCTACCTCTGAGTTATTCTATGTTCCCGCCCCCACGTCAAAAATAAAAATAAAAAAAGAAATAAAAACCCTCATGCTCACCATGTCCGCAGTACCTCTAAGTCAGTATGATTGGTTCCTTTCTTTTTAAACTTGTTGTCCGTATCCAAAACCAGGGTACGTTAGGGACAATGGGTCCACGCAAAATGTCCCAATAAGAGGATTATTACAAAGCAAAAGAGCGAAGCAAATATATATTCCATTCAGAAATCAGTTACATCCACACGATTGCAAGCAAGTCAAAAGAGTTCTTCATGAAGGCAAGAAGAAAGGCGAAACAAAATAAAAGACTACAGACAAACATCCACGAGAAGCCCCTACATCCTAATTACATGAGCGCATATACCATTCCCTCAACCATCTCACATATGAAGGATGCAAGTGAAGAGCGTCCTCGTCTGGAATAGAAGAAACAGGTTTCCCAGTGCTGCCACCCTCAACAGTCTCGATATTCGGAGGGCTGCCATTCCCTTCAGGCGCAGGTTCTTCTTTCTTCACTTTCTCCTTAACAGAGGGGGATCCCTGGCTGATGACAAGAGGCTGCGGCTCCTCTGACGCTGCAGTCTCAACATTCGGTGGAGATACTGCGAGAACCAAAGACAAAGAAAATGAAAACAGTCAGAAATGTTCATACGGCTCGTTCTAGACAAGTCTCATACGGCTCGGACATGGGGTATATCCTCATGCGGCTCAGTCATGAGATGTGTATGCGGACCATGTAGTTTGAGAAGTTCACGTCAAAGTCGTGTATATGAAGCATGCAAGCAGGCTCTATTAGGGTTTCAAATCGACTACCTAATCCTTACCTTCGATGGCAATATAAACGTCAAGACGAACGGGGGGGCACGATAGTCGAGGGCAAAGCCGACTTCTTACTCCTCGCCGCAAACTTCTTCACAGCCTTAGAAGCCCTGGGTTCCATTGCTGTCTGATGATCAGAGGAAGAAAATACGACAAGAATCTGAGTCAAGAATAGTCTAAGAGAGAAGACCGTCCAAATGTCCTTCTATTTATAGACAGAGAACTGTGGAACGATGCCTCGTATAAACGCGATCGACTCTTCGGCTATCGAGCCAAACCAACCATTTAAAGACTGAGCTCTTGGGATCCTGTCCCAAAAAGATCTACACGCATGGCATAATGACGTGGCAAAGAGCCTATGCGGTTTAAATGGCCATGCGGCTGAAAGCAACTATGCGACTCAGATAGTCATGAGGCAGAAATTTCTATGCGGCTGAGCCATCCATGCGGCTGAAACACCCTTGCGGCAGAACTTTCTATGCGGCCAAGATATCCATACGGCTAGGACTTTATATGCGGCCAGAAGGATATACGGCCATGCTTCTTATTCAAAGTATTTCAATTTTACAAATTGAAAACTTTGAAGGGGGTCTTATAGAAGCATGGAAAATGACCTATGCGACCACAAAACCCCATACGGCTCAGAGAACTCATGCGGCTCAGGAAATCATGCAGCATAAGGAGCTATGCGGCCCAAGGCATTCCATGCGGCTCAGAGGACACGTGGCCTGATAGTGCTCCCCTCCGACCCATGCTGCATTAATTGCTATAACGGCTGACCCCTCTGAAAAGTTGACAGCCCTGACACAAAGACAGGTAATTATGACTCTGTCATAATGATGAATCTCTAGGGAAGAGGAAAGAAATCTCTGACACAAATCCCCTGAGAGCCATAAAAATGCCACGTAGCCTTGCTACGTGAGCGTTCGTATGCAGCTCGCTTCTCATACGGCTCAGAATAAACCTTATGCGGCTCAGACCATAGAAGTCTCTTGCGGCTCGAGCAAAGGACTTCCCATGCGGCTCAGAGTGAATCCATCCTATGCGGCTCAGGCCATGAAAGCCTCATACGGCTCGAGCAAGGACTTCTCATGCGGTTCAAGAGGATCATGTCCATGCGGCCCAGGCGGATATATACCTATGCTGCCCACAAGGATTACTCCTCTTTGGTTAGAGGACTCAAGTGAGGGCCACTGCCCATGCAGCCCTGACACGTGGGCTTAACCATATGCGGCTCACATTCATATGCGGCTCACATTCATATGCGGCTCACTAGTCATGCGGTCCAGATTCCTCCAGCAGCTCCTAGGACACATGTCCTAAGCCGATTAATTCCTCAGATTTGCTGCCATTAAAGATTGGGTCAAATCCCAATAAATCTGGGACATGTGGCAGAAGAATAGATCTGATTTATTCGCAGATATCAGAAGATCAGTACAAGGAAGATTTGCTCCAATCAGCATTAATTGCTCATGGGATTTGGTGTAATCTACACCTAATGGCCCAGATTCATCATAATCATGATGAATGGCCTAGATTGATCAATCCCCAAGCCGCCGCCATCTCTAAAAGCTAATCATTGGCAACCCTAATGATCACATCCCACTATTATAAATAGCAAGGTGCCATTTCCTTGTAAGATATACAATTTCAGAGAGAAAAATACGTATATACAGAGAGACTCCCCAATAGTCAGAGAAAAGAATACACAGAGAGAGAGAGAAGCCAGAAGAGCAACAGAGGAGCAAGAAGAGCATTTTTTCGTCAACGCCAACCATCTTTTTACAAGGAGCCAAGGCTGCATACCGATCGTCCAAGGAGTAAGGCAGGGCTGCCGTCGCCTTCTCGAGCCTCTATCGTCACCCCCTAGAATCTAAAATAAACAATTGTACTTAGACTGCTGTACCTAGGTTTTCGTCCCTAGGCTTTCTTTGTACAAGCGAGTTTGTAACGTGAAGTAAAAGTTCGGTCCTCCGATAATTGTTCTGTTCTTTTATATTTCATGGCAAACATCTACTAAATTCAAGGATTAAAGTATGTTGTAGCCCTTCGTGTTAGCTTTTCGAAACTTTAAACGGATCACATTTTCGTGTCCGAAAGCTCCCGAAATCGCCGAAATACCGAAACACGTTCGTCTTTCGTACAGCTGACACTCAAATAATTCTACAAAAAGTTACATAAATGATTTATCTTATTAAAATATATATTTGGAAAGCTAACTTCGATACGGTTTTTTAAAAAAAACGGAAGATAAATTAGAGTTTTAAGCTAAAAGTTATGATATTTCTAAGTTACTTTGGTTAATAAAAATGTGGATGAATATTATGACGAATTTGAGTTGTTTTGGACAAAAGAACACATCTAGGCCAAGATACTTGGATACAAACATAGGTATCCAAATGAAACTCATTCTAACCATCCTAACTAAGATCAATCCACTCTCTAACCATTCTAAAACTGAATTTAAATATCTGTTTAAACAATTATCATACATACATACACATGGGGTGTCCTAATTTGGGATCTATCAAGTAGGACACAAGGCACATATCTAAAATCCTCAAGAGAGCTCCAAATGGCCTCAAATTTGAATCTAAATGGGGCACATGCATGAGGATGGATCCTACGGATTCAAAACTAATTTATATGCAAAGGAAATCGATTTAGAGGATGGGTTTTACCTATTGGGAGTGGAATCCCAATAAAATCCTTTAGGACACGGCTCCGATACGAAGATCCCTCAAAGTGGACACTCCTCCTTGCACTCCTCTTCCAATCCTTGGTAGCACCCTTTCCTTGGAGAATGGGAATGATTGAGGAAAGGTCTGGTGAATGAATGATTTGATTTGGAGATCAAATCAATGGGAAGGCTCTCTGAAATTAGGGAAGAACAAAAGGAAAATAAAAGATGCAAGATTGTAATGAATGAAATGAATCATTCTTCCCTAAATGTGGCTGCCATAAAGAGTCCATTAGGGCTAATGGAAAATGTCCTAATTTCCCCCTCTCTAGTCTCATATGGTTAAGTCTAGACCAGGTTCAAGTTTGGGGTCAAAATGATCTAGTTTTGAGTCTCTAACTTAACCATTCTAACATGATAAAAATTAGTTTAATTAACTAACATAAATGTTGGGTTTTGTGGGCCATGCTTAACTTAATATTGGGTCCCATCTAGAGTTTAAGCTACCCAGGTCACAATACAAGTCGGAACGAGACGAAATTCAAACCCGACTAAACAAATCCAATAAAAACAATATTAAAAATATAAAATTTTCCCAAAATATTAAAATATAAAAAATGACCAAAATCATTATACATCAATTTAAATATTATTAAAATAATCTAAAAATCACCAATTAATCAAAATTCTAAATAATTCAAAAGTCACAAAATGACCAAAATACCCTTAGCCTAAAAAGTTGTAAATAGTCATTCTAATCACATGGTTACGTCCCCATGGTCATGGTTAGTCTCTAGGCTCAACAGTTCTAGGGTTCACTAGCTAACACATCAAAATTATAATTCACCAATTTTAAATAGTATTAAATTAATTAAAACTTCCCATAAATCATAAATCCTATTATTAAATAATAAACTTTTACAAAAGTTCAAAATTATCCTCATTTTAGAAAAGTAGATGTTACAGTAATAAAGTACAAGAATGTAAACCATGAACCTGAAGTACAAGACATGACATGTGCACAATGTTTAAAATACAAGTAGTCTATGTGACCGACTGGGGTAAGTACAGGAATAAGTACATGAGTACATAAATATTGGTACGGCTTAGGGCCCGCATGCACAGTGCGAGGCCTAAGCTATCTACATGAATATCATAACATGGGTTTGGTTACATAGCTAGTGTATTTTCTCTTCCCGACTACAAGTAAGTACAAGAACATGAAAGTATAAGAGTACAAGATATCGTGTCATGACGTGTCACAAGAAAAGTACAGGATATGAATGTAAATGAACATGAACCAAAGAATGTACTTGCATTGCTCAGGGTGATCGAGTGTGTAAGGAAGATCTGAAAGTCCACCTGAATATGGGTACAAGTTGGTTAAGTTCTAAACAAGTAACAACTGACTACTCTTATCTACTAACCAAGTTGATTGTCAATACTAGTATCTAGAATTTGGCTTCATCCAATAGGTCTTAACTACAGTTTGTATTTAGTCCACTCTACAACCAGGTAGAACTAAATCCTTCTATATGTTACATATATGCATAGATCATTACAGAGCCAACTTACATGTTAAATGAAAATTAGCAATTCAACTCACATAACCATAGCCAATAAGGTCTCCCTTCATAGGTTTGCCAATTCAAACAGAAGCTATTCTAAGGTTGTATTAAATCCATCAAATTAGTACACAGTTAAGTGTTCCAAAACTCAGAGTATCAATCAAAGAATCCTTTCCACCAGATATTACCAAGGGTTCCATGGATAACTCTAACTACTACAAATTTAGTCATAGATTCACAAATATGATTACAACTTAAGTCAAACCATAAGCTAACTACTAGGACAGACTACTACCATCTAATTGTTCCCAGTTAGTTTTAGCCTAATAGTCTTCAGGTTCATTTCAGGAACTATATTAGGTTTACTCAAATTAAATTAAACTCAATTTAGGCATCTAACACAATTATACCTAAGCTTACAACAACCAGATTACTTTAGCCATGCTCAATATCCATATGGTGCAAACACAAGGCTAATCAAAATTGATAGAGTATACAAGTTGGAGTGATACAACCACCTGATACAAAAGCCTACAACATATGGAAAACCCAACATAGCTCCAACCTAGTGTAATTTATCCAGAATCACTAGCAAAACAAAATTCTACAAAAAATTCAAAGGTTTTGAATAATGGCTAACGGCTACCTTTGCCACCAGAAATCTTTTGAAAGAAAATAAACAGGAGTCTGTACAACTAGATTCAAGGCTAATCTAGATAAAATATTTAAAGAAGTATATATATGAACTATTATACAGTTATTAATAACAAAATCAAATATAAATATTCTACCAAAAGTCTGAACATCAACGTCTACCTCATACTAATTTGAATTAAAATTTAGAAAGAAGTACAGAACTAGATTGAGAATACAACCAAATCGAATGTAAAATTTAAACAGGAAAAATAAACAACTTATCTGTTTAGCAATAATTAGATAGAATTATTCAACCAACATTGGCCAAAATAGACACAAGACTTGGTAGAACCCAATTCCTCCAAACTGCTTCCAATTCAAATTTCTATCCCCTGATATAGCATTGGATCCTCGGCACCCGACACATCATATTTGGACACGAACCCAGACTTGGATAGACACACACAGCCGAAAATGAATGCAACCCGACACGGACCTAGGAACATGATCAACTGGACACAGAAACACCACTTTAATTTCTAATAAAACTTCAATATGAGACTAGAGGGAGAAGGGGATTACCTAAAGAATTTGGTCACAGGGAAGATCCAGTTCAGAATAACGGTACTACAAACTCGAACCAACAGACTGTGCAGCTATGAATCGTCATGTCAACAGAAGAAATGTATAGACAGAGGAGTTAATTTCCAGAGTGATTCAAGAATCCTCCTGAATTTGATAAGAGAAAAACTCAAGATCAGTCAATAGATACTTACTCAGGAACACAGCAATCCAGCAATTCAATCAAGAACTCGATTCGATCCAAACATGTCCTGTTCAAATTCACCCAGGGATTATTCATACATCAAGAATGCAGGAATTTACTTCCAGACCAAGGAAAAACCAAATCAAGGAAATACTAGACCTTATACTCATCCTCAGATTTTTGAACAAAACTACAAGAAGGAGAATCATGAAGGAGATCCAATCTAATACTGACAAATTGAAATTCACAGATTAAAGAAGAATGATCGAAATTAAGGGCGATCTACTTACAGAGATCGAAATTGAGTTCGTCGAACTTGAAGAAGGAACGAGTTCCCATCCTGAAGTCGACGATCGTCGGAGGAGATCGGAGCCTAGAGAAGCTGTGAGCCTATCGCCGTCGTCGGAGAAGAAAGAGCGCCGCTGAGGAATTCTCACAGGTATCGAGAACGACTGCACCGCAGGTGAAGATGACCGGATCTAGTCGATGCTACCTCTCGTCGAGGTGGACTGATCATGCCACTGTATAGATGCTCGGCATTGAGGGAGATGACCTCACCGTAGAGAAGAAGATCGCCGGAGAGAGTCGTCTAACCACCGCGAACAATGGTGCCGCTGAAGACTAGAGCTCAGTCGCCAACGCCAGAATGAGGTCGATGTATAGTCGCTGGGAAGGACTCGCCCCCGTCGCTGCTGGGGAGATGGCTCCACCGCCGGGCGTCGTAGAGTAGTGGCCGCCGTGAGGAGATAGCTCCACCGCCGTAGCCATGGCTGGCTTCTTCAAGGCTTGGGTTCGGCTTCGATTTAGGGAAAACGAGGGATGAGAGCTCAGATGAGAGATGTTGATGAGAATGAGTTATCAGCTTATTTTCTCTCTCCTCTAATGCTTATATAGAGTACAATGTGGGAAAGGAAATATTTGCAAATTAGGAATCCACATTTGGATAATTACATATTACTCGCAGAAGTTGTTAGAAAAATTGTTAGAAAAATGGGCACCACTCAAGCTAGTTATAACTAACTTAGGGAATTAACAACCATGCCAACTAATTCAAATTCTATGTTTAAATTAGTTAATCAAAATTATTAAATAAGAATAATTTAATCAATCAAACTTTAATTTAGCAAAACTTTTAAATTTTCTTAAAAGTGGGAAGTTAGGGTTACAAATCTCCCCTCCTTAGAAAAATTTTGTCCTCGAAATTCAAAGTGGTACAGGAGACATGGTTAAGCAATTAAGGATAAAATTTGAGACTGAGCAACTAAGTTAGACCTGGTATAGAACTGAACCCAATCATTACTATAGAAATAGTTTATTTGGCACGATCAACTAAGAAAAATCAAAATCAAAGCTGAGGCATGATGAAAATAGAATAAGAATGGTCACGATCTACCCCACTAAGCCACGATCAAAACGGAGTTCGAATCATCGGCACGATTGATAGGTACAAAAAATATAGTCGTTATAGAATATTAGTACGATCAAGATTATCTAGATATAATCAGAGATAGGATTTAGAATGACTTAGCCTGACAAAATAAACGACAAAATGGCATGATCGATAATGATCAAAATTGGTTAGGCACGAAGTGAAACAAAGTTTAATGAAGACAAGGTACGATAATTTTGTTTAGGAAGTTGAAATAACACGATCTAACAATGATCAAGGATTTAAATAGGCACGAGGTGACATGAATTTTAATTGCGACTTAGAGAAATAAAATCATGAAAGCATGATCTTCTAAGCATGATCAATTTCAAAAGTTTAACTCAACTGAACTAGAACACGATAGGACTATCATGGTTTAGACAAAACATGATATTACAAGTGGTAGAAAAATCTGGTGGGACGGAATCAAATCTAGCAATATTTATATATTGGGAAAATATCAAATGATTCAACGATAAAATGCAAGAAGAGGAGGTTTACAAGGGTTGATTGAGAAAACGTACGAAATACCCAGGAGGTATTAGTATCAAATCAAGGTGAACGTTCAAGGATTTGTGATTCTCGAAATATCAATAATCATATGAAAAGGAATATAGTCTCTATGGTGTCCGGGAACATGTAGCCATTTGAAGTCACTTTACTTAGAATCCCTGCCTTGTCAGTGTACCTCTGACTGCAGTGAACTTTCGGTTCCATGACTCAAATAACGATATATTACTGAATACCCTATCGACTTATCCTTTTCAAACAAATGTTAACGAAACATCTCAAGGGATCAAAACATGAAGAATTTAGGACAAAGTATCAATAATACCCGAAAACCTACGAATGTTTGAAATCACTTCAACTTAGAGTTCATGCCTCGTCAGTGCGCTGCTGGCTGCAGTGAACCCTCCGTTTTCGTAATCCAGGAAGTGGTTGCAGCGCGCAACTGCCACACCCTAGTAGGTCATCAAATAGTCTTTCAACCTTATCCATAAAAATTTTAAAATAGTTTCAAGGAATTCAAAATGAGTTCTCATAGTCCAAGTCATAAGAAAGATGATGTTTCCTATTCTTTAGAAAACAAAAGAGTTTCACTAGGTACCAAAAAGAAACCAGGATCCACCAAGGAGTAGTGGTTACTGAAAAGGAACAAATAAGAAGATTTTAGATCTTGAACAGGGAACGGAGTTTTAAATAGTAACCAGGATCTCAAACGGCAAACAACACCATATAGGGAACAAAATCCCGAATAAATAACAAAACCCCAGATGGTGAACAAAAAGAAAGGTATAGAATAAAAACAACATTTTGGAGTAAGAAGCAAAATCCCGTATAGAAAGCGGAGTTCAGCAAAATCTCGAATAACAACGAAGTCTCGAATAGATCTCGAAGGGGAACGAAATCTCTAATAGGACACAATTCTCAAATAGAAAATCAAATATCAACACAGTCGCGAATAGAAAAAAAATCTCGAATAGAAAATCTCGACAAGGAAGCAAGGTTTCGAACAGGGGACAAGGTCTCAACAAGTCGTGAGTAGGAACTGAATCTTCAAGGTCCGGAATAGAAACTGAATCTCGAATAGGAGACAAAATCTTGAACAAAAATAAAGTCCCAAAATAGAAACAGGATCTCCAAATCTCGAATGGAATCTAAGTAAAGAGAATCAATGGGTGCAAAGGAAACTAGTATCCATGAAACAAGCAAAATTTCAAATAGGAGACAAGGTCATGCGTAGTGAACAGGGTACCTAATAGTGAACATGAAACAAACCTTGAACAAAAAAATAGAATCTTGAATAGAAACTGGAGTTTCGAATAGGAAACAAGATCTTTAGAATAGAAAACTTTATCTCGAATAAGAACAGAGTTACGAACAAGATTCTGGAATAGTAAATAATCTCTCAAAATACATCTCGAATAGCAATAAAGGTTCTGTCACCCCCGTTTCCCGTATTTCGTATTTATACTCATAATTGGATTTTGGCAGGTATTTTTATTTTTCTGGACTTGTGAAATTTTGGGCTTTCTCGTAAAATGGGTTTGACATGGCTTGGTTTTATTTTGTGGAGAAGGATTGGTTTGGTTTGGTTTAATATGCATGGAACACCTTAGCCTATGCTCCACCCTCAACACAACACAACCCACCCTTATTAAATCCCTACCAACCTTTTCTCTCTCCTCTTTACTCTCCATTAATTTCTTCATCATCTTCTTCTTCCTTCCTCTACACAACACCCACACCATAGGTAAGTGCACCTTGCCACTACATGAGAACCCTATTTTATTTGTCCATTTGCTAGATTAGGCCATGGTGAACAATATTAGAACTTGACATTTTATGATTTGGAGTTTCCATTTTTTAAGATCTAGGTTTTAACTATTTTTGGAAATTCTTGGTTTTGATCTAGTAAACTTTGATTTTTGCTTGTTTTGATGCTTCCATGTGGAAGATAATTCAATTTTACTCAAGTTAGAGCTTTGAAAATCTTGATTTGGTTTTGATTTGATCAAGGTATGAAGATTTGAACTTTGGTGTTCTTCAGGTGTTCCTCTCGGCCTGGAGAAGAAGACCCTAGTCTGTGCTATTTAGCGCAGTACTGAACCGCGCATCCCCCTCGGCCAGCGCTCTTTAGCGCAGTACTGATCGCGCAGCTCGCCCTTTGGCGAACCGCGCTCGCTCCCAGCGCGCTTGTCCCCTGGCGCACTTGACCCTGTGACATCCATCGCCTGTGCCATCCAACCTTACGCCATCCATCGTCTGCGCCACTTGACCCTGTGCCATCCAACCATGCACCATCCATCGCATGCGCCACTTGACCCTGCGCCATCCAACCCCGTGCCACTTGACCCTGCGCCAACCACCCCCTGCGCAGCCCTCTTCCTTCTGCGCAGATAATCCCTGCGCACCCCCTTTCTCTTGCGCCAACCATCTTCTGTGCAGTCTATTGACCATGGTGATTTGGTTTTATCTTCTTTAAGCCTGGCTTCTCTTTTGTGGATTGGGTTTTGAGATCTTGTTCCACACAGCACGACTATCTTGATCCAACATGACCTGACACGATTTTCAGTATTTGCTATGACTAGTACGGTTTTTGTGATTTCTGTGATTCATGATCCTAGTACTTTCTGATTTTCTAGAAAATGACCCGATGAGGTGCATTCTTGACTTGTAACCTGATAACTTGATAACTGGCCCGTGGCAGTGCACACTTGACTTGTAACTTGACTCGGCCTGACTTGACTTGACTTGATGCTGTTACGACGGCTAACTTGACTTGTGTAACCAACTCTGACATCGTGGGTGTTCTTGCTTGCTTGCTTGTGCAATCCACTTGTCTGGTCTTGCATCATGTCTAGTACGTGACTCCCTGGTTCCTACGGTCAGGGATTCACACTGAATATGGAATAGGCTAATGCCTAGATCAAACTATAGTCATGGAGAATTTCCAGTCACAGGTAATCTCATTATCTGGGCACTTTAAATTGGACTTGTAGCTTGCCGACGAGTAGAGCACATTTCCAGCACACTGTCATGTGTTGTACCCTCTAAGTCACCTAAGGGTATATCGTCTCCGGGGCGATGTACCCATTCATACTTTCAACCCACGGAAGGATAACTGGATGGTCTGCAGGGCTTGGGACTGGAGAATTCTTATTGCATCTTGTTAGTAATTAGGCTTGTGATAACCCTAGTTAGTTAAAGTAGTAAGCCGTAGTAATTGCTTGGCCACTTGTGAATGGATGGTGTCCAGCCCTGTCTTAGTCTCGTCTTGTCCCAGTACCTGGTACTCCTGTACATGATTGTTTTACTTATCTTAACTATAAATGGATAGAGACAAGTGTTGTTCAGGCGAAAGGTTACAACCCCGGTCCTTGTTTGGTTGAAGGGTTGTAATCTGGCTCCCGGAATGGTTCCATGTCCCTAATCATTTATTGCCCTATTGTTCTCTTACTTACTTGCACTATCTTTCATTTTCTTATGTTCTGATATGCTGGCTTTTGTTCTTATTTCATGGCCTCCCTTGTGGCACTTGCTCTTTCTAGGGTTTGACCCAGCTAGTTTTGTGTGGCCAGATTTCGGAGCAGCACCCGAGGATTTACCGAACCTCCAGCCCGATGGTGGCGACTAGAAGGAACCCGGGCTACGAGTGGGTTTTCTATTTTGTTTCGCTCACTCTATTGTAAAATTATTCTTTTGAGGCATTTAGCCGACGAGCACCTTTTAGCTCGATGCACCTTTACTTACTGTCTGCCTACGGGCTGTAAACATGATTAACAAATCCTAGGATTGATCATGTATGACTTAACTCTTGCTAGTCCTTGTATTTTGTACGACTAGCTTCATGATCAGCTGATATATAATATTTGGGACGCCTTTTATTGTATATTTGGTGGTCAAAATCTTGTAACTATATTACTTACTTGAGATTGAGACAATAGGCTTGACCTTAAGAGACCATTGGTTTGTAGTAAACCCTCATATCTAGACAGCCGTGACCGTATAGCGAGATGGACTTCATTTCAATATACGTAGCTGGCTATGTTCGCCCCCGTTCTCCAGTATTCTGGTTCTGGGGCGTGACATGGTTTACGTGGTAGCCCATACAGGTCTTGTCAATCAAGAAATGTGAGAGTTTACCGAGTAGATGTCTCAATCAGTACTCGTCCTTGATCTCCGTTGATATTATCTGAATCCCTAAGAATCTTGACCTGATCACATACTTGTATCGTTGATCTGTCCTGGTCCTTCCTTATTGTTTTCCCTGTGTCATCTTCTTCAGCGGCTCTGTACCTGACCTCGCCGATCAGCAAGGTGGAGCACTTCACATGGACCAGCAACCTGGAGATTAAGCCCAGCATTCTGGAGTTGCCTTCCGAGTTATACCTACTGGAGGAGGACCCCCAGTTCAGCCCGTTCAGCCTGCTGAGCCAGATGATGGCACCTTGGTAGGTCTCATCAGGGCCTTGATAACTTCTCAAGATCGCAGAGGAGACGCCTTGCACCAGGTAGTGGCAGATGCCTTGACCAGAGGCGGTCATCCAGGGAACAGCGCTGCCAACAGCTTCAAGCGCTTGAACCCTCCATTCTTCGACGACAGTGAAGATACGATTGCCGCAGACGCTTGGCTTCAGGATACCGAGGTGGTTCTGGAAGCAGCTAGGACACCTGAGAATGAGAAGGTGGCGGTGGTACGCCTGTAGTTGCTGGACTTAGCTCGCAGTTGGTGGGCGGCACAGGCTATGGGATTGGTGGCACCCATTGCTTGGGCAGTGTTTAGAGAGGGATTCCAGACAAAGTATTTCGATGCTGTAGCTCGGTACGACCTGCAGACGAGATTTACCAACTTGAAGCAAGGAGGCAGAACAGTCGACGGTTATGCAACTGAGTTTTCTAGACTCAGTAGGTTTGCCCCCACCTTGGTGGCAACCGAGTTTGATAGGGCCCAGCGGTTCCAGCAGGGACTACATTTGGAGATCTTGCTGGCAGTTGAGCAGTTCGAGCACTAGACATTCGATACAGTATTGAGAGCGGCTAGGAGGCATGAGTATACCTCCCAGAGGATCGTAGATAGGACCGGTGGTAGGAAGCGGTCCCACAGTCAACTGCACCAATCATCAGCTCCAGCCCTGGCAGCTAGGAGTTTGACTATTGGAACTCCGAGGCGGGCGGCCTCAGTGACATCGGTTCAACATTCAATTTCGACGTACCTGCAGCAGCAGAAGCAGAAGCAGACTTCCGCGATGGGATGTTCCCATTGTGGGAAGCCAGGCCATGTAGTGGCGGATTATCGTAGGGCACAAGGATTGTGCCTGGCTTGTGGAGCGGCAGATCACAAGATAGGAGCCTACCCAAATAAGGGTAGTTCGTCCTCTTCCAACCTAACCAGTCCATCGGTTAGGGGACCAGCACCTATGCAGCAGCAGTAGTACCCGAGGCCATTGTTGCCTCAGGCCCAGGCGTTTCATCAGCAGAACCAGCAGCAGTATACCCAAGCCCAAGTGCAGAGTAGGCAGAGAGGTTTCCAGCATAGGGGACCCGTAGCTAGAGGTCAGGCCATGATGATGGCTATGGATGAAGAAGTTGCACCAGGTGAGGTAGTGGCAGGTACTATTCTCGTCAACTCCTTTCCAGCATTGGTATTATTTGATTCTGGTGCATCACATTCATTTATGTCTGCACGATTCACGACACGGATAGGATTGGAGCCCGAGTCATTATCAGTGAGGCTCAATATACTTACTGATAATGGTCTTGTAGGAGTAGATCGAGTATTTTCCTCGTGTCGGATCGTAGTTAGCGGTAGAGAGTTCCTCGCTAGATTCATAAAATTCCCTATGGCAGACTATGATGTAGTCTTAGGCATGGATTGGTTGAGGAACCAGTATGCTAGAATAGACTGCCATGTTGGCAGGGTTGTCTTTAGTATTCCACGCGAGCCAGAGTTCTCATTTTCCAGAGGCACGGTGGAGCCATCTTCTCCAGTATTGCGGATGGCAGTAGCAGTAGTACAGTTACCCCGGATAGTTGAAGAGTTTCCAGATGTCTTCCCAAAGGAACTTCCAGGGATGCTGCCAGAGCGGGAGATCGAGTTCACTATAGACTTGATCCCCGAAACAGCACCAGTATCAGAACGAGTCTACAAAATGGCGCCTTCAGAGTTGGAGATCTTGTACAAGATGATTGAAGAACTCAGGACCAAGGGATTCATCCATGCGAGTGGATCTCCTTGGGGAGCCCCGATGCTTCTTGTGAAAAAGAAGGATGGTACGTCCAGGTTATGTGTAGATTATCGTACCTTGAACTCAGTGACAATCAAGAACAGATACCCTCTTCCGAGGATAGATGACTTATTTGATCAACTCAAGGGGGCTTCAGCGTTTTTGAAGATAGACTTGCGGTCAGGATACCACCAGATCAGAGTCAGAGAGCAGGATATCCCGAAGACAGCTTTTCGATCGTGGTATGGACATTGGGAGTTCCTTGTTATACCCTTTGGAGCGACCAATGCGCCGGCAGTATTCATGGACCTCATGAATCACATTTTTATACCTTACTTGGATCAGTTCATGATCGTGTTCCTAGATGATATCCTGGTCTACAGCAAGAGCGAAGCAGAGCACGAGCAGCATCTCAGAATCGTCCTTCAGATGCTTAGGGAGCATCAGTTGTACGCCAAGTTCAGTAAATGCGAGTTCTGGCTCGATCGTATTTCGTACTTGGGTCACATCATTACCCGAGGAGGAGTAGAAGTAGATCCCCAGAAGATCATGGCTATCGAGTCAGGGCCAGTACCTAGTTCAGCGGCAGAGGTTCGCAGCTTCCTTGGATTGGCCGGCTACTACCGGCGATTCGTTTCAGATTTTGTAAGGATTTCAGCGCCGATGACCCAGTTGACCCGTAAGGATGTACAGTTTGCTTGGACAGCAGAGTGTCAGGAATCATTTAAGAAGTTGAAGTGAGGTTTGATAACGGCTCCCATTCTCACACTTCCAGATGAGACCGGAGGATTCACAGTTTATTACGATGCTTCAGGCAGAGGATTGGGGTGTGTCTTGATGCAACATGGAAAGGTAATATCTTATGCATCACGTCAACTTCTTTATCATGAGAAGAATTACCCGACCCACGACTTGGAACTGGCAGCAGTAGTGTTTGCGCTAAAGCTTTGGCGGCACTACTTGTACGGAGGTAGAGTGGAGATATTTACTGATCACAAGAGCCTCAAGTATGTTTTCACCCAGAAGGACCTTAATATGCGGCAGAGAAGATGGCTTGAGCTATTGGTGGACTACGATGTGGATTTGCAGTATCACCCAGGAAAGGCCAATATTGTAGCAGATGCGTTGAGCAGGAGAGCCATAGTTTACTTCCTTTCGGCACAACCAGAGTTATTGACAGATTTTCAGAAGATAGGAATTGAAGTGATTCTTCCTACCAGTGTGGCATTAATGGCCAGTCTACAGGTTCAGTCCAGCATAGTTGAGAGGATCCGGGTGGCGCAGTCTACAGATTCCAAGCTTCAGCGGCTCAGAGCAGAGTGTGAGGCGAGAAGAAGACCAGAGTTGTGCATTCATGAAGGTGGTACACTTCGGCATGGCACTCGTCTTTGTGTACCCAGTGGAGATATCAGACAGGAGGTCATGGCAGAAGCTCACAGTTCACAGTATTCTATTCATCCCGGTGGCACGAAGATGTACCGGGATATTCATTAACATTTCTGGTGGAATGGCATGAAGAGGGAGATAGCCCGATTTGTCTCTCGATGTTTGGTTTGCCAGCAGATTAAAGCTGAACATCAGAGGCCCGCTGGACTTCTTCAGCCCTTGTCGATTCCAGAATGGAAGTGGGAGCATGTGACCATGGATTTTGTGACTGGATTGCCTAGATCCCCAGTTGGTCGAGATGCTATTTGGGTTATAGTTGACCGGCTCACGAAGGTGGCTTATTTTTTTCCATTCAGAGTTGGGCAGTCAACGGCTCAGTTGGCTGAGATGTACCTCAGACAGATTATCAGGCTTCACGGTGTGCCAGTCAGTATCACCTCGGACCGAGATTCAAGATTTATGTCGTACTTTTGGCATAGCCTGCAAGAGAGTTTGGGAACTCGTCTCCAGTTTAGTTCAGCTTATCATCCGCAGACTGATGGCCAGTCGGAACGCACAATCCAGACTCTTGAAGACATGTTAAGATCTTGTACCCTTGACTTCGGTGGTTCGTAGGAAGATCACCTGCATCTGGTAGAGTTCTCGTACAACAATAGCTTCCAGGCCAGCATCCAGATGGCACCGTTCGAGGCACTGTATGGTAGGAAGTGCAGATCTCTGCTAGCTTGGGATGATGTTGGAGAGAGGCAGATGCTCGGTCCAGAAATGATTGCCCAGACAGTTGAAGTAGTCAGAAAAGTCAGGGATCATCTTCGAGTTGCCCAAGATCGCCAGCGACATTGGGCCGATGCTCATCGGCGTCCCCTAGAGTTTGCTATCGGCGACCATGTATTCCTTAGGATCTTGCCTAACTGCGGCGTCATTCGCTTTGGCATGCGGGGAAAGCTTAGTCCTAGGTATATAGGGCCATTCGATATTCTGGAGCGAGTAGGAGATGTATCCTATAGTCTTGCTCTTCCGCCGTCGCTAAGTGAGGTGCACGATGTATTCCATGTGTCCCAATTACGACGGTATATCCCAGACTCGAGCCACATCCTAGACCATTCGGAATTGGTTGTTGGTACCAACCTTTCGTATGAGGAGAGGCCCATGTCTATATTGGACTAGAGAGAGAAGATACTCAAGAACAAGACTATTAGCTTAGTCTGTGTTGCTTGGGGTCATCACTCTCTAGGTGAGTCGACGTGGGAGCGTGAGGATGATATCCGATCGCGATATCCCTATCTGTTTGACTCGTAAGGTATAATGTCTTCCTTATGCCTTATGCTTTCCATCCCTTGCTTGCATGTATGATTGCTTGATTGCTTGCTTAGTGTAGCTTATTGGTGATTAGTATAGCTGGCTCTTACACCTCTAAGCATCTTGATTTAAATTTTGAGGACGGAATTCTTTTAAGGTGGGTAGAGTTGTGACCCCCGTTTTCCGTATTTCGTATTTATACTCGTAATTGGATTTTGGCAGGTATTTTTATTTTTCTGGACTTGTGAAATTTTGGGCTTTCTCGTAAAATGGGTTTGACATGGCTTGGTTTTATTTTGTGGAGAAGGATTGGTTTGGTTTGGTTTAATATGCATGGAACACCTTAGCCTATGCTCCACCCTCAACACAACACAACCCACCCTCATTAAATCCCTACCAACCTTTTCTCTCTCCTCTTTACTCTCCATTAATTTCTTCATCTTCTTCTTCTTTCTTCCTCTACACAACACCCACACCATAGGCAAGTGCACCTTGCCACCACATGAGAACCCTATTTTATTTGTCTATTTGCTAGATTAGGCCATGGTGAACAACATTAGAACTTGATATTTTGTGATTTGGAGTTTCCATTTTTCTAGATCTAGGTTTTAACCATTTTCGGAAATTCTTGGTTTTGATCTATTAAACTTTGATTTTTGCTTGTTTTGATGCTTCCATATGGAAGAGAATTCAATTTTACTCAAGTTAGAGCTTTGAAAATCTTGATTTGGTTTTGATTTGACCAAGGTATGAAGATTTGAACTTTGGTGTTCTTGAGGTGTTCCTCTCGGCCTGGAGAAGAAGACCCCAGTCTGCGCTCTTTAGCGCAGTACTGAACCGCGCATCCCCCTCGGCCAGCGCTCTTTAGCGCAGTGCTGATCGCGCAGCTCGCCCTTTGGCGAACCTCGCTCGCTCCCAGCGCACTTGTCCCCTGGCGAACTTGACCCTGCGCCATCCATCGCCTGCGCCATCCAACCCTGCGCCATCCATCGCCTGTGCCACTTGACCCTGCGCCATCCAACCCTGCGCCATCCAACCCTGCGCCATCCATCGCCTGCTGTACTTGACCCTGCGCCATCCAACCCTGTGCCATCCAACCCTGCGCCACTTGACCCTGCGCCAACCACCCCCTGTGCAGCCCTCTTTCCTCGGCGTAGTTAATCCCTGCGCAGCCCCTTTCTCTTGCGCCAACCATCTTCTGCGCAGTCTATTGACCATGGTGATTTGGTTTTATCTTCTTTAAGCCTGGCTTCTCTTTTGTGGATTGGGTTTTGAGATCTTGTTCCACACAGCACGACTATCTTGACCCAACACGACCTGATACGATTTTCAGTATTTGCTATGACTAGTACGGTTTTTGTGATTTCTGTGATTCATGATCCTAGTACTTTCTAATTTTCTGGAAAATGACCCGATGAGGTGCATTCTTGACTTGTAACCTGATAACTTGATAAGTGGCCCGTGGCGGTGCACACTTGACTTGTAACTTGACTTGGCCTGACTTGACTTGACTTGATGCTGTTGCGACGGCTAACTTGAGTTGTGTAACCAACTCTGACACCGTGGGTGTTCTTGCTTTCTTGCTTGTGCAATCCACTTGTCTGGTCTTGCATCATGTCTAGGACGTGACTCCCTTGTAGAAGCATGAAAAATATTGCTTTTAGTCCCACATCGAAAAGGAGAAGAAGAAAGGGCTTACTCCATTCTATAAATAGAGCCCCCTTACCTCCTTTGAAAAAGGGGCACCAACTTCTCTTCCCTCCTTCCAAACTTGGACTCTTCCTATTACGCACCTTCGGGTGCTAAGTAGAAGAAGTCTAGGGCTGCGCGGGCTCATCGGGCTCAGTCAGCTGTCCTAACCTCTGACCATCAAGAGCATCCCGCTAAGCGGGCCTCTGATAGAAAGTTGTACAGAGCCGCCTGTGTCCAGCCCCCGGCGGCAAACGGACAGAGTGGTTCTCAAGTGTCTCCCAACAAAGATCGAGGGCAAGTGTTTCTATTAGCCCCCACATCAGGGAGCAAACATGATACCTACGCACTCGTGTGTTCGGGATACCCGGGCCCACAAAGCGAGTGCACGGGCAGATCGAGACATTCCTCATGCGAGTCATGAGACATTCCTCATGCGGCTCGGTCATGAGACGTCCTTCATGCGGCTCGGTCATGAGACATTCCTCATGCGGCTCGGTCATGAGACGTCCTTCATGCGGCTCGATCATGAGACATTCTTCATGCGGCTCGGTCATGAGACGTCCTTCATGCGGCTCGGTTATGAGACATTCTTCATGCGGCACAGAACCTAGGAAGCTTCACGCGGCTCAAAATCAGATGAGCTTCATGCGGCTCAAGAGTATCATACGGCTCAAAAGTCACCAACATGGACATGCGGCTCAACGCACATAGGCAGCTCGAGTAAACTCCATGCGGCCCAGAGAGAGAGGCCACGTGGTCTTCAAAAAACAGCTGTGCCCAACGTGTGGACGCATTTAATGCTCTGACGGCTGACAGACCTGACAAGTGGCAGACCTGACATAAAGTTGTCATAATGACTGACACGAAAAGCAGTACTTCGGGAATAAGAAAAATCTTCAAAGTGGCGCTGTCTACCAAAGTTTTGAGGCGAGCTTATGCGGCCAAGAATAAACGAGTTCATGCGGCCAATGCAGAGAAACCTATGCGGTTCAACCATGAAGGTCCCCCATGCGGCTCGGCTATAAAGAGATCCATGCGGCTCGGCCATGAAGACTCTCATGCGGCTCGGCCATGAAGACTCCCATGCGGCTCAGTCATGAACATATCCATGCGGCTCGGTCATGACAACCTTCATGCGGTTCGAGTATAGAGACTATTCATGCGGCTCGGTCATGAAATCTTTCATGCGGCTCGGTCATGACGACCTTCATGCGGCCCAAACATCGACACTCCTCATGCGGCTCAACGTTGACGACTGGGCACGTGTCCTAAAGTCAATCAAATCTTGGGCCAAATCCCAATAATCTGGGACACGTGGCAGAAGAATGAATTAAATTTATTCATTAAGATTCGCAGATGTCAGCAAATCATCATGACGAAGATTTATTGCAATCAACATTTATTATTGATGGGATTTGGCATAATCCACATTAATGGTCCAGATCCTTCACACTCAAGACTAATGGTCCAGATTGATCAATCACCAGGCCGCCGCCACTTTGAGAACGGGTAATCAGCCAAACCCTAATGATGCTTCCCTACTATTATAAATAGCAGGGTGCCATTCCCTTGCAAAATACACAGAGTCAGAAAAAAAAGAAGAGAAGAAAGGTCGGCAACAAAAAGAATAAAAAAAAGAGAGAGATATACACAGAGAGAGCTCCCCCTTTTCTTGATAATCACAGAGAGAGAGAAGCCAGAAGAGCAACCCGAGGAGAGTAAGAAGAGCCTTTCTTCGTCAACGCCGAGCAGATCTTCCCCGAGCCAAGGCTGCATACCGATCGTCCAAGGAGTAAGGCAGAGCGGCCGTCGCTTTCCCGAGCCTCTATCGTCACCCCCCAGAATCAAAAATAAACAATCGTACTTAGTCTGCTGTACCTAGGTTTTCGTCCCTAGGCTTTCTTTGTACGAGCGAGTTTGTATTGTGAGTCTAAATTCAGTCCTTCGATAATTGTTCTGTTCTTTTACAATCAATGGCAAACACGATGGCGACTCTGCTGGGAACTAACTTCTCCACGGCTGAGGAATTGGTGACGCAATCGGCTGCAGCCAAACTTGGCTCCACACAACAGAAGATGGTCGTCCGCTTCGACCAACAGGCGTTCGAAGAGATGCTCTCTGAAGGCAGCGCTGGCCCGGTCCAGAAACGCACCCGCACCACGAAGGCTCGCAAAGAGTGGAGGCCAAAGTCATTTGCTCCTCCCCAAGCCCTCGATGGGATACCCTCGGTCGCTCAAGACGGCGAGAAAGACTCTCCTGCGGTCCCACTTCAGATCGCAGACACCTCTGCTGTCCCCAAGTCCGGCAGAAGAAAACACTATGATGCTGGACTTGCAGGGGCAAAGAGGGTCTCTGCTCAACCTGAACCGCAGAGGGGTATTAGCCACAGAAAGAAAATCCATGCGGCCACAACCGTCAACCACATGAAGAAAACTCATGCGGCCACTTCTGTCAGCCGCATAACTTATGCAGCTACAGTTCCCAACCGCATGGATGAGATTCATGCGGCTAGCAAAGTCAATCGCTTGCAGAAAACCCATGCGGCCACAGATGCCAACCGCATGCGGACAGCCTGTACGGCCGTGACTCCTAACCGCATAAGAACTCGTCCCACAACAGAAGACAGTCGCATGCAGATAGCCTGCACGGCACCCAACGCTAGCCGCATAGCGTCAATACCTCACTTCTCTCGATCAGTTTTCGACCGACTCTCATGCGGTCCTAACTCTGATCACTTTCTGGATGAAAATCCAGACTCTGTGATACCTAATGTGGACTCTTCCTATTACGCACCCACAAGTGCTAAAAAGAAAAAGTCTAGGGCAGCGCGGGCTCATCAAGTCCAGACAGCTGCCCCAACCTCTGACTATCGGGGCGTCCCGCTGAGTATCACGCGAGCCTCTGACGAAAAGTTGTATAAAACCACTCGAGTCCAGCCCCCGGCGGCAAACGGACAAAGTGGTTCCTCTGACCTGCGTGAAGCTATCCTCCACAAACGCAAGAAAAGAGAAGGAGCCTCAGCGTGCAGAGAGTCCTCACAGGGACGTCACTGCACCCAGATTATCGTCAACTGCTGTTGCAACAACACGGCAGTAACGGAAGACCGGCCATCCGTCTTCCAAAGATTACAACATCCGAGCTCGGAAGACGAGGCACCTCCCGTTGCCTCCTGCAATTCCGCGCGGAAAGTCCCCGTTGAGGGGAGAGGGAAGAAGACAAGCATCTCCAGCCCAAAGGTGTCAACTATTGCAGCTAAGAAGCCGTCGTCTAAAGGATTATCCTCTACTGGAGTATTCCAACACACCCGTTCAAATACGAAAACTGCTGCAGTAGGAAGTTCACCGTCTACATCATTGGGGGTCGTTGGAACTGGGGGTAGCACTCCTCCAAACCTCCACGACAACCCGACATTCCAAGAAGACGGACTGGAGGAAGCAAATCCTCCGACGGATACAACAGATACCGACGTCCCCGAGGACGTCCTAAACGAAGCAAGCTCTGAAGCTGGGGGTACTGTTCCTTCCGAGTCCGAACCTGAAGAGAACATCCCCACATATCCTGATGATTTCTCGATGCATGAGTATGACTCGGAGGGCATGTCCGCCACCTCTCCTTCTGTCACTCCTCACGTGAGGACGGTATTCATGACGGACAACAGCCAAGGTGGTTCCGGCGATCGCCAACGTATCGACACTTTGGAGGCCATACTGTACGCCTTGGTCAAGTCTGTAGACGAGATCAAAGCAGCGCTTCCTACTCTGCAGGGAGTGACACCTGGTCAGACAAGCACGGGTCCCGCGAACAACATAGATTCAAATTCAGCGGCACCAAACCCGGGCAATAATGCTCCCGAGATAACGGCCCCTACCGCAACAGATGAGGCCCGAGAAGTAAGGAGAGAGGTTCAGGAGCTTCGAGCCATGTTCCACGCCCGAGAAAATTCTCAAGACCTCAGAATACAACAACCATACCCTGCTGAATGGAGGGATGTGCCCTTTCCCCCAAGATATAAGCCGTTCAATATCAACCCATATGATGGTAAGACTTCAGCAAGCCGGTACATCACTTACTTTGAGGTCACTACCGACCATCTGCCCCATGATGATGCCATCCTCACACGGTTATTCATTGGGGCACTGGAAGGAGTCGCCTTCGATTGGTACCGCAACCTGCCAGATAATTGCATCCACTCCTTCGCTGGCTTCAAGCGCTTGTTCTTGGAGAGGTTCTATGAGGTAGGTCAGGACGTCACGATGTCTACCCTCATGGACGTCGTCCAAGGAGAGAAAGAGCTGACAAGGAATTATATTGAGCGGTTTCGTCAAACCGCAATGAAGTTACCATTTGGCAACCCGGACTCTTCTTTGATTGAAATTTGCCAAAAGAGACTACTCCCAACAATTAGTCTCTGGATGGGCGAAAGTCAATTCAAGGACTGGAAGGCCTTTATCATCAGCGCTACAAGTGCCGAGGAACGATTGAAGAAAGCTCGCCAACTGGGGTTGCATATCTCAGAGGGAGAGAACAAGGGGAAGCGTCCCAACGCCAGCAACGACAATGGGGGTAGCCCCTCCAACAACCGGGACAACAAAGGCAAGCAGGCCATGGTGACCGATACAGCCCAGAAGCCCGAGCCATAGCCAGCAGACAAACAATGGCCACAAATCACTTATTCTTTCGAAGACGGCCACGTCAAGCCTATCTTGGACATGCTTATACAAGGAGATAGAATTCAGCTTCCTCCACCAAGGCGGGAACCTCGGCCGGCTGATTTGGAAAATTCAAAGTTCTGCCATTACCACCGCTACGTCCACCATGCTACACACGACTGCTACCAACTGAAACGGTATATCCAGAACCTTATCGATTCGAACGCTCTGGCTATCGACTTCGAGGAGGTAACCGTAGCAGCCAACATGGTGTCCGTACAATTCGGTAATTTTCCTCCAACAGAGACTCAAGACGGTGTCATACCCATCCCTCTGGCAACGATGGAAATCACTAATCTTCCGCCTGCCCGTGATCAAACTCCCGGCCTAGTACCCCTCACCACATCACGAGGGGAAATCATGTGGGTCCATCCAGACCTAGTCCACGAGGTGACTCAGCCCACTTTACCTTCTAAAAAGAAAAGTGGAAAGGTTAGATCATGCCGCACCGCCTCGGCAGAGGAGGAGGAAGTCTCAGCCGTCACTACTCGATCTGGAGCATAAGCCCAACCAGTGGCCGAGAATCTGACTAATGATCAGCAGCCCACAAACGCTGATACTCCGGGATCGGCTCAGCCTTCGACGACCGACAAACCCAGGCCGAAAGAGACCCGTTTCGACAAATCCCTCCGAAAGAAGACACCTCAGGGGCTGGAAAGACCCTACAACTTTGACATCTTGGCTCAATTGGCCAATACACCGGCCAAATTATCTTTATATGAACTCCTGAGGCTCTCGAAGGAAGTCCGCACGGCTCTAAGTGAGGCGCTCCAAAATGCCGACGCATACTTGGCTCAGGTCAACCTCACAGAAGATAATCAGCCTACAGATCTCCAAGATAGTACGTGTACAGGTGCAATGCCCAATATTGTCTTCTCTCCGCAGGATATGCTCATCAAAACTAACCTACACGATCGCCCATTGTACTACACTGGATACATCGGCGACGTAAAGGTGGACCGAATGCACATTGATCCTGGGTCCTCCATAAGCATCATTCCGAAGGGTCTGCTACATCATCTTCGCATTCCAATGCATCGCCTGACGCCTACAAGCACCGCCATTAGCGGTTTCAATTTGGGCAGGAGCTACCCTATTGGAAAGATTCGTCTGAAGTGTCAAATTGGCGATCTCCAATTCGAAGTCACCTGCTACGTCATAGATGCAGACACTTCTTACAACATCCTCTTGGGGCACCCATGGATACACGATTATATGATCGTGTCTTCCACGCTACACCAGTGCTTCAAATACGTCGACAAACACGGCTTCGTGAAGACATAATTTGCTGATATCGATCCCTTCAAAGGGGTCGAATCTTACTACTCGGACTCCTGCTTATACGAAAAGTCGAAAAGGCACCTTGATGAAGGAGACGCACAAACTCATACCGAGACAACCACGGGATCAGAAGGACCCCTGACGATCCACCTCCAAGCTCACAAACCGGGCAAGTCTGCACCCCTTACCGCCACTCTACGGAAGGACGCAATCAGCCTCTCAGCGCAGGAGGAGCAAAGGATAATCCGGCTGCCAAGGTCCGGCCAAGTGTCGAGACCCACAACAGGGCCACTGACAATCAGATTGCCGAGAGTCGGTCAACCCCAAACGGAGAAGCTCAATCCCTCCGATCGGCCACTGACGATACGCCTTCCCAAGAAGGGTCGTCACCCCGATGCAAGGTCTGACACTTCTAGTGAACCAGCCACTCCTCGCTCCACGTCAAGTGCCAAACTGGGGGTCGCTAGTCCGCCAACAACTCCACGATCTACTCCATCAACTGAACCCCTGATGATCAAGTTGCCCAAATCCTCCTCTCAGTCTGCATTTACACAGGGGGTGGCTGAAGAAGAGTTGGAGCTGGCCAAGTATGTGGCTGCTCACACTGAGACTTGCTCATGTTGCCCATCAACGGCAACTTCCTGAAGAAGTATTACGTCCGAAACGACACCCAAAAAAAAAAAAAAAAAAAAAAATCCCTGATGATTGAGTTATGTACCCCCCGGTACTGCTGAACTCACATTCCGCCTCCAAATTTCCTAGATTGGTGAGTTATGTACCCCCCCGGTACCGCTGAACTCACATCCACTCCAGATTATCTAGTCATATACCCGCTGGTACCACTGAACTCACATCCACATTCTCTCCAGATCACCGAGTCATGTACCTGCTGGTACCGCTGAACTCATATCCACAATATTCCAGATTTTTGAGTCATGTACCCTCTCGTACCGCTGAACTCACCTCCTCCTTCTACAAAAATCCCAAACTACCGAGTCATGTACCCTCTCGTACCGCTGAACTCACCTCCTCCTTCCACAAAAATCCTAAACTACCAAGTCATGTACCCGCTGGTACCTTTGAACTTACACTTTGATCACAAAATTTATGGATTGTCGAGTTATGTACCCGCTGGTACCCCTGAACTTACATCCCGGTCACTCTTTTAGGGAGAACGTTATGTATAAATATACCTCTGAACTTTTTTCTGGAAGGGATCCTCCCTCATGATCCACTACCCGCACTCGATCCCAGTGCACAAAAAGGGTAACAGATCCACAAATTTCTAAAACGGCCATGTCCTCATTACCTCTGAGTCGTTCCATTTCCGCCAAAAACAAATCACCCCTTTACCTAGAACTTCCATGTCCTCATTACCTCTGAGTCGTTCTATGTACCCCTCTTCATTGAGCCCACTCCTGCCATGTCCTCATTACCTCTGAGTGGGAAGGCTCCGTCGATGAAAACTTCATACTTGCCATGTCCTCATTACCTCTGAGTAAGTATGTCGATTCCCTTTCAACCTATTATTTGTACCCACAACCGGAGTACGCCAAAGATAATAGGTCCACAAATATCCTCCGTTGAGTTTTCTCCTGCCATGTCCTCATTACCTCTGAATAGGAAGATTCCGCGGTAAAACAAAAACCCTCATGCTTGCCATGTCCTCATTACCTCTGAGTAAGTATGTTGGTTCCTTTTCATCTTATTATCCGTATCCTAAGCCAGGGTACGCCAAGGATAATAGGCCCACAAATGTCCTCTGTTGACCACAAATGTCCTCTGTTGACCACAAACGTCCTCTGTTGACCATAAATGTCCGCTGTTGACCACGAATATCTTCCGTGAAGTCTTCCCTGCCATGTCCTCATTACCTCTGAGCAGGAAGATTCCACGGTAAAACCCTCATGCTTGCCATGTCCTCATAACCTCTGAGCAAATATGTTGGTTTCCTTTCATCCTATTATCCGTATCCTGAACCAGGGTACGCCAAGGATAATAGGTCCATAAATATCCCTTGCTAAGCTTCTTAGCATAAATTCACCATCTCACCATGCCTCGGGAGTCCAGCTGCTCTACGGCATTCTTTTTCCCAATACCGAGAGCACCCATGACCACTTTGCCATGGCTGTTCCGGATATCCTGACCAAATTTGTTATCCGTACCTAAAACCAAGGTACGCCCAGGGTAACAGGTCCACAAATAATCCTCCAGCAGGTCCAATTCCATAAACACCACAAGTACAAGAAAGAGAAGATGAGTTGAAACATGCTCATTTATTCAAAATTCAAAGTACTACATCATCTGGGATCACATCCCTTGACAAAAAGAAAAGAAAAACAGTGAAAGAAAACAGAAAACTGTTCACTGCTCCATGGTATTCTTTCGCCCGATACCAAGAACCTCCATATCCGCCTTACCACGGAGTTGTCCTAGGTATCCCTATCAAACTTATTATCCGTACCTAAAACCAAGGTATGCCAAGGATAATAGGCCCACAAATGTCCTCTGCTGACCACAAATGTCGTACTAGGTCCCTTAGTACATCCACATCTTTCCTCATCATCACATGCTTTCGGAGCCCAGCTGTTCCATAGCATTCTTTCACCCAATGCATAGAACTTCCATGTTGATAGCACCTCTGAGTTGTTCTATGTATCCTCATTCGAGTTCGCTCCTACCATGTCCATATCACCTCTGAGTAGGAAAGCTCTACCATCAACCTTATATTTACAACGTCCATACCACCTCTGAGTAAATATGATGGTTCCCTCTCTCAACTTATTATCCGTACCTAAAACCAAGGTACGCCAAGGATGATAAGTCCACATAAAATCCCCAGCGGAAGTACCCAAACCTATCACGTCCATGCTACCTCTGATTGGATTGCCACAACTAAACAAATCTACTTTCCATGCTTCTTATTCAAAGTGTTCTAAATTTGCAATTTAGAAACTTTGAAGGGGGTCCTGTAGAAGCATGGAAAATATTGCTTTTAGTCCCACATCGAAAAGGAGAAGAAGAAAGGGCTTACTCCATTCTATAGATAGAGCCCCCTTACCTCCTTTGAAAAAGGGGCACCAACTTCTCTTCCCTCCTTCCAAACTTGGACTCTTCCTATTACGCACCTTCGGGTGCTAAGTAGAAGAAGTCTAGGGCAGCGCGGGCTCATCGGGCTCAGTCAGCTGTCCCAACCTCTGACCATCAAGAGCATCCCGCTAAGCGGGCCTCTGATGGAAAGTTGTACAGAGCCACCTGTGTCCAGCCCCCGGCGGCAAACGGACAGAGTGGTTCTCAAGTGTCTCCCAACAAAGATCGAGGGCAAGTGTTTCTATTAGCCCCCATATCAGGGAGCAAACATGATACCTACGCACTCGTGTGTTCGGGATACCCGGGCCCACAAAGCGAGTGCACGGGCAGATCGAGACATTCCTCATGCGAGTCATGAGACATTCCTCATGCGGCTCGGTCATGAGACGTCCTTCATACGGCTCGGTCATGAGATATTTCTCATGCGGCTCGGTCATGAGACGTCCTTCATGCGGCTCGATCATGAGACATTCTTCATGCGGCTCGGTCATGAGACGTCCTTCATGCGGCTCGGTCATGAGACATTCTTTATGCGGCACAGAACCCAGAAAGCTTCATGCGGCTCAAAATCAGACGAGCTTCATGCGGCTCAAGAGTATCATATGGCTCAAAAGTCACCAACATGGACCTGCGGCTCAACGCACATAGGCAGCTCGAGTAAACTCCATGCGGCCCAGAGAGAGAGGCCACGTGGTCTTCAAAAAACAGCTGTGCCCAACGTGTGGACGCATTGAATGCTCTGACGGCTGACAGACCTGACAAGTGGCAGACCTGACATAAAGTTGTCATAATGACTGACACGAAAAGCAGTACTTCGAGAATAAGAAAAATCTTCAAAGTGGCGCTGTCTACCAAAGTTTTGAGGCGAGCTTATGCGGCCAAGAATAAACGAGTTCATGCGGCCAATGCAGAGAAACCTATGCGGTTCAACCATGAAGGTCCCCCATGCGGCTCGGCTATAAAGAGATCCATGCGGCTCGGCCATGAAGACTCTCATGCAGCTCGACCATGAAGACTCCCATGCGGCTCAGTCATGAACATATCCATGCGGCTCGGTCATGACAACCTTCATGCGGTTTGAGTATAGAGACTATTCATGCGGCTCGGTCATGAAATCTTTCATGCGGCTCGGTCATGACGACCTTCATGTGGCCCAAACATCGACACTCCTCATGCGGCTCAACGTTGATGACAGGACACGTGTCCTAAAGTTAATCAAATCTTGGGCCAAATCCCAATAATCTGGGACACGTGGCAGAAGAATGAATTAAATTTATTCATTAAGATTCGCAGATGTCAGCAAATCATCATGACGAAGATTTATTGCAATCAACATTTATTATTGATGGGATTTGGCATAATCCACATTAATGGTCTAGATCCTTCACACTCAAGACTAATGGTCCAGATTGATCAATCACCAGGTCGCCGCCACTTTGAGAACGGGTAATCAGCCAAACCGTAATGATGCTTCCCTACTATTATAAATAGCAGGGTGCCATTCCCTTGCAAAATACACAGAGTCAAAAAAAAAAGAGAAGAAAGGTCGGCAACAAAAAGAATAAAAAAAGAAGAAGAGAGAGATATACACAGAGAGAGCTCCCCCTTTTCTTGATAATCACAGAGAGAGAGAAGCCAGGAGAGCAACCCGAGGAGAGTAAGAAGAGCCTTTCTTCGTCAACGCCGAGCAGATCTTCCCCGAGCCAAGGCTGCATACCGATCATCCAAGGAGTAAGGCAGAGCGGCCGTCGCTTTCCCGAGCCTCTATCGTCACCCCCCAGAATCAAAAATAAACAATCGTACTTAGTCTGCTGTACCTAGGTTTTCGTCCCTAGGCTTTTTTTGTACGAGCGAGTTTGTATTGTGAGTCTAAGTTCAGTCCTCCGATAATTGTTCTGTTCTTTTACAATCAATGGCAAACATCCCTTGTTCCCACGGTCAGGGATTCACACTGAATATGGAATAGGCTAATGACTAGATCAAACTATAGTCATGGAGAATTTCCTGTCACAGGCAATCTCGTTATCTGGGCGCTTTAAATAGGACTTGTAGCTTGCCGACGAGTAGAGCACATTTCCAGCACACTGTCATGTGTTGCACCCTCTAAGTCACCAAAGGGTATATCGTCTCCGTGGCGATGTACCCAATCATACTCTCAACCCGCGGAAGGATAACTGGATGGTCTGCAGGGCTTGGGACTGGAGAATTCTCATTGCATCTTATTAGTAATTAGGCTTGTGATAACCCTAGTTAGTTAAAGTTGTGAGCCTTAGTAATTGCTTGGCCGCTTGTGAATGGATGGTGTCCAGCCCTGTCTTAGTCTCGTCTTGTCCCAGTACCTGGTACTCCTGTCCATGATTGTTTTACTTATCTTAACTATAAATGGATAGAGGCAAGTGCTGTTCAGGCGAAAGGTTACAACCCCGGTCCTTGTTTGGTTGAAGGGTTGTAATCTGGCTCCCGGAATGGTTCCATGTCCCTAATCGTTTATTGCCCTGTTGTTCTCTTACTTACTTGCACTATCTTTTATTTTCTTATGTTCTGATATGCTGGCTTTTATTCTTATTTCGTGGCCTCCCTTGTCGCACTTGCTCTTTCTGGGGTTTGACCCAGCTGGTTTTGTGTGGCCAGATTTCGGAGCAGCACCCGAGGATCTACCGAACCTCCAGCCCGATGGTGGCGACTAGAAGGAACCCGGGCTACGAGTGGGTTTTCTATTTTGTTTCGCTCACTCTATTGTAAAATTATTCTTTTGAGGCGTTTAGCCGTCGAGCACCTGTTAGCTCGATGCACCTTTACTTACTGTCTGCCTACGGGCTGTAAACATGATTAACAAATCCTAGGGTTGATCATGTATGACTTAACTCTTGCTAGTCCTTACATTTTATACGACTAGTTTCATGATCAGCTGATATGTAATATTTGGGACGCCTTTTATTGTATATTTGGTGGTCAAACATCTTGTAACTATCTTACTTGCTTGAGATTGAGACAATAGGCTTGACCTTAAGAGACCGTTGGCTTGTAGTAAACCCTCATATCTAGACAGCCGTGACCGTATAGCGAGATGGACTTCATTTCAATATACGTAGCTGGCTATGTTCGCCCCCGCTCTCCAGTATTCTGGTTCTGGGGAGTGACAGGTTCCATAATAGAAAACAACGTCTAACAATCCTTCAATAAAAACAACGGAGTTATCGGTGCTAAGAGGAAAATACAAAGGAAATTGGATTGCGAATCATGATCCACGGTTTTCTTCAACCATGCAAGAGAGTCTTCTGTTCCGTCTTTAGTATTTCTTCAGGAACTAGAATTATCCAACTTCTTCAGTTGTCCTGACGCAGGCTAGTCTTTGCGACAGTGCTCCATACAGTTGTTGAATCTGGAGAGGTGGGTCCCCTTGCTGCATAGTGCTTCCCGTGCTCGTCCTTAGGCAGTACGGTCAGCGACATCCGGGTAATCCTTGACTTGATCGGTAGGCGATCCGCAGTACAAGCATAGACTCAGTCTCTTGCGACAATCATCATAGTGGTGTCTTGCGCGGCAGTAGAAATTGCAACGATCATCTGCTGAATCTGAATCTCTCACTGGGGCTGAAGTGCATGAGCTATGGCAGGAATATACGGCTACTGGCGTACTGGTTGTTGAGATCCTGATGCTCCTTGGCTATTGTGATCTACGACTTGTTGGAAATCCATCATTCAGTAGGAAGAAGATCCACAGTACAAGCATAGTTCGAGCCCCTTTTGATATTCCTTGAAGCGATATCCTGGATGGCGACATGAAGCACAAATGGCCGTCATCTGAACCTGATGACGCGGTTGAAGAGGCACTGTCTGAGTGTGGCGACGCTTTGTGGGTCCATAGTAGTTGCTATCCCCATCACAAGTCTTTTTGTCTCTCCTGGGCTTCAGCTTCTCGTCTTATTCTATTGTCCGTGCTACATTCTGGATCTCCTGGCCGGTGGCTCCAATCTTCAGAGCAGTCGGGTCCTCAGTATAGGACCGTTGAGCACCTCTAGAGGGGGGGTGAATAGAGTGCGTGTGTGCAGCGGAAATAAAATTACCAATTAATAATTTAAACTATGGCAATGATGTAAGAGCAGTAAGTAAAGAAAGGAGAATCAAACTCAGTAACACAGCGATGTATACTGGTATCCCTCTGAGAGGACTAATCCAGTCTCGAGTACTCTTGCTCGATGTTAATCCACTAAAGGCACAAGCTTTAACTGAGTGCTTGCAACTCTTACACCACCGTGCTTGTTGACGAGTGCACGACCAACTCCAACACACACCGTGCTTGATGACGAGCGCACGACCAGCTCCACAACGAGAATTTGTTGTTGAAACTTGACGACCTCTTTACAACTCTGAATAACCAAAAGACTTCTAAATCAATCTGATAGTACTGGCTTTTGGCTAAGAGATGTGTAGGTGAGATTTGAAAATCTTGGATCGTTTAGAAAACACTTGAATAATAGAGAAGAGAAGATGAAGAATGAATTGATGTTTTGAAGTGAAAAGTTCTTCTCTATTTATAGGTGTTTTCATCAACCGAACTCGGGCAGAACTCGGGCAGAGTTCGGATGCAAATATCTCGCAAAATAGACGTTGCTCGCAGATTTGGAGGCAACTGAAGTTTGAATACAAACTGACCGAACTCGGTCAGAGTTCGGGCCGAACTCGGGCCGAACTCGGCTTGGAGTTCTGTCAGGAGATATATTTTGAAATTCTTTTGTAAAAACAGTTTTCAAACATATTTTTGGTTATTTGTAAAATCATTTGAAAAATGAATATTTTCGAAATATTTGTAATCGAAAATATGAAAGGGTAAAAGTAGGTTTTGAGAAAGGAGGATAATTTTAACCCTAAGCCAGTATTACCATAATTGATTTTACAAAGTAATTCCTAGACTCAATAAAATGTAAAATACAGAATAAAGTAGAAAAGAGTCTTCAGAAGATTTTGATGACTTTGACGCTTTGATTTATGCAGTACATCGTCCGTTGAATATGATTTCATGCATCCTGAAATAGTTAGCAGCATTTTCTATATTTTGTGTATTGACTAAAGTATATGTTGATTATCGAAATCGGGTGTGACCGTGGAATGGGCCAACAATCTCCCCCATTTTGATAATTGACAAACTTGAGTCTATACCAAAATATATTTATAAAAAAAATAACATATCAAAATACCTGAAAAAAAATTTGTTCTAGCCTTGCGATTTTTGATTTTGGGTTGATTTTGGGTATACTCATTTTCTCCCCCTTTGTCAAGTAGTAAAATGAATAGGCTCCCCCGTAAATCAAGAAGCCAACAATAGAAAAGACAAGACAAAGTGAAAGATAAGAAGTAATCACAACATAGACAAGTGGAATGCAATGAACTAACACATAATAAACTGAAGTATCATAAGTTTTCCACTAGAAAGCCAAATAGTACAACTGATAAATGTCTAACTAAAACAGTTTAGACATGAAAGTAAAAAGTACTACATGAACTGCATCAAACTAAACAAAACTAAATCCACTATCCTATGGCTGAATCCACATCACATCTCTGCGTCGTCCGCACCGGAAGGATCATGAGGGAAATAGGCAGTGGTCGGGTCAAAGTACTGAAAAGTAGTCTCATCAGTAAAACGAGGACCAGGGAAAGCAGGGTGTGGAAGGATAGTGAGTGGATGAACGGGATCATGAACCAGGCTGTAGTGGAGATCGGCAATACTGTTTCTCAGCACCTGGGCCTGAGAAATATGCCGGAACTCGGAGTCCTGATAACGTTGCGTGGATATAGCAACGAAATCATCAAACCGCTGGTAGAATGCCTGATCAAGTCCTGGGGCAGGGGCCGGAGCAGGATGAGCATCAGCTGGAGGGGCCTCAGCATCAGCAGCTGGGACAGCAGGAACAGCACCAGGAGGTTGAGGAAACCGACGAGAGCGGGTCAACTCAACAGGTGGAGAAGAAATGGCACACGTTTCAAGATCAATCTCAAAACGTCGAAATATACTAGCAAGGTGCATAGGAAAGACTAAGTTCCTACCTGCATTCTTGCAGCTGAGCATCCAAGACATCATGGTTTTTGGAACGGAGAAAGGAATTCCAAAATGAATATGATAAAGAGCAGAAAGTTCCAAAAATGTAACTTCATCGGTAGAGCCTTTCTTCGGAAGAAGGGCCGTAAAAATCATACGATGAAGCTCATAAAAATTTTGATTTAGATGTCAAGAAAAGATTCTCCGGGGAGGAGGAATAGGGTGACAAATCAATTCCCTAAAAGAAGCTAAAGTGACATCGACAGGGAATTGAACATGGTGCATGTCAACAAGTGCATCACCAAGATCAGGAATGTGAAAATATTCACTGATATCGGTGGCGCTAAATTCTAATTCCTGTCCAGCAATACAGGAATAGAAATTCCCGTTTTGTTTTACTTGCAAATTGCAGTAAAACATACGGACTGCATTGTCGTAAATACTATTTTGGACCTCGAAAAAGTCGCGAAATCCAAGTTGATCAAAAACAGGATCATATTCTAAGAAGGTTGTAAAATTGACGAAGGCTCCAGCACAAATACGACGAAGAGAGAAAGAATCAAACCAGAGATCGGAGAAGTCTTTGTCGGGAAACAAAGTGCTATCATATTCATCGGGATCTCTAGGTTTGGCTGGACTGAAGAGACTTGCCGGAGTGTAGTCGGATGAGGAGGAAGCACCTTGAGAAGAATTTTCTCGTTGACGTTTCGGAGCCATGAGGAAGAAGAATTTTCTCGTTGTCGATTCCTTGCAAAGAAGGAGGAGGAAGAATTTCTAGTAGGAGATGGAAGTATTCCACGTTTTGGTGTGGAGAAAAAGTGGAAGAAAGGATGAAATAAATAGGTGCTAGGGCCGGCTGTTCGGTTCTGGAACCATCACAGCGCCGACCGAACTCGGTCCGAATTCGGTCCGAACTCGGTTAGAGTTCGGGCCGTGTTCGGCCACTTGCATTCCCGAGACAGTCAAAGCAGTCAGGTAAATAAATACTGTAAAAAGTAACATTTGACTGGTTTATTAAATAACTGCTATTATTTTCGGGTTAACTATAGGGGTTGTCCCAGCTAACGGTGGTTCACCGGGGAACTCTTAAGTACCGCTTCGCTTCGACCGTAGCCGTGGTGACAGACATACCCTTTGTAAATTTGTCCCCAAAAATAATTTTCATTAAATAATAAATTGTCAAGTTATAAATGCAGTTTTAATTACCATATGTTTTAAGAGTTCGAGAATTCAAGAATGCCGAGCTCACGCCTCAAGATGTTAAAACGGTCTTCAGCCAATGGTTTAGTGAAAATATCTGCTAGTTGATGTTCAGTATCAATAAATTCTAAGCAAATATTCCCGTGTTGTTGATGATCACGTAAAAAATGATGTCTAACTTCTATGTGTTTTATGCGTGAATGACAGATAGGGTTCTTAGTCAAATTAATTGCACTAGTGTTATCACAATATATAGGAACATTTGTATAGTGCAGATTGTAGTCCTCTAAGGTTTGCTTCATCCACAAAATTTGAGCACAACAACGTCCTGCGGCGATATATTCAGCCTCAGTTGTTGATAATGCTACTGAATTTTGTTTCTTGCTAAACCAAGAGACTAAGGCCTTTCCCAAGAAATGACATGTGCCACTGGTACTTTTACGGTCCACTTTGCATCCAGCAAAATCCACATCCGAGTAACCTGTAAGGTCAAAGGATTTGGTTTTGGGATACCATAAGCCAACTGTAGAAGTTCCTTTAAGGTATCGGAAGATACGCTTAACGGCACTAAGATGTGATTCCTTAGGATTTGCCTGATATCGTGCACATATGCAAACACTAAACATAATATCAGGGCGACTAGCAGTTAAATATAATAAACTACCAATCATACCTCGATACTTACGCTGATCAACAGGTTTGCCACTTTCATCAGCATCAAGCTTTGTAGATGTAGCCATAGGAGTCCCAATTGGCTTCACATTCTCGAAGTCGTACTTCTTCAGTATGTCCTTCGTGTACTTGGCTTGGTTGATGAATGTTTCGTTTGAATGTTGTTTGATTTGCAATCCTAGGAAGAAGTTCAGCTCTCCCATCATGCTCATTTCAAATTCACTCTGCATACACTTGGCAAATTCTTGACAGAGTTGTTCATTAGTAGAACCAAAGATGATGTCAACTACATAAATTTGCACTAGAAGTATATCATTATTCATAGATTTAATAAAAAGAGTAGTATCAATCTTGCCCTTTGAAAAACTATTATCAAGTAAGAAGGCGCTTAGGCGTTCATACCAAGCACGAGGTGCTTGTTTGAGTCCATAAAGTGCTTTCTTAAGCTTGAAGACGTGATCAGGTTTTTGAAAATCTTCAAAACCAGGGGGTTGTTTCACAAAAACTTCTTCTTTCAAAAATCCATTTAGAAATGTGCTTTTCACGTCCATTTGAAAAAGTTTGAAATCATTAAAACAAGCAAAAGCGCAAAACATGCGAATGGCTTCTAGTCTAGCAACAGGAGCATAGGTCTCATCATAATCAATTCTTTCTTCATGATTATAACCTTGTGCAACTAGACGTGCTTTGTTGCGTAGAACTTGTCCATCTTCACTAAGTTTATTTCGGAACACCCATTTGGTACCAATTATCGATTGACCAATAGGTTTAGGAACGAGTTCCCAAACTTGGTTTCTTTCAAATTGATTAAGTTCCTCTTGCATGGCAGAAATCCAAAATTCATCAGAAAAAGCCTCATCAACATTCTTAGGTTCTATTTGAGAAATAAATGCTACATTAGCTGCTACTTCAGAATCTCTAAGAGATGAACGAGTACTTACACCTTTGGATACATCACCTATTATGAGAGTTTCTGGATGATCTGGTTTGAATCTTAATGATTCGAATCTTTGGGCCATACCTTTCACAAGGCTCTTCTCAGTTCCTGCATCTTCGGAACTTTTATCAGTTCTTGCCTCTTTGGTAGGATCTTTCTCAGAACTCTTCTTAGTTTTTGTAGGTGCATCTTCATCATCACTGTCGCTAGATCTATGACTATTCAACTCATCAAAGGTAACATTAATACTTTCTTCAACAATCAGAGATCTTTTATTAAAAATTCTATATCCCTTACTCTTAGCAGCATATCCGAGAAATATCCCGTCATCTGCTTTGGAGTCGAACTTACCCAAGTTATCCTTGGTGTTCAGGATGAAACAGCGACAACCAAAAACTTTAAAATAAGAAATGTTTGGAATTCTTGCAAACCAAAGCTCATATGGTGTTTTCTTCGAGATAGGTCGAATTAACACCCTATTTAAAATATGACAGGCTGTACTAACAGCTTCTGCCCAAAAATATTTAGGAAGATTATGCTGATTAAGCATGACTCTAGCCATTTCGCTTAGAGTACGGTTCTTCCGCTCTACAACACCATTCTGTTGGGGAGTTCTAGGACAAGAAAATTCGTGGTAGTATCCACTATCATCACAAAACTTTTTGAAATCAGTATTTTCGAATTCGCCACCATGATCACTCCGGATACGAGTAATCATGAAGCCTTTTTCGTTTTGAACCTTTTTACAAAATATCTGAAATTCAAAAATAGCATCACTTTTGTTTGATAAAAAGTAAACCCATGTAAAACGAGAGAAATCATCAACAATGACAAAAGCATAGAGTTTACCGCCAAGACTAGCGACTCTACTTGGACCAAATAAATCCATATGAATCAACTGCAAAGGTCTCGAAGTACTTACAGCGTTGATGGATTTAAAAAAAGATCTATGTGCTTTGTTCTTTTCACAGTCAGCACATACCATGTCTCTCTTGAATGGAATTTCTGGGAGTCCTTTTACCAACTTCTTTGTGTTCAGACGTGAGATAGTATCCATGTTTGCATGTCCTAGTCTCATGTGCCATAACCAGCTTTCATCTTGATTGGCTACTAGGCACCTTCCTGCATTATTAGTATTCTCCAAAAAGAAAACATAAATATTGTCTTCTCTAATCCCCTTATATACGGGATCACCAGATGACATATCATATATGGTACATTTATCTTTCACAAAATTGATACCATAACCATTATCTACCAAATGACTTATGCTCAATAGGTTATGTTTCAATTCAGTTACTAGACAAACATCCTTTATTATTGGATAAGGAGAAATACCTACAGTACCATTACCTATAATATTACCTCTCAAGTTATTTCCGAAGGAGACGTATCCTTCTTTCTTTATCGATAGCGTAGCGAATAAAGATGCATCACCAGTCATGTGTCGCGAACATCCGCTATCGAGGATCCATTTACTTCTAGCATGAGAGGGTTGAGGGTCCACCTACAAAACAAGTAGATGAATCCTTTGGTACCCATTTTCTGAAGGGTCCACTCAGATTAGCTTTAGGTTTCCAAACTAGAGTATGGTTATCAACAAGCTTTCTTGCCATACAGTATTGTGATATATGACCGTGTGTACCACAATATGTGCAAGTCAGTTTAGTGGAATAAACTGTGTTTGCAGGCTTGTTCTGTTTGGAAAACCTATAAGTGAAAGCATAATAGTGTTCGTGTTTCCTCTGTGCTTTCTTGTGTTTAGTCCTTTTTGGTGTATGCTTTGCATTAGGACTAATCTTGGGCTGTGTCACAGGTATTGCCTGTTTGCCCAACTTGATTTCTAACTTTTTAGAAATCGCTACAGACTCTTCGTATCTTGCAGTCATATCAATGAGTCTTTGTTCAGTTACTAGGTACAACTTCTTCTCTATGTCATAAAGTTTGTATATTTTGACATAGTCCTCTTCTTTCTTTTCAATGTTGAGGATAGTCTCATGATAGTCTACTTTAAGTTTGGCTATCTCTTCCGTGTTACCGGTAGTAGATGTCTCTTTAATGTCTTCAAGTAGATTAGACAATCTAGCTATCTCGGCTGTGTGTGCCTTAATCTCTTTTCGAGATTGCTTATACTTGTCGAGCACAGTTTTGTGATCTTCAAGTAAATCGCTAAAGTCAGTCTCTAGTTCATCAAAAGTAAAATCATCAAACAGAGGATTAGATGATACCTTTTCGAATGCCATAAGACAAACATTTGCATTGCTGCAGGGTCTGTCTTCTTCTTCTGAGTCACTGGCATCACTCTCGTGCCAGATGCTTGTGTTGGCATACTTTCGGCCAGATGTGGATCTTCTGTTTGATCTTGACCGATCATATGGACTGCTCTTCTTGGTAGCTGGACAGTCCTTCTTCATGTGCCCTGATTTCTTGCACCCGAAGCATATAGTCTCGTCTTCATTGCTTTCTTGGATGTCTTTCTTCTTTCTGCTTGTGAACTTTAGATATTTCTTGAAGTTCTTCACAAGCAAGGCACGTTCATCACCACTTGATGATTCTTCATCTGAGTTATTGTATGTTGATTTTCTTGCTTGACCTTTGAAGGCGATGGTCTTTTCTTTTGGTGTGGCCTCTTCAAAGTCTTGCAAGTCGAGCTCATGAGTCATTAATTTGCCCATCAGTGTTTCTAGAGTCATCGTGGTGAGATCGTTTCCTTCAATGATTGCTGTGGCTTTTGGATTCCAGTTCTTTGTTAGAGCCCGCAGCACTTTCCTGATTTTCTCATGGTTGCTGTAATCTTTACCAAGAGATTGAAGGGGATTAGTTATATCAAGGAAACGAGTAAACATCTGTGTAATTGACTCACCAGGTTTCATTTTAAAAGATTCATATTCCTGAGTCAGTCTACTGATTTTGGATTCCTTGACTTGGGAAGTCCCTTCATGGGTTACCTCAAGGAGTTTCCAAATTTCATGAGACGTCTTACAGGTAGAAACTCTATTAAACTCGGTTTTGTCAATTGCACAGAATAGTGCATTGATGGCTCGAGCATCAAGACTAGCCTTTGCTTTTTCAGCATCGGCGTACTTGTCATGCGGCTTTTCCATAAGAATACCTTCAACCACAGTAGGTGGTGGTTTCTTATACCCATCAATGACTATTGACCATAAATCAAAATCTAGAGACTTTAGAAACAAAGTCATACGTGTTTTCCAGTATGTATAGTTTGTTCCATCAAATAGGGGAGGTCTATTTGTGGATTGCCCTTCACCGTTGAATATAGATTTCACGGCTGCCATATATATACTCTCTAGGGTATGTTATATAAGAATATAACCTGCTCTGATACCAATTGTAGGACCGTTGAGCACCTCTAGAGGGGGGGTGAATAGAGTGCGTGTGTGCAGCGGAAATAAAATTACCAATTAATAATTTAAACTATGGCAATGATGTAAGAGCAGTAAGTAAAGAAAGGAGAATCAAACTCAGTAACACAGCGATGTATACTGGTATCCCTCTGAGAGGACTAATCCAGTCTCGAGTACTCTTGCTCGATGTTAATCCACTAAAGGCACAAGCTTTAACTGAGTGCTTGTAACTCTTACACCACCGTGCTTGTTGACGAGTGCACGACCAACTCCAACACACACCATGCTTGATGACGAGCGCACGACCAGCTCCACAACGAGAATTTGTTGTTGAAACTTGACGACCTCTTTACAACTCTGAATAACCAAAAGACTTCTAAATCAATCTGATAGTACTGGCTTTTGGCTAAGAGATGTGTAGGTGAGATTTGAAAATCTTGGATCGTTTAGAAAACACTTGAATAATAGAGAAGAGAAGATGAAGAATGAATTGATGTTTTGAAGTGAAAAGTTCTTCTCTATTTATAGGTGTTTTCATCAACCGAACTCGGACAGAACTCGGGCAGAGTTCGGATGCAAATATCTCGCAAAATAGACGTTGCTCGCAGATTTGGAGGCAACTGAAGTTTGAATACAAACTGACCGAACTCGGTCAGAGTTCGGGCCGAACTCGGGCCAAACTCGGCTTGGAGTTCTGTCAGAAGATATATTTTAAAATTCTTTTATAAAAACAGTTTTCAAACATGTTTTTGGTTATTTGTAAAATCATTTGAAAAATGAATATTTTCGAAATATTTGTAATCGAAAATATGAAAGGGTAAAAGTAGGTTTTGAGAAAGGAGGATAATTTTAACCCTAAGCCAGTATTACCATAATTGATTTTACAAAGTAATTCCTAAACTCAATAAAATGTAAAATACAGAATAAAGTAGAAAAGAGTCTTCAGAAGATTTTGATGACTTTGACGCTTTGATTTATGCAGTACATCGTCCGTTGAATATGATTTCATGCATCCTGAAATAGTTAGCAGCATTTTCTATATTTTGTGTATTGACTAAAGTATATGTTGATTATCGAAATCGGGTGTGACCGTGGAATGGGCCAACACTCAGGGACTTGGATAATTTTCATTGGTGACTCCAGGTTCTCGATCTGCTCATCGATGTAAGATATGTACTCGGTGTCAGGGAAGTCCAAGGGTCTGAGAGTCTGGAAATCAAAAGTCCTCCCTAGCTCGGAAACGCATCGGCAAGTCTAGCTTGAAAAAGGATGGTCTGCTCCCTCTGGATGTCAAGGAACTCTTGAAACGTCTCCGTCAAATGCGTACTACCCATGCGATAGTAGGGCGATAGAAGGTAGTGGAGGCTCGAAACCCTCAACTGTAGGTGGATCAACCGCTACGGTGTTTCGTGCTTTGAACTATCTGAAAAACAGAAAACTATTAAAATGTCCTATCCTAAAAACAACAAGTGTTTATAGAATATTAATATAGCCGATGTACCCGATTTCCTATGCTATGATCAAATTTCCCTAGTTTAAAAAGTTCCCCAATAGTACTCTAATAACTAGGTACTATTAGGAGAGACCTGCATGGGCCACCATTAAAACTATGTCACAATCCGCTCCCGAATAATCGGACACGAGTCGGACACGCCCAGCCTACATTGGAAGACTCAAAGTAGTAAACTGTACCAAGCTAGGAAAACTAACAAGTCAATATGAATAAGTACAAATTATAGCATCTATAAACGATCCTAGAAAGATCATTATAATCCACAAGTCCATATAACGTAATGGTACTAGAGTCAACAAGAATGAAATATACTATGAATACTAAAACCATATCTAGGAGTAAAGCTAAACAATCTAAACCTGAAGCCTCTAGCTAAGTCATGTTTCCATCTTTCTCAGCTAAGATCCCGGGCTCTGGCCCATAAGGTAGAACAATATCCTGCAAGTACACCTGCAACATATCAAGTCAGGAGTGGAGCAAAGTATAATTCTAGGTAATGAACAAGAACATCATCATATGGAAAGGAGTACAAGAGAACATGAAATATAAAGTATAGGAAAAGAACAAAAAAGTACAAGAATATAAAGTACAGGGAATAAAGTACAAGAATGTAAACCATGAACCTGAAGTACAAGACATGACATGTTTACAATGTTTGAAATACAAGTAGCCTATGTGACCGGCTGGGGTAAGTACAGGAATAAGTACAGGAGTACATGAATATTGGTATGGCTTAGGGCCCGCATGCACAGTACGAGGCCTAAGCTATCTACATGAATATCAGAACATGGGTTTGGTCACATAGCTAGTGTATTTCCCCTCCCCGACTACAAGTAAGTACAAGAATATGAAAGTACAAGATTACAAGATATCGTGTCATGACGTGTCATAAGAAAAGTACAGGATATAAATGTAAATGAACATGAACCATAGAATGTACTTGCCTTGCTCAGGGTGATCGAGTGTGTAAGAAAGATCTGAAAGTCCACCTGAATATGGGTACAAGTTGGTTAAGTTCTAAACAAGTAACAACTGACTACTCTTATCTACTAACCAAGTGGACTGTCAATACTAGTATCTGGAATTTGGCTTCATCCAATAGGTCTTAACTACAGTTTGTATTTAGTCCACTCTACAAACAGGTAGAACTAAATCCTTCTATATGTTACATATATGCATAGATCATTATAGAGCCAACTTACATATTAAATGAAAATTAGCAATTCAACTCACATAACCATAGCCAACAAGATCTCCCTTCATAGGTTCAGTTGCCTATTCAAACAGAAGCTATACTAAGGTTGTATTAAATCTATCAAATTAGTACACAGTTAAGTGTTCCCAAACTCAGAGTATCAACCAAAGAATCCTTTCCACCAGGTATTACAAAGGGTTCCATGGATAACTCTAACTACTACAAATTTAGTCATAGATTCACAAATATGATTCCAACTTAAGTCAAACCATAAGCTAACTACTAGGACTGACTACTACATCTAATTGTACCCAGTTAGTTTTAGCCTAATAATCTTCAGGTTCATTTCAGGAACTATATTAGGTTTACTCAAATTAAATTAAACTCAATTTAGGTATCTAACACAATTATACCTAAGCTTACAACAACCATATTACTTTAGCCATGCTCAATATCCATATGGTGCAAACACAAGGCTAATCAAAATTGATAGAGTATACAAGTTGGAGTGATACAACCACCTGATACAAAAGCCTACAACATATGGAAAACCCAACATAGCTCCAATCTAGTGTAATTTATCCAGAATCACTAGCACAACAAAATTCTATAGAAAATTCATAGGTTTTGAATAATGGCTAACGGCTACCTTTGCCACCAGAAATCTTTTGAAAGAAAATAAGTAAGAATTTGTACAACTGAATTCAAGGCTAATCTAGACAAAATATTTAAAGAAGTATATATATAGGAACTATTATACAGTTATTAATAACAAAATCAAATAGAAATATACAACCGAAAGTCTGGAAATCAACGGCTACCTCATACTAATTTGAATTCAAATTTAGAAAGAAGTACAAAACTAGATTGAGAATACAACCAAATCGAATGCAGGAAAAATATATAACTAATCTGTTTAGCAATAATTAGATAGAATTATACAACCAACTTTGGCCAAAATAGACACAAGACTTGGTAGAACCCAATTCTTCCAAACTACTTCCAATTCGAATTTCTATCCCCTGCTACAGCATTGGATCCCCGGCACCGGACACTTCATATTTGGACACGACCAGACTTGGATAGACACACACAGCCAAAAATGAGTGCAACCCGACTCGGACCCAGGAACACGATCAACTGGACACGGAAACAACACTTTAATTTCTAATAAAACTTCAATATGAGACTAGAGGGAGAAGAGGATTACCTAAAGAATTTGGTCACAGGGAAGGTCTAGTTCAGAGTATCGGCACTGCAAACTCGAACCAACAGACTGTACACCGATGAATCGTCTTGTCAACAGAAGAGATGTATAGGCAGAGGAGTTAATTTCTAGAGTGATTCAAGCATCCTCGCGAATTTGATAAGAGAAAAACTCAAGATCAGTCAATATATACTTACTCAGGAATACAACAATCCAACAATTCAATCAAGAACTCGATTCGATCCAAATATGTCCTGTTCAAATTCATCCAGGGATTACTCATACATCAAGAATACAGGAATTTACTTCCAAATCAAGGAAAAACCAGAACATATACTCATCCTTAGAATTTTTAACAAAACTACAAGAAGGAGAATCATCAAGGAGATCTAATCTAATACTGACAAATTAAAATTCACAGATTAAAGAAGAATGATCGAAGTAATCATTGAGGGCGATCTACTTACAGAGATCGAAATTAAGTTCATCGAACTTGAAGAAGGAACGAGTTCCCATCCCAAAGTTGACAATCGTCGGAGGAGATCGGAGCCTAGAGAAGCTGTGTAGCTATCGTCGTCGTCGGACAAGAAAGAGCGCCGCCAAGGAATTCTCGCAGTCGTCGAGAACAACTGTGCCTCCGGGGAAGATGGCCGGATCTAGTCGTTGCTGCCTCTCATCGAGGTGGACTGATCATGCCGCTGTATAGATGCTCGATGTTGAGGGAGATGACCTCGCCGTGGAGAAGAAGATCGCCGGAGAGAGTCGCCTAACCACCACGAACAATGGTGCCGCTGAAGACTAGAGCTCAGTCGCCAATGCTGGAATGAGGTCGACGTATTGTCGTTGGGAAAGACTTGCCCCCACCGCTGCTGGGGAGATGGCTCCACCGTCGGGCGTCGTAGAGTGGTGGCCGCCGTGAGGAGATGGCTCCACCGCCGTAGCCATGGCCGGCTTCTTCAAGGCTACGGTTCGGCTTCGATTTGGGGAAAATGAGGGATAAGAGCTCAGATGAGAGAAGTTGATGAGAATGAGTTATCAGCTCATTTTCTCTCTCCTCTAATGCTTATATAGAGTACAATGTAGGAAAGAAAACATTTGCAAATTACGAATCCACATTTAGATAATTATAGATTACTCCCAAAAGTTGTTAGAAAAATTGTTAGAAAAACGGGGACCACTCAAGTTAGTTATAACTAACTTAAGGAATTAACAACCATGCCAACTAATTCAAATTCTATCTTTAAATTAGTTATTCAAAATTATTAAATAAGAATTATTTAATCAATCAAACTTTAATTTAGCAAAACTTTTAAAATTTCTTAAAAGTGGGAAGATGGGGTTACAAGTGGTAGTTACAATCAGGCGACTCTAGAGGGGGTGAATAGAGTGTAGTGGAAATATCTAACCAATAAAAATTTATTCTAAGTAAAAGCAGAGTGCAAACAATAGAATAAAATTGTGTGTATAAGACAAGTATTAAAAACAACAGAGTTTAAGGAGCAAACACAAACATCGAGATAAAATAGTTTTCCTCTGAGAGGACTAGTCCAGGCCCGAGAACTCTTTCTCGAAGTTGAACCTACTATAGTCACAATAGTGAAACACAAGCTTTAAATCCGATGCGCTTACAGCTCCTACAATATTTGCTTTTATTCGAAGAACACAATGACTTTAATGACTTCAACAGAGAAAAGATTTTATAAACTAAGCTTGTACAACTTTTTTCAGACTTCTAACCGAGATCGTACTTGGAACTTGAAGGCTGAGGGATTTGATCTTGGAGATTAGAAGGTTAAAACTCATAGATCATTCTGTAGGATAAAAAAGATGAAAAGAGATGAGTGAGTAAGAATGTGGAAATCCATGCCTATTTATATAAGATTTTTGTGGGCATAGTTTGGAAAGAATCTAGGTGTATATTTAAATTTTTTTCGAATATTGGGTGCTACAATATCTGGGATTGCATAACTTTCTGGAATGTCCAAATTCATCTAGATCGAGTTCAGCTAGAGTTCGATTGGCAGAATAGATAAGGTTCTATTGATTGTTTTGGCATGATTTTGGTTTGATTGATTGGACTTTTGTAGATGGGTTTTGGGCTATATAAGTGGACTGGTGGTTAAGTGAACTTCTGGTACCAAGTACGACTCGATGTACATAAGTCCTAGACTCAATAAATATAAAATTATATATTTAACCAGGTACAACTTTTAAGCACCGCAACATAGTTGAATCTTCATGTGAGTCATATTTGCGAGATATGAAGACAAGGTTTAGTTAATATCAAAATCATGTTGGCTGAGACTGAATGTGCCAACAATCTCCCACATTTTGATAATTGGCAAACTATAAATGATATAGCAAATAACTTTGAATAGCAGAACTCTTCCGCAACTTATGGAGCAATCTGATACAAGAGTATGATGAGAAGTCTTACTTGCACATATTTCTCCCCCATTGTCATTTGATCGAAATGGCATGCTGCCCCAAAATGAGTGGAGTAATTTGTTTGACAAGAAAATAAGAGAGGTAAAGTGCACAATAACAATAAATGACTGTATGAAACAACATTGCTTTTATTGATCCATCTACTAAGTTCAAAAGCCAAAATACAATAATAAAATGCAGTGAAAACAAAGAGCATTGGAGCCATTTAGACCGCTTCTTATTAAGCAGTAAGATGATCCATCAGTCATCATCTTCAGTAGCAGGATCAATAATTCGATTAGGATCATAGAGTGCATCAATGGGATCCATATACGCTGAACGTAGTCATCATCAATACGATAGCAATAATGAATAGGGTCACGAATAATCAAAAATGGTCCAGCAGGGTGCTGAGGTAGAGTGTACTGAATGTCAATCAAAGTGTTGCCAATAGCTTGTGTTTGGAGAGTCTAACAAAAGCCAAAAGCTTTGAAACGATCATCTTCCTTTTCAAAGCGCTAATGCAATAAGCTAAGGATGGAGTCCACAGTAGTAGGTGGTTCATGTAGGCCTTTAAAAATGATAGTCACGCTGAGTTGATCAGGACAGAGTCAAAAGTCACGCTCAGTTGATCAGGACAATATTTACAAATCACGCTGAGGAGACAGCTCATCATTTGTCAGAGAGTAATTATGACTAACAGCACAACAGTCGAAGAATGTCTCTTCGTATGCCACGTATGCACAGAATTCGAGAGATCACAGCCGTCTATTGCGTGATTTTCGAAATCTTCTTCAGCAAGACTCAACCTTCGTCAAGTTGGCGTACCAAAAGAGCTTCTTGTCATTTAATGCGACTGACAAAAGCAATCACTGTCAGAGATTTTGTGTCAGTCGAGGCACGCTGAATCAAGACAGCTGGCAGTCATATCTCAAGTCTGCGTGTATTTTGAGCTTTTCCTCAAATCTGCGTAGATTCTGAAGTTTTCTTCCTCAAGTCTGCGTGGATTCTGAAGTTTTCTTCACCAAGTCTGCGTAGATTCTGAAGCTTCCTGCCCCAAGTTTGCGTGGATTTTGAAGCTTTCTACCCCGAGTCTGCGTGGATTTCGTCTTCAACAAGTCTGCATGGATTTCATCAAATTGGAGTACGTGGCAGCCATGCCACTGACCTCTCGCCTGCGTGTTCTGTAACTTGCACACGACTCATGCATGATCGCCATGTGTCCAACAGTTACAGGCCACGTCCAGTAACTGCTCACAACCTTGCGTATGTTAAATCCTGTGTGATTTTCAACTAAGCACAGGCTGTAAAGACAGTTATCTTTTCTGTTATTATTTTTTGACTCTATAATTAGAGTTCTTTTTCTCATTCATTGTACAGATACATAGTTATCTACTGTCAAAATTTTGAGAGATTTTCTTCTTCGTATAGTCCAAGGGATAAAGCGATCGTCTTCTAGATCGGATTCCTACAGTTGTAATTTTCCCAGATACACAATAAATAAAAGAATTTATTTATGGAAAACATGTACTTGTACGGGCGTATCCACATCCGGGCAATTGATTTTCCTTTTCCCCGGATTGGCTTGTACCGATCCTCGTCACAGAAAATACATTTGTCTTTATCACTGTTCAACTTGTAGTATAGCATGCAACCATTTCTACAGTAGTCTATCTTCTGGTAGCCTAATCTGAGTTTCCACATCATCATCTTCGACTTGTAGAAGCTTTCAGGCAAATCATTTGATCCTTTTGGCAACAACTCTCTTACAAGCTGAATTATCCGGTCGTAGCATTCTTGCGGTAAGTTAAAATCAGATTTAAGGTTCAACAGCCGCATCACCACCGACAATATCGAATGAGAATCACAACCCGGATATAACGGAGTATCAGCATGCTTGAACATATCGTAAAACTCCTTTGCATCAGGATTCGGATCCTCACGTGACACAACAAAATCTAATACCATCTCACGTGCCAAGTTTGTTGGTTGCCGATATTCAAAATGATCTCCGAGAGTAGAATCTCTCACCTCGGTATTGAAGAAGGACTGAGATTACGAAGCCGGAGATTCTCTTTGATTAATCTACACGTTGTAGTTCGACATGAAACCCTTTTTGTAAAGGTGCTCTCTCACGAGTGACACCTCTCTAAATGGTATATTTTTACATGAACGGTCAAGTAAGTATCGACTCATTGTTCTCATGTTGCCGATTGTACATCCATGAACGGTCAAGTTAGTATCGACTCATTGTTCTAATCCACGTGAATGATTCTACACCGAAAATTAAGATGCTATATATCACTTGGTATCATAAAACAAACCTAGTATAACTTGGTATGACGTACCCCTCACGTACATTCACTCGTAAAACAAACCTAGTATAATTAGGTATCACGTTGATACTCAAGTATCAAATTGATACTCAAGTATATATCGCATTGATCAATCAATTACCTTAGTAAAGGAAGCCATTAGTGCGAAAATTGGTGAATATAACCAACTATCCTTAAGAATTTCATCTTTGGACCAAAAATAAGCAAGAGGTGGAATACCACAAAGAGAAAGAATACCTAATATTAAAAAATTATTGTAATTGGAACATATCTTGTTAAACCACCCATAACAACCATATTCTGACTTTTCTCTGGGTCCTAATTGTGATTGTCTTATTAGCAAGATCCATCATTTTTGTTTCTATGAATGAATAATTTTCTAAATTCGTAAATCGAATTTGAATGGTCGATTCATGGATGATCTTATCATTCATTTTTGAATCTTTTATGTTTTCATTTAATTCATATCCCCCCTTTTTGATAGTCGAAATAATGTGTTATACTAAATCTACTTTTTCAATAATGTGTTATCTAAATCTACTTTTGGATAGTCGAAATAATTCATATCCCCCCTTGGGAATCTTAATGGTATATAGTAAGATACCTATGTATACTTTTTCAGTGAAGGATTTCATAAAATAATGTGTTATCTAAATCTACTACACCTATTTATTTCGTGTCCGTGTCCCTTCAAATTTCTAAAACTATTATACCGATAAATTTCTATTTATCTACTATACCCACTACTATACCGATAAATTTCAAATACAAAATTGAAATTGAAACCCTATAACATGTTAAGAAAACACAAACAAAGTATAAATAAAAATAAATGCAAGTTAGGGTTTAGGTTTTCGGACCTTAAAGAGGTTATGGTCACGGAGAGGATCTCGGAGAAGGGGGGACGTCGGAGGGGGGGCGCCGGAGGGGGTGGTCGCCGGAGGTGGGGGCTCGACGGAGGAGGAGAAGAGGGGTTGGTTAGGGGGTTCAATCGGAGAAGGAGAAGAGGGAGGGGCCCGGAGTGGGGGAGGGCGCCGGAGGGGGCCGCAGGTGGGGCCGGAGGGGGCCGCGGTCGGGGGGTGATCGCCGGTCAGGGGGGAGAGGGGAGGAGAGAGAAGGATTTTGAGAGTGAGAGAGAGATTGGAAAATTTTTGAAATTTAAGTAACTTTCGAATTTTTACAACAAATTAGCGACGGAAAGTGTCCGTCGCTACGCCGTCCCTACATGGAAATGTCGACATTTACAGCAGCTTAGCGACGTATATATCGGTCGCTAATCAGTCGGTTGACATATTTCGTCGCTACATGGTCGCTGATCCGTCGCTAAACTTATAAAAAAATTAAGTGAAAATATCCGTCGCCCGTAAGTCGCTTGTCGGTCGCTAATTGGCGACTGATTACGTCGTCGCTAATTTTCAGTCGCTATTTGCCTGTATTTTGGTAGTGATTTCTTTCTTGCCTTATTTACTTATTGCTTTACTTCACTGCCTTTAAGTATTTATACATATTTGCCTTTACTTGCTTAGTTTTCTAATTAGGGAATATTATTCCGTTGCACACTATTTACCCCCCCTCTAGAGGTGCCATCGATCCTACAATGGTGTCCATATTTGTATGTCCTAGTCGCATGTGCCATAGCTAGCTGTCATTCTTGTTGACATATAGGTATCTTCCTGCATGGTTAGTATCTTTTGACAGATAGAAAATATAGATATTATCTTCTCTTATACCTTCAAATATGATATTGTTGGTAGTCCTTTCATATATGGAACTTTTGTCTTCCATGAAGTTAATGTCCTAACCGTGATCAGCAAGATGACTTATGCTGAGTCGGCTATGTTTTAATTCCGTAACTAGACAGACGTCCTTGATGACAGGATAGGAAGGAATACCTACATTACTAATACCAACGATATATCCCTTAAGGTTGTTACCGAAGAAAACGTATCCTTCCTTCTTTATTGATAGCATTACAAATAAGTTGGTATCACCGGCCATATGTCGTGAGCAGCCGCTATCGAGAATCCACTTGCTCCTAGCATGAGAAGGAGGTTCCACACACAAAATAAGTTGGAAATATAACCTTTGGTACCCATTTTCTCGTGGGCCCTGTCGTGGTAATTTTTGGTACCCATGCATAAACATTTGTATCTACCAATTTTCTAGTTCTATAAAATCTAAAAATATGCCATTTTCTTCCACAATAGTGCCATATGGCAAGGTTGTTGGTGTAACGTCATGTCCCGTTCAGTTCAATCGGAGGAATCAAAATGCCAACGGTATTTGAACTTAGCCATGCAATGGCTTGCTCGAAGTCCCGCTCGGCCGAGGCAACTCCTCACTCAGGTGGGTGGCTTTGGTGAACTTGCTTCAGTTTGGCCTTCACACTAATAAAATAAAAGTTTTTATTTCACTGAATAGGCTTAATAATAAAAGGGACAAACCCACATAGTTAAGGAAAGAATCCTTCTCTGAGTCGGATTGAGTTATAACATGGAAAGGTCCTAGGGTTGGCTTAGAAATTTGCACGACGTGCTTTCAAAATTGATACTCGATCCTTCGTCCCGTGGCTTGGAAGAAGAGAAAGTTGGTATACGTTGCCACAAGAATATGAACTTAGCATAGTCATAAGCGTCGCACGATATAATGCTGGATAAAGCATGCACTGTCCCACCGTCCATTGCTTGGCATAGCAAAATTGTCCCAAAAGTCTTAATGCATGTTCCATAATGCAAGGCTTGGCTTAGCCTTTGCTCGTCCGATGGGTTAAGTTGTATCGTACGGTTTAAGGCACGAGTTAAGATACTCAAAGAACACAGATGTTCAAGTAGAGTACGTGCCCTACTGCTTCATTGGCACGTCCCCATGGTCTCAAAGCTCGTCATATAGAGTATTACTTAGACGATAGTGTCACACAAAATATACTTGGAATTAAGGGATGAACCACGGTTGGTTCAATAAAAAGTATGCCACGGTCTATGGCACACATAGAATACATTTTGTTCAAGTTATGCTGGAAGGCTATCAATTAGTCATTCATGAGTTTGAGTCAATAAGAATATGGAAACTATAAAAAATAGACTGTAGGCCAGTCGTCGAAGAGAAAGATGTTGGGACTACCGAGGCAATCCCTGGTTTGGGCTCTACAAATAAGTATGAAAGATAAAGATGTGAAACAAAGGAAGTAAGTTATGACGGTCAGGCCATACACTTAGGTTGAGTCTAAAAGTTCTCGTACGTGCGTGGTCATGGACAACTTGTGCACAAGGTTTCTCGCCCTCGATTCGGTAGCCTGGGGCCACAGGACCGTATCGGCCTAGGAGGGAAGCAAGGTAGTCAGGCAAGAATATATCGCGGTGATTCAAGGACTTGAGTAGGGATATCTACCCTTGGTTGCAAGGGTCTCGTCTGCACCGCCTACATGTCCAAGATGGCTTGAATTGCCAGTGACCTTTCATGTAGATAAGTTGGTGTGCTGAGCGACAATCCGCATACACGGTGTTAGTCAAATCAAAGAAAGTACAAGCACGACACGAATTGAGTCAAGAAGGCATGCACGGTTGCAACACCAGTATGGATCCTAAGATTTGGCTATAAGTAAAGACATGTGCTTTGGTACGAGATGTAGCATCGAGTATTGATTCATTTGCTCAGAGTTGCATAAGTTGGGATTTGAGTAGTTTCGAGTTAAGTCAAGAAGGACCGTAAGGCAAGTTTGGTTAAATCATGTTGAGTTGTGAGGCATGGCTTCTATATTAAAGCACGAACAGAGTTTATGGCACGGCCATATTATTGCGTCTCAAAGTATGGACCGAAAGGCAAGCACGAGTTAAAATGTTAATATTGTTGGCACAACCACGTCGTTGCAACACGATGTTTAGGTAAGTTACTAAGTGGTGAGGAACTGCCTCCATTATGTTACAAGAAGGGATTCATGGCACGACTATGTCGTTGATCCACCAAATAGACCAGGTGTCTATGTCCTAAAATTGATCCTAAGGCAAGATTAGAAAGATAATCATAAAGGAATTATGATGCACAAACTAAATGAACATGTTGGTTTTGTATGGATAGGCGAGGAGCTCACACCACCAGTACGGTTGGTACTGACCACCTAACTGTTTTCATGTGCAGGTTACAGGTACCTGTTTGTCGAGGCGGAGCTCGCTTGGATGCGCTGAGGCGTGGAGTTTCTTGGCATTTCGAGGCATGTGGCCGCATTAAAGACTTCATATAAACGGGTCATAATAAATAGACATCACCTTCTGAAGCATTCGCTGGTTCGTTATGTTGTATTGAGAGATGAGATAGAGCAGAGTGACTTGTAAAAAGAGAGAAAAGTGAGCTTGAGCGACTTGTAATCTTGTCCTCGTGCCCTATTTGTAATCTTTGTTTCAGAATCAATAAAGAGATATTTGTATGACATATGTTGTGTCAAGTTTTCATTGGCGACATACTCTTTTATTCAACGTTTTTGCTTTAGAATTTCTGTGCAATGACCCCGTCGCTTAGCCTGTAATCGGTCGTTATGGAACCAGCCTTGCGAGAGCACAATCTAAGCTCACACGGAATCATGCCTTTACGAGGACGATTGCTCCTCCGGGAGTGGGACGTGACATAATGGTATCAAAGCACGGCTTTATGTCCATGGACTTCAATTGAATTCTTTAACTTTGATGGCTTCGTTGTTTCTATAAATTGATATCGTTGGTGCGCTCTCTTTCAATGTTCTACGGGATATTCCATACAATAAGTCTATATATTTTTAAAAATCTCACGAAAGAAAATTTGACTGAACAAGATAGTTTCACGTTAGGCATGGTTGGCTAAGTCGGGCTGGGCATATACACTAAGAATTATGTTGACCTTAGCAATGTTGTGTGTGGGGTTCAATCCATTTCGGACGAAAACAAGTTGGACTCGATTGAGCATGTGGGATAACTATCAATTGGGGTACTATCGAGAAGATGATATAGTCAATGCGACATAGATGAACGTGCTTAAAATTTGGAAAATAGTTCGAACAGAGATTCGAAGTAATTAGGATTCAAAATTTGTTTCGAGGATTTATCGAGTAACTTCATCCCTGAGTGGTGTATGGGATAGCCTTGGGGGATATTGATCGACTGAGGATCGGGGTTCCAATGAGTCTTTCAGCAAGTGTTGTCGTATGCAAAGCCTTAGATTGAGTGTCATTGAGTAAGTTGTAATATTTAAGTTTTTTATGAGTTAATTCGAACGAACTAGAAACAACGCGGACGGGATTAGGATTGCGCAAGTATGAAATGCGGAAATGATTAAGTAGGTAAATGGAATCGAAGAAAATTTAAGGTGTAATAAACGGATAACTAAGTCGATGAATCGATATGAATCGTATATGAAAAGTTAGCACGATTGGAAGTTAGCGTGCATGAAAATGATTCGAATATATGAGAATGACTCTAAGGATTTAGGAAATATGTTGTTTGATGGCTTAAGACAAATAGATAAATATTGTTTGCAAAAACAAAATTCTTTATTTCACAAACTTTAAAGAATAGTACAAGAGTACAATAAATTCTGGGAAAGTACAACTTTAGGAATCCGATCAGACGATGATCGCTTTATCCCTTGGACTACGTGAACTTTGAAGACAATAGCCTCTGAAGAATGCAGCAGCACTTGGACAAGAACTCCTGATCTCTGATGGTCTCGAAAATGACCCGATCCCCTTAATGAAGAACTTGAAACTCTATTTATAGAGTTCTAGAAATAACTATTTTGTAGTTATTCTGGATTACGCACAATGGACTGCTCCAGTGATAGACTGCGCAGGCTATAAACTGTACTAGCCTTTGGGTAGTTGCTCGATCGTGGGCTAACTGTATTTAGACACGTGGTATTGTTTGATTAAAATACGCTTGGTCGTGTACAGACGGTTGCCACGTGGTGAGCAATTGATGGCATGTAAGCCACGTAATAAGTGTCAGTTATCTTCAAAAAGCTTGATGGATCGTGCCACAACTGTATTGGGATTGAATAGCGCTGGCTTCAGACTGTGCTCAGCTCTGGTCAATGGATCGTGCTGGGATTTGGACAGCTAGACCGCGCTAGGATTTGGACAGCTGTCCTAGAGTGCGACGCGGCACGGGAAACGAGCAGACTCCTCGCTTTTCGAGCTATCAGGCTGTCAGTGGATTTGATTTTCTTGTCATGTAATGATGGCTTTGCCACGTCAGCATTGTTGCGCTCAGGTAGTGGCGCGATTCAGTCTAGCACGGTTGATTGTTGGCGCTCTTCATGTTAGCGTTGTTCATTTGATGGGTGCATAGTTTGGACTTCTGTGCATTATTTGATGGATATAACTTGATTTTTAGGACTTACAAGACCCCCTTCAAAGTTTTCAAAATTTGAAAATATTTCAAAGTTTCGAAATACTTTGAATTTCAAATTCGAAATCAAGTTGCGCTTAGACCTGCGCGTTTTGAGGAATTAGTTTTGATTTTCTCTGCGCAATCGGAGGTGTCTGTTGGGTTCCTGTGAGAAACTATAAATAGTTTCCTCCTTCGTTCTTTTAAGCTTTTCTTGCTTTTGAATCTCCGAGAGAAAAACTCCTTCGAGCATTTGAGCATTTGTGATTCTCCTACTTCAACTTCTTCTTCCTCCTCTCGTCGTCGACACCCATGGCGCCTAAACGATCGGCCACTGAGAAGGGTAAAGGCCCTGCCGAACCTTCAACTCGTGCTGTACCGCGAGTGTCTCGCCACGAGACAGGCCACCCCGCTCTTCAAGGTAAAGATGGACAATGATTGAAACCCCTTTTTAGGATTTTTTGATGATTTTGAACCTTCATGCCTCTCTCTTTTTAGAGATTGATGGTATTTTTAACCACTTGCGCCACCCTGTTTAGGGTTTTGGCTGCATATACAACAATTTTCATTTTTACGAAAACTGTGACTTGGCTCTAATTGTGCAATCGATTGGAGAGCGCTGACAACGTGTTTAGCGCAATCCATCGATTTGTGCATCATGACGTCGCTGGCATAATCTGATGTTTTGCACAACTAGGCTGTGCTGCTCATGTGCAATCGGATAGATTGTGCACGCAGCACAACCGGATAAATTGTATATATATAATTCATTCGAAAACTTTAATTTCTTTTGTACATACTGATGTTTGCCTCTTCATCAATACAATTAACCTCAGAGAAGACCCAAACTATGAAGTTCTTGCCGGAACTCTGTCTGAGTCAGAGTTCAAGGAAGATCTTTCACATGTCTCCTTTCCTCAGTACGCTTTGCCATCATCTCGGTAGGCTGTCTTGATTGCACAAGATAATGAGTCTCTATTATGTCTGATAAACGGCCAACATCTACAGACTGCTGATACTGTCACACACAAGAAACCCCTGTTTTGGTTCGGTGAAGCTTTTGATAATAATTCACAGCCGAGGCCTCGTATGGAGGAGAGAATCTTCCGAAGGGGTGAGAAAACAATATATCTGACAGAGATCTCAAGATGTCTTCCTCTGTCCAGATACGCTTTTGCGAGTTATCCCAGAAAGATGGAGTGGGACATAACTCCACTGCAATAGGCCCGAGTGGGCAACATCTATGTCAACAAAGGGCCAAAAAATAAAGATGTATTCTACAGCTCTTCTGAACGACATAGCTCTTTGCTCCGAGGACTAAAACCCGGTTGCATCCTACCAGAGGATTCTTCTCTATTGTTGCCAGTGAGGACCCCAATATTTGCAAATGAGTTTACAAAAGTGGAAGGGAGATATCCAGACCATGACCTGCGGTTGACAGGTCTTGTTAACCCAGAGAATAAAAGATAGAGTTGCGTGGCCAATTGGATATTGGTCTAGTTTGAGAGTCAGCTCAGAGATATTAATCTGTATCACGCATTGTACGCCACTGTCTATGGGTTTTCCCCTAATCCACATTTGTTCCTTACATTGGCGGAAAGATATAATTATAGAACCGGGACCTTCATGACGCCGCGCGGGGAAATCGGCTTACCCTTGCATGAGATGAAACACATCTCTAATCTGCCGATGGGGAATATCCCATATGAAGAGTTCGTCCCGACGAATGATGAATTGGACAATCTACGTAAGGAAAATACCGACATGGTAGATATCTTCGAAGAGCTATTATGCCATTATAAGATTTGTTCTCTGTATTACAAGAGTGGCACGGCCGGCACTTGCTATTCAACCAAGTGGTTGCCGTATCTTTTTCTTAACCACATTATTGAGAAGAAAGCTAAGGAACACGAGAACTGCAACCCCAACATCTTTAAACCGCTTAGCAATAGCGAGGTGATAGAGTTGATGGAGATGCACGATGCGATGGACATCAAGATTGAAGATGATCTTCAGAACCCTCCTTTCAAGCAAGGAGGCATCATCGAGAGCTATATGAGGATGGGTTACAGGCCCATGTCGAAAGAAGCCCAACTGGCAGGTTTTCTTACTTTCTGGCTTCGACGATATGTTGTTCCCGGGGCCAGTGCAGTTGACCGCTTCCATCGCGGTGTATTATTTGCTGTCGTACGTCTAGTTTTTGGCTATCGGATGGATTTGTTATCACCAATGACGTACAAGATGAACGCCGGGCTCCGTCTCTTTGTCGACTCAATGATCCGAGGAAAAGGCGAGAAGGGACATTTCCCCCGACTAGAACTGTCGTACACGTATTTATTTGGATGGCTGCTTCTACACCATCCTTCTCTAATGAACACTGCCATGGGGGCGGTAAGCGACAGTTTCTTAAGAAGATATTCCGGATACAAGTGGGTTTATACCACTTTGAAAGACTGCCGGCGAGTTTTGAATCTTGGCAAAGGATGGAACTTTTACTGTGTTCCCCCTCTAGCTGGTTATGAATATATACCGACGAACCTCATCCACTCGGTGAGAGTGCCGCCCTTGGGCCATACAACCTTTGACTGGCTGAGAATGATTCGGCCATCGCATCTGGTTTATCGGTTCGAAGACGAGTGTTATCTTGAACGCTATCTTCTAAGTCGTTTTGTACGTCAATTCGGCTACGACCAATTCCATGTGGGAAATGCCATAACATGCTTACAGGGAAAAGGTTACCTGATTGATGGAGCCCGGGCTTGGGCCTATTACAACGCCCGGGATACCAAGACAACATTTTCTATGCCCACAAAGAACGACCGAGGCCCGCGCATGCTGTACACTTACTCAATCTTCTATACGTCAGCAAATACTTTTGCTGAGAATTTCAATTTGACGGACAGCTTTGCAACGGTGACACATTTTAGGAAAGGGGCACCCGTTCTGCTACCTCCCGGAAATGATGAAGAACACAAACCTGCTGATATGCCTTTGGAAGCTTCGATTGAGGCCAATTTCCCTGAAGAAGTCTATGAACCGCTACGGGTTTCTTTAAAGATTACAAAATCTCCGATCAAGGAGAAGAAAAGAAAGGCAGAAGAACCATCTTCTCCTATCTCCAAGAAGAAAACTGCCATAGACTCTTCAGAAAGGGTCACTACCCGATCACAGTCTCGACAACAGGCTGAGTCAGCTCATAGGGAGGAAGCGACGACCCCCACCTCAATCCGAAGACAGACACAAGCTGTAGAGGTAGAGAGTCCTGAAGAACCTCTACGTAGGAAGAAAATAGCCTTCAGAAAAAAAAAGCAAACACTCCCTCAAGGCCTATCCATACATCGGCCCTGATCAATGCTGCCGCTGGGGTTATGATGTCTTCTTCTACACCTCCTCCTGAGCCTGGATAGATGATAGATACACGAGAAGGAACTGCAAGCACAGAAATAAGGGATAAGGCCATAGAAACAAGTGGAGAGACTGCAGAGACAAGAGATGAGGCTACGAAAGCAAGAGAAGGGACTACAACTCTGATTACGATCATTGAGTCAGAATCGTCAATTGAAGTAATGCCGCCTCCTATACTTGCAATGGGAGCAGCTGATCCTCTAGTTACACCGAGTTTGCGTTGCATTGAGGAAGATCGACTAATGATAAAAGCTCTGGATGGATGTGACTTTGAAGAAGCGCCAAAAGAGGCAGCAGGTGATGAAAAAACACCGGCAGATGATGTTAACGACAACATAGTTTCGAAAGAGGATGCTGCTGACCAAGCATCATAGGAGAAGAATTCTACTGATGAAGTAGTACCGGGGGAGGCTACTGCCACCGACCCAAAAGACCAAAGAGGTATTGACTGATTTTGATAATCTTCATTTATAGATTAAATGACTGATGTTTTAACCTTCATCCATGCAAAAATCCAAACTCCTACAGTTCTTCTAGCAGGCACTGACATGGTCCAGACAGAGGCGATAGCCAATAGCAGCCGTCATCTATCAGGTGGCTCCGAAGCGGGGAGTAGTTAGGCAGTGATGTTTGAAACTATTTCCGCGAGGCTTCATCCTGTTTCAATAAATAACAATCTTGTCACCAAACAAAGCGTTGGTAAGTTGCCTTCGTTTTGATCTTTTTAATAGTCCTTAGTGACGGCAAACTGATGATGTTCATTTGATTTTACAGAAGAACATCTGGGAGGGGCGACCATCTCCACCATGGTTCCCATGTCAAAAGAGGCTACGACCAATGTTTGAGATGCTGAACTTCCACCTTCGCAGGCATTCGCTGCCGAAGCTTCTATAGGAGTAGTTGCCACACCTAGTGCAGTGGCTACCAACAAATTTATAGTTGGTTCCTTCACCACTTTCTTCTTCACTTCATTAGGACCTTTAGTAAAAAGGATAATGGAAAAAGAAACTGTTGGTTTCAATACTGTCAAAGGTCCAACTTCCTACCTGATCGGAGGCATCCGAGATCAGGGTGATGAGGCTCAGGCCGCTTATGTTGAACATGTGTTGGATGAGTTGGAAGAATCGATCAAGGTTTACAAAGACCTTAATCGAGGAGATGTACAGCCGCTCGTGACTATCGAATTCAAGAGAATGGCTCAAGAAGCTGAGGTTTCGAAGGCTGATTTTAAGAATTTCTTGAACACTTTTGCCATGAAATCCTCAGAGTTTCATTCTCATCTCAATATAGTAGCGTCTACTGCTGGAGAAAAGGAGAAAAAGGTTACTGATTTGAAGGCAGAGTTCGCTCGGCTTCAAGAGGAGTTGAGAGTCATTCAACTTGCTATTGATGAAGAGACCACACAGCACCAGGCCGTAGTTCAGCAATTGGATGTTCTGACCCATGAGAAAAATGAATTCGTCAAGTTTTATCAGGATGAAATTGCTCGCCGATTAGTCACCTTGCCAACATTCGATGCTGAATCTGGAATGGCAGAGGCTATGAGACGAGTGCTGGATTCTCGTGATGAACGGCTCCAAACTTTGAAGCAGCAGATTGCTGATTTTATGATCCCTCCTACTGAATGAAAGAAAACTTTCTGTATTTTCTTCTTTGCAGTATGTCTTTTAGTAATATCTTTCACCTTTACCAATGAATCAATGAAAAGACATTATTTTGTGGCTCTATTATTTATTGTATATCCTGTTACGGATATAAATAATAGCGATAGAAAATATATTCAGAGGTCCAGGACGTGATATATTTCTTGATTTAGAAAATAATTATATTCCTTATATCTGCTCAGAGGTAATGTGGGCATGGCAGAATATAATTTTTTTGAAATATCATTATTTCGATAGACAACTTAATCAGAGGTAATCAATACGTAACAAGTTGCTGATATGGATGAACGGATGAGTCGTCGAAATGAATGAATGAAATGAATCATCGGGATGAACGGATGAACCGTCAATTGGATGGAGTTAACGGGTGAACCAAAATAGAATGAACGGGTGAACCGTCGGATGAATGGAATGAACGGATGAACCGTCGTAATAAATGAGTGAATGTTGTGAAGAACACGTCGCTTCAGTTCTCGTAATAGGCTATCTCAAGAATCTCTGTCTATAAATAGAACAAAAATTCAGATGGAATGATCAGTTTCAATTTTTTAACACAAAATGTCATCTGAAGATGCATCCAAGAAGGCTGAGATCGTCCCAAAGGTCGAAGAAGCCGCTGAGGAACGTCCAACCGAGCCAACCCAGCCAAAGCAGACGGAGGCGGGCGAAGGTTCGTCTGCACCCAAGCCGCCACAGGATATTTTGGCCTTCCTAGTTGAGCCAGGGAAGACTGAAGAAAAGGAGGCTATGAGGATGGCCGCTTGCGCATTTCTAGTAAAATCGAGCAAGGATGTCCTCAGCTCCTTTGCTGACTATATTTTTGAAAAGGACGGTAGTGGTCCTCGTCCTATCTTTAAAAAGGATGATAGTGATCCTCGTCCTTGATATCATGTAATATCGTTTATGATGAAATAAAAAAGAAAATTTATGAATTGTCTTGTCACATTTACAAGAAATCTCTTTTGCATTTATACATAGTACTTTTTAAGGAATTTGCCATTGATAGGCATGATCGCAACTCGACCGTCCAACTCTGTGAGTTGATAGGCTCCATTAGAGAAAACTTTGCTCACGATATAAGGCCCTTCCCATTTTGCGTCAAACTTGCCTTTGCTCATGTGAGTCATAGTCATAGGATGTCTGACTGTTAGAGCAAGTTCTCTTTTCTGAAAGGCTCTGACTTTAACTTTGCGGTTAAAAGCCTTCGAGATACGGGCTTGATACAATTCAATATGTTGTTGAGCCAATAGCCGCTTCTCGTCGAGCGCCTCCAGTTCTTGAAGTCGAAGAAGAACATTATTCTCTGTAGTAAGTTCGTTAGCGATGGCAATTATCAAAGATGGAATTTGAAGTTCTAGGGGTAGAACTGCTTCACAACCGTACACCAGAGAGAAGGGTGTACAGCCTGTGGGGTTGCGGACCGTAGTACGGTAGGCCCATAGACATTCTCCGAGCTTTTTACTCCAGTTCCATTTGTTAGTAGACACAAACTTCTTAAGGAGTTTTATGATTGTCTTGTTGAAGGCTTCAGCCAAGCCATTAGCAGCAGGGTTATAAGCTGTCGAGGCGACATTGTCAATCCGATGATCGTCACAGAACCTGGTAAACTTTTGACTGATGAACTGAGGTCCATTGTCGTGAATGATTCATCGAGGTACACCAAATCTGTAAATGACATGGTGTTCAACGAAGTTGATGACGCTGCTGGTTTTGACTTCAGCCAAAGGTATAGCCTTGGCCCACTTGGAGAAATAATCCATTATTGCTAGAATAAACCGATGTCCCTTAAAAGAAGGAGGATTGATGGGTCCTATAATATCCATGCCCCAAGCTTCAAAAGACCAGGAAGCAACAGTCGGATGAAGGAATTTCGACGGTTGATGGATGAAATCTGTATGGATTTGATAGGCTCGACATTTCCTTGCATATTCGATGGCATCAGATACCATAGAGGGCCAGTAGTAACCCATTCGTCGGATACGATCCTGTAATTTAGGGCCGGGTTGATGTGCTCTGCAGACACCGTCATGAGCTTCACGCAATACCTGCTTCGCTTCATCACCAGCAAGACAACGCAAGAGTAGGCCGTCATAAGTCCATCGATAGAGAGTCTTGGTGGTCTGATTGTAGTAGAATCGAAGAGATCGTCGACGAATACTCGTAGCCTCCTTAGGATCTTCAGGAAGTATGTCATGAACTACGAAGTTAATGAAAGGAGCTCTCCAATCTTCATTGATAACATTGACTTCGGTGAAGTTACTGAACTCAATGTTGCGATTGTTTTCAATATAAAACAACTCTCTATTGGAAACAATAACTACTTGTTGTCTTTTGACGGGAATTGCTAAGACTGCCGCGAGATTAGCTAAAGCATCTGCCTCAGTGTTGCAAGCTCGTCGGACATATTCAATAAAGAAAGCCTTGAATGATGTAGCCATATAAATCGCTGCTTCATGATAGGGCACTAGATCTTGATGGCGCATATCATATATTCCTCTAACCTGATTGACAACCAGTTTAGAATCACCATAGACTTCAAGATATTCGACTTCCAACTGTTTAGCTAACTGGAGTCCAATAAGCAAGGCATTGTATTCAGCCACATTGTTAGAACACGGCTGGTCTAAGGAATAAGCTCTTTGGATAGCTAATCCTTCTGGAGAGACTAGAACAATTCCAACTCCTGCGACAATGGTCCCATTTGGTCCGATCCGGGATGCTCCGTCGAAGAACAGATGCCAGGTAGGAAATTCTTCAGAGAACATGTTTGATTCAAATGTTTCGTCTGGAATTTCGTCATAAAGCTTAGATGTCTCCGGAACAGGATAAGCTGCTGAAAAGTCAGCCAGTACTTGACCCTTAACAGACTTTTATGAAACATAAACCATGTCGTATTGGGCTAACATAACGGCCCACGTAGCCAGTCGAGAATTGAGTGTGCTGGGCTTCTTCATCAGTACCCGAAGAGGATTAACTCAGAAAATAACGTGAATGGTTTGGCCAATGATATAATGCCGAGTCTTTTGAACAGCGAACATAAGAGCTAGTCATTCTTTCTCAACCGGACTATAACGGTGTTCAGCACCAATCATAGTACGACTAAGATAGTAGATGGCTTGTTCATGGCCTTCTTTGTTCTTCTAGGCAAGTAAAGCCCCCAACGAATGATCCATAACACGGACATACATTATGAATGGTATGCCTGAGATTGGTGGCACCAAGACTGGTGGGTTCATCAGATACCGCTTTATATCATCAAATGCTCGTTGACATTCTTCGGTCCAAACAAAAGATACACCTTTCTTCATTAACTGAGTAAACGGTCTGCAGTATCCAGACAGATTTGAAATGAACCTCCTGATGTACGCAAGTCGACCTTGGAATCCTCGTAGCTCTTTCAAGTTGCATGGAGGACGCATCTCTTGAATGGCTTTGATCTTCTCAGGATCCACGTGTATACCTTCAGAGGTAATGACGAAGCCGAGAAATTTACCACTAGAGACACCCAAGAATGACTTGGTGGGATTCATTTTTAATTGATGTTGGCACATTAGATTGAAGATAGTTCTTAAATCTTGGATGTGATCTTCTTTTAGACGACTCTTGACAGTAATATCGTCGACACAACATTCAACAGTCTTATGCAGATGATCTCGAAAGATGGTACTCATAGCTCGTTGGTAAGTTGCACCAGCATTCTTGAGACCAAATGGCATCACAGTGTAGCAGTAGACTCCGTGAGGAGTGCGAAAAGAGGTATAATTTTCATTTTCAAGGTTCATCCGAATCTGATTGTATCCAGAGAATCCATCCATGAAGGATATCCTTTCGAACGCACAAGTGTTATCAATCATGACATCTGTAATAGGGTGAGGAAACTCGTCCTTTGAACAAGCTTCATTAAGATCCCGAAAGTCGATGCAAACTCGAACTTTGCCAGTCTTTTTTAAGACTGGAACAACGTTGGCTACCCAATCAGGATATTGTTCTTCTCGAATAAAGCCACAAGCTATGAGCTTTTTGACTTTATCTTCAATTACATCCATTATTTCTGGCTTGAATCTCCTTTGCTGCTGTTTGACTGGCTTTGTATTAGACAAAATATTCAGTTTATGAGTAGCAACTTTGGGATCTAAACCGGGCATGTCTTCATAACTCCAAGCAAAGACATCAATGTATTCTCGAATAAGAAGAATTAATTCTTGCCTATCCGTCTCTGGAAGGTTCTTGCTGATAAATATTGGACGAGATAGCCCGTTTTCTCCTACATCAATTTGAACCAATTGATCTTCGGTAGGAGGTTCCCGTTGTTCGAATCGGAGTTCCCAGTGGGTATCCATTCGTTGAATGCAAGGATCTATTTCGGGATTTTCTTCGATATCCTCGTCATAGCCTTCTGAGAGTTCAGCGGAGACCATGTTAGAAGATACGATCAATCGATGAACTTGACCAATACTGGTGTCAGAATCCTATAATCTGAAATCAGAAGAGTTAGAGCGCTCCTCATCATCGGATTCGGAGACTTCTGGGGATAAGACTGGAGGTAAAGTATATCCGAGACCTCTTTTCGTCCTGCTGTAGTACATCTCTGATTTTCCTTTCGGAACAACCGTACGGATAGGAGTTCGGCTACCCTTACCATAATTGAGGCCATTCTTGAAGACATAACCCATCTTTCGGATGATGTCTTTTGATTGTTGACTATAACGACGAAGTTGGAGACGTCCCATATCGTTACTTTTGCTATCATCCGTATAGCTGAATTTTTGTTCTGGCCCTTTACTAAAAAGTATTGGACTCTCGTCTCTCTTTCGAGAAGGGACAACAAAATAAGAGTCATCTGGATATTCAAATAATACCTCTGTCTGAAGGGATTATACGACCCCTATTGTAAATGACTGAAAGATGTCTAGCATATCCAAATAGCATTTAGTATGATAAATGACATCAGTATAATGGAAAGTAGATGCTTTTTCATTGATTTATACATCCGTATTTACAATAAGACCTTTAACCTTAGTAGGCTTGGTCAGATCGATTATAAGGGAAGGAAAAGAAGAGCAAGGAGGATTAGACTTGTCGCGACGAAGGTCGATAACAAACGGCTCAGAGGAGGTGAGCTCCCTTTTATCCTTGTTACGACGGAGGTCGATAACAAGTGGCTCAGAAGAGGTGAGCTCCCTTCGATCCTTGTTACGACGTAAGTCGATAACCAGTGGCTCAGAAGAGGTGAGCTCCTTTTGATCTTGATTACCACCAGTTGATTGCTTCTGGGCCGGCAGATGAATAGCCAGTGGTTTGGAGGATTGAGGATGAGAGACACGCCCTTTGACAGGTATGATGAGAGTGTTATTAGGAACTGCTTCTTGTTCTTCCACAACATCCATGGCCAGTACTACCTTCATAAACTCTTCTTTGTACATACGAGCGTCGTTGCAATATGCTTCAACGCCTTTAAAAGGGTAGAGATTCGTAACTTCTTTTTGGACCTCTCCTTTGTCATCAACGTACTTGAAGCATTGATGAAGAGTAGATGGAACAATGTTGTATTCATAAAGGAATGGTCTCCCCAGAAGAGCATTATAAGAGCAACCATGGTTGTCTATAATGTAGAAGATCACCTTCGTGCGAAGATTGCCAATTTAGAGTTTTAGGCATATCTTGCCTAAAGGTTCACTCCTTTCTTGGTTGAATCCCTTGATGGTGGTGATAGTGCCAGAGAGGCTATGATGCTGAGTGTTGACCCTAGATCTACTTGAATACGGTCGACCTTCATGGTGTCGACATATCCTGTAAAGTAGAGAGACGGTCATGTCGATTGTCTTCCATCAGTATGTCATCTTGTGTGAAGGTAATGTTTGGAATTAATTCCAGCACACTATGACAGTGGAGACAAGAGACAGGTTCTGATTCAGGTTTTGTTGAGAAGAGTTAGGCAAGTTTCTGCCTGCATTAAAGCCTCACTCAGTATTTCTCGAGTCTCTTTAGAGAGGCGTAAGAGCTCGAAGATGGATAGCCTGGCCGGTGTGTTGGCCAATTGAGCCAATATGTCAAAGTTGTACGGCTTCTCAAGTCCAGAGGGAGAAGACTTCTTCAAAACTTTGTCGAAGTAGACTTGTTGTTTGCCTTTGTCGGCTGCTGTCGGTTTAGGAGGAGTTGGTTCCACAACCGATAATAATATAGAAGGGATATCCTCCGTAGAGACAGGCTGCATTAGAACAGCCTCAGAAGATGAAGCACGATTCTCCTGAGTTTCGGGATGCTTACGTAGATAGGTTTTCCCTGACCTGGAGCCCAATAGAATATCTTTTTCAACTATGGGGTCAAAAGACACCATATTACAGCTATTTGTCTTGCCCTTAGAGCGTTCTTTTTGCTTGGAGGAAGAAGGAACTTCAAAATCTGAAATAAGATCATGATGGATCCACATGATCTCTCTATTATCAAGGGATAAGGGGACTGTTTGCCATTGATTGTAAAAGTACAGAATAATTTTATAGGAGGACTGAACTTAGACTCACAATACAAACTCGCTCGTACAAAGAAAGCCTAGGAATAAAACCCTAGGTACAGCAATCTAAGTACGATTGTTTATTTTTGATTCTGGGGGTGACGATAGAGGCTCAGAAAAGCGACGGCAGCTCTGTCTTACTCCTTGGACGATCGGACGTAGCCTTGACTCTGATAAAGAAATGCTCTCGGGATGCGTAGAAAGACTCTTCTGTGCGTGCCTTTGTCCCTATGTGTGCCCAGCCGGGCGGAGATAATCTCTTTCTCTCTGGAATTCTCCTCTTCTTTTGCTCCTGAATTCTCCAAGGTTTGCAAGGGAATGGCACCTTGCTATTTATAGAAGTGGGGGTGTGATCATTAGGGTTTGCAATGATTCCCCCTTGAAAAGTCGGCGGCCAATCATCTAGACCATTAATCTTGATTGCATTACATCTGGGCAGTTAATTCTTGATTGCGCCAAATCCGTATGGGCAATTAATGCTGATTGCAATGAATCTTCATAATTTGTCTTGATAAGCTCGGATCCTCCGCCACGTGTTTAATTTGCTTAATTACAACAAATCTAATTTGATTCGAGTAATTTTGGTGATTGCACTAAATCTGGTTGTTATGATTTGCGAGCAGCCATAATTCCGAGGGAATAAGACAGCCACGTGTCTCAACTATCATGAGGATTGCCACGTGTCTCAACTGTCGTGAGTGGGATGTCCTGACAAAGCCGCATGAATGCGGTCTCTAAATGAACCGTATATGGGTGGCCCCCACACTCCTAGCCACATGAAGGTAGCAGCCGCATAAAGGTGACGGCCACATAAGAGTGGACAACCGCATGAAGATGGTGGCCGCATGAAGGAGGCGGCCACATGAAGATGGCAGTCGCATGAAGGTGGCCGTCGCATAGGGGTGGCAGCCGCATAAGAGTGGTAGCCGCATGAATATGGTAGCCGCATGAAGGAGGCAGCTGTACGAGAATGGCGGTCGCATGAAGGTGTCAACCACATAGGGCTGCAGCCGCATAGGAATGGAAGCCGCATGAAGAGCTTTGGAGTTGGTGGATCGTGCCAGCTATAAAAGATTTTCTTCTTTTCCCTAGGAATATGCCATCATGTCAGAGTCATCATTTTAACTTTTCTGTCAGAGCTGTCATTTGTCAGAGCTGGCATTGTCAGGGCTGTCGTCAGAGTAATTAATTCAAGCTGCTGCTTTATGGCCAGTTGTCGGATCGGACAGCGTGAGGCCACATGGCGTGGAGCCATCTGTAATGCCTGTGGTTCGTATTACGTATTTTTGGAATACGTGTACGTATTTTATTCTGTATTGCATGATTCCTTGTTTAGCTTGCATCTTGGCTTGGTTATTTCTTGGCTTGGTTCGGCTTGGCTCGGTTTTTTTTTGGTTCAATATGAACCAATGTGAACCCCCTACCTACCACCACCTTGGTATTTATTAGCCCTCTTTATTCTCTCTCTTCATTTATTATCTTCTTCTTCCTCATTTACTTCCTTACCTACCAGAGAGAGAGAAGCGAGAGGTCTAGGCAAGTATAACTTGCTTCATGGAGGAACTCCAATTTTATTACTTCATTCTCTTCCTTGCTACATTCTAAAGCACTTTAGTACTTGGCATTTCTCATTTCCATGGCTAGATTCTTGTAGATCTAAGTTTATTTTATTTTATTTTCAGATTTCTTGGGTTTTGATCTACTTAATCTTGTTATTTCTATGTCTTGATGGTTCTATGTTGTAGAGAATTTTGTTCTACCCCATTTTGACCTAAGAAAGTTCCGATTTTGGCTCCGGATGAAGGTTTTGTGTAGTTTGGAGGCCATGGTTGCTTGGCTCCTCTTCTCGGACAAGTGGAGAAGAAGAGCAGTACTTAGCCGCATGAATCCTCATGCGACAAGTCTCTGGCCGCATGGCTTTTCCAGTCGCATGAGACTCGTTCGAGCTCAGCCGCATGGAAAGTCCCTCCTAGCCGCATAAGACTTACTTGAGTACTTGACCGCATGAATCTTCATGCGGCAAGTAATTGAGCCGCATAGCCTTGTTCAGACTCGGCCGTATGAGCCCCTGTTATCTTGAGTCGCATGGACTTCATGCGGCTAGCTTTTCAGCTGCATGAGTTCCTTCGTACCCAGCCGCATATGCGCTACTGCTTTGGGCCGCATAAGGCCCATCCATCCTCCAGCCGCATATGTATCGCCCTTGCTAAGCCGCATAGGACTTCGTCTGATTATAGCCGCATATGCTGTTGAACCCCGGCCGCATGGCGATTGCTCCCTTCGCAGCCGCATAAGCTGACTCCCCTTCGTCCGCATGAACCCGCCTTTCCAGCCGCATGCGCCTTGGGCTCCCTGAGCCGCATGAGCGTGCAGTCCCGGCCGTATGAACCTGTATTGACCCAGCCGCATGAACCTATATATTTTTATGCCCATTTTATATCCTTACGTCTTTTGTCCTGAACTTGAAAATCATGAATTCATTTGATATGTTTGGAATTGATAATTGAGCATGACGTGATAGTGACCCGTAGTGGTGCACTCCTGACATAATAACCTGACATGACCTGATAGTGCCCCGTCATGGCGTACTCCTGACTAGTACACTTGATATGATAAACCTGACATGATTATCTTGAACAGCTGTTGCGACGGCTACCTGACATGACATGACCTGTATAATTAATCCTGGATACCGTAGGCGATTGTGCTTGTACAAATAATCCAGTCCTGTCTTGCATCATGTCTAGGAGGGGACTCCTGAGTACCACGGTCAGGAGTACCCATTGAAATGGACTAAGGCTAATAACTAGATTAATGCATTAGTCATGAAGAGATCTCACAGCTACAGGCAATCCCGTTACCTGGGCACGCCTTGGGATCTGTAGCCTGCCGTCGAGTAGGGCACATTTCCAGCACACTGTCATGTGTTGCACCCTTCAAGCTACCTAAGGGTACATTCGTTTCCTAGACGATGTACCCACCTGAATTCAACTCTAATTCTTTTAACCCGGGTAACCTGGATGGACTGCAGGGCATGTGGCTGTGGAAGATTCTCACTGCATCTTGCTAGTAATTAGGCCTGTGATAACCCTAGTTAGTTAAAGTATCAAGCCGTAGTCCTTGCTTGGCCGTAAAATGATTGGATGGAGTCTAACCAGTCTAGTCTTGTCCTGATTCTGTTCCAGATTACTGCATGACCAGAATGCTTGTATTTATTTTACCGATAAATGGTGAGAATTCTAAGTTCTGTTCAGACGAAGGGTTACAACCCCGGTCCTTGTTTGGTTTACGGGTTGTAACCTGGTTATCTGAATAGTTCCATGGTTATCTCGTAGTATATCATCCTGATGTATTTTCTTTATTTCCAGTTCTTACTTTTATTTATATCTTGTGCTGATTGCTGGTTTTAGTTCCTAAGTGAAGCTTCCTTTGTGGTACTTGCTCTTTCTGGGATCTGACCCAGCTGGTTTTGTAAGGCCAGATTTCGGAGCAGCTCCGGAGGATCTACCGACCTTCCAGTCAGATGGTGGCCACTAGACGGAACCCTGGCAACGAGTGGGTTTATTTTTGATCTCCCACTTATTGTAAAAATATTCTTTTGAGGCGTTTAGCCGACGAGCACCTGTTTAGCTCGATTGCACTTTACTTACTGTCTGCCTACGGGCTGTAACATGATTGACAGATCCTAGGGTTGATCATGTATGACTAAACTCTTGCTAGTCCTGACATTTTGTAAACGACTAGTTCATGATCAGCTGAATATGTAATGTTTGGGATGCCTTACTATTGTATATTTAATGATCATACTTCTTGTAACCTTTTACTTACTTGCTTGTAATTGAGACAATAGGCTTGTTCATGACCTTAAGAGACTGCTGGCTTGTAGATAAACCCTCATGTATCTAGACAGCCGTGACCGTATAGCGAGATGGATCCCATTTCATTTACGTAGATGGCTATGTCTGCCCCCTCTCTCCAGTATTCTGGTTCTGGGGCGTGACACCATCTGAGCCGCATGAAGGAGACTTTTGAGGCCGCATGAGGCTCCTTCTGTTTGTGAACCGTATGGGATCCTGAAGGACTTATGAGTCGCATGAGGCTCTTTCTGTTTTGAGCCGCATGGGCTTTCCTTGTCTTTTTCCATGCTTCTACAAGACCCCCTTCAAAGTTTTCAATTTACAAAATTGAAATACTTTGAATAAGAAGCATGGCTATATATAAGCTCTTCTGGCCGCAGAAGGTATTCTGACCGCATGAACTTCCTAGCCGTATGGACTTCCTAGCCGTATGGGCTTCCTAGCCGCATGGACTGTCTGGCCGCATAGACTCTCTGCCACGTGTGCGTCTCCTGCCACGTGTGCATTTTATTAATTACTCTTGATTTGCTTTGGATTTAAAGTCGCCTTTTGGGGCAGGATCCCAAGGGTTGGTTTTAAATATCCGGATTTTCCTCGATACCCGAAGAGTCGATTTCGTTCTTTATGCAGCACGAGGATCAAGGCATCCGTCGGTTCATGAGCCCCCCTTTTGTCTGCCTATAAATAAGAGGGTTTGTAGTACGGAGAGACTTCTTTACTTTCTCTCATCTTCAACTCTTTTTGCCCTAAGTTGCTGCCTTCGTCTTCCTTTCTCCGCCCATCGATCAACAATGGCCCCCAAGTCTTCTACAGCCGCGGCGAAGGATAAGGGAGTGGCTTCTTCGTCAGCCACGGTGCCTGAAGTTTACCCCGACGTTCACCCCACCATTGCTGGTAAGGGTTTGGGCAGATCGTATACTTCAAAACCCTAACAAAGTCGGCTCTGTTGCATGCTTTATGCACAAGCCTTTAATGCGTTCCTCGTTTTCATCGAACTGTTCAAATTGTATGGGCTGCATGTATGTCCCATGTTCGAGCCGTATGGGGGTATACCCCATGTCCGAGCCGTATGGGCATTGTCTAGTGGCCGCATAGATGCTTCACAAACTGACCCGCATAATGATCCGTCGAACAGAGCCGCATAAGTCCCTCTGAATCGAACCGCATGAAGCCACCTCAAACAGGACCGCATAAGTTTGTCTGGACTGAGCCGCATGAGGCTGTGCTAATCTGAGCCGCATAAGCTCCTCTGATTTGAGCCGTATAATGCTCCGCTAAGTAGAGCCACATAAGCCCACACTAAACAAAGACGCATAAGCTTACGCTAATTAGTGCCGCATAAGCTCATGTTCAAACAAAGCCGCATGAGCTCTTTCAAAACATAACCGCATAAGCTCGTCTCTAAACAGAGCCGCATAAACTTATGTGGACTGGGCCGCCTAAGCCAAAACACTCGGTGGTTTTGTTTTAGCCATCCTTTAACTTGTTTCTTTTGTCCTTCTTCAGTGAATCTGCCAGTAAATATTGCTGGAGAACCTCTGGTGGGTCGCGCCCAATCGGCTATGGGCTATCTGTATGACCACATAGTCGAGTATGTGACGAACCAGCTTCCAAAAGAGCCTTTGGAGAGGCTGAATGCTATCAAGAAATAGTCCTTTCACTTTCTCTGCGCCATGATGAACTCGGGGCAATTGGATGGGGAATACCTGAAGCCTGCGTTCCTCTTTGGGGATGCTTTGTCTGTAAAGAACATCCGGGTGCTGGATATATCCGAGAGCTGGGACTTTACTCTTGATGGGGTGGATATCCATATCCCTCCGATAGAGCATCATTTTCCTCTGTCATGGTTCAACATGTTATCGCTAGATAGAAAGATGGTAGACTCCTTGACTCCCATTACTCCGGGTACCTTTATCAACGTAACAGGTCCCAATTTCACATTCTCTCAGGCTGATACCTTCTTGAACCAGCTTGCTCGTAAAGGGTCCTATCCCGTCGGCCGGTTGGCGTTGCTGAACTGGATAAACCCTATCCTTGCGTGGGCCAACTTGACCACGTGGATTCTGCGGAAGTATGAGGTTTTTTTGCGTAAGATCGGCCTCTACCACGCCATTCGGGGCACCTGTCATGGTCTACCCATAAATAAGTCGTTGTTCATGGCTCTCCTGGAGATGTACAACCGGAGGATGGGAACCTACTTCACGCCCGGAGGGGAGCTGGGACTTGCTCTCCATGAGATGTAGGTTATTTCCAAGCTGCCCTGGGAGAAAGAAGTCTTTGAAGTGTACACCCCTACGAGCGAAGAGCTCGAGGATTTGGATCGACAGTTCCCGGGCCTTGTTGCCGTGTATCGAAAATTGTTATGTCACCACAGTACTTGTCACCAGACGGCTATCAAGAAGGATGGTAGCTCGGAAGGGAGCATTCTCCACACCACGACCTGGGTCTCTTACCTTTTCATATTAGGCGCCTCAGGCCGAGTTTCTTCCCGAGATCCTCCAATCCATGAGGAGGTACAAAACCTGGTATCGACTGCCAGGAGATCGAGGTCCAAGGGCGACACATTTGGGAGTAAAACTGACTCCTTTAATTATTTTTATCATGGTACTCAGCGACTGTCGGAGAAGGGGCTCTTGGCGGGATTCCTGATGGTGTGGCTACGGAACTGCGTAGTCTCCGGAGGGGCAGGTTCCATTGAGAGGATCAGTCACCACTTTATCCTCCCTGCCGTAAAGCTGGTCTTTGGGGCCAAGCTGGCTCTTCTTCCGGCCATGGTGTGCAGCATACACCATGGCCTTCGCACCTTTTCTTCCAAGGTCATCGCTCGTGATACGGCGATGGATTTTGAGCGCATAGAGCTGCCATACCATTATCTGATGGGGTGGTTGTTAATGCACTGTCGGTCTTTGATGAGACCTGGAGCAGAAGACGATGTTACGGTTGATGACGCTTTCATTTTCTGATTCCACCATCAGCCCTGGGAGTACAGCACCATGCCAGCCTATCGGAGGGTGCTGGCGAGAGTGGACGGATACGACTTTTTTGTGTCTGTTCCTCATTTTACTGTTAAAGAAGTGAGGAGCGTGCATGTTGATGGTACTGAACCTCCTCTCCTCTTACCTGAGAAACTGCTTCTTTGGCTGCATAATATCCGTCCAGCGCACCTAGTATATCGTAACCGCAACGTCGTCTACCTGGAGCCCTACTTGCCCAACAGGTTCTCTCGCCAGTTCGGGTATAGCCAGCAGTTCTTTGACAGTCCCAGCTCTTGCCTGGGCTTCGAAGGTAGCGTCCTGGATGGTATCAGGGCATGGCACTATTATGACACGGTTCATACCCGAACCACCTTTTCGGTCCCTGATGGTGAGGCGCCAGGGGAGATTTTGTATATGGCGGCCTTATACCATGTTACGGCGAGTAAGCCTCCCATTAATTTTGACCCGAGTACCAGTTTCATTGTGGGTACCGGCTAGGCGTAGAAGCCCAAGGGGTCTAAGATGAAGAAAAGGAGGGCAAATACGGTTCCTGTTCCTGACTCAGAGTCCACAAATGTAAACGAAGAGAATGACGAGCATGATGCAGATAACTCTTCCCCTCCGGTGGAAGATGTTGGGGCGGATCAGCCGCCTGTTATGTCAGATGAGATGGTGGCGTATCAGCCACCTGTCATGCCAAATGAGATGGTGGTGGATCAGCCGCCTGTTGCACCTGGTCCTATACGGAAACGTAGCTGGCAAATCTCTCCTGTTGGCGGCATTCCTTACTCCCGAAAATGGGCTGCGGTTAGACGTTGCAAGCTAACTATAAAGGAGAGAGGCGAGGACGTCGACCCCGCTTCGGAGGTAAATCGAGTTACTACCATCTTTATTCAGTTCTTCCTTTCTCCTAAACTTTGATTTTAATCATTTTTCTTTCCTCTTGTAGGCGTCAGAAGAGTCGGGCTCTCGAGAACCGACCGCTATTTCTGAAGTCAATCCGGCCATGAATACTTAATTAGTGACATGTGTGTCGAGATTATTTCTGCCGGGGACCTCTCGGCGGTGGCTGAGGGAACTTACATTGCTGAGGCCTCGACGCAGGGCGATTGAGGCTCCGCTGAACCCGTCTCTGAGATCGTTGAATTTTAGCAGGGTGACACTGATCCAGTCGTATCTCCTTCCGGGGTGCCTGGGGCAGAAGAGCCAGCTGAATTCGGCTTGGAGGTTGCTGGTGAGGGGATTATGGCGGCTATGAGCGATCCTCAGCCTTCACAACCCTCCCCCGGTATGATAAGCCAAATTTTGACTAGTGAGGAGGCCCATTTGCTCTATCATCACATCCTTCGGGTTATGTTGCTTTATGGTTGCTCTGGACATACAGGTCCTGCCTTTTTCCTGCCAATGACGGATAATGTCGGGGAAGGCTTTACCAGTGGGAATCTGGTGGGAGGGAGTGTGCCCCCTCCTCTTCCGACTTATATTGAGGGGCCTCCCGCTGGATCGAGCTCGGGAGATCAGATGGCGGCACAGCCGAGGCTGGGAGGAATGGTCCCTACGTCCTCCTATGCTCATGTAGCTTCGGGGGTCGACCTCTCTGCCTTGCCGAGTATCCAGGTTCTCCGGGCTGCGGAGGAGGAGTTAGCTGCCATCCATGCATCTTTTTGTTCAAAATTTGTTTCCCTGGTGGCAGGGGTGGCAAGTTCTGGCGTATCTCCTTCAACACTGCCAGCTACACTTCCTCTGACGTCGTCCTCTACGGATGTTTTGGACGAGGCGTCACAGGATGTAGTTGACAGTTTCTACCGCCACTTGAAGAGATGGGTCGAAGCTGCTGTGAAGCGGGGGACCCCCTTTGCCTTGGCTCAACAATGCGCCCGAGGCCAGATTGACATTCTTAAAACCCTCCCTGGTGCGGCAGGGATAGCTGCGCTTCTGGAGCCCAAATTATTAGAGGCTGATCAGCTTGTGGCCCAGTTTCAAGTGCTGCGGCAAGCTGATCTGTCTGCGACAATAGATCAGGAGCGGGGCTTCCTTACCACTGTCTTGGAGAAGGTGAGGGCTACACGAGATGAGTCCAAGCCAGTTATAATGAAGGATCTCGGTGACCTATCTCGTCAATATGATCAGCTGAGCCGTAGGAGCGAGGATTGCCTAGCTCGGGAAGCGGCCGCCTCTCGCAGAATAATTGATACAAGGGAGCAGATCCTCGAACTCCAGAGGAAGCTTGCTTTCTTGGAGTCTGAGCTTGAAGCTTCCCGTGCGGATAAAGAGCTGATCGTTCAGGAGGCCGAAAGGGTCTCCCGAGCTTCTGCTAGCCTGGAGCGTGCTTTGAAGAAGCTCGAGGATGGCTGGCGGGCTCATGCATACCTAGAAGATGCGGAGCGGCTAGCTCAGAAGGCCGAGCGTCGGGCCAAGCAGGGGTTCGAGCGGTCGACTGTCTTGCTAAGGGACCGTCTCATGGAATTGTGTATCGCCGAACCATAGTCGGCTTTTTTCCTTCTTTTGTTTTCGTTGCTTTCCTTGCTTGAGGGGGACGTGATCCCCATAACATGTAGTACTTTTGATTTTTAAATAAAGAGCACGTTTCATTTGACCCTTCATTTGTATTGCTTATTGCGTTTGTGTGTTGTGGTATTCGTCCCACTGGAGGACTGTTTGTGGACTTGCTACCCTTGGCATACCTTGGTTTCAGGTACGGATAACAAGTTTGATGGGGATATTTAGAAAATTCCATAGTGAGGTGGCCATAAAAGTTTCCGGTAACGGGAGAAAGAATGCCATGGAGCAGCTGGGCTCCCGGGACATGATGAGAAAATTGTGGTCAACAGAGGACATTTGTGGTCACCTGAGGACATTTATGGTCAACTGAGGACATTTGTGGGCCTATTATCCTTGGCGTACCCTGAGTTTTTTTTTGGTACGGATAATAAGTCGAGAGAGAACCAACATATTTACTCAAAGGTAATGAGGACATGGTAAATATGAGGGTTTCTTCGATGGAGCCTTCCCACTCAGAGGTAATGAGGACATGGCAGGAGTGGACTCCATGAAGAGGATATAGAACAACTCAGAGGTAATGAGGACGTAGAAGTTCTATTTGAGGGGCGGTTTGTTTTTGATGGAAGGGGAACAACTCAGAGGTAACATCGACGTGGTTGTTTCAGGAAATTTGTGGATCTGTTACCCTGTTTATGCACTGAAAGACAGGTATTGGATCATAAGGAGGGAGCTCTTTTAGGAGGAAAGTTCAGAGGTATAATCATACATGACTTACTACCTAAAAGACGCAATATAAATTCATCTGTAGTGACCAGAGTGTGAGTTCAGCGGTACTTGCGGTACATAACTCAATAATCTGGGATATTTTGGAGTCAGAATGTGAGTTCAGCGGTACCAGAGGGTACGTAACTCGTCATTTTGGAAAATTTGTAGTCGAAATGCGAGTTCAACGGTACCGGGGGTACATAACTCGTCAATTTGGCAGATTTGTAGTCGGGGTATGAATTCAGCGGTACCACAGGGCACATGACTCAACACCCTGGCAGATGTCATTTCAGACGTAATACTTCTTTAGGAACTTGCCGTTGATGGGCAACATGAGCAAGTCTCCATTTTGTTTTGCGAGGCGGTAAGCTCCATTGGAGAATACAGCATAGATGATGAACGGGCCTTCCCACTTTGGCTGGAACTTGCCGGCGGTTTTGTGATTCATAACCATCGACCTCCGAACTGCTAGAACAAGATCGCCCACTTGGAATGTTCTGATTTTAACCTTTTTGTTGAAGGTTCCGGAGATACGGGCTTGGTACAGCTCGATTCGTTGTTGAGCTAACAGGCGCTTCTCATCTAGGGCCTCCAACTCTTGCAGTCGGCGACGGTGATTATCATCTATTGTCAACCGATAGGTGAGAGCGACGCAGAGCGAGGGGATTTGAGTCTCCAGTGGGAGAACTGCCTCACTCCCACATACCAGAGAGAATGGTGTGGTCCCGGTGGCCGTCCGTACTGTATGTAGAAGCATGGAAAATACTAAAGGAAATGATTCATGCGGCCAGGAAAGATCCATGCGGCTCAGAGGACTCATGCGGCTCAGGGAATCATGCGGCATAAGGAGCTATACGGCCCAAAGCATTCCATGCGGCCCAGAGGACACGTGGCCTGATAGTGCTCCCCTCCGACCCATGCTGCATTAATTGCTATGACGGCTGACCCCTCTGAAAAGTTGACAGCCCTGACACAAAGACAGGTAATTATGACTCTGTCATAATGATGAATCTCTAGGGAAGAGAAAAGAAATCTCTGACACAAATCCCCTGAGAGCCACAAAAATGCCACGTGGCCTTGCCACGTGGGCATTCGTATGCGGCTCGCTTCTCATGCGGCTCAGAATAAATCCTATGCGGCTCAGACCATAGAAGCCTCATGCGGCTCGAGCAAAGGACTTCCCATGCGGCTCAGAGTGAATCGATCCTATGCGGCTCAGGCCATGAAAGCCTCATGTGGCTCGAGCGAGGACATCTCATGCGGTTCAAGAGGATCATGTCTATGCGGCCCAGGCGAATATATACCTTTGCGGCCCACAAGGATTACTCCTCTGTCGTTAGAGGACTCAAGTGAGGACCACTGCCCATGCAACCCTGACACGTGGGCTCAACCATATGCGGCTCACATTCATATGCGGCTCACATTCATATGCGGCTCACTAGTCATGCGGTCCAGATCCCCCCAGCAGCTCCTAGGACACGTGTCCTAAGCCAATTAATTCCTCAGATTTGCTGCCATTAAAAATTGGGTCAAATCCCAATAATTTGGGACACGTGGCAGAAGAATAGATCTAATTTATTTGCAGATATCAGAAGATCAGTATAAGAAAGATTTATTCCAATCAGCATTAATTGCTCATGGGATTTGGTGTAATCTACACCTAATGGCCCAGATTCATCATAATCAAGGTGAATGGCCTAGATTGACCAATCCACAGGCCGCCGCCATCTCCAAGAGCTAATCATTGGCAACCCTAATGATCACATCCTACTATTATAAATAGCAAGGTGCCATTCCCTTGTGAAAAAGATACAAGATCAAAGAGAAAATATATACAATTTCAGAGAGAAAAATACGTATAGACAGAGAGACTCCCCAATAGTCAGAGAAAAGAATACACAGAGAGAGAGAGAGAGAAGCCAGAAGAGCAACAGAGGAGCAAGAAGAGCATTTCTTCGTCAACGCCAACCATCTTTTTACAAGGAGCCAAGGCTGCATACCGATCGTCCAAGGAGTAAGGCAGGGCTGCCGTCGCCTTCCCGAGCCTCTATCGTCACCCCCCAGAATCTAAAATAAACAATTGTACTTAGACTGCTGTACCTTGGTTTTCGTCCCTAGGCTTTCTTTGTACAAGCGAGTTTGTAACGTAAAGTAAAAGTCCGGTCCTCCGATAATTGTTCTGTTCTTTTATATTTCATGAAAAATATGATGGCGACTCTGCTGGGGACTAACTTCTCCACGGCTGAGGAGTTGGTAACGCAATCGGATGCAGCCAAGCTTGGCTCCACGCAACAAAAGATGGTCGCCCGGTTCGACCAACAGGCGTTCGAAGAAATGCTTTCCGACAAGAACACTGGCCCGGTCCAGAAGCGAGCCCGCACAAAGAAGGCCCGTAAGGAGTGGAGACCCCGGTCCATATGCGGCTACAGTTGCCAACCATACGAATGAAACTCATGCGGCTGTGGGAGTCAATCGCTTGCAGAAAACCCATACGGCCACAATTGCCAACCGCATGCGGCCAGCCTGTACGGTCGTGACTCCTAGCCACACGAAAACAATTCGTTCAACGGCAGAAGACAATCGCATGCAGACAGCCTGCACGGTACCCAACTCTAGCCGCATAGCGTCCGTTTCACGCTTCTCTAGATCAGTCTTCGACCGTCTCTCATGCGGTCCTGACCCTGATAATTCTCTGGATGATAAGCCAGACTTTGTGGCATTCAACTTGGACTCCTCCTATTACGCACCCGCAAGTGCTAAAAGGAGAAAGTCTAGGACAGCGCGGGCTCATCAGGCCTAGCCAGTTGTCCCAACCTCTGACTATCGGGGCGTCCCGTTGACTATCACACGGGCCTCGGATGGGAAGTTGTATACAACCGCTCGAGTCCAGCCCCCGGCGACAAACGGACAGAGTGGTTCTTCTGACTTGCGGGAGGCGATCCTCCACAAACGCAAGGAAAGAGGAGGAGTGTCGGCATGCAAAGAGTCCACGCTTGGACATCGCTGTACCCAAATCATCGTCAATTGCTGTTGCAACAACGCAGCAATGACGGAAGATCGGCCATCCGTCTTCCAAAGACTACAGCATCCGAGCTCTGAAGATGAGGCACCTCCGGTAGTCTCCTGCAATTCCGCTCAGAAGGTCCCCGCCGAAAGGAGGGGGAAAAAGACAAGCATCTCCAGTCCCAAGATATCGACCACTACAGCTAAGAAACTGTCTTCTAAACGATTGTCCTCTACCGGTGTATTCCAACACACCCGTTCAAAGACGAAATCTACCGCGATAGAAAATTCATCATCCATATTGCTGGGGGTTGAGGGAACCGGGGGTAGCGCTCCTCCGAACATCCGCAACAATCCGATGTTTCAAGGAGCCAAGCCCGGACAAACAACTCTTCCATCAGGTGCAACAGACGCTGATGTCCCCGAGGACATCTGTAACTCTCAAGACGAAGCAAGCTCTGAAGCTGGGGATACCGTTCCCTCCGAGTCCGAGCCTGAAGAGAACATTCTCACCTATCCCGATGACTTCTCGGTACACGGGTACGACTCGGAGGGCACATCCTCCACCGTTCCTTCCATCCCTACTCATGTAAGGACGGTTTTCATGACGGACAGCAATCAAGGTGGTTCCAATGATCGCCAGCGCATCGATAATCTCGAAGCCATATTACTTGCTTTGGTCAAGTCTGTAGACGAGATTAAAGCGGCTCTGCCAACTCTACAAGGAGGAACGCCTGGTCAAACAAGCACGGGCCCTGCGGTCAATGTGGATTCGAACTCAGCAGCACCAAACCCGGGCAATAATCCTCCCGAAATAACAGCCCCTACCGCGACAGATGAGACCCGAGAAGTAAGAAGAGAGGTCCAGGAGCTCCGAGCCATGCTCCATGCCCGAGAGAACGCTCAAGATCTCAGAATACGGCAACCATACCCTACTGAATGGAGGGATGTTCCATTCCCACCAAGATATAAGCCGTTCAATATCAACCCGTATGATGGCAAAACCTCAGCAAGTCGGAACACACTTACTTTGAGGTCACCACCGACCATCTGCCTCATGATGATGTAATCCTCACATGGTTATTCATTGGGGCATTGGAAGGAGTCGCCTTCGATTGGTACCGTAATCTACCGGACAACTGCATCCACTCCTTCGCCAGCTTCAAGCGCCTGTTCTTGGAACGATTCTACGAAGTAGGACAGGACGTCACTATGTCTACTCTCATGGACGTCGTCCAAGGGGAGAAGGAGTTGACAAGAAACTACATCGAGCGGTTCCGTCAGACCGCCATGAAGCTGCCTTCCGGAAATCCAGATTCCTCTTTGATTGAAATTTGCCAAAAGAGACTGCTTCCAACGATCAGTCTCTGGATGGGCGAAAGTCAATTCAAAGATTGGAAGGCATTCATCATCAGCACCACAATCATCATCAGCACCACAAGCACCGAAGAACGACTGAAGAAGGCTCGCCAACTGGGATTGAACATCTCAGAAGGAGAAAACAAGGGCAAGCGTCCCAACAACGATAATAGGGGTAACCCCTCCAACAATCGGGACAGTAAGGAAAAGAAGGCTATGGTGGCCGACACAGCCCAGAAGCCCGAGCCACAACCAGCAGACAAACAATGGCCTCAGATCACTTACTCTTTCGAAGACGGCCACGTCAAGCCTATCTTGGATATGCTCATACAAGTAGGTAGAATTCAGCTTCCTCCACCGAGGCGGGAGCCTCGGCCGGCTGATTTGGAGAATCCAAAGTTCTGCCATTACCACCGTTATGTACACCACGCTATATACGACTGCTACAAACTAAAACGGTATATCCAAAGCCTCATCGATTCGAACGCTCTGGCCATCGACTTCGAAGAGGTAACCGTAGCAGCCAATATGGTATCCGTACAATTCGACAGCTTCCCTCCGACGGAAACTCAAGACGGGGTAATCCCCGTCCCTCTAGCGACAATGGAGATTACCAATCTTCCACCTCCCCGGGAACAGGCTGCTGGTCTAGTACCTCTCACCACCTCACGAGGAGAGGTCATGTGGGTCCATCCAGACTTGGTATCAGAAGTAACTCGGCCCATACCATCTCCCACCAACAGAAAGAAGAGTGGAAAAATTAGGACCTGCCACACAATCTCAGCAGACAACGAGGAAGCTACAGCCGTCGTCACGCGGTCCGGAGCGCAATCCCAACCTGTGGTTGACAGCCCAGCTGAAAATTATCAACCTACTACAACTGATGCTCCGGGACCGGCTCAGCCTTCGACGATCGACAAGCCTAGGCCGAAGGAGACTCGCTTCGACAAATCTCTTCGAAAGGACGCAGCCCAAGGGCTAGAGAGGCCCTATAACTTTGACATCTTAGCACAATTGGCTAACACTCCGGCCAAATTGTCAATATACGAGCTCCTAAGGCTCTCCAAGGACGTTCGTATTGCATTGAGCGAAGTACTCCAAAATACCGATGCTTATCTGGCTCAATCCAACCTCACCGAGGAGGACTCACCCGTGGATCTCCAAGACAGAGCCTGCACGGGAGCAATGCCCAATATCGTCTTCATTCCGCAGGATATGCTCATCAAAACCAACCTACATGATCGCCCACTATACTACACGGGATACATCGGCGACGTTAAGGTGGATCGGATGCACATAGATCTTGGCTCTTCCATAAGCATCATCCCGAAGGGCTTGCTACATCATCTCCGCATCCCAATGCATCGCCTGACGCCTACAAACACCGCCATCAGCGGTTTCAATTCGGGCAGGAGCTACCCTATTGGGAAGATTCGTCTGAAGTATCAAATTGGCGACCTCCAATCCGAAGTCACCGGCTACGTCATAGATGCAGACACTTCTTACAACATCCTCTTGGGGCGTCCATGGATTCACGATTATATGATCGTGCCTTCCACGCTGCACCAGTGCTTCAAATATGTCGACAAATACGGCTTCGTGAAGACAAAATTTGCTGATATCGATCCCTTTAAAGGGGTCGAATCCTACTACTCAGACTCCTGCCTATATAAAAGGTCGAAGAGGCACCTTGATGAAGGAGATGCACAAACTTATACCGAGATAGCCACGAGATCAGAAGGACCCCTGACGATCCACCTCCAAGCTCGCAAACCGGGCAAGTCTGCACCCATTACCGCTACTCTGCGGAAGGACGCAATCAGCCTCTCAGCGCAGGAGGAGCAAATGATAATCCGGCTGCCAAGGTCCGGCCAAGTGCCGAGACCCACAACTGAGCCACTGACGATCAGGCTACCAAGAGTCAGCCAACCACAAGCAGGGAAGCTCAACCCCTCGGACAGGCCTATGACGATACGCCTTCCCAGGAAGGGTCGTCACCCCGCTGCAAGGTCTGACACTTCTAGCGAACCAGCCACTCCTCGCCCCACATCAAATGCCAAACTGGGGGTCGCTAGTCTGCCAACAACTCCACGCTCTGTTCCATCAACCAAACCACTGACAATCAAGCTTCCTAGGTCGTCTTCTCAGTCTTCATTTACGCAGGGGGTAGTCGAAGAGGAACCGGAGCTAGCCAAGTATATGGCTACCCACACCAATGTCCCCTCCGCTGATGATGTAATCCCCCTAGAAAAGATATCTTATTTCATCAATAAAGGGTTATCTTTGAACTACACCGAGCTCAATAAGCTATGTACAATGTATGTTATGGAACACGGTATAGGCGCTCACCTACACACACAGGTGACAAATGTGTACACCGCGATCCAGCTTACTCTAGTAGAAGATGCTTACCGAATATTCGAGAGAGGAGATCATCCGATCATCTTCGGTCGGACGAACAACCCGCATCCCCTCACCATAAAAGAAGTCGACCTCGGGTCAGATGCCAGGAGACTGCCTCTGTATCTCTATAGCCCTCAATCCAAATATCTCATGCAGAAACAGGGGTATAATCTGGAGACGACACCAGGATTGAACTACGGCACTGGGCGACGATTACCTTTGAAGCCGCCAGTCCCGGCGGGCAAACCAAGGAACTACTATAACAAAACTCGATGCGGGTTAGGGTATGTAACGCCTACTACGACCCCTGAAAGTTTAGATAAAGAATGCGACTGGGAGTCACATTCAACCGGATCACCAACTTTTGACTCAGATACCAGCATCGGAGATGTGTTCAGACAAGTCATGTCAGTCAACATGGCATTCGCCGACGCTTACGAAGAAGACGAAGACATCCCCGAAATCCTTGAGCTAGATCCATGGGCCCAACAATTAGATGCATAATGGGAAAAGCGGTTCGAACTGAGAGAACCTCCTACTGAAGATGAGGTCATACAAGTAGATCTCGACAGCGAATCTTCTTCAAAATCGATTTTCATCAGTAAAAGCCTAACTGACGAAGAACGGAAGTCGCTGTTAGAACTTGTCAGAGAGTACATTGATGTGTTCGTCTGGAGCTATGAAGACATGCCAGGGTTAAATCCTGACATCGCTCTTCACAAACTCAACATACGGCCGGATGCAAAGCCAGTCAAGCAGCAACAGCGACGCTTCCGCCCGGGGATCATGGACGCGATCGAAGCCGAGGTCAACAAACTGATAGCCAGCGGCTTCATTCGTGAAGAGCAACATCCAGACTGGGTCGCCAACATAGTACCCGTCCTCAAGAAGAATGGGAAGATTCGAATCTGCAACGACTTCCACAACCTGAATGAGGCGTGCCCCAAAGATGAATTCCCCCTTCTTATCACAGACATCATGATCGACAATACCTGCGGCTTCGAACGTATATCATTCATGGATGGCTTCTCGGGGTACAACTAAATCAAAATGTCTCCTGATGACGAAAAGCATACTTCATTCCGAACATTAATTGGCACGTACTGCTACACAGTCATGCCTTTCGGTTTGAAGAATGCCGGCGCCACATACCAAAGAGCCATGAGCATCATCTTCAGAGACCACTTATGCAAGACAGTGGAGTACTATATTGACGATATAGCCGTTAAGAGCCGCTGCAAAGAAGACCATATGCAGGATCTAAGGACGGTATTCGACCTAATGCGAGCGCATAATTTGAAAATGAACCCTACGAAGTCCTTTCTGGACGTATCCAGTGGGAAGTTCTTAGGCTTCATCATCACTGTAAAGGGTATCCATGTAGACCCTGAGAAGACAAAAGCAATCATGGAGATGGGTCCCCCGAGAAATCTCCGTGAACTCAGAGGCCTTCAAGGGAGGCTAGCTTATATCAGAAGATTCATTTCCAACCTCTCCGGGCAATGTCGACCATTCACGCACCTCATGAAGAAAGGAGTCTCATTCGTATGGGACGAGAAATGCCAGCAGGCTTTCGACAGCATCAAAGAATATTTGTCAAATCCTACAGTTTTGGTGGCCTCGGTTCCTGGAAAACCATTCCTGCTCTATGTACGAGCAATGGAACACTCCCTCGGGGCTTTGCTAGCACAGAACAACGACGCAGGTCACGAGCAGGCCATATATTACCTCAGCCGAATGATGATTGGGCCAGAACACCGATACACTGCTGTGGAGAAGGAATGCCTCGCCCTGGTGTTCGCCATTCAGAAAATGCGGCATTATGTCACTGGACAAACGATACATGTGATCTCGCGAGTCAACCTTCTCAGGGTCCTCATGACTAAACCAGGGGCACTCAGCTCTCGACTCGCCACGTGGGCAATATTGCTGTCCCTTTACCATATGATCTTCGTCCCCCAAAAGGCAGTCAAAGGTCAAGCCCTGACAGACTTTTTAGCAGTCCACCCAGGCTCAGAGTCCTCCAGAGTATACGAAGAGATTCCAGACGAGGTCGCCGACTCGCATACAACCTCTCACGAGGCTATATGGCGAATGTTCTTTGACGGTGCTTCAAGGACCAGTCCTAAAGGCAATATAGTCCTCGGAGTCGGGGTAGTGCTGGTCTCCCCTTCCGGATTGGTGATCAACCGCACCTATTCCCTCATAGAACCCTGCTCTAACAATGTGGCCGAGTATAACGCTCTGGTCATTGGCCTCCAACTCGCAAGAGAACTGGGGGTAGAATACCTTGAAGCATACGGCGATTCCCAACTAATCGTCAATCAAACCCGGGGTTCGTACGAAGTCTGCCATAAAGACATGATCCCTTATCACCAAATAGCGATCGATATCATCTCGTCATTTGAGGGGTTCTTCATCGAGCACGTCCCCAGACTCCGAAATATTGAAGCCGATGCCCTAGCTGGTCTTGCCGCTTCCCTAGCAGTTCTGAATTATGATCGCCAATCAGTGGAAGTGATAGGCCATGAGCTGGTCTGTCCCAAAAATAATGTGCAATTTGTGGCAAGTTATTCCGCACAGACGATCGATGACGCCCCAGATTGGAGACAACCATTCATCGACTTCGTCGTCTACGACATCCTGCCCGAGAACCCAAAGGAAGCCACTTTCATCAGAAGGCGTTCTCTCAGATTCTTCTACGATACAGAGATGAAGATGCTGTATCGCCGCTCCTACGACGGATTATTACTTCGGTGTCTGTCAAACGCAGAAGCCAAAAAAGCCGTACGAGAAGCTCACGACGGTGTCTGCGGGGCTCACCAGCCTGGCCCAAAACTGCAAGATCGCCTTCGCCGAATGGGCTACTATTGGCCCACGATGGTGGTAGATGCGATAGAATATGCTAGAAAATGCAAAGCCTGCCAAGTCCACGCGGACTTCATTCACTAAACATCCGAATTTCTACATCCGACGGTGGCATCCTGGCCATTCGAAGCATGGGGAATGGATATCATTGGTCCAATCACCCCACCTTCCTCCAGAGGACATCGCTTCATACTTGCGATCACTGATTACTTCTCCAAATGGGCGGAAGCTGTCCCACTCGCAGAAGTCAAGACTTCAAACGTGATCAGCTTCCTGAAGCATCACGTCATCTATCGCTTTGGACTGCCCCGAAGGATCATCTATGATAATGGTCCGCAGTTTGCAAGCCACACATTCTATCGATTTTGCGATAAACACCGTATCCAGAATATCGCTTCGACGCCGTACAACCCGGCAGCAAACGGGTTAGCAGAGGCATTCAACAAAACAATCATCAAACTCCTCAAGAAGTTCGTCTCCTCCAACAAGCGCGACTGGAACGAGAAGCTCGGCGAATGCTTATGGGCTTATCGTACCACAATTCGAACAGCCACCGGGAATACGCCATTCTCCCTAGTGTACGGGAGTGAGGCAGTTCTCCTATTAGAGACTCAAATACCCTCACTCTGCGTCGCCCTCACTTATCAATTAACAAAGAATGACAACTACCGACGTCGACTGCAAGAGTTAGAGGCCTTAGATGAAAAGCGCCTCCTAGCTCAGTAAAGGATCGAGCTGTACCAAGCACGCATCTCAGGAGCCTTCAACAAGAAGGTCAAAATCAGAACATTCCAAGTGGGCGATCTTGTTCTGGCAGTCCGTAGACCAATGGTCATGACTCACAAGACCGCCGACAAGTTCCAGCCAAAATGGGAAGGCCCATTTATCATAGAGACCGTATTCTCCAACGGTGCTTACCGCCTCGCCAAGCAGAACGGAGACTTGCTCATGTTGCCCGTCAACGGCAAGTTCCTGAAGAAATACTATGTTTAAACAATATTCTCCAGATCCTCGAGTCACGTACCCGCTGGTACTACTGAACTCGCTCTATAAATTTCCAGATTATTGAGTCATGTATCCGCTGATACCACTGAACTCACCCTCGCAGTTTTCCAGATTTTTGAGTCACGTACCCGCTGGTACCACTGAACTCGTTCCATAAATTTCCAGATTATTGAGTCATGTATCCGTTGATACCACTGAACTCACCCTCGCAGTTTTCCAGATTCTCGAGTCACGTACCCACTGGTACCACTGAACTCGTTCCATAAATTTCCAGATTATTGAGTCATGTATCCGCTGATACCACTGAACTCACCCTCGCAGTTTTCCAGATTCTCGAGTCACGTACCTGCTAGTACCACTGAACTCACTCCACGAATTTCTAGATTATTGAGTCATGTATCCGCTGATACCATTGAACTCACCCTCATAGTTTACCAGATCATTGAGTCACGTACCCGCTGGTACCGCTGAACTCACACTCACTATTCTCCAGATTCCCGAGTCACGTACCCGCTGGTACCGCTGAGCTCGTACCCACAATATTCCAGATTTTTGAGTCATGTACCCGCGTGTACCGCTGAACTCATGTCTTTCTTCCACAAAGATATCCTAAATTTCTAAGTCATGTACCTGCTGGTACCTCTGAACTTACACTTTGATTTCAACATTCATGGATTGTCGAGTTATGTACCCATCGGTACCCCTGAACTTACATCCTGGTCACTCTTTTGAAATAAAGTCATGTATAACCATACCGCTGAACTTTCTTCCGACAAGAGATCCTCCCTCATGATCTAATACCTGTACTCCCAGTGCACAATAAAGGTAATGGGTCCACAAACTTCCAAGACGGCCATGTCCTCATTACCTCTGAGTCGTTCCACTTCCGCCAAAAACAAATCACCCCCTACGTAGAACTTCCATGTCCTCATTACCTCTGAGTCATTCTATGTGCCCTCCTTCATTGAGCCCACTCCTGTCATGTCCTCATTACCTCTGAATGGGAAGGCTCCGTCAAAGAAACCCTCATGCTCTCCATGTCCACAGTACCTCTGAGTCAGTATGATTGGTTCCTTTCTTTTAAACTCGTTGTCCGTATCCAGAACCAGAGTACGTTTGGGACAATGGGTCCACGCAAAATGTCCCAATAAGAGGATTATTACAAAGAAAAAGAGTAAAGCACATATATATTCCATTCATTCAGAAATCGGTTACATCCACACGATTGCAAGCAAGTCAAAAGAGTTTTTCATGAAGACAAGAAGAAAGGCGAAACAAAACAAAGACTACAGACAGACAACCACGAAAAGCCCCTACATCCTAGTTACAGGAGCGTATATACCACTCCCTCAACCATCTCACATATGAAGGATGCAAGTGAAGAGCATCCTCGTCCAGAATAGTAGAAACAGGGGTCCCAGCACTGCCACCCTCAGCAATCTCGATATTTGGAGGACTGCCGTCCCCTTCAGGCGTAGGTTCTTCTTTCTTTACTTCCTCCCTAACAGAGGGAGATCCCTGGCTGATGACAGGAGGCTGCAGCTCCTCTGACGCTGCAGTCTCAGCATTCGGTGGAGATACTGCGAGAACCAAAGACGAAAAAAATGAAAACAGTCAGAAATAGTCATGCGGCTCATTTTAGACAAGTCTCATGCGGCTCAGACAGGGGGTATATCCTAATACGGCTCAGTCATGGGACGTGTATGCGGACCGTGTAGTTTGAGAAGTTCATGTCAAAGTCTGGAGTATGCAGTGAAGCAGGCTCTGTTAGGGTTTCAAATCGACTACCTAATCCTTACCTTCGATGGCAACATGAACGTCAAGACGAATGGGGGGCACGGCAGTCGAAGCCGAAGCCGATTTCTTACTCTTTGCCACAGCCTTCTTCGCAGCCTTGGAAGCCCTAGGTGCCATTGTTGTCTGTCAGTCAGAGGAAGAAAACAAAGACAGGAATCTTAGTCAAGAAGAGTCTATGAGAGAAGTCCGTCCAAATGCCCTTCTATTTATAGAGAAAGGAGGACCACAGACCGACGCCTCGTACAACGTAGTCGACTCTTCGGCTATCGAGACAAACTAGCTAATTAAACTCATGGGATCATGTCCCGAAAAGATTTACACGCATGGCGTAATGACGTGGCAAAGAGCTCATGCGGATCAAATGGCCATGCGGCTGAAACAACTCTGCGGCTTGTAAGTTCATGCGACTGAAAACTTCCATGCGGCCAAGACGTCTATGCGGTCAGGACTTTATATACGGCTAGAAGAACACGGCCATGCTTCTTATTCAAAGTATTTCAATTTTTACAAATTGAAAACTTTGAAGGGGGTCCTGTAGAAGCATGGAAAATACTAAAGGAAATGATTCATGCGGCCAGGAAAGATCCATGCGGCTCAGAGGACTCATGCGGCTCAGGGAATCATGCGGCATAAGGAGCTATACGGCCCAAAGCATTCCATGCGGCCCAGAGGACACGTGGCCTGATAGTGCTCCCCTCCGACCCATGCTGTATTAATTGCTATGACGGCTGACCCCTCTGAAAAGTTGACAGCCCTGACACAAAGACAGGTAATTATGACTCTGTCATAATGATGAATCTCTAGGGAAGAGGAAAAAAATCTCTGACACAAATCCCCTGAGAGCCACAAAAATGCCACGTGGCCTTGCCACGTGGGCATTCGTATGCGGCTCGCTTCTCATGCGGCTCAGAATAAATCCTATGCGGCTCAGACCATAGAAGCCTCATGCGGCTCGAGCAAAGGACTTCCCATACGGCTCAGAGTGAATCCATCCTATGCGGCTCAGGCCATGAAAGCCTCATGCGGCTCGAGCGAGGACTTCTCATGCGGTTCAAGAGGATCATGTCTATACAGCCCAGGCGGATATATACCTATGCGGCTCATAAGGATTACTCCTCTGTGGTTAGAGGACTCAAGTGAGGACCACTGCCCACGCAACCCTGACACATGGGCTCAACCATATGCGGCTCACATTCATATGCGGCTCACATTCATATGCGGCTCACTAGTCATGCGGTCCAGATCCCCCCAGCAGCTCCTAGGACACGTGTCCTAAGCCAATTAATTCCTCAGATTTGCTGCCATTAAAGATTGGGTCAAATACCAATAATTTGGGACACGTGGCAGAAGAATAGATCTAATTTATTCGCAGATATCAGAAGATCAGTATAAGAAATATTTATTCCAATCAGCATTAATTGCTCATGGGATTTGGTGTAATCTATACCTAATGGCCCAGATTCGTCATAATCAAGATAAATGGCCTAGATTGACTAATCCACAGGCCGTCGCCATCTCCAAGAGCTAATCATTGGCAACCCTAATGATCATATCCCACTATTATAAATAGCAAGGTGCCATTCCCTTGTGAAAAAGATACAAGATCAAAGAGAAAATATATACAATTTCAGAGAGAAAAATACGTATAGACAGAGAGACTCCCCAATAGTCAGAGAAAAAAATACACATAGAGAGAGAAGCCAGAAGAGCAACAGAGGAGCAAGAAGAGCATTTCTTCGTCAACGCCAACCATCTTTTTACAAGGAGCCAAGGCTGCATACCGATCGTCCAAGGAGTAAGGCAGGGCTGCCATCGCCTTCCCGAGCCTCTATCGTCACCCCCCAGAATCTACAATAAACAATTGTACTTAGACTGCTGTACCTAGGTTTTCGTCCCTAGGCTTTCTTTGTACAAGCGAGTTTGTAACATGAAGTAAAAGTCCGGTCCTCCGATAATTGTTCTGTTCTTTTATATTTCATGGCAAACACTATAGTACGGTATACCCATAAGCATTCGCCGAGCTTTTTATTCCAGTCGCGTTTGTTTGATGACACGAACTTCTTGAAAAGCTTGATGATTGTTTTGTTAAATGCTTCAGCCACACCATTAGCCGCTGGGTTGTATGGTGTTGAAGCAATATTTTGTATTCGATGTTTGTCGCAAAACCGATAGAAAGCGTGGCTTGCGAACTGCGGACCATTATCATAGATGATCCTTCGGGGCAATCCAAAGCGGTAAATGACGTGATGCTTGAGGAAGCTGATCACGTTTGAAGTCTTGACTTCTGCCAGCGGAATAGCCTCCGTCTATTTGGAGAAGTAATCTGTGATTGCGAGTATGAAGCGATATCCTCTGGACGATGGTAGAGTGATCGGACCAATGATGTCTAATCCCCATGCTTCGAATGGCCAGGATGCTACCGTCGGATGTAAAAACTCGGATGGCTGGTGGATGAAATCTGCGTGGACTTGACAGGCTTTGCATTTTCGTGCATAGTCTATTGCATCCGCCCATCGTGGGCCAGTAATAGCCCATTCGGCGAAGGCGGTCTTGTAGTTTTAGGCCAGGCTAGTGGGCCCTACAGATGCCAGTATGGGCTTCACGCACGGCTTCTTTGGCTTCTATATTTGACAGACATCGAAGCAGTAATCCATCGTATGATCGCCGATATATCATTTTCGTCTCTGTACCGCAGAAGAAACTGAGGGAATGTCTTCTGATCTAAGTGGCTTCCTTCGAATTCTCTGGCAGGATGTCGTAGACCACGAAGTCGATAAATGGTTGTCTCCAATCTGGTGCTTCGTCGACTGTCAGTAGAGTAAATATCAACACATAGAACATTATTCCTGGGACAGACCAACTCACGACCTATGATGTCAACCAAGTGGTGAGCATGATTTAGAACTGCTAAGGAAGCGGCAAGGCCTGCTAGAGCGTCGGCTTCAATGGTCTGGAGCCTGGGAACATGTTCTATGAAGAACCCTTCCAAGGATGAGATGATGTCAATCGCTATTTGGTGATAGCGGGATCATGTCTTCATGACGTACTTCGTATGAGCCCCGGATCTGATTGACGATTAGCTGCGAATCGCCGTATGCTTCAAAATACTCTACCCCCAGCTCCTTTGCAAGTCGGAGGCCAATGACCAGAGCGTTGTACTCGGCCACATTGTTTGAGCAGGACTCCATGAGGGAGTAAGCCCGATTGATCACCAGCCCGGAGGGAGAAATCAGCACCACTCCGACTCCAGCGACGATGTTGCCCTTGTGCCCCGTTCTGGAAGCACTGTCGAAGAACATTCGCCATACGGCATCATGAGAGGCCACATTTGAATTGGCAACCTCATGTGGAATCTCTTCGTTTATTCTGGTTGACTCCGATCCTGGATGAGCTGCTAAAAAGTCTGTCAGAGCTTGACCTTTAACAGCCTTCTGCAGGACGAAGATCATGTGGTAGGGAGACAATAAAATCGCCCAGGTAGCGAGGCGAGAGCTGAGTGCACCTGGCTTGGTCATGAGGACCCTGAGGGGATTGACTATTGATATGACATGGATGGTTTGTCCCGTGACGTAGTGTCGCATCTTCTGAATGGCAAAAACCAGAGCAAGGCACTCCTTTCTACGGCGGTGTATCGGTGTTCCGGCCCCATCATCATTCGGCTGAGGTAATATATAGCCTGCTCATGGCCTGTATCCACTACAATAAAAAAACCTATTAATGACGCTTGATAAGTGGATTTCATGATGGCTGACAAAGAAGCGTCATCAAAGTTCGAAATACCTTTTTTCTATGACGGTTTCGGCTAATTCTGGAGTTTTTATAACGTTTATAAAACAAAGCGTTATTAATAGTTTAGAGCGGTGGCAAACTTGTAATTAATAAACTTCCAACAAAACCCTTCAAACACCCGATCTTTTTCAGAGCTTCCCTCCTCCCCCTCTTCCCTCTTCTTCCTGAACCCTAAAATTTTCCAAAGCCCGTTCAGTTTCTTGCTTATTTCCATCTCCCCGAACCCTAAAATTTTCCTAAACTCTAATCTTCTCCTTCTCCTCCTTCTTTCAACCTCCTAAATCGAAGAGAAAGCGAACCCTTAAATCGAAAATTACAGAGAGGAAAGGAAATGGAAGGACAGGAGTGCGTACTGTGGCGACGGCTACGGCGGAGGAGTGCCAGTGCGGAGGTGGCAGTCTGGGCGGCTCCAGTGCCCATCGGTGGCGACGTAGCATAAGTTACACCGGCATCTTGAGAAGGGCATCCTCCAGCATAGGCATTTTCCTGCCCCGACATGCCGGAACCCTAAGTGTTCGCAAAATGAAACCAATCACCCCGAAAAAAATTTGGAGGTGCCTCGGGAAGAAGGTAATGGTGATCGATCCATCCCTGATCGTCTCTAAATCTGCTTTGTTCTGCTTGCTAGATGATTTATGCGTCATTTTGATCTATTTATATGGTCTGTGTCGGATCTATCTTGCTCAGACACGACATGACACATGTTTTTGGCATGTCACATTGTGTTTTAGAGTGATTATATGAACGAGACAGGGGCACGGACACACCAGATTCTTGGGGTTTCCGTGTGTTTCCTCTAGGCTTGATTCAATGTAATGCATGGTGAAATATTCGATGAGCTTGATTTCGTAGAAATAATCCTTATTGCTTGAATGAGGTGAGGATAAATATTTGGCAATTTGATGTAGTAATTTTTAATGCCATTGAGCATTACATGAATCAGTCCTAAATACTTGTATGGGACATGCGGTGGGGCTGTAATGTACAAAAATTAGTCTTTTTGTTGATCTTTATACAAATATACATGTAAGGTTTATATTAGACTATATTGCCTTCTTCGAAGTTTGAAATAGTCTTGACAATCCTGGATCTGATAATTGGAAGGATAGATTGATAGAGATCAAATGATGCTGTGCAGTTTTTAATTTCTTGGATGGTATGATCTATCTGATTCTGTAACTAATTTTTCTTCAGTGGTCTGGCAAATTCACCTGAAACTGAAAGAGCAGTAAAGTGTGTTCTCAGTAGTGTCCAGGTAGTTAAAGTTTAGTATCTTGTAATTCTCATCCTTTGATTGTGAAATTGCACTTCATTTACTATTATTTCTATGAATTTTATCTATTTGAGGTTTATTTTCCTTGTTGTCTTTTCCTCATATCATTACACTTTGTTTAATTTCTCTCATTTCTTATTATAATCTTTTATTTTATGATAATCATTTAGTTTCTATAGTCAAAACTACACTATGCTTCTCATTCCTTTTTCAACCTTCTGCTATCATAATTCTTATGAATCAACAACTGATTTATCTTTTACTTTTAGGGGTTACAAGCGGTTTTACATGAGACCGTTATTAGAAACATCAGACTATCTCAAGGATGAATGCTTGGTTATGGACTTGACAATTGTTGTTGTTAGAACTCGTGTGGAAACACCTACCATTTTGGTGCCACCTCCTGATATGGGTGATTGTCTTGAAGGCCTTCTAAAATCTGGCATGAATTCTGATATTGTTTTTGAAGTTGGTGATGAGACTTCCAGGGCACACAAGCTGATAGTTGATGTCCGTTTGCCAGTGTTCAAAGCACAATTCAATGGGCTTATTGGTAATCCAGACAAGGAAAATATTGTGGTTAAAGATGTACAGCCTCTTGTTTTTAAGGTAATTATTTAATGCAACTTCTGATTTATCAGTGATTCTTCATATGCACATTGTACAGTTCATCGGGGTCCATTAAAGACCAGTGATCATGTTAATGAACTCGTTCATAATTTTTTCATCTACATTTTAAAGTCTTCATGCTAATGCAATAAATGGTAAATACTTTAGTACAATCTCTTGCAATGTCGAAAGAATTAAACAATTAGCCTTATCCTAGTTAGAGCATTTGTTAAAACAATTAGCCTTATCCTAGTTTTCATATTATCATGTTATTTTTAAAAAAATTGACATCTGAGTTATTGTTAGAAGATCGAGCTTGAAGAAGTTAAACATCTTTTGGTACTTTTAGGTTTGTTTTTTGGATATAAGTCAGTCACTAATGAGTATGATCTCATTATCTACTACTCAATACTTGAAGCTATTGGAAAAGTTAACGATGAACCTTCAAATTCAGTTTGTTAAGGACCTGGTATGATTTTCCTCTTCATGGTGTTAATTTATGTTATTAATTTGTCAATAAGCTGTTCTTACCTAGTAACATTGGCTTTATCTGTCTTTCTCTACACTGAAACATCACTTAGAAGCTTGTTTTCATGATTTAATTAATAGCAACTTGTGTGCACTTATTGCAATCAAGGTATTATATAGTTTTCCTCATATATCCTCCACTTCTTATTTTATTTTTGTACAAAACAAAAAATTGTAATCTTTCCTGGACTCTTATTTGTCAAACTGATTTGCACTTCTTATTATATTTTCTGTATCACCGAAAACAAACATGCTAATACTCATGTCTTTGTTGTCTATTTGAACAGCCCTGAATGCATTGAGTCTTTCTGTTCTAACGTGGAAGCGGATCATACAGATGTCAGGATACTAATGCTTGCCTGGTATTATGTTTTTTAACTTAAAAGTCTATGGAATTTCATTGAAGGATATTATCTTCTTCTGAGTTATTTACATTTCGCTGGAATTGACTTGATCAGGAAGATAAAAGCTGAAAAACAAGGATACTTTAACCTGGTGTCTCTATTTAAAAAGCGATGCATGTTTTATTTATGGTGTTTTCAGGAATTACACTTTTTTTTGTTTCACTACTTTTCATAGTTTAAGAATATTTAAAATTTCTTGATTTCATCCTATGTGTTCAACATTATGGCAGGAAGAATGGCGTAGAGGCCTCAAAGCAATACGGGCCGATACTATCAGCAAACTCAAGAAGGCACTACCAGAATTGGAGAAAGAGGTTGGATAGAGACTTTTGATTATGTATTCAATTTAGGCTTATTTCTACACCTTAGCATTTTGTTGCACTTTGTTCTCAATTATGAGGGAACCACTACTGTGTGTTTTACTGTTGTAAATATATATATGTATTTGGATATTGGACCGACTCGGGAGATGGGGGGGCAGGTTCTGGCTCCTCGGCCGGGGGCTTGTTTAAGTCGAGCACAGTTTCCTCCGGCGGGAGGTTGAGATCGAAAGCAATGTAATGAAGATGTTGATATGTACTCTATTTTGATAAATGTAATAAAGATGGTGATATATAATGTTAAGTTTTTGGAATGTAATATATACTGTGCAGTATAGAGCATTATAAATATGCTAATTTGAATAGTATAAAGTGTTATAAATGTGCTGCATTGAGCCTATACATATTATCTATTCATGACGTTTTAAAATTGTTCTTAATTGTGCACTATATATTAACTATTCATAACACTTTTATAGAAACTATTCATGACGGTTATTTTATGACGCTTTTAAAAAACATTTATAACACTCGTTTTCATAACGGTTGCTGTGGAAAAAAAAAGCGTCATGGTTCGTCATTAATGACGCTTTTTAGCCGTCATTAAAAGGGTTTTTTGTTGTAGTGATCATTGTTTTGCGCTAACAGAGGACCGAGAGAATGTTCCATCGCTCGTACATAGAGCAGAAATGGTCTTTGTCACGACCCGCACCCACTGTGTGGGTACGAGAACGTAACAACGTCCAGCCTATGCCACAGTGTCGGCAGTAGAATGCTGTCCTAGGTCACAACATCTAATAATATAATGCTAAACAGTTTATACTCCCCGAATGGGGGTGACATAGAAGAAAGTAAACTCAATCACAACTAAGGCCGAAAGATAGGATAGAAGATAGATAGATAAACACTGCTAAAAGGAAAGGAAATCCACAAGTACAACCAGAGAGTCTAAGTGTCTAAGATAAATACATATCCCAAGTATCAAATATATACAATCATCCAGAGAGTAATGTAAATCAAAATATCCTAGTCTAGAGGTATGTCATCCACTGCTACTGGGACCTGCTGCTGGTCCAGGTCTAAGCACTCATCTAAGGTAGCACCGTAATAGGTATCCACACAGGCCTCCTCCTCATCCTCTGTAATATTTTCAACAGGTCCAGTCAGGACAGGAGCGAGTAAAATACATCTCAACAGATCATAGCAGGTTAGAAAATATAATCATGCAGTAAAGTAAGATACAAGAACTGAAAAAAGTACATGATATAAACAGAGAAAGCTGTAATGGAAATATATATACTGTAAATAGAGAACTATCAGTGGCTAGTGAGTCAGAGTACAATATAAACATGTGAATGGCATAGGAGTTTCTGAGAACTATACTATGGAGTGATTCTGGAAACTACACTACTTGGATATTATTCACATGTCTACTTCTACTCCCTCGTACCCCCAATCAATACACAAGGATCTAGCCAGGTTATGTTATGATTCCATGCAAAGGTCCACAAGGGGTGATACATGGTAAGCCCATAAATGGGTGATTCTGGGAATGCCCATAAATAGGGTAATTCAAGGAAGACTCTGTGATCATGAGAGTAGATGTCACAAGTGATCAATGAACAGTGAAGCATAGTGATACACCATGTAAGTGAAACGCACAGAACATGTAGTATACGATGCTCCCTGAGGGGATAACATCTCAAGAAGGGATCCATATAGTACTAATCCGTGTGACCAACGTGACAGTATCGAGTAAAGTAATTTAAAGCAGGAAAATAATTCTAAACAGGATATAAAATGATCAGAGAATGTACTCACCTGGTATCTGAGTGTCCAAGATGAAAGTACTATCCGAAGAGTGGTGTCTGGCTCCTATTTAAAATAGCACAAGTCATAACATGTCCAGAATGGTAAGAAGATGTACTACAATGCATTCTAAATGAATCTAGGTCAATCTAGGCCAAAGTCAACTCTTGGTCAACTCTAGTCAACCCTAGAAGTCAAACTAGGTCAACTATGGTCAAACGAGCCAAACTAGGTCTAAACAAGTCTATACTAGTCTAATCAAGGCTAAACTAGCCTATGCTAGTATACCAAGTCCATACACAACGTATACAACACAAGTCAAAACCAACATCATACAACCTATATTGCATCTAGGCCTACACATGGAAATCACATAACACATACATATATACATATAGGCTACCTATATGTATACCACACATATATATAATACATATATACTAGCACACACACATGTTATGATATATATGATACCTACATATTTACATAATATACTTTAGATGCATATTACATACACATACATATTATATACATTACATTATATATATATACATGCATAAATATACATTAGGTATATAGAATGTGAAGAGGGATATAGAAGAGGAGTGATGTGTGAGCCTTAGTCAACTGTGTGTGTGTGTGTGTGTGTGTGTTAGTGTAGAGGCAAGCAATGTGAGTGAGTGAGGGTGTCAACATGTATGTACGAGTGTGCAATGTGTGTGAGAGAATGTAAGGAATCTTAGAATCAAATGTGTGTGTGTGTATATATGAGTGAACTGTGAGTGTGAGAGAGACTTAGCTATAGGTGTGTGTGTATCAAAGAAGAGTTAACATCTCAGTCCAAAACTGGACTATTAAGAGATGTATAATGTGTGTTGCACAGGAAACAGGAATTTAGCATTGGAAAACAGTTGAAAGGAATAGGAAACCAAAACAGTTCAATAAGTAAATCAAATGACAGTTTATTAGAAATCAGTGAACTAAATCGAATTCAACATCCCATTCCATTATATGACAGTGAACCACAAAATACATGAGAATTCAGTTAACCATAAATCCCAGGTTTAGCATATCACAGGTTTAACATAATCTCAGTTAAAAAGAAAAGGAAATCAATTCAGTATTCTCAGGTTTACATATTTCAGATGTTTGAAATAGCCCAACACATTTCATTCCCATTTCGAAATCAAAAACTCAACCAAACATCTCCAAAATTTGCGTACAGTTAGAAAACTTGTAGGAGAACATCATTAGGGACTTAAACAGTAATTGATAACATTTAAACTAGCAAAAAGGAATGCCAAAATCCAAATTGAAAGCTGGAAAAATACTGAGAATATAACATGTATCGGTTTTTTTAGGAAATTGGAAAATTGATTCATTAAACCAGACTAAATTGTGAAATTATTGGTTGGTAAACCTGACATAGGGTGTGTTCGTGTCCAGCATACAGTTTGTGTCCCACCACAGCCATTTACGGCGTGTCCAAATCAATTAAACATAAAACAGCACTAAACTGGACAATAACCTAGTGCAGTCTCGTACATAAGTGCACGTGTGTCGTGCACTCGACACAGACCAAACCAAGACACGTGTTCACAAACCTAGGTTCGCCACACATAGGGCTACCTACATGTCACCCTGTTTTGTACCCACGTGTCGTCGTGTCCAACTTAACGAGCCGTATCAGTGCTTAAAAACAGACTGTGCCCGTGTAGTACAAAGTCGGTGCACGAGCTCGTGTTCGCTCGACACGACACGGGGACACATGAGACTTGACACACATGGTGTCAGTCAATGCCCCTAGCCACGTGTCAAGTGGTTCGTGTCGAGTCGCCGTATCTACAGAGAAAACCATCCCGTGTGGCAGGACAGCGTGCACAGTGTCTGTACCGCGTGTCCGCGTGTCCAAATCGACACAACACGACACTAAAAACACCTCAGTCCATCAGAAACATGTAAGCCACACTGAAACACAATTTCCTATTCAGAAAATTTCCAAAAAATTAAATCGAAATGCCCTTTGGGGCATTTCATGAAGCACCTTAACTAGTGGGCTGATACGTGTCCATTTAGGACACGAAATGGACACAAAATCCTATAGAAACCTAGGGTTAGCTAGGGGCACTTAGATCTAGGTCAATATGCAATAATAACAGCATCTAACATTGGGTTTTAGGGATTTACCTATTGGTGTCCAAACTCCTCAAAAAGCTCCAAAGAGGGGGTGTCTCCTTGCTCCACAAACTTCACCAAATTGCTATCAAACTGAGAATAAAATATACCAACATCAAGAAAACCTAAATTAAAACCTATTGCAATTTGTTTGGGGGGAAAAGGAACTAATTTAGATTTTCTATGAATTAATGAAGTTGGAACATACCTCTCTTTCCAAATGAAACTTTCCTAAAGAGGCTAGCCCTAATGGAAGAGATTATTTATAGGGTGGGATTCCCTATGTAGGTGTGGCCGGCCACTAATGAATTAGGGTTAGGGTTAGCTAATGGGTTGGGCTTTGGTCCCCTATGTGCTAAGTTGCTAATTAATGGTTCAACCATAAGTCATGGCTTATGAATTAACTATTCTAACTTAAATTCTAATTGTCCTATTAGGAATTAACTTAATGTTAGGTTAGGGTCACATGACCTAATCAAGTCCAGACACAACTAGGGTTAGCTTCTAGGTTAGTCTACCAAAGTCAATGCTAGTCAAAGTCAACCTAGTCAACCATCATTCAAATCATTCCAAAATAAATCCTAAAAATTTCCATAAATTCAAATAAATTATAATAAAATCAAATAACCTCAAAAAAGACAAAAATACCCTCAAATTAGAAATGTGGTAGGGACAAATATACCCTCTTTAAAAGAATTTCGTCCTCGAAATTGAAAGGTGAAATGCAACTAATGAGAAGGATAGAAAGTATACCTCACGGTCCAAAAAGATATGGGTATCGCTCGCGCATCTCATCCTCCCACTCCCAGGTAGACTCTCTTGGAGAATGATGCCTCCATGCGACGCGTACCAAGGGTATCACCTGGTTCCTCAAAACCTTCTCCCGTCGATCCAGTATCTCCACTGGCTGCTCTGGATAGCTGAGAGAAGGCCCAACCTCAATCTTCGAATGATCAAGCACATGGCTAGGGTCAGCCACGTACTGTCTCAACTGTGATACATGGAATACGTTGTGGATACCCACTAGTACAGGTGGCAAGTCTAGCCTGTATGCCACGTCACCGACTGTCCCGCTGATAACGAAAGGGACGACGAAGCGCGGGCTAAGCTTCCCGCCTCCACCAAAACGTATCGTACCACGAGTTGGAGATATCCTTAAAAAAACTTGGTCTCCAACCTAATCACAAACAAGGTCTCAATTAATTATGATAAACAAACATGATCAATCAAAACACAACAAATAAACCTAAATCTAATCCTACTCTAATCTCTACCTCAAACTCCAAGGGCCTCCGGTGGCTATCGGCCCAGTGCCGATACCTGTCCTGTGCCATGCGAAGTCTGTCCCTGATGAGCTTCACCTTCTCGGCTGCGTCAACAACCATCTCTGGCCCCAGTAAAGCTCGCTCACCAACATCATCCCAAGATAAGGGTGTATGACACCTACGCCCGTACAGAGCCTCGAAAGGTGACATCTCAATGCTGGCCTGAAAACTGTTATCGTAAGCACACTCCACCAAATGTAGATGATCCTCCCAGGAACCTCCATAGTCCAAGACGCACGTCCGTAGCATATCCTCGAGCGTCTAAATAGTCCTTTCGGACTGTCCGTCCGTCTGGGGTGGTATGCAGTACTAAACTTGAGCTGAGTGCCCAAGCTAATCTGCAGACTCCTCCAGAAATGAGAAGTAAAGCGACTATCTCGATCCGAGACGATGATGATGGGAACCCCGTGAATCCTGACTATCTGCCGCATATACATCTCCGCAAGCCTCTCTGTAGACGTACCCACCTTGAATGGCAAGAAGTGGGCCGATTTGGTCAACCTGTCAACGATGACCCAAATTACGTCTTTTTCTCCTGGTGTACGCGGCAATCCAGATACGAAATCCATAGTGATATGCTCCCATTTCCACTCGAGAATGGACAGCGGCCGCAATAATCCACCGGGCCTCTGCCTCTCTGCCTTGACCTGCTGACAGACCAAGCACCTAGCTACGAAGCGAGCCACCTCCCGCTTCATCCGGACCACCAAATATGCTTCCTCAAATCTCGGTACATCTTGTTGGCACCAGGGTGTATAGAGTACTGAGATCTGTGGGCCTCCTACAGAACCTGCTTCCTGAGCTCACCGCTGGGCACACATAACCTGGAACCGTGCCTCAAGGCACCATTCTCTGCAAGAGAAAACTTGCCATCCACTAATCCTGCACGAACCTGCTCTCGAAGACACTGCAGAGCAACGTCCTCAAACAGTGCCGACTTGATCCTCTCCACCAATCTGACTGAATCTGCAGGCCCCATAACTGCATCTGAACTTCGGCACGATCACCTCAATCCCAAGGCTCTCCAAATCAGTAAGCAAGTGACGGTCCATGGTTAAAACATGGCTGTCGGATACCTACTCAAGGCATCGGCAACCACGTTGGCCTTTCCTGGTTGATACTGAAGTGATATATCAAAGTCCTTCATCAACTCTAGCCATCTGCGCTGCCTCATGTTCAGCTCCTTCTGAGTGAACATATACTTTAAGCTCTTGTGATCTGTAAAAATATCCACCCTCTCTCCATACAGGTAGTGCTTCCACAACTTCAGAGCAAATATCACTGATGCAAGCTCCAGGTCATAGGTAGGGTAGTTCTTCTCATGGGGACGTAATTGCCTGGAAGCATAGGCAATCACCTTCCCATGCTGCTGTAAGACACAACCCAGCCCCTTCCCTGAAGCATCACTATAAATAGTAAATCCCCCTGATCCTGAAGACAATATCAGAATCGGAGCTGTCGTAAGCCACTTCTTCAACTCATCAAAAGCTGCCTGACACTCCTCTGACCAAACATACTCAGCATCCTTCCGGGTCAACCGAGTCAACGGCTTTGCAACCCGAGAAAAATCCTGCACTAATCTCCGATAATATCCTACCAGCCCCAGGAAACTCCTGATCTCTGCCACTGAAGTCGGCGCTGCCCATGCCTCAACTGCTACGATATTCTTGGGGTCAACTAAGATACCATCTCCAGTCACCACATGCCCCAAAAAGTCCACCCGGTCCAAGAAGATCTCACACTTGGAGAGTTTCCCATAAAGCTGCTCCTTCCTAAGAGTCTCTAGCACTATCCTCAAGTGCTCCTCGTGCTCCTCCTCAGTCTTGGAATATACCAAGATGTCGTCAATGAACACCACCACGAACTTGTCCAAGTACTCGTGGAACACCTTGTTCATTAGGTTCATAAACACTGCTGGTGCATTGGTTAGCCCAAACGGCATAACCAAAAACTCAAACTGCCAGTACCGCGTTCTGAAAGCGGTCTTAGGAATATCCTCCCTCTTCATCTTCACCTGGTGATACCCCAACCTCAGATCAATCTTGGAAACTACTCGAGCTTCGCTCAACTGGTTAAAAAGATCGTCGATCCGCGGCAGTGGGTATCGGTTCTTGATCGTGAGGTTGTTGAGTGCCCTATAGTCAATACACATCCGTACTGACCCATCCTTCTTTGGCACAATAATACTGGTGTACCCCATGGCGACGAACTCGAACGGATGAAGCCCTTGTCCTGCAGCTCATCCACTTGCTTCTTCAGCTCCACCAACTCACTGTTGTTCACTCGATAGACGTGCTGAGAGATGGGTTCCGCTCCTGGAACCAAGTCTATCGCGAACTCAATGTCTCTGTCTGGTGGCAATCCAGGCAACTCCTCTGGAAAAATATCCATATACTCTTCTATCAAGGGGTATGGAATCGTCTGCTCCTCAACAGAGACTCCGCAGAAAACTCCGCTGCTCTGCTCCGCCTGACGTCTGGAGTACTCAAACTCTGGCTCCCCCGGCAATCTGAAGAGAACTCTACCCCCTCTGCAATCAATACTGGCGTGGTGCCTGCTCAACCAATCCATATCGAGTACTATATCGTAGTTCGGCAATGGCATTATGAGCAGGCTCACCTCCAACTCACGGCCTCCCAAAACAATACTTCGTCCCTTATAAACATCACGTACGAGGAAAATGCCACCCCCGGTCATGATCTTGTAAGTCTTAGGCAACGATTCAGCTATGATACCGTGTCTAATCGCAAATGATACTGATATAAAACTATGCGAAGCACCAGAATCGAATAATACAAAAGCTGGTCTGGAGTCTAGAAGAACCAAACCTGCAATCATCTCTCTTATCGCCTCTGTATCCTCAGCCGCCATGGCGAAAGCTTGCCCCTGCTGGCCTCTCCTGGCCTGCTGCTGATGCTGAACAAATCTCTGCTGCTGTATCGGCAGGGCTGGTCCCCTCTGCTGGCCTGCTGAAGCTCTGACTGCTGCTCCCTGAGCAGCTCGTCCCGTGGTCAAGGTACACTCCCTAATCTGATGTTCTGTTGAACTACATACTAGGCACTTGCCCAGTCTCTTCCTACACTCGCTCCATCCATGCCCTGGCTTCTTGCAATAAGTACAGGTGGTGGCCTGCTGCCTCGGGGCCTGCTATTGTACTTTCTGCTGCTGATACTGCACTGGCTGATGCCTCGGCTGCTGAAACTGCTACGGCTGGAACCTCTGCTGCTAGTGGTGCTGCTGCTGAAAGTACGGCCTCTTCGCCGGTTCTCCGCTACTGTTGCCTTCCTGGGAGTCTCGCCCCCTCTTGAGCCTAAGCTCAAGATCATCCTCTGCAGCTAAAGCGTCCACCAGGATCTCTTCAAAGGTAGCGCTGCAGGCATTCTTGGTGTAGGACTTGACCTCCTTTACCAAGCCCTTCCGGAAACTCGGGCCTTCGTCGCCTCCGACAAGCCCTCTACAAATCTGCTCAGGCGGCAGAACTCGCATGCGTACTCCTCCACAGACTGGCTCCCCTCGACTAGGGCCTCGAACTGAGTCTCGAGGGCTCCCAGTACAGCGTCCGGGAAGAACTTCTCCTTGAACAGCTTCTTGAATGATACCTAGGTCTGTCCTACAGTACCAACCCTCGGGTCGGTCTGGTACCATGTACGGGCCAGATCCTGCATCATGCTGGCCGCTGCCTCAATCTGGAGCCTCGTCGGGATCTCAGCCAACCTGAATATCTCCTCTATGTGCTCAATCCACTCGTCGGCATAAAAGATCCCCTCTGTCCCTCGAAAGTCTCTCGGGTGCATCTTCTGAAAATCTTGGATGCCCTTCTTCCGCGACTGGTGCGGCTGCGGGGCTGCCGCTGGCTGAGCTACAACTCTCTCCACCGCAGTCACTGCCAGCTCAATGCCTCGTGTGAGCTCTGCTGTGTGCCTCTGCTGCTGGGTCTGCTGACCCTCCATGTACTGACGGAAGAAGGTTAACAGCTGAACGGCGTCAACTATCCCCGCAGGTAGCTGCTGCTGCTGAAGCACATCCGGAATCACCGGACTCGGCTTATGCCTGACAGGTAGAGGGGCTCCTCCGAAAGCAGCTGAAACGCCTACCCCAGCTGGCATGACTGGGGCTGCAGTACCAGGGGCTGGCTGCTGAGTATGAGAGGTGGTAGACCTCTCATCGGCGTCCCCCTGGCCCTGGCAATGTGATCTCGTCTCAACCATCTTGGAGACAGATCAAAAAGAAATAATTGCTGAGAATGAGTCGAAATATCAAAGGAGGACAGTTTAAATTCAAAGGAAGACAATAAGCAGCAAAATATAGATATACGGAATCTGATAAAGAGTTTTCCTAATGTGATTGAGTACCTTCAAAAATTTCCAAATTCTAGTGCAGGCTGCAGTGATACTCTAGTTCGAATACCACTACATTTCTAATCTAGACCTGTATGGGCCACCACTAAAAACGTGTCACAACCTGTACCCACTGTGAGGGTACGAGAACGTAACAACGCCCAGCCTACGCCGCAGTGTCGGCGGTAGAATTCTGTCCTAGGTCACAACATCTAACAATATAATGCTAAATAGTTTATACTCCCCGAATGGGGGTGACATAGCAGAAAGTAGACTCAATCACAACTAAGACAGGAAGATAGGATAGAAGATAGATAGATAAATACTGCTGAAAGGAAAAGAAATCCACAAGTACAACCAGAGAGTCTAAGTGTCTAAGATAAATACATATCCCAAGTATCAAATATATACAATCATCCAGAGAGTAATGTAAATAAAAATATCCTAGTCTAGAGGTGTGTCATCCACTGCTAGTGGGACCTGCTGCTGGTCCAGGTCCAAGCACTCATCTAAGGTAGCACCGTAATAGGTATCCACACAGGCCTCCTCCTCATCCTCTGTAATATTTTCAACAGGTCCAGTCAGGACAGGAGCGAGTGCAATACATCTCAACAGATCATAGCAGGTTAGAAAATATAATCATATAGTAAAGTAAGATACAATAACTGAAAGAAGTACAGGATGTAAACAGAGAAAGCTGTAATGGAAATATATATACTGTAAATAGAGAACTATCAGTGGCTAGTGAGTCAGAGTACAATATAAACATGTGAATGGCATAGGAGATTCTGGGAACTATACTATGGAGTGATTCTGGAAACTACACTACTTGGATATTATTCACATGTCTACTTCTACTCCCTCGTACCCCCAATCAATACACAAGGATCCAGCTAGGTTATGTTATAATTCCTTGCAAAGGCCCACAAAGGGTGATACATGGTAAGCCCATAAATGGGTGATTCTGGGAATACCCATAAATGGGGTGATTCAAGGAAGACTCTGTGATCATGAGAGTACATATCACAAGTGATCAATGAACCGTGAAGCATAGTGATACACCATGTAAGTGAAACGCACAGAACATGTAGTATACGATGCTCCCTGAGGGGATAACATCTCAAGAAGGGATTCATATAGTACTAATCCATGTGACCAACATGACAGTATCGAGTAAAGTAATTTAAAGCAGGAAAATAATTCTAAACAGGATATGAAATGATCAGAGAATGTACTCGCCTGGTATCTGAGTGTCCAAGATGAAAGTACTGTCTGAGGAGTGATGTCTGGCTCCTATTTAGAACAGCACAAGTCATAACACGTCCAGAATGGTAATAAGATGCACTACAATGCATTATAAATAAAGCTAGGTCAATCTAGGCCAAAGTCAACTCTTGGTCAACTCTGGTCAACCCTAGAAGTCAAACTAGGTCAACTATGGTCAAACGAGCCAAACTAGGTCTAAACAAGTCTATACTAGTCTAATCAAGGCTAAACTAGCCTATGCTAGTATACCAAGTCCATACACAACCTATACAACACAAGTCAAAACCAACATCATACAACCTATATTGCATCTAGGCCTACACATGGAAAACATATAACACATACATATATACATATAGGCTACCTATATGTATACCACATATATATATATATATATATATATAATACATGTATACTAGCACACACACATGTTATGATATATATGATACCTACATATTTACATAATATACTTTAGATACATATTACATACACATACATATTATATACATTATATTATATATATATATATATACATGCATAAATATACATTAGGTATATAGAATGTGAAGAGGGATATAGAAGAGGAGTGATGTGTGAGCCTTAGTCAACTGTGTGTGTGTGTGTGTGTGTTAGTGTAGAGGCAAGCAATGTGAGTGAGTGAGGGTGTCAACATGTGTGTATGAGTGTACAATGTGTGTGAGAGAATGTGAGGAATCTTAGAATCAAATGTGTGTGTGTGTGTATATATGAGTGAACTGTGAGTGAGAGAGGGACTTAGCTATAGGTGTGTGTGTATCAATGAAGAGTTAACATATCAGTCCAAAACTGGACTGTTAAGAGATGTGTAATGTGTGTTGCACAGGAAATAGGAATTTAGCATTGGAAAATAGTTGAAAGGAATAGGAAACCAAAACAGTTCAATAAGTAAATCAAATGACAGTTTATTAGAAATCAGTGAACTAAATCGAATTCAACATCCCATTCCATTATATGACAGTGAACCACAAAATACATGAGAATTCAGTTAACCATAAATCCCAGGTTTAGCATATCACAGGTTCAACATAATCTCAGTTAAAAAGAAAAGGAAATCAATTCAGTATTCTCAGGTTTACATATTTCAGATGTTTGAAATAGCCCAACACATTTCATTCCCATTTCGAAATCAAAAACTCAACCAAACATCTCCAAAATTTGCATACAGTTAGAAAATATGCAGGAGAACATCATTAGGGACTTAAACAGTAATTAATAACATTTAAACTAGCAAAAAGGAATGCCAAAATCGAAATTGAAAGCTGGAAAAATACTGAGAATATAACATGTATCGGTTTTTTTAGGAAATTGGAAAATTAATTCATTAAACCAAACTAAATTGTGAAATTATTGGTTGGTAAACCTGACATAGGGTGTGTTCGTGTCCAGCATACAGTTTATGTCCCACCACAGTCGGATATGGCGTGTCCAAATCAATTAAACCTAAAATAGCATTAAACTGGACAATAACCCAGTACAGTCTCGTGCACAAGTGCACGCGTGTCGTGCACTTGACATAGACCAAACCAAGACACGTGTTCATAAACCTAGGTTAGCCACACATAGGGCTACCTACGTGTCACCCTATTTTGCACCCACGTGTCGTCGTGTCCAACTTAACGAGCCGTATAAGTGCACAAAAACAGACTGTGCACGTATAGTGCAAAGTCGGTACACGAGCTCGTGCTCGCTCGACACGACACGGGGACACATGAGACTTGACACACGTGGTGTCATTCAATGCCCCTAGCCACGTGTCAAGTGGTTCGTGTCGAGTCGCCGTGTCCACAGAGAAAACCACCCCGAGTGGCAGGACAGCGTGCATAGTGCCTGTACCGTGTGTCCGCGTGTCCAAATCGACACAACACGACACTAAAAACACCTCAGTCCATCAGAAACATGTAAGCCACACTAAAACACAATTTCTTATTTAGAAACTTTCTAAAAAATTAAATCGAAATGCCCTTTTATGGTATTTCATCATGCACCTTAACTAGTGGGCTGATACGTGTCCATTTAGGACACGAAATGGACACAAAATCCTACAGAAACCTAGGGTTAGCTAGGGGACACTTAGATCTAGGTCAATATGCAATAATAACAGCATCTAACGTTGAGTTTTAGGGATTTACCTATTGGTGTCTAAACTCCTCAAAAAGCTCCAAAGAGGGGGTGTCTCCTTGCTCCCCAAACTTCACCAAATTGCTATCAAACTGAGAATAAAATATACCAACAGCAAAAAAACCTAAATTAAAACCTATTGTAATTTGTTTGGGGAAAAAAGGAATTAATTTGGATTTTCTATGAATTAATGAAGTTGGAACATACCTCTCTTTCCAAATGAAACTTTCCTAAAGAGGCTAGCCCTAATGGAAGAGAGTATTTATAGGGTGGGATTTCCTATATAGGTGTGGCCGGCTACTAATGAATTAGGGTTAGGGTCAGCTAATGGGTTGGGCTTTGGGCCCCTATGTGCTAAGTTGCTAATTAATGGTTCAACCATAAGTCATGGCTTATGACTTAACTATTCTAACTTAAATTCTAATTGGCCTATTAGAAATTAACTTAATGTTAGGTTAGGGTCACATGACCTAATCAAGTCCAAACACAACTAGGGTTAGCTTCTAGGTTAGTCTACCAAAGTCAATGCTAGTCAAAGTCAACCTTGTCAACCATTATTCAAATAATTCCAAAATAAATCCTAAAAATTCCCATAAATTCAAATAAATTATAATAAAATCAAATAACCTCAAAAATGACAAAAATACCCTTAAACTAGAAATGTGGTAGTGACAGTCTTCCAGCAACCGGGGCTACCAGGACTGGAGGGTTCGTCAGATATTCTTTGATATTGTCGAAGACGTGCTGGCATTCTTCATCCCATACAAATGAAACACCCTTCTTCATAAAGTGGGTGAATGGTTGACATCGTCCGGAGAGGTTAGAGATAAACCTCCTGATGTAGGCCAGCCTCCCTTGAAGGCCTCGGAGTTCGCGGAGGTTTCTCGAAGGACCCATCTCCATGATTGCCTTCGTCTTCTCAAGATCTATGTGGATACCCTGGGAAGTAATGATAAAACCCAAGAACTTCCTACTGGATACGCCCAAGAAGGATTTTGTGGGATTCATCTTCAAATTGTGCGCTCGTATCAGGTCGAAGACTGTCCTCAGATCATGCAGATGATCTTCATTAGAGCGGCTCTTGACAACGATGTCGTCGACGTAGCATTCCACTGTCTTGCGCAGGTGGTCTCTAAAGATGATGCTTATAGCTTTTTGATAGGTGGCGCCAGCGTTCTTTAAACCGAAAGGTATGACTGTGTAGCAGTATGTGCAAATTGGTATTTCGAATGATGTATGCTTTTCGTCATCAGGGAACATCTAAATTTGGTTGTACCCCGAGAAACCATCCATGAATGACATACGCTCAAAGCCGCAGGTATTGTCAATCATGATGTCTGTGATAGGGAGGGGGAACTCATCCTTAGGACACGCCTCATTCAGATTGTAAAAGTCGATGCAGATTCGAATCTTTCCATTTTTCTTGAGGACTAGTATTATGTTGGCGACCCAGTTCGGATGTTGTTCCTCGCGGATGAAGCCGCTGGCTATCAGTTTGTTGACCTCAGCTTCAATGGCGTTTATGACGTCGGGGCAGAACCGTCGTTGCTGTTGCTTGACCGGTTTTGCGTCCGGACGGATGTTGAGCTTGTGAAATATAACCTCAGGGTTCAGTCCTGGCATATCTTCGTAGCTCCAGGCGAACACGTCGATGTATTCCCTGACGAGTTGTAGTTGTGATTCTCGCTCTTCGTCCGTCAGATTCTTGCTGACGAAGATGGGCTTTGGAGAGGACTCATCACCGAGATAGACTTATACAACCTCATCCTCGGTGGGAGGCTCTCTTTGTTCGAACCGCTTCTCCCATTGCGCATCTAGTTATTGTGCCCATGGCTCTAACTCAAGAAGTTCAGAAATGTCTTCATCTTTTTCGTAGGCGTCGGCAAATGCCATATTGACGGACTAGACTTGCCTGAGCATGTCCCCGATGCTGACATCCGAATCGAAAGTGGATGATCCGGTTGAGTGTGAGTACCAGTCGCATTCCACGTCTAAGCTTTCAGGGGTCGTTGCCGGTGTAACATAACCTAGCCCACATCTGGTTTTGTTGTAATAGTCTCGTGGTTTACCAACCGGGACCGATAATTGTAAGGGTAACCGCCATCCAGTGCCGTAGTTTATGCCTGGTGTAGTTTCCAGATCATACCCTTATTTTTGCATGAGGTACTTGGACTAGGAACTATACAGATAAAGGGGCAATCTCCCAATGTCGGGTTCGAGATCAACTTCTTCTACCCTAAAGGGTTGTGGGTCATTCTTTCGGCCGAAGATGATTGGATGATCCTCTTCCTCGATTATGCGGTAAGCGTCTTCCACTGGAGTAAGTTGGTTTGCGGTGTAGACATTTGTTACCTGTATGTGTAGATGGGTGCCTATACCGTGTTCCATAGCATACATTGTACAAAGCTTGTTAAGCTCGAGATAATTCAAAGATAGCCCATTATTGATGAAGTAAGGTATCTTTTCTAGTGGGATTACATCATCTGCAGATTGAACATCGGTGTGAGCAACCACATACTTGGCCAGCTCTGGCTCTTTTTCAACCACCCCCTGTGTCAATGAAGACTGGAAGGATGACTTGGGAAGCTTAATCATCAGGGGCTCTATGGGTGGAGCAGAACGTGGAGGCGTTGGATTACTAGCCACCCCCAGTTTGGTGCTCGGTGCTGGGCAGGGATTTATTGGCTGGCTAGCAGTCCCCGACTTAGCGCTTGGCTGTCGATTCATTCTGGGACCACCAATCGTTATCGGCTTGACAGTGGGGTTGAGCTCCTCTATTTATTGCTGGCTAGCTTTAGGCAACCTGATTGTCAGTGTCTCTGTCGTGGGTCTTGGCGCTTGGCCAGACCTTGGCAGTCGGATTTTCATCTGCTCCTCCTGTGCAGAGAGGCTAATTACGTCCTTACGCAGAGTGGCTGTAAGGGTTGCAGTTATGCCAGGTTTGCGGGCTTGGAGGTGGATCGTCAGAGGTTCTTCTGATCCAGTTGCTGCCTCAGTTTGAGCTTGAGTATCTCCTTCGACAAGATGCTTTTTTGACTTCTCGTATAAGCATAAATCTGAGTAGTAGGATTCGACCCCTTTGAAGGGATCGATGTCGGCAAATTCTGTCCTCACGAAGCCGTGCTTGTCGACGTACTTGAAGCACTGGTGCAGTGTGGAGGGCACGATCATGTAATCGTGTATCCAAGGATGCCCCAGGAGAATGTTGTAGGAAGTGTCCGTATCTATGACATAACAGGTCACTTCTGACTGAAGGTCGCCAATTTGGCACTTCAAGCGAATCTTTCAGATCGGATAACTTCTGCCTGAATTAAAACCGCTGATGGCGGTGCTTATCGGTGTCAGGCGATGCATTGGGATGCGCAGATGTTGTAGTAGGCTCTTCGGGATGATGCTTATGGAAGAACCGGGATCAGTATACATCCGATCCACCTTGACATCGCCAATGTACCCAGTATAATACAGAGGGCGATCATGTAGGTTGGTCTTGATAAGCATATCCTACAGAGTGAAGACGATGTTGGGCATTGTGCCTGTGCAAGCGCTGTCCTGGAGATCTGTCGGTGGGCTCTCCCCAGTGAGATTGGACTGAGCCAGATATACATCGGCTATCTGGAGCACCTCGCTCAGTGCGACGCGAACATCTTTGGAGAGCCTCAGGAGCTCTTATAGCGACAATTTGGCCAATGTGTTAGCCAATTGTGCCAAGATGTCGAAGTTGTAGGGCCTCTCTAGTCCATGAGGCGTCTCTCTTCGGAGCGGTTTGTCGAAGCGAGTCTCCTTCGGCCTAGGCTTGTCGGACGTCAAAGGCTGCAAACATCCTGGAGCATCAACAGCTGTTGGCTGATGATCTTCAGCCGAGTTACCCGGTGGAGGTTGGGTTTGTGCGTCGGAGCGGGTAACAACAACAGTAGCTTCTTCGATATCTGTCGAGATTGTGCGGCATGATTTGACTTTCCCACTTTTCTTCTTGCTGATGGAGGGAGGAGTGGACTGAGTCACTTCAGGTACCAGATCCGGATGGACCCACATGACCTCCCCTGGTGATGTGGTAAGGGACACTAGGCCAGCATTCTGGTTTCGAGGAGGTAGAAGGTTAGCGACCTCCATCCTTGCTCTGGGGACGGGTACTACTCCATCTTGAGTCTTTGTTGGAGGGAAGCTGCCAAATTGTACTGACACCATGTTGGCTACTACGGTCACCTCTTCGAAATCGATGGCCAAGGCCTTCGAATCGATGAGATATTGGATGTATCGCTTCAGTTGGTAGCAGTCTTGTGTAGCATGGTGAACATAGCGATAGTAGTAGAAATACTTGGGGTTCTTCATTTCTGTAGGATAAGATTCACGCCTTGGAGGAGGGAGCTGAATTCGGCCTCCCTGTATGAGCATGTCCAAGATGGGCTTGACATGGCCATCCTCGAAGGAATATGTCATCTAAGGCTACTGCTTCTCTGCCGGCTTCGGTTCAGGCTTCGGAGCTGTGTCAGCCACCATAATTTGTTTGCCCTTATTGTCTCGATTGTTGGAGGGGTTACCACCATTGTTGCTATTGGTGCTAGGGCGTTTGCCCTTGTCCTCTCCTTCTGAGACGTGCAGTCCCAATTGGCGAGCTTTCTTCAATTTGTCTTCTGCGCTAGTGGCACTGATGATGAATGTCTTCTAATCCTTAAACTGACTTTTGCCCATCCAGAGGCTGATCGTGGGAAACAGCCTCTTTTGGAAAATTTTAATTAAGGAGGAATTCGGGTTACCGGAAGGCAACTTCATCGCGGTTTGGCGAAACCGCTCGATATAGTTCCTTGTCAGCTCCTTTTCTCCCTGAACAACGTCCATGAGGGTGGACATTGTCACATCTTGTCGTACTTCGTAGAACCTCTCCAGGAACATATGTTTAAAGCCAGCAAAAGAATGGATGCAGTTGTCCGGCAAGTTGCGGTACCAGTCGAAGGCGACCCCCTCCAGTGCCCCGATGAACAACCGTGTAAGAATGGCGTCGTTATTAGGCAGATGGTCGGTTGTGACCTCGAAGTAGGTGATGTACCTACTTACAGATGTCTTCCCATCATACGGATTGATGTTGAATGGTTTATATCTTGGTGGGAAGGGAACATCTCTCTATGCAGAAGGATACGGTTGTCGTATCCTGAGGTCTTGGCAGTTTTCTCGGGCATGGAACATGGCCCAGAGCTCCTGGACCTCTCTTCTTGCCTCCCTAGCCTCGTCTGCAGTGGTGGGAGTCGATATCTCAGGAGGATTATCACCCGGGTTTGGTGTGGCTGAATTCGAATCCGCATTGACCGCAGGACCCAAGCTTGTTTGGCCAGGCATTCTTCCTTGTAGAGTTGGAAGGGCCGCTTTGATCTCGTCCACAGACTTGACCAAGGCATGCAGTATGGCCTCCAGAGTGTCGATGCATTGGCGATCACTGGGACCATCTTGGTTGCTGTCCGTCATGAATAACGTCCTCAAATGAGGAGAGATGGAAGGAACGGTAGAGGACGTACCCTCTGAGTCATACCCTTTTACAGAGAAGTCGTCAGGGTATGTGGGAATGTTCTCCTCTAGTTCGGACTCAGAAAGAGTGGTACCCCTAGCTTCAGAGCTTGCCTCGTCTTGAGAATTGTGGACGTCCCCGGGGACGTCGGGATCTGCTGCATCTGTTGGGTGAACCGTTTCCCCTGGATTGTCTTCTTGGAACACCAAATTATTATGGATGTTTGGAGGAGTGCTACCCCCGGCTCCAATGCCTATATGTGTGGCAGATTTCATCTTTGAACGGGTACCTTGGTAAACTCCTCCTGTAACGGTGGTAGACAACCGCTTAGAAGAGAGTTTCTTGGTTACGCCGGTTGAGATTTTCGGACTGGAGACATTCGTTTTCTTTCCTCTACCGCTGCCAGGAATCTTCAGAGCAGAATTGTATGAGGCGACGAGAAGCACCTCGTCTTCTGAGCTTGGGTGTTGCAGCCGTTGGAAGACGGACCGCCGATCTTCTTATATTGCTGCCTTGTTACAACAGCAGTTGATAATGACTTGGGTGCATTGATGTCCCTGACAGGACTCTCTGCACATTAAATCTTCGTCTCTTTCCTTGTATTTATAAAGAATCACGTTGCGCAAGTCACCCGTTTTGTGGGCCCGGGAGTTCTGAGCCTATGAGTGTGTTGGCCTCTTGCCTGCTCCCTGATGTGGGGGTAGCATGAGTACTTGCCCCTGATCCTTGTTGGGAGATTCTTGATAACCTTTCCGTTCGGTGGCCGCCGAGGGCTGGACACAGATAGTTTTATACAACTTTCCATCAGGGGCCCGCGTAATAGTCAGCGGGACGCCCTGATAGTCAGAAGTTGGGACAGTCGACTGAGCTCGCCGAGCCCGCGCTGCCCGAGACTTCTTCCTTTTAGCACCTGAGAGTGCATAGTAGGAAGAGTCCACGAATATTGGCATATGAGAGCATCTGGGGTCAGGGTCGCCTGAGAGGCGGTCGAAGACTGACCGTGAGTCGCATGGGACAGATGGTATGCGGCTGGGATCGGTGGTCGTACAGGCTGTCTGCATGCGGCTTGTATGTGTGGTTGTATGACCTTTTTGTATGCGGCAAGGAGCGGTGGCCGCATGAACCTTCGGGATGCGGCTGGAAGTCGTGACCGTACAGGCTGCCTGCCTGCGGCTGGCAGTTTTGGCCGTATGGGCTTTCTGCATGCGGCTGACTTTTGTGGCCACATGAGTTTTCTCCATGCAGTTGGCAGTTGCGGCCGCATGAGCCTTTTTCATGCGGCTGACGCCTTTATGCGGCTCGAATCGCCTAGAGTTCCTCTTTGCCCCTGCAAGTCTAACATCATAGTGTTTTCTTCTGCCGGACTTGGGAACAGCAGAGTCCTCTACGGTCTAAAGTGGGGTTGCCTGCGAGGCTTCTACGCCATCTTGAGCAACAGAGAGTATTTCTTCGAGAGCTTGGAGAGGAGCGAATGATTTGGGCCACCACTCCCTGCGGGCCTTCTTCGTGTGGGCTCGCCGCTGGACCGGGCCTACGCTCCCGTCGGAGAGCATTCCTTCAAATGCTTGCTGGTCGAACCGGGCGACCAGTATTTGTTGAGTGGAGCCAAGTTTGGCTGCGTCCGATTGCATCACCAAATTCTCAGCCGTAGAGAAGTTAGTCCCCAGCAGAGTCGCCATCGTGTTTGCCATTGATTGTAAAAGTACAGAACAATTTTATAGGAGGACTGAACTTAGACTCACAATACAAACTCGTTCGTACAAAGAAAGCCTGTGAATGAAAACCTAGGTACAGCAATCTAAGCACGATTGTTTATTTTATTCTGGGGGTGACGATAGAGGATCGGGAAAGCGACGGCAGCTCTGCCTTACTCCTTGGACTATCGGACGTAGCCTTGACTCTTTATGAAGAAATGATCTCGGGATGCGTGAAAAGACTCCTCTGCGCGTGCCTTTGTCTCTATGTGTGTCCAGCCGGGCGGAGAGAATCTCTTTCTCTCTAGAATTCTCCTCTTCTTTTGCTCCTGAATTCTCCAAGATTTGCAAGGGAATGGCACCTTACTATTTATAGAAGTGGGGGTATGATCATTAGGGTTTGCAATGATTCCCCCCTTGAAAAGTCGGCGGCCAATCATCTGGACCATTAATCTTGATTGCATTACATCTGGGAAGTTAATTCTTGATTGCGCCAAATCCGTATGGGCAATTAATGTTGATTGCAATGAATCTTCATAATTTGTCATGACAAGCTCGGATCTCCCGCCACGTGTTCAATTTGCTTAATTACAACAAATCTGATTTGATTCGAGTAATTATGGTAATTGTACTAAATCTGGTTGTTATGATTTGCGAGCAGCCATAATTTCGAGGGGATAAGACAGCCACGTGTCTCAACTATCATGAGGATCACCACGTGTCTCAATTGTCGTGAGTGTGACATCCTGACAGTGCCGCATGAATGCGGTCTCTAAATGAACCGTATTTGGGTGACCCCTACACTCCTAGCTGTATGAAGGTAGCAACCGCATAAAGGTGACGGCCACATGAGAGTGGACAACCGCATGAAGATGGCGGCCGCATGAAGGAGGCGGCCGCATGAAGATGGCAGCCGCATGAAGGTAGCTGTCGCATAGGGGTGGCAGCAGCATGAATATGACAGCCGCATGAAGGAGGCAGCCATATGAGAATGGCGGCCGCATGAAGGTGTCAGCCGCATAGGGCTGGCAGTCGCATAGGAATGGAAGTCGCATGAAGAGCTTTGGAGTTGGTGGATCGTGCCAGCTATAAAATATTTTCTTCTTTTCCCTAGGAATACGCCATCATGTCAGAGTCATCATTTCAACTTTTCTGTCAGAGCTGTCATTTGTCAGAGCTGGCATTGTCAGGGCTACCGTCAGTGTAATTAATTTAAGCTGCTGCTTTATGGCCAGTTGTCGGATCGGACAGCATGAGGCCACGTGGCGTGGAACCATCCGAGCCGCATGAAGGACTTTTGAAGCCGCATGAGGATCCTTCTGTTTGTGAACCGTATGGGATCCTGACGGACTTATGAGCCGCATGAGGCTCCTTCTGTTTTGAGCCGCATGGGCTTTCCTTGTCTTTTTCCATGCTTCTACAGGGACAAGACCTTCACTTCGTGGAGAAGGAAGATTCTCAATCTCCAGAGTGGCCCTAGAAATGGGGATAATGCCACTCTGCACCACTTGTGGCGGAAAGTCACCGAACTGTACAGAAATCATATTGGCTGTAACAATCTTTTCATCCTGCTGGAGAGTGACGACACCGGCGTTGACCAACTCTTGAATCTTGCCTTTGAGCATGTAGAATGCCCAAGTAGGATGCCCTATGAACCTGTGATAAACACAACACTTAGGGTGGTCAGTTTTACCGACTTCGTCAGGCTTCTTCGGGTCAGGGAGTTACAATTTATTGCTTTTAAGCAAACAGTCGAAGATGCTCGCTATATCATTTTCATCAAAGGAATACTCTACTTTTGGGCGAGGTTCCTTTGGTGGAGGTGCAGAAGGAGCAGAGGTAGACGTGGGTTGAGCCAAGTTAACGGCCAAAGATTCCTTGCTTTTCAGGTTGATGTTAAAGGTTTCTTTACCCTTGCGATTATTCTGTCGATTACCGCTACCGGATGCAGAAGGCTCATCTCGATCAGGGTTAGACATGTGTACCCCCAACTGTTTGAACTTCTCGGCGCTAACTTCAGCTGCTTTAGCATTGACGATGAATGATGGACAATCCTGGAATTGTGTTGACCCCGTCCACATGCTAATAATAGGCAACAAGTTTGATTTACAAGTGTCTATCGTTACAACAGATGGGGTTCCAGGAGGCATTTTGAGTGCTTCTCGGCGGAATCGTTCAATGAAACTCTCAGTAGTTTCATTATGTCTTTGCTTGATCTTGTTGAGGGCAGATATAGTCATATCGTTGATAACCTCGTAGAATCGTTCCAGGAACATCTGCTTGAGTCCGGCAAATAAAGTGATAGAGCCGTCAGGCAGGCTGCGGTACCAATCGTATGCTGTGCTGGCTAAGCAGCCGACGAAGACTCTAGTAAGAAGAGCATCGCTTGGCTGGAGCTAGATAGTCATTACCTCGAAATGGTTAATGAACTGACTCGGAGAAGTGCTACCGTCAAACAGCGTGATCGTGGAAATCTTGTACTTTGGAGGAAATGAGACTTCCTTCCATTCAACCGGATAAGGTTGTTTAATCTCCAGCCTCTGTAGACCATCTTTCTCTTTGAAGGCCTCGAACTGAGTACGCAAAAGTTTTATAGCTTCATTGGCATCTCCTGAGGATAGAGAAGTAATGGGCTAGCTTACCGTGTTAGGAGGAAGAACAGCATGGTAAGCACTACCCCTAGCCCGTGAATGACAGGGTGTAACTTGAATAGGTATTGAGGCTATTTGAGGAGACGGTACCCCCAGACCCGTATTGACAGGCACCGATGATGCTATAATCTCGGGATTTACAGCAGGTGCAGTCGGTGAAACTGTATGTTGAGCTACAATAACAGCATGCATATTTGTGATCATTTCAGCCATGGTCTTTAATTTGTCTTCCAGTGCGGCTACTCGTTGCTCTTGACTTGCCGAACTAGAAGCGTCTGGATCTTCAGTAACGACATAGGCTGACACTTCTCTGGGTACAGTAGAAGACACTGTCTGCTCAGAGCTTTCGTTATATGCATCATAATCAGAGAAAGAATCATCCCCTGAGTGAGAAATGGACAAATGACCAGAGTGATCTTGGAAAAGATTCCAATGATCGACTGTGTCTCGACTCCGGGATTGGGTGTGTCGGAATACTCCTTCAGAAGATTCATGGAGTAAATCTAGATATCGTTGACTGGGCTTGCGGGGCATGCCAGGCTTTAAACACTTCTTACCCCAGTGTCTCTAGAAGCCATATTGACAGAGGCATAGAGCACATTGTCTTCGTCTTCTGACATTGGTTCAGAAGTTAGACGATCAAAGACAGATCATTTTGTCGTCTAGCAACAACACTTGATAACCACCTTGTGATTACAATGGCGTTCTAGTGGTTGGATTAGAGATGTTGAAGTGTTGTCCCACTTCTGCTTGAGGTGTTCCCGGAGATCAGAAACAATGACGGGACGAGAGGAAGTTAAATGGATATATTCATTGACGACATTCGGAACATGATTCCGATTCTTCAGATGCTTTGTCCCATGAGTATACAGAGAAGTACTCAACTCATTGGCATAGGTGTCAGGATTTTTCCTCCTGGAAGTTTGCTTCTGATGCAAGTTCGCCTTCAGCATTGGTTGCTTGCGTTTATTGAGATAAGCCCATAAATCGGCAAATTCTCCCCAGGGGCCTCCGTCTGAGACACCAGCAATTTCCCCTGCTTTGAGCGGGATATCCGAAGAGTTGGGAGATCTTGGAAGTGTGCTACTGGAGTAGGCAAGATGCCTCTCTGATCAATATTCTTCTCTTTAGTAGGGTGCAAAGAACTCTTTTTTGAGAGAGTTTTTGTACTATTTGATGCCGAGGCACGTTCAGATGGATCTTCTGAGGTAAAAATCGGAGAAGACTGGGAAAAGACAAAAGGGCCTTTTCCTTTATTTTGCGAAGAAGGGTTGGCCAAAGAGCATTTTCCTCTGTTGTTTTCCAGGTTTTGGACTACGGAAGATGGAGAAAAGACCAAAGGGTCTTTCCGTTTGTTCTGAGACGGAGGAGGAATAGTCAAAAGACTACCCACTGTGGATTGTGCCAGTGCAACAGGAGGCTTTGGAAGGGGGGCAGAGCCTTTCCCTTTGTTATTGGAAGAGGGGAGAATAGTCAAAGGACTATCCCCTTTGGGTTGCGCCGGAACAGAAGAGGCAACAACTTGCCCTCCGGAAGAGATGACAGATGGCTCCTTGGCCATAGAACCAACAAAGAGTGCAACCTGTGCTCTGGAAGAAGCAGCAAGTGAAGCCTTGGCTACAGAGGGCCTAAGTTGCATTCTGGTTGAAGAGGCAGTGGATTGCACAGGAGGGAAAGAAGCCGCCAAATGCGCCAGAGGGAGAGGAGTCCTGGACTTTGCCATAGTAGCATAAGTCCTAGATTGTGCTGTAGCAAGAGAAGTAGCATGCTGTGCCTGGACCACAGGGACTTTGGATTGCGTTTTGGCAGAGACAGTGGTGGATTGCGCAAGGGCAGAAGTGGCCATTGGTCCCCTGTCAAAAGAAATAGCAGGCTGCACAGAGGACTTCGGGGTCCATACTGAATGGACCTTGTTCTTGACAGAGGTCACAGTGCGACGAGTAGCCCCAGAGTTGATCATCGCTTCGTAGGCAGTCTGGTTGACCTTCACAACCAGCGTCTTCTGCGTCTTTCCGATAGACGCAATGTCACATTGAGTTGTCACTTCCTCGTCGAAGGAGAAAGTCGTCTCCAGCAGTGTCGTCATTTTGTTTGCAAAAACAAAATTCTTTATTTCACAAACTTTAAAGAATAATACAAGAGTATAATGAATTCTGGGACAGTACAACTTTAGGAATCCGATCAGAAGACGATCGCTTTATCCTTTAGACTATATGAACTTTGAAGACAATAGCCTCTGAAGAATGCAGCAGCACTTGGACAAGAACTCCTGATCTCTGATGGTCTCGAAAAAGACCTGATCCCCTTAATGAAGAACTTGAAACTCTATTTATAGAGTTCTAGAAATAACTATTTTGTAGTTATTCTGGATTGCGCACAATGGACTGCGCCAGTGACAGACTGCGCAGGCTATAAACTGTACTGGCCTTTGGGTAGTTGCTCGATCGTAGGCTAACTGTATTTAGACGCGTAGCATTGTTTGATTAAAATGCGCTTGGTCGTGTACAGACGGTTGCCACGTGGTGAGCAATTGATGACATGTAAGCCACGTAATAAGTGTCAGTTATCTTCAAAAAGCTTGATGGATCATGCCATAACTGTGTTGGGAATGAATAGCGCTGGCTTCAGACTGCGCTCAGCTCTGGTCAATGGATCGCACTGGGATTTGGACAGCTGGACTGTGCTGGGATTTGGACAGCTGGACCGCGCTAGGATTTGGACAACTGTCCTAGAGTGCGGCGCGGCACAGGAAATGAGCAGACTCCTCGTTTCTCGGGCTATCAGGCTGTCAGTGGATTTGATTTTCTTGTCATGTAATGATGGCTTTGCCACGTCAGCATTGGCGCCTCAGGTAGTGGCACGGTTCAGTCTAACGCGATTGATTGTTGGTGCTCTTCATGTTAGCGCTGTTTATTTGATAGGTGCACAGTTTGGACTTATGTGCATTATTTGATGGGTACAACTTGATTTTTAGGACTTACAAACATATGTGATTTTGGATTTGAATGAATTGATCATATAACTAGTTTGAGGAATAATGATCAAAATTGATCTTGAATGTCGAAAAGATTGTGGTATATCCAGTTTGAAAGCATCAGTTGTACAACTCAGATTTTGTTGCAAAAGAAGATCGTCAGTTATGTATATCATCGATGTTATTGAGACATATCAATGATCGATGTGCGATAACTCATACTCTGATTCGAGGGATGATCGTGTTAAATTTTATTGTTCAAATGGATGTTATACTTAGGATTTGATAGTGATGATTGATTGGATGACTCAATAAGATAAACTTGAAGTTTGCATGAATGAATAGTGCTTAGACTATGCGAAATGAAAATGTTGACAGATTTGATGATAAATGAAATAAGGATGGGTACATTACTTCGATGAAAATAAAAGTGACTTGAATATTTCGATGATAACCACAACATTAAAGTTCTTGTCTTGTGCGAGCGCAACTCCAGCCTCGCACATGTGTCATGCCGGATTAAGGCGATTATTTTGCGGGAACGCTGGCATGGTGATTCATGTCTAGCGAGGATGATCGAACTTGTGGGAGATCAGGTCATGGCAATTGGATTGTGTTGACCTGTGGTTTGATGTGAAGATGAATTCGAGGATTATTAGACTTGTGATTGACAAAACAGTAAGTTGAGGATTGTGTAGATACAATATATGTATCGAGAATGAATTTGTCTAGACTCAAAGCAAGAGTTACATTCCGATGAGGATGATTATGCTATGGCATCGTTGGTATAGTGATTTCATGTCTAGCATGAATAATCGAACTTACGGGAGATTAGAGTGTGACATATTATTATGCTAGATAACCTTGTGATACGTGAATTGTGTTGAACGACTTAGGGAATATGGTATGAGAATTATGGTTTAGTGACAAAACGGGTCGTGATATACTTGATTTGGATAGGATGGATAGGTGGATTATAACAAACATGTTTGAAGAAATAGACTATGTAAATTGCTAGTTTGGACATACGATAGTGATATGCAGAGGACTTGGTTGGGCAGAACTTACAGTAGGATGGCATTGCTGAATGACTCAGACCCCTGGGATTGAATGTTGTAAATACGAATAGGAGAAATCTTTGCCCAAAGTTTAGAAATCGGAGTGATACGAGCTTGGGTAGAAATTCTCGTACTATCTACTTTGGTTGACCTTAGGATTGGGGTCAGTATTGATATTATTGTTTGGGAACGGAGATTCCAATACTAGCATTGACTTTAGCCTGGAGAGATGGCCTAGCGAATAGGCAAGACATCCATATTTCGAGAGGTAGAATCGGTATGATTGACTTCAAGATTGATAGGATTAATCAAATATAAGGAAGTGGATTCACCATCATGAGGCTTGGTTGAAATGTATGTACTTCGGAGATGCCTTAAATACGTGCATGATCCAACTAAATGATACATTGAATTCAGGTGAGTCTAAGGGAACGAGAATGTATCGAGGATTTTGAGATCGTGAGTTTCAAAAGAAAATATTGATGATAGTACAATCGTTGGATTTGAAATGAACTCGAATATTGATTGATAGGGTGGTTTACCCTAGAATTAACTTGTCTGTGTGCGCAAAAAGTATAAGTTAACCCTAGTTGAGACATAGTTGTTCGAGGTGAACAATAAATAAGGCACGAGTGTGGCTCGGATTAAAGAAATGCGTGTCAATAAGTACGTACTCGGTAAGTTTTGAGGATGAAACTTTTTCTGAGTGGTTTGAACTTAGCCATGCAATAGCTTGCTCGAAGTCCCACTCGGCCGAGGCAGCTCCTCGCTCAGGTGGGTGGCTTTGGTGAACTTGCTTCAACTTGTCCTTCACACTAATAAAACAAAAGTTTTCATTGCACTCAATAGGCTTGATAATAAAAGGGACAAACCCACATAGTTAAGGGAATAATTAATCCCGTCCTACGGTTGCCTTAGAAATGTGCACGACGTACTTTCAAAATTGACGCTCGATCTTTCGTCCGTGGCTTGGGAGAAGGAAAAGTTGGTATATGTTGCCAAAAGACTATGAACTTAGCAAAATCATAAGCGTCACACGATATAATGCTTGATAAGACATGCACTGTCCCACCGTCCAATGCTTGGCATAGCAAAATTATCCCACAAGTCTTAATGCACGCTCCACGGTGCAAGGCTTGGCATAGCCTTTGCTCATCCTACGGGTTAAGTTGTATCACACGGTTTAAAGCACGAGTTAAAATACTCAAAGAACACAGATGTTCAAGTAGAGTACGTGCCCCACGGCTTTATTGGCACATTCCTACGATCTTAAAGCTCATCATATAGAGTATGACTTGGACGATAGTGTCACACGGAACACAATTGGAATTATGGCACGAACCACGGTTGGTTCAATAAAAAGTATGCCACAGTTTGTGGCACGTATGGAACACGTTTTACTCAAGTTATGCTGGAAGGCTATCAATTAGTTATTCATGAGTTTGAGTCAATAGGAGTATGGAAACACTGAGAAATATGTCGGGACTATAGTCCAGCCGCCGAGAAAAAAGATGTCGGGATTGTAGGTCAGTCGCCGAGGCAATCCCTGGTTTGGGCTCTGCAAAGAAGTATGTAAAGTAAAGAAGTGAAGCAAAGGAAGTAAGTTGTGACGGTTACGCCATACATTTACATTGAGTCTAGAAGTTCTCTTAGATGCGTGGTCATGGACAACTTGTGCTCAAGGTTTCGTATCCTCGATTCAGTAGCCTGGGGCCACAGGACCATATCGGCCTAGGAGAAAAGCAAGGTAGTCAGGCAAGAACACGCCGCAGTGATTCGAGGACTTGAACAGGACTAGCTACCCTTGGCTATAATGGTTTCATCTGTACCACCTACATATCCAAGATGGCTTTAATTGCCAGTGACCTTTCATATAGATAAGTTGGTGTGCTGAGCGACAATTCGCATGCACGTTATCGGACGAATCAAAGAAAGTGAAAGCATGGCACGAATTGAGTCAAGAAGGCATGTACCGTTGCAACACCAGTATGGAGCCTAAGATTTGGCTATAAGTAAAGACACGTGTTTTGGCACGAGATGTGGCATCGAGTATTAAGTCATTTACTTAGGGTTTCCTAAGTTGGGATTTGAGTTATTTTGAATTAAGTCAAGAAGGTCCGTAAGACAAGTTTGGTTAAGTCATGTTGAGTTGTGAGGCATGGCCTCAATGTTGAAGCACGAACATAGTTTATGGCATGGCCATGTTGTTGCGTCTCAAACTATGGGCCGAAAGGCAAGCACGAGTCGATATGTTGATATTATTGGCACGACCACATCGTTGCAACGCGATGTTTGGGTAAGTTACTAAGTGGTAAGGCACGGCCTCGATTATGTTAAACGAAGGGATTTATGGCACGATGATGTCGTTAATACACCAAATAGACCAGACATTTATGTCCTAAAATTGATCCTAAGGCAAGATTAGTAAGACAATCAGAAAGGAATTATGATGCACAAACTAAATGAACGTGTTAGTTTTGTATGGGTGGGCGAGAAGGTCACACCACCAGTACAGTTGGTACCGACAACCCAACAATTTTCATGCACAGGTTACAGGTACCTGCTTGTTGAGGCAGAGCTTACTTGGACGCGCTAAGGCATAGAGTTCCTTGGTGTTTCGAGGCATGCAGCCGTATTGAAGACTTCACTATACAGGACATAATGTATGGACATCACCTTCTGAAGCATCCGCTGGTTCGTTATGTTTTATTGAGAGATGAGAGAGAGCAGAATGGCTTGTAAACAGAGAAAAAAGTGAGCTTGAGTGACTTATAATCTTGGCCTCGTGCTCCATTTGTAATCTTTGTTTCAGAAACAATAAAGAGCTATTTGTATGACTTATGTTGTTTCAACTTTCCACTAATGACATACTGTTTATTCATTGTTTCTACTTCGGGACTTCTGTGCGACGATCCTATCGCTTAGCCTATAATCGGCCGTTATGGATTCGCCTTGCGTGAGCACAATCTACGCTCACGTAGTATCAAACGATCGCTCCTCCGGGAGCGGGGCGTGACAGTTAGTGCTAGGTGCAGGATAATAGGTCTGTTTATGTGAAGTCGTGCTCTATGATTTATGAGGATAGCTATAGTAGAATGCGTGATTATGTGGCACGGTGTGTTGTGATTTGCTTGCATAATGATGAGATTTGGATTGGTGTGTTCTGTATTCATGATGTTGAGATCTATTATCCTTTCTTGGATAAGTCTTATTGTGCGTGCTCACTTGCTTGGCTACGTGTCTCGTATTAGGTTGGATAATAGGTTGTTCAACCATTTTAACCAATCTAGTCTCTAATCTTTTAGAGGTAGCACACATTTCATCATGCTTAGTAGTTAAAGCATCTATTCTAATAGTAGTTATACGATACTTCTTCTTTTCGGATTCGAGTTCCTCCTTGAGTTTAGTATTCTCTTGACATCTCTTAACAGTGCAATCAAGAGCCTCGCGAAGACAAAGCTAGAGTTAGGATATCTCGTCTTGATTATTACAAGAAGATGCATCCTTAACTTCTTCTAGTAGAGTAGTAAGTTTTTGAATCTCAGTCTGATAAGATTGAATATCTTTCTTTGCATGCTTGAACTTATTATTGGGCTTTTCATATTCCTCTAATAGATCACTGAAGGCATCACCTAATTCATCAAAAGTGAAGTCATCATAGTTGGTTTTATTTGATACCTGATAAGTTAGTGCCATAAAGCAGAGGTTTGCAGAGTATCATGTCTTTTATTTTTCTTCAGAATCACTTGGTTCGCTCTCATGTCAGATGCTTATGTTAGCATACTTTTTTGATGAAGTTCTTCTAGATAAGAGATCATTTCGGCTTTCTTTCTTTATCATCAGGTATTTCCTCTTTATGTGGCCAGGCTTCTTGCAGTTATAGCACATTGGCTCTTCATCAGTGTTGTAGTTTGACTCCTTCTTCTTGATCTTTCAATTTTAAATAAATTCAGAAGTTTCTGGTGATCAGGGCAACGTCTTGTCTTGAGAGTCATCATCGTCAGAGTCATATTTGGAGATTTCTTATGATAATGTGCCTTGAGTGCAATCGACTTTTTCTTTGGTGCGGGCTCTTCAAATTCCTTGAGATCTAGCTCGTGAGTCATTACATTCCCCATGAGCATCTCGTGGGTTATTGTTATAATATTATTCTCTTCAACAATTGTTGTGGTCTTGGGATTCCAGTTCTTGGTGAGTCCTATGATTACCTTTAGAATCTTCTCGTAGTTGTTGTACTCCTTACCGAGTGAGGATAGAGGGTTGACGATATCTAGGAACCATATGAACATCTGAGTCACCGTTTCATTCTGCTTCATCTTAAATGCTTCATATTCTTGTGTTAGATGACTGATCTTTAATTCTTTTACTTGTGTGGTTCCTTCATGAATAACCTCAAGAAGCTTCCATACTTCATGGGAAGTGGTACAAGTAGAGACCATCTTAAATTTAGTTCTGTCTAAAGAACAAAATAATGTGTTAATAGCTTTACCATCAAGACTAGCGTATTTCTTTTTTGTGTCTGTGTATTTATCAAGGGGCTTCTCAGTAAGGTTGCCATCTATAACTATTCTAGTGGCTTATGATACCCATCTATTACTATAGACCACATATCAAAATCAAGAGACCTCAAGTAGAAGCTCATACGTGTTTTCCAATATGTACAGTTGGTACCGTCAAATAGGGGTGGCCTATTTGTCGACTGTCCTTCACCGTTGTTGGTGTGGATAGATCCAATAGTTGCCATAACTATTAGGGATGTTAGTCCAGTAATAAGAAATCTAGTTATGATACCAATTGAAGGACCGTTAGGCAACTCTAGAGGGAGGGGTGAATAGAGTGCATCGAAAATATCTATCCAATAAAAAATTATTCTAAGTAAAGACAGAGTGCAACCAACAGAATAAAATTGTGTGTACAAGACAAATATTAAAAGCGTCAGAGGTTAGAGAGAAAATGCAAACAACGATATTTTATCTTGGTTTTCCTTTGAGATGACTCGTCCAGGCCCGAGAACTCATGCTCGGAGTTGAACCTACTATAGTCACAATAGTGAAACACAAGCTTTAAAACTGAAGCGGTTGCAGCTCCTATAAGTTGTGCTTTTATCCGAAGCGCACAATGACTTCAACAATACGAGCTTTTGTCCGAAGAACTCGTGACTTCAGCAGCAGAGATAAGCTTTTATAAACCAAGCTTGTACAACTCTTTACAGACATCTAACCAAGATCACACTTGGAACTAGAAGGTGAGGGAGTTGATCTTGGAGATTGGAAGGTTAAAACTCAGATATCACTCTATGGGATGAGAAAGATGCGAAGAGATGAGTGAGTAAGAATGTGGAAATCAATTTCTATTAATAGGATTTTGTGGGCAGAGTTTGGCCAGAATTTGGGTGTATATTTGAATTTTTCTTAATGTTGGGTGCCACAATATCTGTACTTGCACAACTGTCTGGAAAGTCTAGATTCATCTATAACAAGTTCGTCCAGAGTTCAGCCAAAGTTTGGCTTGCTGAATCGGTAAGGTTCTATTGCTTGTTTTGCCATGATTTTGGTTTGATTGGCTGGACTTTTTCTAGGTGGGCTTTGGGCTATGAAAGTGGACTGCTGGTTAAGTGGACTTCTGGTACCAAGTGCGACTCATTGTACATAAGTCCTAGACACAATAAATATAAAATTATATATTTGACCAAGTAAAAAATTTCAAGCACCACAACATAGTTGAATCTTCATGTGAGTCATATTTGTGACATATCGATATATAGTTAAATTAACAATCAAAATCAAGTTGATTGAGACCGAATGGGCCAATAAAACCTACAGTTGAACATGGTTTATGTTTCCTCGACAGGGGCATAGTGTTTGTTTGTGATATTGTCTATCAAAGGGAAAGGCTAATACCTTATTGTTACATGCTTGTATCAATAGTATCTTGACAGTGCATTGGCTTATACTAGCTCGACTCGTTCTTGTACTGTTCCTTGTATCGTGTTGGCACGTGATTCTACTTTTCTTGATTACCATGCCAATTTAGTGATGGTTTACCCCTGTTGTTGTTATCTATGTTATGATTCATAACGTACCACGAGTACCGTACTACCATATTTGTGCTAGCTAAATCCATGTTATGTTCTTGATACGGTCCAGCTCGAACACCCATACTGAAAAGAAGATGATATGATATGAAACGTACGAGGAGAATCTTCTTGGGAACCCATACACGACCCGAATATGATTTAGCCACAGTCACGGATGCGAAAGCGATGCCAATCCACCTAAAGATAATGAAAGACAATCTACTACGAACGCCAAGACAGATAAAATAACATATTTTTAGTGACTACGTCACCTGGACAAATCCTAAACTATATAACTTTCGTCAAAAGTTACAAAATTGATAAAGGACTATGTTGTACCCTTTGCCCAAAGATTCAACCTCCTCACCAAACTCACATAGAAAGAAGAAGATTACAACTTGAAATCACTCAGCCTACTTTAGAAGCATGAAAATTTTAGCATTATGCGCCCGTCTGGAAGTAGCCATGCGTCCAAGTCACAAACAGTCATCCGCCCAAGTGACAAACAGTTATGCGCCCACATGGCCAAAGGGGCTATGTGCCCACAGCAGTTTCTCTATACAGTAAAAACATGCACCCAAATATGGGCGCATAGGTTGCTCCCAATTCTATGCGCCCAAGACAGAAATAACCCTACGACCCGATCAACATCCACGATCAATCATGGGCCGAGACATGCGGCCACGTCAGTCTCCACGAGCAGTCGTGCATCGAAGCATGCGGCCACATCAACCCTGCGATCTACCCACGATCATGTAGTCTCTATGCGCCTACACCCTATGCACCTAAAGGAAGACTATGCGCCCACAGGGAAAACAGTGTATTTTCTCCATGTGTGCACATAATAGTCGTTTTAGTGCAAAACGACTATAAATAGAGGTCACATGCCTCTTCAAAAACACAGAACGGATAGCATTTCAAAAGCTAAATTGCTGTCCTTCTTGGCAGTGAGCCGAGAGTTAGCAATTTTTTTAGGTTTTCTTCCACTTTTGTAAATCGGAGTGTCAATGGAGTAAAGGAGCAACTGTTGCTCGATCTCCATCATCCCATTTCCCAAAAAAAAATTTTATACTCCGGGATTCTCAGTACAGGATCTCTCAGGCATACTTGATTTGTTGTACCTTGTGCCAATAAGAAAAGATAGTACTTTTTCTCCTTTTTTATGTGCGTCCATAAAAATGGCGACTTTGCTGGGGACTACATTTTCCTCTAACGAGAAGGTGGTGACGTAATCCGAAACCGATAAAGTGGGAAGCACTTAGAAGATGTTGATCGTGAAGTTCGATCAGCAGGCGTTCGAAGAGATGCTCTCGAGGGATGGCTCTACTCCCTCAAAATTAGTGAAGTGAAACAAGTCTCGCAAGACTTGGCTTTCGAAGGCTCGCACTGCATATCCTGCCAGTGTCGTAGAAGATATACAACCGAAGGGAAACTCCATCATGGGGGTGCATAATCCTTCCACAGAAGCTCCCAACGTGAAGAGGGCACATACCGTTCCGGGCTCTAATTGCCCAGCGACTTCCCACTTGTGCAATCAACAACAGAGTGTTTAACACTCGAGACTTGGCAAAGGAAAATACTACGATGCCAAGAATCAAAGTGTTCGACACTTTGGGCAAATTCAGCGAGGCTCGCAAATGAAGAAGGCGAAAGTGGAAAAAAATAGTACTATTTTACAAAGCATGTGCCCAGAGCTATGCGCCCAAGGCAGTATGTGGGTGTTTGCCATTGATTGTAAAAGTACAGAATAATTATCGGAGGACTGAACTTAGACTCACAATACAAACTCGCTCGTACAAAGAAAGCCTAGAGACGAAAACCTAGGTACAGCAGTCTAAGTACGATTGTTTATTTTAGATTCTGGGGGGTGACGATAGAGGCTCGGGAAACCGACGGCCGCTCTGCCTTACTCCTTGGACGATCGGTACGCAGCCTTGACTCGGGGAAGATCTGCTTGGTCGTTGACGAAGAAATGCCTTCTTGCCCTCTCTCTGATTGCTCTCCTGGCTTCTCTCTCTATGTGTATATTCTCTCTCTGACTATGGGGGAAGTCTCTCTGTGTATACGTATTCTTCTCTGGTTTCTTTTTTGTATATCTCTCTATATGCTACAAGGGAATGGCACCTTGCTATTTATAATAGTGGGATATGATCACTAGGGTTGCCAATGATTAGCTCTTGGAGATGGCGGCGGCCTAGGGATTGATCAATCCAGGCCGTTCGTTTCTGATTGTGACGAATCAGAATCATTAAGGGTAGATTACACCAAATCCCCATTAGCAATTAATGCTGATTGGCATAAATCTTCATTATAATGATTCTCTAATATCTGCAAATAAATCAAATTTATTCTCCTGCCACGTGCCCTAGATCATTGGGATTCGACCCGATCTTGGATTGCCATAAATATAGGAGATTGATCGGCTGAGGACACGTGTCCTGAGAGCCAATGGTGAGACTGGAACCGTATGCAGATTGGGCCGCATGAGATTTGGGCCGCATGAATTTTGGGCCGCATAAGACTTGGGACACATGTCAGGACTGTCTGGGCAGTGGCCCCCCTCCTTCAGACTTCTGAACCATATGATGAGCCGCATGAACCGTATAAGGGTGTGTCTGCTTGAGCCGCATGGGCATGATCTTCTTGAGCCACATAGGGATGATTCCACTTGAGCCGTATGGGACAGCTTCACTCTGAACCGCATGGGAAGTCTTCACTTCGAGCCGCATTAGCATACCCACGTGGCAGGGCCACGTGGCATTTTGTTGCTCTCGGGGGATCGTGTCAGAGATTTCTTTCTCTTCCCTAGAGATTCATCATCATGACAGAGTCATAATTACCTGCTTTGGTGTCAGGTCTGTCAACTTTTCAGAGGGGTCAGCCGTCAAAGCAATTAATACAGCATGGATCGGAGGGGAGCACTGTCACGCCTCATGTCTTCTGAGCCGTATGGAATACCTCCGGCCGTATAGCTCCTTATGCCGCATGACTTCCTGAGCCGTATGCGTTTTCTGAGCCGCATGGATCTTTCTTGGCCGCATGAGTCAATTTCTTTAGTATTTTCCATGCTTCTACAGGACCCACTTCAAAGTTTTTAATTTGTAAAATTGAAATACTTTGAACAAGAAGCATGGTCGTATTAGCCATATATGCAATCCCGACCGCATAGATGTCCTGGCTGCTTGGATTATTCAGTCGCATAGGTGATTCAGCCACAGGAGACTTTCAACCGCATGGCCTCTAGCCACGTCATCATTTGCCACGTATGGCAATCTTTAGCACTTAAGTGTTGTCGATCTTTAAAGGGCGCTTTTTGGTGCCGGATCCGAGGAGCTTAGCCTTCATTTTCGGCGGCTTATTTTGATAACCGAAGGGTCGGTTTATGTGTATGCACGGGAATCGAAACGCTCCATCTCTGTTTATAAATACGGGTAACTTTAGCCGGAGGGACTTCTTTACCTTCTCTTTCGTTCACTCTTTTTCCTGTCTTCTCCTTCCGATCTTCATTGTCGAAGCAATGGCTCCTAAGTCTTCTAAAGCCATTTCCACCGCCGCGAAGGGTAAGAGGGTGACGTCCTCGTCAGCCGTCGAACCTGACGCACCCGAAGTGCCCTCTGACGTTCGTCCTGCTTTTGAGGGTAAGGGTCGCTTTTAGATCTTTAGTACTCATGGCTTTGTTGCATATTTATGCACAAGCCCCTTCTCCAATCTTGATGGCAGAGCCGCATATGCTGTGTGAGCCGTATATGCTGTGTGAGCCGCATATGCTATGTGAGCCGTATGACTATTTCATGCCCGAGCCGTATAGGTAAAGCTCCATGTTTGAATCGCAGAAGACGGATCTAAACTACATACAATCTCCTCTGAACGGAGCCACCTATGTGTTTTAACAGGCTGAACCGCATAGCGCTTTGTGCCGCATGAATTCTTCTGTTTAAAAATGTGTTCACTCGTCCAACCCGCATAAGCTATCGAGCTAGAGTCATATGGAATTCGCATCTGAGTTAGGCCGCATGTGACTGTATTGACTCGAACCTCATATGCTTCCCCAAAACTACATTTCTTGGGACCCAACTGGATTGGAGCCGCATAAGTTGGGACCCCACTGGACTGGAGCCGCATAAGACCTTATTGACCTGAACCGCATAGGCTCGTGAGAGCTTCCTTATTCAGTAAATTTTTATTTTAGCCTTCTTTTAATCCTGTTTCTTTTTTTGCCCTTTCTTCAGTGAATCTCCCAACCAACCCAGCAGGAGAGCTCCTTGTGGGTCCAGCTCGGTGTGCCGTGGGCGTACAACTTGATGACTTAATCCGTCGTATAGTGGACCAGCTTCCTACTAATGAGCCTAGGGATAGGGTGGCTGCTATCAACAAACAACCTTTTAGCTTTCTTTGTTCCATGATGAATTCGGGGCAGTTGGATGGGGAATATCTGAAACCGGCATTTCTCTTCGGGGATGCCTTTTCCATAAAAAACTATCGATTGCTGGATGTCTCAGAGCACTGAGATTTTTCTGTAGACGGGGTAGAGATTCATATTCCCGAGATGGAGCGACATTATCCTCTCTCGTGGTTTAACATGGTGCCGCTGAACAGGACGATGGTGAGCTCTTTTACTCCTACTCAACAGGGAATGTTTGTGGGCAAAATTTACCACAACGGACGCACGGGTTTAATATGTGCGGGCAAGGACTCCGTGAGTCGGACTGTGATAGGGCTGCTCCCGGGTACTTTTGTGAACACAACCGGCCCAAATTTTTCCTTCACCCTAGCTGATACTTTTCTGAATCAGCTTGCTCGCAAGGGGTCTTATCCCATAGGCAGGTTGTCACTGCTGAATTGGATTAACCCTATTCCCACATGGACTAATCTTACCTCCTGGATTCTGAGGACGTACGGGGACTTCCTTCAGGAAATTGATCTTTACTACGCCGTCAGGGGGACCTGCTACGGATTGTCCATTAACAAGCCCTTGTTTATGGCTCTATTGGAGTTGTATAATCGGCGTACTGGGACTTTCTTTACCCCCGAAGGAGAACTGGGGCTTGCTCTTCACGAAATGAACACTGTATCCAGATTGCCGTGGGGAGGCGAAGCTTTTGAAGTATACACGCCGACAAACGAAGAGCTCGGGGATTTGGATCAGCGGTTTCCTGTCTTCATCGCCGTGTACCAAGAACTGTTGTGTCATCACAGCGCCTGCCATCAGATGGCTATTAAGAAGATAAATAGTTCAGAAGGGAACGCCCCTCATACCAGGGACTGGATTTTGTATCTTTTTAAGTTGCGTTCTTCTGGTCACGTTTCGTCTCGAGCTCCCTAAACCTCAGAGGAGGTTAAGATATGATGTCGAAGGTTAAGAAGTCGAAGTCTACTCGTGACCGGTTTGGGAGTAGCACTGACTCCCTCAGTTATTTCTACTATGGTACCCGGGAGATGTCTAATAAAGCGATCTTGGCTGGGTTTTTGATGGTGTGGCTACGCAACTGCGTAGTCTCGGGCGGCGCGGGTTCTATAGAAAGGATCAGCCGCCATTTCATTCTTCCTGCTGTAAAATTAGTCTTCAAAGTGAGGCTGGCACTTCTCCCGGCCATGGTGTGTAGCATACACCACGGCCTTCGTGCCTTTACATCCAAAGTTATTGCTCGTGATGTGTCGGCAGATTTTAACCGGATAGAACTACCATACCACTACCTCATGGGGTGGTTATTGATGCACTATCGGTCATTGATGAGGCCGGGACCCGATGAAAATGTCTATGTTGATGACGCCTTCATTTTCCGATATCGTCATCAGCCTTGGGAACATGATACCATGCCGGCCTGCCGGAGGGCATTGGCGAGAATTGACGAGCTCGAATTCTTCGTATCTCTCCCTGAGTTCATCCCTGGAGAAGTGAGGAGGGTACACGTTGACGGCGTTGATCCTCCCCAACTTTTAACTGAGAAGATGCTTCTTTGGTTACGCAACATCCGTCCCGCGCACCTGGTGTATCGTTACCGGAACAGGGTATACTTGGAGCCTTATCTGCCCAGTAGATTTTCCCGTCAATTTGGGTATAGTCAATTGTCCCTGGATTGCCCTAGCGCTTGCTTGAGCTTCGAGGACAGTGTACTTGATGGCATTCGGGCTTGGCATTATTATAATGCGACCCATACCCGAGCTAGCTTCTCACTCCCTGACGCCAAGGTAGAGGGTGATATTTTGTATATAGCGGCTCTTTATCATGTTGCAGCGAGCAAACCTTCTGTTGGTTTTGATACGAATACTAGCTTCATTGTTGGCACCAATTTGGCCGAGAAGCCAGAAGGGTCCAAGAAGAGAAAAAAAGGGCGAATAGAGTTCCTGTGTCGGACTCAGAGTCCAATAGGGCGGATGAGGGGGATGACGAACAGGACACTGATGACTTGTCCCATTCTTCGGGTGAGGAGGTTGGGACTCAACCTCTAGTCGTGCAGGCTGAAAGGGCCGTGGGTCAATCGTCTAGTCTGTCTGACGAGGTGGTGAAGGATCAACCATCTGCGAAGCCCGGCCCCTAGCGTAAATGGAGCAGGCGCGTGACTACCACTGACGACCGAACTTATTCTACGAAGCATGCTGCGGTAAGACGTCGCAGGCTGCTTATTGATGATGTGGAGGATGTTCCTGAGGTGACTTGGGCTTCAGCTGTTTCCTTTCTTCTTCTTTTATGTTGTGACCTAATTATTTGTTTCTTCTGCTCTTTATAGGTGTCGGACGAGCTCGCCCCTCAGGCCCCGATTACGGAGGCTAATCCAGTCCTGTCTCATTTAGTCAGTGGGGTGTGCACCGCTATCATTGCTGCTGGGGTGCTTCCGGTTGTGACCGAGGATTCTTGCCCTGCTGGAACCTCAACTCAGGGGGATGGGAGCTTTACTGCGCCCGTTCCTGAAACATCTGAGCCCCCCTATGATGGCTTTGTGGGTGGGGAAACTATGCCGGTGGTGAACGAGCCGTCGCCCCCACGCTCTTCCCCTGGTAATGCAAATTGAACTATAATTCGTGAATCAGCATACGTGTTCCTGTCATTCTTCAAATTCTTCGTCTAACGGTTGTTTTGGATGTTCAGATCCCAATCCGTCATTGCCAGTGACTGATATTGCTGGATCACACCCTACCGGAGAGGGCCTGACGGAATCTCCGTGTGTCGAGGGTCCTTCGTCTGGGTCGAGCTTGGGGCCTCAGGCAGCGGTACTGCCGGGACGAGGGACGATACCCCCTATGTCCTCCCTTGCAAATGTGATTTCGGGGGTCAACCTTTCCTCCCTGCCGAGCATCCACGCTATTCGGGCGGCGGAAGAGGAGTTAGCCGCCATTCAAGCCTCTTTTCGTACGGAATTTGCTTCTTTGGTGGCAGGTGCGGTAACTTCTGAAACTGCCCCTCTGGTACCGTCTGCCACTCTCCCTCTGATGCCGTAATCCATAGAAGTCTTGGATGATGCGTTACAGGACGTAGTTGCTAGTTTCCATCGTTATCTGAAGAGGGAGATCGAAGCAGCGGTGGAAAGGGGGACTCCCTTCACTCTGGCCCGTCGATGTACTGGCGGCCAGATTAATACCCTTAAAACACTCCCTGGGGGAGAGGAACTGGCTGTGCTCTTGGAGCCTAAGCTATTAGAGGCTGACCGTCTCGTTGCCCAGTTTCGCTCGTTGCAACAGACTGATTTGCCTGCGGCCATAAATCGAGAACGCAACTTCCTCACTACCGTGGTGGAGAAGGTGATGGCTGCCCGGGAATCACTCAAACCGGCTATATTACAGGACCGTCGGAATCTGCCTCAGTTGCACGACCAGTAGAGCCGTCGGACTGAAAATTACACGACTCGGGAAGCGAATGCTTCTCGTGGGGTGGCCGATGTTCGGGAACAGATCCTCGAGCTCCAGAGAAAACTGGCTTTCCTGGAGTCAGAGCTTGAGGCCGCTCGTATTGAGAAAGAGATTGCTATTCAGGAGGCTGGCAAGTATAGTAGGGCTTCTGCTAATCTAGGCTTACCCTAAAGAAGGTGGAGGACAACTGGCAGGCTTATACACATTTGAATGACGCAAAGCAGCTATCCCAAGAGGCCGAGCGTCGAGCTAAGCAAAGGCTTGATCGGGGGACTGTTTTGGTAAAGGACCGTCTTTTGGAGTTGTGCAATGCCGAGCTATAATCGGCCTCTTGTTTTGTCCCCGTTTTCCCCTTCTTCTTTTTTTTGAAAGGGACGTAGTCCCGAAATATGTAGTACTTCTTTTCTTCCTTCAAATAAAGAGTATTTTCCATTCTACCCTTCATTTGTATTGCCTGTTATGCCTGTGATATTGTGGTGATGTTCTCCCCCGCATAGGGGATATATTTGTGGACCTGTTACCCATGGCATACCTTGGTTTTAGGTAGAGATAACAAGTTTCGGTCAGGATACCTGAAGAAGCCATAGCAAAGTGGTCATGGGTGCTCTTGGTATTGAGAAAAGAATTGCCGTAGAGCAGCTGGGCTCCTGGGGCATGATGAGGTAATAGGTTTGTGGTAAGAAATTTAGCTGAGGATATTTGTGGGCCTATTACCCTTGGCATACCCTGGTTTAGGATACGGATAATAGGATGAAGGGGAACTGACATACTTGCTCAGAGGTAACGAGGACATGGCAAGTAGGAAAGTTCTTCGAACGTAGAGTCTTCCTGCTCAGAGGTAATGAGTACATGGCAGGAGCGAACTCGACGGAGGGTATTGGTGGTCAACAGAGGCCATTTGTGGTCAACAGAGGACATTTGTGGTCAACAGAGGACATTTGTGGTCAACAGAGGACATTTGTGGACCCATTACCCTTGGCGTACTCCGGTTGTGGGTACAGGTAATAGGTCGAAAGGGGATCATCATACTTACTCAGAGGTAATGAGGACATGGCAAGTATGAAGGTTTCTTCGACGGAGCCTTCCCATTCAGAGGTAATGAGGACATGACAGGAGTGGGCTCAATGAAGGGGGGTACGTAGAATAACTCAGAGGTTATGAGGACATGGAAATTCTATGTAGGGGTGATTTGTTTTTTGGCAAAAATGGGACGACTCAGAGGTGATGAGGACATGGTCGTCTTGGAAATTTGTGGATCCGTTACCTTCGTTGTGCACTGGGAGTACAGGTATTAGATCATGAGGGAGGATCTCTTGTAGGAAGAAAGTTCAGCGGTATGATTATACATGACTTTCTTTCAAAAGAGTGACCGGGATGTAAGTTCAGGGGTACCGATGGGCACATAACTCGACAATCCATGAATGTTGGAATCAAAGTGGAAGTTCAGAGGCACCAGCAGGTACATGACTTAGGAATTTGGGATATGAGTTCAGCGGTACAAGAGGGTACGTGACTCGATAAGTTGGAAAATTAGGGGGTTGAGTTCAGTGGTACCAGCGGGCACATGACTCAAAACTCTGGAAAATGTTGTTTAAACATAGTATTTCTTTAGGAACTTGCCGTTGACGGGCAACACGAGCAAGTCTCCGTTCTGCTTGGCGAGGCGGTAAGCACCATTGGAGAACACGGCCTCGATGATAAATGGGCCTTCCTATTTTGGCTGGAACTTGCTGGTGGTCTTGTGAGTCATGACCATTGGCCTCCTGACTGCCAAAACAAGATCGTCCACTTGGAATGTTCTGACTTTGACCTTCTTGTTGAAGGCTCCTGAGATGCGTGCTTGGTATAATTCGATCCTTTGCTGAGCTAGGAGGCATTTTTCATCTAAGGCCTCTAACTCTTGTAGTCGACGTCGGTAGTTATCATCCGTTGTCAATTGATAAGTGAGGGCGACTCGGAGTGAGGGAATCTGAGTCTCTAATGGGAGAACTGCCTCACTCCCGTACACCAAAGAGAATGGTGTATTCCCAGTGGCTGTTCGAACCGTGGTGCGGTAAGCCTATAAGCACTCGCCGAGCTTCTCGTTCCAGTCGCATTTGTTGGAGGAGACAAACTTCTTGAGGAGCTTGATAATTGTTTTATTGAATGCCTCTGCTAACCCGTTTGCTGCCGGGTTGTATGGTATCGAAGCGACATTCTGAATGCAGTGTTTGTCGCAGAATCGGTAGAATGCGTGGCTTACAAACTGCGGACCATTATCATGGATGATCCTTCGGGGCAGTCCAAAGCGGTAGATGACGTGGTATTTCAGAAAGCTGATCACGTTCAAAGTCTTGACTTCGGCGAGTGGGACAGCTTCTGCCCACTTTGAGAAGTAATCAGTGATCGCAAGTATGAAGCGATGTCCTCGGGAGAAAGGTGGGGTGATTGGACCAATGATATCTATTTCCCATGCTTCGAATGGCCAGGACGCAACTGTCGGATGTAGAAATTCGGATGGTTGGTGAATGAAGTCTGCGTGGACTTGGCAGGCCTTGCATTTTTGGGCATAATCTATTGCATCAGCCACCATCGTGGGCCAGTAGTAGCCCATCCGGCGAAGGCGATCTTGTAGTTTTGGGCCGGGCTGATGGGCCCCGCAGACACCGTCATGAGCCTCTCGTACGGCTTCTTTGGCTTCTGCGTTCGACAAGCACCGAAGTAGTAATCCGTCGTAGGAGCGGCGATACAGCATTTTCGTCTCTGTATCGTAGAAGAATCTGAGAGAACGCCGTCTGATAGAAGTAGCCTCCTTCGGGTTCTCGGGCAGGATGTCGTAGACCACGAAGTCTATGAATGGTTGTCTCCACTCTGGCGCTTCGTCGATCATCTGAGAAGAATAACTCGCCATGGCTTGAACGTTGTTCTTGGGGCAGACCAGCTCATGGCCGATTACATCGACCGAATGATGAGAGTGGTTTGGCACTGCTAGAGAAGCAGCCAGGCCTGCTAGGGCATCAGCTTCGATATTTTGGAGTCTGGGGACGTGTTCGATGAAGAATCCCTCGAAAGATGAGATAATGTTGATCGCTATTTGGTGGTAGGGGATCATGTCTTCATGGCGGACTTCGTACGTCCTCCGAATCTGGTTGACGATTAATTGCGAATTGCCGTATGCTTCAAGGTATTCTACCCCCAGTTCTCTTGCGAGTTGGAGGCCAATGACCAAAACGTTGTACTCGGCCACATTGTTAGAGCAGGATTCCGTGAGAGAGTAGGCGCGATTGATCACTAGCTCGGTAGGAGAGACCAATACTACTCCGACTCCGACGACGATGTTTCCCTTCGGTCCGGTTCTTGAAGCGCCATCGAAGAACATCCGCCATATGTTATCGTGGGTGGTTGTATTTGAATCGGCGACCTCATCTGGGATTTCTTCGTATATTCTAGATGATTTCGATCCTGGATGGGCCGCCAAAAAGTCTGCCAGGGCTTGACCTTTGACAGCCTTCTGCGGGACGAAGATCATATGATAGGGGGACAGCAGTATCGCCCATGTAGCGAGGCGGGAGCTGAGTGCCCCTGGTTTGGTCATGAGGACCCTGAGAGGGTTGATTCGTGAGATCACATGTATGGTTTGCCCCGTGACATAGTGTCACGTCTTTTGAATAGCGAATACCAGGGCGAGGCATTCTTTCTCCACAGCGGTGTATCGGTGTTCGGGCCCGACCATCATTCGATTGAGATAGTAAAGGGCCTGCTCGTGGCCTGCGTCGTTGTTTTGTGCCAGCAGGGCACCGAGGGAGTGTTCTATTGCTCGTACATAGAGCAGGAATGGTTTTCCAGGGACCGGGGCCACCAGGACTGGAGGATTTGATAAATATTCTTTGATGTCATCGAAAGCGCGCTGGCATTCCTCGTCCCATACGAATGAGACTCCCTTCTTCATGAGGTGGGTGAACGGTCGGCATCGCCCAGAGAGGTTGGAAATGAACCTCCTGATATAAGCTAGCCTCCCTTGGAGGCCTCTAAGTTCACGGAGATTTCTCGGGGGACCCATCTCCATGATTGCCCTCATTTTCTCGGGGTCTACATGGATACCCCGTGCAGTAATGATGAAGCCCAAGAACTTCCCACTGGATACGCCCAAGAACGATTTCGTAGGGTTCATCTTCATATTGTGGGCTCGCATTAAGTTGAACACCGTTCTCAGGTCTTGCAGATGATCTTCCTTACGGCGACTCTTGACGGCGATGTCATCGACATAGCATTCCACTGTCTTGCGCAAATGTTCTCTAAAAATGATACTCATGGCTCGCTGATATGTAGCGCCAGCATTCTTTAGACCGAATGGCATGACTGTGTAGCAGTATGTGCCAATCGGGGTTCGGAATGAGGTGTGCTTTTCGTCGTCGGGGGACATCTTAATTTGATTGTACCCCGAAAATCCATCTATGAATGACATACGTTCAAAGCCGCATGTATTGTCGATCATGATGTCTGTGATCGGAAGAGGAAATTCATCTTTGGGGCATGCCTCGTTCAGGTTGCGGAAGTCGATGCAGATTCGAATCTTCCCATTCTTCTTGAGGACGGGTACTATATTGGCGACCCAATCAGGATGTTGCTCTTCACGAATGAAGCCGCTGGCTATTAGCTTGTTGACTTTGGCTTCGATCGCGTCCATGACGCCCGGGCGGAAGCGTCGTTGTTGCTGCTTGACTGGCTTTGCATCTGGCCGTATATTGAGTTTGTGGAGAGCGATGTCAGGATTTAACCCCGATATGTCTTCATAGCTCCAGGCGAACACATCAATGTATTCTCTGACAAGTACTAACAGCGACTCTCGTTCTTTGTCAGTTAGGCTTTTACTGATAAAGATCGGTTTTGGAGAAGATTTGCTGCCGAGATCTACTTGTATGACCTCATCTTCAGTAGGAGGTTCTCTCAGTTCGAACCGCTTTTCCTATTGTGTGTCTAATTGCTGGGCCCATGGCTCTAGCTCAAGGATTTCGGGGATGTTTTCGTCTTCCTCGTAAGCGTCGGTGAATGCCATGTTGACTGACATGACTTGTCTGAACACATCTCCGATGCTGGTATCTGAGTCGGAAGTCGGTGATCCGGTTGAATGTGACTGCCAGTCGCATTCTTCGTCTGAGCTTTCAGGGGTCGTAGTAGGCGTTACATACCCTAAACCGCATCGGGTTTTGTTATAGTAGTTCCGTGGTTTGCCCGTCGGGGCTGGCATCTTCAAAGGTAATCGTCGTCCAGTGCCGTAGTTCAGTCCTGGCGTTGTCTCTAGATCATACCCATATTTTTGCATGAGATATTTAGATTGAGGGCTATAGAGATACAGAGGCAGTCTTCCAGCATCTGACCCGAAGTTGACTTCTTCCATGGCGAGGGGATGCGGGTTGTTCGTCCGGCCGAAGATGATTGGGTGGTCCCCTCCCTCGATTATTCGGTAAGCGTCTTCTACTGGAGTAAGTTGGATAGCGGTGTACACATTTGTCACCTGTGTATGTAGGTGAGTGCCTATACCGTGTTCCATCGCATACATTGTACATAGCTTATTGAGCTTGATGTAGTCCAAAGATAACCCTTTATTGATGAAGTAAGGTATCTTTTCTAGAGGGATTACATCATCTGTGGAGGGGACGTCAGTGTGGGCAGCCACATACTTGGCTAGCTCTGGTTCCTCTTCGGCTACCCCCTGTGTGAATGAAGATTGAGAGGGCGTCCTAGTCAGCTTGATCTTCAGAGGTTCAACTGACGGAGCGGAGCATGGGGTTGTCGGTAGACTAGCAACCCCCAGTCTGGCACTTCATATGGAGCGAATGGTGGCTGGTTCGCTTGAAGTGTCAGACCTCGCATCGGGGTGACGACCTTTCTTAGGCAGGCGTATCGTCAGAGGTCTATCGGAGGGATTGAGCTTCTCTGTTTGGGATTGACCGACTCTCGGCAATCTGATGGTAAGTGGCCCTGTCGTGGGTCTCAGTACCTGGCCGGACCATGGCAGCCGGATTCTCAACTGCTCTTCCTGTGCCGAGAGGCTGATCGCGTCCTTATGCAGCGTGGCCGTAAGGGGTACGGAATTGCCTGGTTTGCGAGCCTGGAGGTAGAATATCAGAGGTTCTTCTGATCCGGTGGTTGCTTCAACATCAGTTTGTTTATTTCCTCCTTCAAGGTGCCTCTTCGACTTTTCGTATAGGCAGGAGTCCGAGTAATAAGATTCGACCCCTTTGAAGGGATCGATGTCAGCAAATTTTGTCCTCACAAAGCCGTGCTTGTCGACATATTTGAAGCATTGGTGTAGCGTAGAAGGCACGATCATGTAATCGTGTATCCAAGGGCGCCCCAAAAGGATGTTGTATGAAGTGTCAGCATCTATGACGTAGCAAGTGACTTCTGATTGGAGATCGCCAATCTGACATTTCAGACGGATCTTCCCGATTGGGTAGCTCCTGCCCGAATTGAACTCGCTGATGGCGGTGTTTGTAGGGGTCAGGCGATGCATCGGGATGCGAAGATGATGTAGTAGTCCTTTTGGAATGATGCTTATGGAAGACCCAGGGTCAATGTGCATCCGGTCCACCTTTATGTCGCCGATGTAGCCTGTGTAGTATAATGGGCGATCGTGTAGATTAGTCTTGATGAGCATGTCTTGTGGAGTGAAGACGATGTTGGGCATTGCTCCCGTACAGGCACTGTCTTGGAGGTCTGCGGGCTGATTTTCTCCCGTGAGGTTGACCTGAGCCAGGTACGCGTCGGCATTTTGAAGTGCATCGCTCAAAGCTGTGCGGACATCCTTCGAGAGCCTCAGGAGTTCATATAAGGACAATTTGGTCGGTGTATTGGCCAATTGCGCCAAGATGTCGAAGTTGTAGGGCCTCTCCAGCCCCTGAGATGTTTCCTTTCGGAGGGATTTGTCGAAGCGAGTCTCCTTCGGCCTAGGCTTGTCGGTCGTCGAAGGCTGAGCCGGTCCCGGAGCATCCGTGGTAGTGGGCGGATGATCATCAGTCGAGTTTTCAGCCACAGGTTGAGATTGTGCTCCGGATCGAGTAACAACGGCCGTAACTTCCTCTTCATCTGCTGAGGTGGTAGGGCAGGATCTGACTTTTCTACTTTTCTTTTTAGAAGATGGTGTGGACTGAGTTATCTCGTGGACTAGGTCCGGATGGACCCACATGATTTTCCCTCGTGATGTAGTGAGGGGTACTAGACCAGTAGCTTGAGCATGCGGGAGATTAGCAATCTCCATCGTCGCCAGAGGGATGGGTATAACCCCGTCCTGGGTCTCTGTTGGAGGGAAGCTACCAAATTGTACGGACACCATGTTGGCTGCCACGGTTACCTCTTCGAAATCGATGGCCAGAGCGTTCGAATCAATGAGGTTTTGGATATATCGTTTCAGTTGGTAGCAGTCGTGCGTAGCATGGTGGACGTAGCAGTGGTAATGGCAGAACTTTGGGTTCACCAGATCAGCCGGCCGAGGCTCCCCTCTTGGTGGAGGAATCTGAATCCTATCTCCTTGTATGAGCATGTCCAAGATAGGCTTGACGTGACCGTCTTCAAAGGAGTAAGTGATTTGAGGCCATTGTTTGTCCGCAGGTTGCGACTCAGGCTTCTGGGCTGTATCGGCCACCATAGCCTGCTTGCCTCTGTTGTCCCGGTTGTTGGAGGGGCTACCTCCATTGTCGTTGGTGGTGCTGGGACGCTTGCCCTTGTTCTCTCCCTCTGAGATATGTAATCCTAGTTGGCGAGCCTTCTTTAATCGTTCTTCGGTACTTGTAGCACTAATAATAAAAGCCTTCCAGTCCTTGAATTGACTCTCGCCCATCCAGAGACTGATTGTTGGGAGTAGTCTCTTTTGGCAAATTTTGATCAAAGAAGAGTCCGGGTTGCCAGATGGTAACTTCATTACGGTTTGACGAAACCGCTCAATGTAATTCCTCGTCAGCTCTTTCTCTCCTTGAATGACGTCCATGAGGGTAGACATCGTGACGTCCTGCCCTACCTCATAGAACCTCTCCAAGAACAGGTGTTTGAAGCCAGCGAAGGAATGGATGCAATTGTCCGGCAGGTTGCGGTACCAATCGAAGGCGACTCCTTCCAATGCCCCAATGAATAACCGCGTAAGGATAGCGTCATCATGGGGCAGATGGTCGGTAGTGACCTCAAAGTAAGTGATGTACCGACTTGCTGAAGTCTTGCCATCATATGGGTTGATATTGAACGGCTTATATCTTGGTGGAAAGGGAACATCCCTCCATTCAGCAGGATATGGTTGCCGTATCCTGAGGTCTTGAGAGTTTTCTCGGGCATGGAACATTGCTCGGAGCTCCTGAACCTCTCTTCTTACTTCTCGGGCCTCATCTGTCGCGGTAGGGGCCGTTATCTCGGGAGGATTGTTGTCCGGGTTCGGTGTCGCTGAATTTGAATCTACGTTGATTGCGGGACCCGTGCTTGTCTGGCCAGGTGTCACCCCCTGCAGATTAGGAAGCGCCGCTTTGATCTCGTCTACAGACTTGACCAAAGCGTGCAATATGGCCTCCAAAGTGTCGATGCGCTGGCGATCACCGGAACCGCCTTGATTGCTGTCTGTCATGAACACCGTCTTCACATGAGGAGTGACGGAAGGAGTGGTGGAGGATGTACCCTCCGAGTCGTACTCGTGCATCGAGAAATCATCAGGATATGTGGGGATGTTCTCTTCAGGTTCGGACTCGGAAGGAACACTACCCCCAGCTCGGAGCTTGCTTCGTCTAGGATGTCCTTGGGGACGTCGGTATCTGTTGTATCCGTCGGAGGATTTGCTTCCTCCAGTCCGTATTCCTGGAATGTCGGATTGTCGTAGATTTTTGGAGGAGTGCTACCTCCAGTTCCGACAACCCCTAATGTTGCAGACGACGAACTTTCTACTGCAGCAGTTATTGTCTTCGAACGGGTGTGTTGAAATACTCCAGTGGAGGATAACCCTTTAGACGACGGTTTCTTAGTTGCAGTAGTTGACACCTTTGGGCTGGAGATGCTCGTTTTCTTCCCTCTTTCCTTGGCGAGAACTTTCTGCGCGGACTTGCAGGAGACGACAGGAGGTGCCTTGTCTTCTGAGCTCGGGTGATGTAGTCTTTGGAAGATGGATGGCCGGTCTTCCGTTACCGCCGCGTTGCTGCAACAGCAGTTGACGATGATCTGGGTGCATTGATGTCCGTGTGAGGGCTCTTTACACCCCGAAGCTCCTTCTCTTTCCTTGCATTTGTGGAGGATAACCTCACGCAGGTCAGAGGAACCACTTTGTCTATTTGCTGCCTGGGGCTGGACTTGAGTGGTTTTATACAACTTCCTATCAGAGGCCCGCGTGATAATCAGCGGGACGCCCCGATAGTCAGAGGTTGGGGCAGTCGTCTGGACTTGATGAGCCTGTGCTGCCCTAGACTTCCTCCTTTTAGCACTTGTGGGTGCGTAATAGGAGGAGTCTAAGTCGAATACCACAGAGTCTGGATTATCATCCAGAGAATGATCAGAGTCAGGACCGCATGAGAGCCGGTCGAAGACTGATCGAGAGAAGCATGGGACGGACGCTATGCGGCTAGCATTGGGTACCGTACAGGCTGTCTGCATGCGGCTGTCTTTTATTGTAGGATGAGTCTTTATGCGGCTATGAGTCACGACCGTGCAGGCTGACCGCATGCGGTTGGCATCTGTGGCCGCAGGGTTTTCTGCAAGCGATTGACTTTAATAGCCGCATGAGTCTCATCCGTGCGGTTGGCAACTGTAGCCGCATAAGTTATGCGGCTGACAGATGTGGCCGCATGAGTTTTCTTTATGCGGTCGGCGGTTGTAGCCGCATGGGCTTTCTCCCTGCGGCTAATACTCTTCTGCGGCTCGGATCGCGTAGAGTTCCTCTTTGCCCCTGCAAGTCCAGCATCATAGTGTTTTCTTCTGCCGGACTTGGGGACAGCAGAGTTGTCTACGGTCTGAAGTGGGGCCGCAGGGGAGTCTTTCTCGCCATCTTGAGCAATAGAGAGCACCCCATCAAGGGCTTGCGGAGGAGCAAATGATTTTGGCCTCCACTCTTTGCGAGCCTTTATGGTGCGGGTGCACTTCTGGACCGGGCCAGTGCTACCTTCAGAGAGCATCTCTTCGAACGTCTGTTGGTCGAAACGTACGACCATCTTCTGTTGTGTAGAGCCAAGTTTGGCTGCGTTCGATTGCGTCACCAACTCCTCAGCCGTGGAGAAGTTAGTCCCCAGCAGAGTCGCCATCGTGTTTGCCATTGATTGTAAAAGTACAGAACAATTATCGGAGGACTGAACTTAGACTCACAATACAAACTCGCTCGTACGAAGAAAGCCTAGAGACGAAAACCTAGGTACAGCAGTCTAAGTACGATTGTTTATTTTAGATTCTGGGGGGGTGACGATAGAGGCTCGGAAAAGCGACGGCCGCTCTGCCTTACTCCTTGGACGATCGGTACGCAGCCTTGACTCGGGGAAGATCTGCTTGGTCGTTGACGAAGAAATGCCTTCTTGCTCTCTCTCTCTGATTGCTCTCATGGCTTCTTTCTCTCTGTGTATATTCTCTCTCTGACTATGGGGGAAGTCTCTCTGTGTATACGTATTCTTCTCTGGTTTCTTTTTTGTATATCTCTCTATATGCTACAAGAGAATGGCACCTTGCTATTTATAATAGTGGGATATGATCACTAGGGTTGCCAATGATTAGCTCTTGGAGATGGCGGCGGCCTGGGGATTGATCAATCCAGGCCGTTCATTTCTGATTGTGACGAATCAGAATCATTAAGGGTAGATTACACCAAATTCCCATTAGCAATTAATGCTGATTGGCATAAATCTTCCTTATAATGATTCTCTAATATCTGCGAATAAATTAAATTTATTCTCCTGCCACGTGCCCCAGATCATTGGGATTCGACCCGATCTTGGATTGCCATAAATCTGGGAGATTGATCGGCTGAGGATACGTGTCCTGAGAGCCAATGGTGAGACTGGAACCGCATGCAGATTGGGCCACATGAGATTTGGGCCGCATGAATTTTGGGCCGCATAAGACTTGGGACACGCGTCAGGACTGTCTGGGCAGTGGCCCCCCTCCTTCAGACTTCTGAACCATATGATGAGCCGCATGAACCGCATAAGGGTGTGTCTGCTTGAGCCGCATGGGCATGATCTTCTTGAGCCGCATAGGGATGATTCCACTTGAGCCGCATGGGACAGCTTCACTCTGAACCGCATGGGAAGTCTTCACTTCGAGCCGCATTAGCACACCCACGTGGCAGGGCCACGTGGCATTTTGTTGCTCTTGGGGGATCGTGTCAGAGATTTCTTTCTCTTCCTTAGAGATTCATCATCATGACAGAGTCATAATTACCTGCTTTGGTGTCAGGTCTGTCAACTTTTCAGAGGGGTCAGCCGTCAAAGCAATTAATACAGCATGGATCGGAGGGGAGCACTGTCACGCCTTATGTCTTCTGAGCCGCATGGAATACCTCCGGCCGCTTAGCTCCTTATGCCGCATGACTTCCTGAGCCGCATGCGTTTTCTGAGCCGCATGGGTCTTTCTTGGCCGCATGAGTCAATTTCTTTAGTATTTTCCATGCTTCTACAGTGGGCACATAACTCCAGCCACAGGACTGATGTCTTCGATAGTTTATGCGCCCAGGGCCATGCGCCTAGAGCTATACGCCCAGGCTCTGATGACCCGTTCTATGTGCCCATATCTAGGAAGGCCAAGCATGCTGCCAGGACTTCAGGAAAGCATGCGCCCAAGGGCATGCTCCAAGGTCTATGCGCCCAAGGCAAAGAGACAGGCCCCAACGCGTATAGAACGGGGCTGTCTTCAAGGTCATCACGAAACTTAGGTGTGGGGGTTGCCCCTGCACATGAACTAAGTTCGGATGTGCCAACTTCCCTTACAAATCCATATGTAAAGCTCGGCGATGCATGTGACATGGGTTTTAAGGCAAAACTCCCTTCTGTCGATTTATGCGACTTGATAAATCATAAGTGTAAAGCGAAGGAGGATACTGCAATTCATGGCGTACATCCGTGCACCAGTATTGTCATCAATTATTGCTGCTCCAAAGCAACGATGGTACCTCCGAGGCAGTCCATGTTTCAACGACTGCAGCGCTCTGATGATGAAAAGTCGTTATGTGTTTCATCCAACATGGCTTCATGGAGTCCTCCTTATGGGAGCCCCTATCAAAAAAGGTGGACCACTAACCCAACCTTTTCTCTCAGTTCCGTGAACAGAAAAAGAAGAAGTCTGCCAGCAAACAGCCAGCAAGCTGTTACATCTGAAGAAGTCTATATGGGTACTCAGTCAAGAACGATATTCCTTATAGTTGGTGAGGAATCTCAAGTAGGGGGTGATGTTCCCTCAGCTAGGGGTAGTATTCCCTCAGAATCTAAAGCAGACGACCTTCATACCGGGGATAGCCTTCCAGATGAGGATGATCTCTTTGAGTCCGACGGTGACTATCTATCTACCCTGTCGGAAGATGAGGGCCTTTTCAACTCAGAGACGGACAGTATCAGCATCAGTTGTACTATTTCCTCTATTCATTCTTGTATGTTATATACGTACACGGCGGATGGAGAGAGACCTGAAGAAGCCAGTGATCAGACCAACAAGCGGCTAGAGAGTCTTGAAATAACATTTGCCAAGATCACTTATATGCATACCAACATCATGGCAGTCCAAACTACTGGGGCTGTTCCTCCACCTCAATCGAACGTCTCAACAATAACCCTCCTTCACTACAAAAGGAGTATCATTCCGTTGTACCTCCTTCAAATCCCGTAAATGCTGGAGGTGGACCTTCGCCAATAACACTTAACAATCGTACAGCAGTCGTTTCTCAACATCTGCTCAATCGGCAAGATGCAATTGATTCTCTTGATGCCCGTCTCGATACCATCTCACACAAAGATGAGCTTCAGAAGATGGGGATATCTCAACCTTATCCTCCTGAATAGGAGAATGTTACTTAACCCCTCCCCTAACTACAAGCCATTGACGCTAAATTCGTTTGACGGGATAACTTCTCTTCGCCAACACATGACATACTTCAACACGCAGACTCTGCACTTACCAATAGACGATGCATTCTTGTGAAAGCTATTTATCAGCACCTTGCAGGGGGTAGCTTTTGAATGGTTCTGCAGTCTACTTGACGGTTGCATTAACTCCTTTAAAGATTTGGAGAGGTTATTCCTTAACAGGTTTTATAAGAGTGGCATGCATATTAGTATGTCTACCCTCATCGAGACTAAACAGAGGAGGAGTGAGTATGTTATTGCTTTTATCGAATGCTTCAGGAGACTGGCATTAAAGATGCCCTTCGGTATACCAGACTCAGAGCTTATGGATACCTGTCGGCATAACTTCCTTTCTACAGTGAAGTTATGTCTGGGTATACATAAGTATGATACATGGCCCGCTTTCATCGGGGCTGCTGATGCTTCTGAGAATTATGTTCCTAATCTGGAATTACTGGGGTTGAAGATACACAAATCTAAAGACAAAAGCAAGCACCCCCAAACTATCCCTATCCGTGGAGGTAAAGGGAAAGAAGTCTTGAAGGTTGACACTTCTAAGGGAGCTTCCAATTCTCAGGACGCTCCTAACAAATCCAAGGAGACTTTCTCCTTTGATGAAGATGATGTTATTACCATTTTTCACACATTGATAAAGGGTAATAAACTGACATTGCCTCCACCACGGTATCCTGCAGAGGCAAACCAACTCAACGAACCTAAGTACTATCTTTATCACCAGTACGTGCATTAGTCTACCAAGGATTGCATCGTCCTGAAAAAGAAGATACAACAGCTTATCGACAGCCAAGTTATCAACCTCGAAGCTGAAGATAAGGTCATATCTTCTAACATGATCTTTCTTCAATTTGGTGACTTTCCTCCAACAGAAGTCCCAAACGACGTAGTCCCAATCCCCAATGCAGTAATAGAAGTCGTCAACCTCCCGCCAGCTCGCGACTCAATGTTGGTGCCACTCATGACAAAACATGGTGAGATCATGTGGGTCCATCTAGACCTTGTGCAAGAAATAACACAGGGGGTGGTGCCTTCCAAAGCAAAGAGGGGCAAGAAATACAAGCCATTCCATATGGTGTCTTCTCCCATTTATAAAGTTCTATCGGGCGAGATACGATTTGGAAAGACTTACCTACGAACTTATGACCCCACACAAGAAGACGCAGTGCCTTCTTAAGGTCCTGCTGTCCCCACAAGTTCAGAAGCTGGTCCATCTAAGTCCTCAACTACTGACAAAGCTAAGCAGAAGGAGACACGATTTAACAAGTCTCTGAAGGCACCAACTCCCGAAGGCATGGATCGGCCTTACAACTTTGATATACTGGCACAGCTGGTCAATACACCTGCCAGATTGTCTTTGTTCGATCTACTATGGCTCTCCAAAGAGACGCGTAAAGCTTTAAGTGAGGCATTACGACATGCCGGCTCTTATCTCACTGAAGTCAAAGCCCCCACTGAAGATCCAATCTCCTGTCCTCACTGCCATAGCACTATGGAAGTGGTGCCCAACATCACCTTTTCACAAGAGGACATGCTACTAAAAAACAATCGTCATGATAGACCTCTGTACTATACAGGATATATCGGGGCGATTAAGGTGGATCGAATGAATATCGATCCAAGTTCCTTCCTCAGCATCATCCCTAGAAATTTACTCCAAATTCTACGGATCCTTCTGCACAAGCTGTCTGCAACCAATACAACTATCATGGCTTTCAATGCTGGGAGAAGTCATCCACTGGGCAAGATCCGTCTCAAGTGCCAGATTGGTGATCTCTAAACAGAGGTTTCTTGCTACGTAATCGATGCCAATGTGTCCTACAATGACTTGTTGGGACGTTCGTGGATACACGAGAACATGATCATTCCTTCTACCCTTTACCAGTGCTTCAAGTACGTCAACGGTGATGGCATCATGAAGACGGAGTTTGCCGATGTCGATCCTTTTAAGGGTATTGAAGCCTACTATAGAGATGCGATACTTTACCAATCTCGGCCCTCCAAGGATGACGGCAATGAAGCTGACAATCAATCTAAAGTTAGTTCATCCGCCAGTGATGGTCCCCTGGTTATCCGAGTCAAAGGACGTACTACTCTAAAAAGTACTCCAAAGCCTCTCATAATTCGGGTCAAAAAGAAGAATCCTGATATTGTCAAACTATTGACCATCACTCTCTGCAAAATGACTCAGGTGGAACCTGCTGAAGTCCATCCTCCCAATCCTGATGAGTTACCTTACGTGGTGAACTTAATCAAGTCTGTGACTCCTGTTTCGAACAATGATCCCCTCAATGAGTATATCAATACTCAAAATAATGTACCTTCAGTGGATGATGTTATCCCTGAAGAAGAACTTGCATATTTTCTAAGTAAAGGTTTATCTTTGAATTACTCTGATGTATACCAATCTGTAAACCAGTACATAGATACATTGTACGCCCTAGAGCATGGCATAGGACCATATCTCTGCATACCAGTCACGATGCCTCGTCTAAGGGAAAAAGTCTGGCCATAAGATATCCACTACTTCATCGTTCCAGTTAGAAAGAAGGGTGAAGAATTGATCATCTTCGGTCGAATAATTGGCGAAAAAAGTTTGTTCTGGACTTTACTACTCCCATTCGTAACACTGAAGCTAACTATGACTCTAGAAAAATGCAACCTTACTGATATAGTTGGCAGGCGAAGAATATCATCCAGAACAAGGGATATGATATAAAAAGTGACCAGGGACAAAACTACGGTCAAGGGCGACGATTGCTAATAAGTCACTTTACTCCTTCCGGCAAATCCGAGATCTATTATCAACGAAACGGTGTTGGTTTGGGTTATGTTTTTCCTCCAACAACTCCTGAAGGATCAGACGTCGAAGTGGTTCGTTGTTCTCATTCTTCTGATTCCTGCCTCTTCGATTCAGACTCCAGCATTGGAGACATGTTCAAAGCAACTTTGTACGTCAACATGGTGTCAGTTAACCAAATTGCAGAAGATGTCCAATCAATCGAGCTCGAATAATAGGCTCAAAATATGGACACCAGGTGGGAGTTACGTTTCGAACAACGTGAGCCACCTACTGAAGACGAAGTCGTCCAAGTTAATGTAGGAGATGAATCATCTCTTAAACCATTCTTTATCAGCAAAAGTCTGTCTGGTGAAGAACGGCAATCTCTTATATAGCTTATAAGAGAATATATTAACGTCTTTGCATGGAGCTATGAAGACATGGCAGGCTTAGACCCTAAAGTTGCTATGCACCTCCTAAATATCTCGTCTAAAGCTAAGCTAGTTGTTGACACACACAAAAAAGAATAAGAAAATGCTGTCTTTTTTTTATTGGCGCAAGGCACCACAAATCGAGTACGCCTGAGAGATCCTGCACTGAGGATCCCCGAGTACAAAAAAGAATTCTGGAGAATGGGACGATGGAGATCGAGCGGCAGTTGCTCCTTTACTTCGTTGACACTCTGATTACAAAAGTGGGAAAAAACCTAAGAAAATTGCTAACTCTCGGCTCATTGGCAAGAAGTGCAGCAATTTAGCTCTTGAAAATGCTTCCCGTTCTGTGTCTTTGAAGAGGGATGAGACCCCCCCGTTTATAGTATTATTGGGCTGGAACGATGTTATGCGCCTACATGGAGAAACACGCTAGTTGCTATATGGGTGCATAGTCCTGCTTTGGGCGGATAGGAGGTAGGCGCATACAGGCTGTGAGATCGTGGGTTGGTCATGGCGTTGACGTGGCCGCATGCTTCTGTGCACAACTGCTCGTGGAGACAGACGTGGCCGTGCGCTTTGGTACACGTTTTGATCTTGGCTTTGACTGAGTCAGGCTTGGGCGCATAGCTATGTCTCAGGCTATGCGCCCTCCTTTCGGTTTAGTCTTGGGCGCAAGAAACTTTACTGGCTGGGCGCATGAAGTTGTACTGACTGGGCGTATGAAGCTTCGTTGGCTGGGCGCATGAAGTTGTACTGACTGGGCGCATGAAGCTTTGTTGGTTGGGCGCATGGAGTTCCACTGGCTTGGGCGCATGGAGCTACACTGATTTGGACGCATGGGGCTTTATTTGCTAAAAATTTTTCATGCTTCTACAGGACCCCCTTCAAAGTTTTCGATACTTGAACAAGTTCGAAATACTTTGAAAGAAGCATGGATCGTCTTCTCGTGATGCAATGGGCACATGGCACGGCTCTCTTCTTTGGGCGTATAGTATTTGGCCAGTCTGTTAGAGAGATACGACTGTTGAGATCTTCCTCGAAATCTGAACTGACAGATTCATCGAAACAAAATTTGAAATGGTCCATCCTTCATACGTTGTCCACGTCAGCAAGGGACAGTCGCATAGTGTACAGGAAGCTGATTCTTCACGTGGGCGCATAGACTGTAGTGGGCACATACAACACAATGGGCGCATACAGCAGGAGGGCGCATAGTATGTCCCGTACCTATAAATAGACCCTTGGAGGAGAGAGAAAGTTCATTATTCCTTTCTTTTTGAATTCTTCAGAAAAACTCTTCATCTTCTTTGTTTGAGAATCATGTCTCCCAAGGTCGCCAAGAGATCCGCGAAGGGCAACGGGGCTGCACCGAGTGACTCTCCTCCTACGACAGCGTCCTCGGCAGTCCAGGACCCGATTCTGGTTGAGGGCATGCTTCGAAAAACAAAATCTCAAGCGTTAATTTGCGACGCTTGAACTTTTCTTCTGCCCGGGTGCTTGCGCCTACGGCAACATACTTCTGTGAGCATTATTATGCGCCCACAGAAGTCATGCGCCAACACTGTGGTGTGCTATGCACTCACGTGTTGCTGTGTTATACGCCCTCTAAGCAGCGGCGTGATATGCACCCACGAACTATTCGTGTGTTATGCGCCCGTATGTCTTGTTTTGGGCGCATATCTCTTTGGGCGCATATCCCTTTGGGCACATAGGAGTCTTCAGGACTTAGTTTTTCTTACAGATTTTTTGAGTCTGACTCTCTTTCTGCCCTTGACTCTTGCAGCATCCATGCCGAAGGCTGATACCGTTATAAAGGAGAAGATGCTGCCTCCTTCTATGAAATAAGAGTCATCGTTTGTTAAAGAGGAGGTGATACCAAAAATTGAGGAGAAAGCAGAGCTGGCACCCATCGGGGAGGGAATTACTCCCAAGATTGAAGCTGCTGTAAAGGAGGAGCACAAGTCCGAGGGTAGTAGCACTGGGAGTTCTGACCCTCCTGCTCCGGCCGAGGACCTTGATCAAATAGATCCTTTATATGCGAAATGGTTGAGGGAATGGTATATGCCTCGCCACAACTAGGATTTGTGGGTTCCCGTATTTTGTCTCGATATTTTTGTCTATCTTTAGCTGTAGTTTATGTTTCGCTTCCTTCGGTCATCAAATGTAATCCTTTACCTCTCATCTAGATGAAGAGATAAAGAACTTGTTGGTTAGCTCATGAGATGTAGTCCTGTGAATATAACTGATTTTGAATAAACAGAGTACATTCGCTCCATTCTTTGCTTGTGATATATATGGTGCTTGTATTAGGGAGCCAACAATACAACATTTGTGTGAAGGGTATCCCGCTAGGGGAGCTCCCTCCCTCCTTTTTGTTTGCTTGAACCCATCGCCCTTCTGTACGCTGGCGGTGCGGGAAATAGATTTGAAATGAAAACCCAACGGCGGTAATATGGATGTGATAGGTTTTATGGTCTTGACACCATGTCTTTTATCCTGGATCGGGTATAGGTATCGAGTCGGAAGATTACCGGTATCAGAGGTAATATAGATGTGACACATGATAATCAGGAGTGGTTTTGTGAAATATCGATGCTAGAGGTAATGTGGACGTAGCGAGGATATCTCGGGTGGGTATTCCGCTGGAGAATTTTTAATGTGGACCTATTATCCATTTTATATTCGAATGATTCGAATATAGATAATAAGTTGCACGAAGCTGCTAGTAGAGGTGATATGGACGTAGAGGATGTTCTATATCTGACCAGAGATAATATGGATGTAGAAAGATATATAGCATTAGGGAGAAGTGGATAATTCAGAGGTAATAGGGGCGTGATTATCCTTGATGAATGCTTTTGTAACGCCCCTGTCCCAAAATACGTATGACTAGGAACGTAGACATGCCAGCCGTATAATAAATATACGTAAGCTGTAAATGCAGTAGAACCATGACTAATCTCATCCACACAAAATAAATGAATAAAAGATATCATATAATGATAATGAATTGTCTTGATACAATATGTTGGGCGGAGACAAATCCACTACCAATAAATAAAGAAAAAATACATGAGAAAAGAAATGAATTTGGCGAACGAAGCGAAGACGATCCAAGTGCAATCATCCTCGAAGAAATAGCGATGATCACGGCTAGAGCTGGAACACTTGCAAAAGACAAGGGCACACACCTGGCGAGATAACCAGGTCCTCAGAGGGACGTAATACGACACATAATATCATGCCAATAACTGAATAAGTAAAGCTCAACAGAAAAGTATATGTGACTGCACAAATAAAGGTTCTTAACCATTCTATGTGAAAATGCAATTTGAAGACAACGTTCCACACAAGGGCTCCCGAGACTAGAAACACGGCACGTTAGCGTTTCAACCGAGGTACTAGTGGCATCTAGAGGAAATAAATAAATGCACGGCACACTAGTCTCTTGGGTGAGTCACTAACGGCAGCTAGAGGAAAGTAAATGCACGGCACATTTGTGTTTCAACCGAGGCACTAGTAGCATCTAGAGAAAAGTAAATAAATGCACGGCACACTAGCTCTCGGCTGAGTCACAAATGGCAGCTAGAGAAAAGTAAATGTGTGAAAGCCCCTGCGCCTAATAACTGTCCTCCCCCTCCCCACGCACTACTCGTGCTGAATCCACACCACGATATTTCTAATAACCGCTAAGTCTTCTAGACAATTATATTAGCAGTTATATCCTAACGCTCGTCCTTTGCGCACCGATGTACGGTCGGTACGCAAGTCCGAATCTATATGAGACACGTGACATTGTGGCACACAGGTGTCGGGCCAATAGATGTGGCACATATAAAGGTGGTCCCTAAACTCTAGGCCAAATGCATAAAAAAACTAAAATATAATAATTTGCAACTACATAGGATTTTGAAAGAACAAAATAAAAAAAAAACATACATGATATTGAGCAAGAAATTAAACAGTAAAGGCAAAGGTGCCTTGCCTGGTGGGACGCCGGGTGTGCAGCGATGATCAAGGTGGCACATCATGCGACTTCAGTGTAACAACTACGCAAGGGAGCCTCTGTTGACGACATGGAGTATTCCATCGGGTCCAGAACGATCAACTTAGTTGGGTTTGACATAAGGAAGTTAAATTTTGGAAGATGATAGGAATTATGATGAGCAAGAATAGTAATCGAAGGAAATTTTGTAAACTTATATATACATATATATAAGTATTACATTTTGAAAACTCTATATAGTAAAATAGTTTTAGATAAATACTTTAAGTTTGCCAAAATAAATTTTATAGGTAAAAACTATATTTTTGTTACTTAAAAACAATGTAGATAAACATGTAAAAATAATAGAAAATTATTTTATGATTTGGAAACGATATTTTTAAGTAAAAAATACTTTTGGATAACTAATCAAAAAAACTTATTGTAGGGTAAAAACTAAATTTGAAATCTATATGTAGGGTCATGCCCCTACTATTTTTGTTACACATATAGCTGTTTAAAAAGGTATTTAATACCTAGTTAATTAGTAATAACCTTAGCTTAATAAATATCAGTTAAAATTTTATATAGTTATCCATACTATAGCAAATTAATAACTTTATTTAAAAATCCCTTTTCTTCATCTCACAGAAGCCCATCCCCAATTTTTTTAGTTATACCCAAAATAATAAATAAAATAAACAAAGAAAAAGGAAAAATAAGAAAAAAAAGGAAAAAGAAAAAAAAAAGAAAAAAGAAAACTAAACTTAAATAACCACAGCAGTACTGCTGCTGTTCTTTAACCGTAATAAAAAAATTAAAAGGAAAGGGAGTGGAGAGAGAAAGGAGAGTGTGAGGGGGAGATCGAGAGAAGAGGGGGTCGGCCTCGGCTCCGGCGGGCGCACGGAGGGAAGCGGTGGGTCGTCGGAGAAGGAGACCAGGGCGGAGCGGCGCGCGGCGGTCTCGGCCACTAGCGTTGGGCGGTACGGCCATGGAGGAGGCGGCGACAGATGTGGGATGCGACGGAGAGGGCAAATCTCAGGCGGCTGAGGCCGGCCTCGGCGGTGCGCTCGGCCGTCCACGAGTGGAGGCGGGGCCACGCTGGTTCGGATGCGGGGTTTTCTGCGGTGGCGCAGCGAAGTTGGCAACCCCTGGAACCGACCGGCAGAGACGAGGAGCTCGGCTTGGCAGCGGGCGCACCGTGGGCGGCTGATCGGGGCAAGGGCGGTCGCCGGATCATGGCCGGGGTCAGGTGAGTTTAGGGTTTTGTCTTCTTCTTCTTGGGTTTTCTGGTGTTGGTGGTGGTGGTGTTGGGAAGTCGCCGGCCGAGGTGGTGGCGATGGCGGGAAAAGGAATCGGCAGAGGTGGGGATATTTTGTGCTGGTGGTCGGGGACGGAGTGACTGGGATGGTGGTTTGGCGGATATGGTGGTGGCAGCGGGTGGCTGTTGTGTTGGTGGATGGTCGTGGTCCGGGTAATGGACTTGGGGATTTCTGGTGGGCAATGGGGCGCTGGTCGTGGTGGCGATTATGATGTTGGCGGGTGATTAAGATCGTGATGGTACGGGTGCTGTGGCGGTGTTGGTGACCATGCGGCCGGATTTGGCCTGGCAAAAGGGCGATGTGATGGTCTTCTGTTGATGGGGGCCGGTAGGGCAAGGCGGCGGTGGCTGGTGTTGTCCGGGCCAGGGATAGGGTGACGGAACGGCGGGGACGACAAAAATATAGGTTTAGAATTAGGTATTGGTTGTATCGTGTCGGGGATGTCCGACACGACCAGGATGGGTGTTTGTGGAGAGATCATGTCCGGTATGTCGGACGCAGGATAAATGTATATGTAAAAACTACTCTATTTGAAAGACACCCAGGGTCGGACCCGTGGCCGTCACGGCTGACACGGGAGATGTTGGACACAGACACAAGGTACTCACATAGGTGGATTTTGTGGAGAAATAATATGGAGAAATAATGGATGAGTACCTCTCCTTATATAGAAGGTGGGAATTCCCAGTTGGATAAGGATTTGGATGATTCAAATCCCCGTTAGATAATTCATCTATTTAATTAAATCAATCTAATAATTTCAAATATAAATCTAAATCAATTTAAATATAATTAAATCACACCCTTTAGTTTAAAATCGAATAAGATAAATCAACTTTTAAATATAGATATTAATTTAACTATTTAAATAAATCCATAAAATCAAATCAAGATTTAAATTGCCACAATAACTTCCAAATATATTTTTCAAAATACCAATAATAATAATTTCAAAAATAATAAATATTTTTAAATATCTTTTTGAATAATAAAATATTAATATTAATAAATCTCAAAAATTACATTTTTTATTTAAAAATAAACTAATAAAATATTTAGGAAATATATATGTATGCACAAAGAATATTATTTATTATTAATAACTATTATAAGCGAAAGACTTTTTATAAATAAATAAAATAATGGACTTGAAAATGTTGGTATGATAGCTAAAATAATTATTACATATATTATTTTGAAACTATAAAATAATAAATAAAAATATTTTTCTAAAAATATGTACGCTCGCACATATTCGCACTCATCGAACAAATTCGATAATAACAAAATTTCGTGCGCGACGTACACTGCAACTACGCAACGTACAAATACAAAAAAAAAATCAGTACCAAATTTATAAAAAAAATATAGTAGAAATTTAGGAGTTTTACATCCTACCCAACTTAAAAGAATTTCGTCCTCGAAATTAAGAATTAGTAGGGGATGAGAAGGCACAAAGGGGTAGCGATGGGGAAAAATTAATTCATAATGTTCAACACAAGGTGATTTGGAAAACATGATTTAGATAAATACGAAATTAATGCAAGAGTGAAAATGATCATGGGTTAAAGTTTAATCAAGATAACCTGCAATAAGGAATTGTATGGTATCATGAGAAGATAAATTAGAGACCTAGAAGATATGATTTCTTGAGAGTAGGTTGAGGGCACGATTAAGAGAACGAATTAGGCTTATTCCTGAAATAAGCGATTAGAGGTTATGGTAGAAAATATAGGGCCGAGAATAAGGACGAGGAGTTTAGGATGAAGACATAGCTATATCGAGTGGTGATGGTCATAATTGGTAGGATAGCTGGAGGAAATTCAAGTACAAGTGCCTTCGTCCTTCCAAAATCGGTGAAGACGAAAGCGATATAAGGAGTTCAAATGACGTTATATCGAATACGGATACGTGGTTCAAGGACGACCGAATATTTTCAAGGGAATTGTCAAGGCAGTCGTGGATGGGGTTCTAAAGGCCAAGTTTAATTATGTTCCATCCACGTGGAATAATAGGCAAAAGCGAACCAAAGTGCACTCGGTTGATCAGACCATCATTCACCGGTTCTGATTAGACAATATGGTTGTGAGCGGCCGCTCAATAGCATATGCCTTGGTCAAGCTCGATAAAGAATTAGCTTGCAAATACTAGGCTATATTAGCATCATTAATCTAGATAGTAAAACATAGGCACGATGGTAGATGAAACAAATATGAATAGTCTAAGAGTCATAAGGATCCAAGTCTTATTTTTTTTCCTATACCATCATTCTACGGTCTTATTGACCAAGGCTTGGTTGACCAAATGGGTTAAATTCCTCTAGTCTCTATGGTCTAGATAATACTATTTGTATTCCCTTAATGGTCAAGGGTGTGTCAGGTCGTGGGGTATTCTACCCAACTTTATCACACCCCTATTCGTAGAGTCATTTATTAACATATTTTATCTCTTGGAATCGATCGTCCTCGCTTGGGCGTGATGCCGTACAAGTCTGGTATTGCACTTGTACAAGGCAAAGATGGTACATAATCGATTATCTTCCAATAGGAACACATCGCAGCGGCAGAAGCAGACAAATTGAAGTTAGTAAGGACAATCTTTCTTATTGAATCGAAATACATCAGTTTCTCTATAGCAGTAGAGATAAAAGGATAACTTGAAGTCTCACAAAGATATACAGAACTTTATTCTCTTTATTGATAATTGAAGAAGAGTATAAGATTTGTATTGAAGTACAATGCTTACAACACTTCTTACTTTATATTGAAAGGTAACTGAATAATGTTATACAGCTTACATTTGATACTTGGATACATTGGATTACAAATCGATATACCAACTCGGCTTACAACTCACTGGTACAACTGATTATAGTGTTCCATACATTATGCCCTTTATAAACAGAAGACGTCATCTTGTGCAAGGAGAGCTTCTGTATGCCCAACAAATCTTCGATGCCGCGGGACCGGTCAAGCCAATCTTCGTGTGCAGAACATCCCAAGCATGAGCACCTGCCCACAAAAATATGGGTCATCATCTATGTACTGGCGAGCAGAATCCAACCCACTCGCATATGCCAACATTTAAGTGATCATTTAAGCAGCATTTATTAGAATGATCTTTCTATTTGGGACCTAGCATCAGTTACAGTTCATGGACAATAATCATAGTAAAGCTTGTAAACATATTCTTAGCAATATTCATGAGGACATATCATTTTAGCATTCTTGGTGTTATCAAGCAAAGGCATCATTGAGGCATACTAGGTGTTATCATGAAAAGGCATCATTGAGGCATCGTTAACATTATCAGCTTAAACATGTTATGACAATTCTCACTTCAAGCATCACTTAGCATCTATAATATGTTTGAGCAATATTCATAGCAAGGCATCTTTCTAGCATACTGAATTTAACATGTTAAGCAGGTTCTCATATTGAAAGACTACACATAGCATCATTTACTTGGCACATTAAGCATGCAAGTTAAGCCAACACATATATTGAGTATTTCACATTTAAGTGATTTCTTACCGATAGCCAACTCCCTTGTACCTGCATAAAAATACAGGATAATATGATATACTTAGAACAAAACACAAGTCATTACAAAATACTCTTTTATTGATATTGAAACAACGATTACATTTGGGGCGCAAGGCCAAGATTAAAAGTCTCTCAAGCTCACTCATCTCACATTACAAGTCACTCAACTCTCTCTCATCTCTCAAATACAAGTGCTTGAACCAGCGGAAGCTTCGGAAGGCGATGTCCATACATTATGTCCCGTATAAGTCTGACTCCATGTGGTCGTACGCTTCGAATCGCCAAGGAACTCCGTGTCTCGACGCATCCAAGCGAGCTCTGCGCCACGAGCTTCTACCTGTGCCTGCATATGTAAACTATGTGGGTGTCAGTACTCAACTGTACTGGTGGAGTGAGCTCCTCGTCCACCCATATAAAACCAACACGTTTACTTTACTTTGTGCAACATAGTCCCCTTTTGTATTGTCTTTCTACTCTTGCCTTAGGATCAATTTTAGGACAGACGCCTTGGCCTATTTTGTGTCTCTAGACCATCCCGTGCTTGTATCAACAACGTTAACCTATCAAGTCGTGTTTGCCTTTCGGCCAAAATTAGAGATGCAACTACGCGATGAGGCTCCATTCCCGTATGACCGTGCTATAAGTCCTTTGTGCCGTGCCTTGCAACTATGTGCGACTCAACCATATCGTCGCCTCGCAGCCCTTTGCTACTAAATCATCAACTTGCCCAATCAAGACTTGTGGGTTAAGTGTCACTCGACCAACTTTGCCTTGCGGCCTTTCCTGACTTAGACTCAGGACAACTCACATCCGAACTATGCAACATATATGCTGACAATATTAGACTCGATGCCACATCTCGTGCCGAAGCACGTCACCTATGTTGACGCCACATCTTAGGACCAAACATTGTATTCCAACCATACACACATTCAACTAGACTCAATCCAAAGGCACACACATGGATTGTCGCCCGTGCCAACCCATCTATATGATTTGGTCACTGACACCCAGAGCCATCGCGGACTCATTTTTAGCTGAGTATAGGATGGACCGGTTTGGGTAGCTAGCCCTAATCCGCATCCACCAAATACTTTGTCCCATGCGCAGCTATTTAGGCTCCCAGAGCCATAGTTATTTCCTTAGGCTGCATCGGTCCCGTGGCGCCACAGGTTGCCGTACGGGGAAACTCTACCTTGTCGACAAGCTGTCCATGACCATGAAAGACTCGACTCAAACTGACGTCTCACACAGTCATTGTACCTCCAGTGTTACCATCTCTTTCAGGGCTAAATTCAATAATTCTCACATCTAAGATCTTGCCTCGACGACCCATAGTCGCGAGCATTCTTCTTTCTTGCCTCAACGACCCAGTCGTGAGCATTCTTCTTTCTTTCTGACCCAATCATTTCACTCAACTCAAGAACAACTATTTAGACATTTTTCCAAACTCAATGAATCAACCGTGGCTTATGCCTTAAAACACTAGGACCGTGCCATCGTCTTAAACCAACTTGAAACTCTATGTGACACCCCGCCCAAGTCATGGTTGTACCCAGCCGTTAAACTTATAGGACCGTGCTTGCTACTACTCCTGATATCTTAACGTAACTTGCCTAACTTACTTCACAACAACTTGACGAACAAGGCTGCGTCAAGTCTTGCATCGTAGGAACGTGCCGTGCACGCATTCGACTTTTGAACAACCAAGATGTTTGGGTGCCTAGACTTATGCCAGTGGCCATGCAACGCAACTTAACTCATGGGCAAGCCAAGGCTATGCCAAGCCTTGGACGATTGGACCGTGTATGCTTTATGAAGCATTCAAGCGGGCGACTCCTATGACTTAGGCTAACTCTTTTATTATCAAGCCTACTTGTGCAAGTTGAAAGCATACAATTTATTATGTGAAGGCAAAGATGAGGCGAGTTCACTGAAACTACCCCACCTGAGCGAGCGGTCGTCTCGACCGAGCGATGTCTCTGAGCAACCGTTGCAAGGCTAAGTTCGAATGCCGTCGGCATTTCTATTCCTCCGATTGACTGAGCGGGACGGGGCACTACATCATACACCACTCAGAAAAATTTTCATCCTCGAAACTAACTGAGTACACTTATCGACTGATCACTTTACTCAACATTCTAGAACTCTAGCACACACTACGCCTATACGTTTTTTCAATCCGAGCCACACTCGCACTACCCTCAATATTTTCTTCAAAACTTACGATCTCAAAATCTTCGACACTTTCCGGTTCCTCAAGTCTCACTTGAATTCAATGTATCACTTCGTATAGATCGTGCACATATTTTAGGCGTCTCTAAAATACATGCATTTCAACCAAGCCTCGTGATAGCAAATTCTGCCATTACCACTCGAGTCGGATCGTGCACGCATTCAAGCGTCCTTGATATACATGTATGTCAGCCGAGTCTCATAAGTGGTGCCTCCACAATTCCTATCGCTCCGTATCGGAACGTCTGCCTAACTGCTAGACTATGTCTTTCCATCAGTATTGGAATCATAGTTCCCAAACAACAAAATCAATACTGACCCCATCCTAAGGTCAAACCAAATTGATAGTACGGGGTTTTCTATCCAATCTTGCATCACTCCGATTTCTAAACATCGAGCATCGATTCCCTACACACATTCCAACATTCGTCGCACGGGGTCCGAGTCGTTCAGCAAAGCCGTCCTATGACAACTTACGTTTCAACCAATTCCTTAACATATCAATCTCACTCGTTCAACAAGCCATTTCGCATAGTCAATCTATTCGAACAGGTTTGACATAATCCTCCTATTATCCCTTCCAAGTCAAGCACGCTATGACACAATCCATCGCTAAACCATAATTCACATTTTATATTCCCTAAGTCATTCATTCCAATTCACGTATTCGATCATGAGGTCGTCTAGCTTAACAATATGTTACGCCCCGATCTCACACGATTCAGATTATCCACGGTGGGCATGAATCACCATGCATGCTCCCGCGGGATAGTCATCCTCATCGGGACGTAACTCTTGTTTTGTGTCTAGACTAATTCATTCTCGATGCGCGGATTAGACCTACTCAATCCTCAAGTTTCATTCATTCATCAGTCACAAGTCCAAACATCCTCGAATTTTCCTTCGCATCAAGCCAACAAGTCGAGACAATCAAAGTTGCCGCGTCCTGGTTTTCCGAGTTCGATCATTCCCGCGACATGAATCACCATGTCAACGCTCACGCGGAACGATCGCCCCAAATCTGACACAACGCATGTGAGAGGCTAGAGTAGCGCTCGCACAAGACAAGATCATCGACGTTGTGGTTATCCGCGTAACCATCAAGACACGATCACTGTCATCCAACATTCATCTCGTTCAAAATCCTAAGTATCGCATCCAACCGAACAATAACACTGGCACGATCGTCATTCGCCGAGTCAGAGTACCCCCGAGTTATCGCATATCGATCTTTGATACGCCTCAATACCATCGACGATATGCGTAACCTGACGATCTTCCTTTGCAACCAAATTTCGAGTCGTGCAAATGATGCTATCGTCCGACTGGATAATCTCCTCGACATTCAAATTAAAGTTCGATCATTATCCGTCAAATTATTCACAACATCAATTTTCTCAGACCCAAATTTGTGTATTATTCATCCATCTATCTTAAGTCATCGACCAACGTATTTCCACAATTTGCATCAATCCTTTGCTAACTCAATCATCGAGCAATATTCAATCCAATCCTTAGAGTCATTCGCGTAACTTCAAAATCAAAACTTTCATGCACGCTATCCACCTGTTGTGCTAACTTTTCGTATACGATCCGTATCAATTTCCTTGATTAAGTCATCCATTTGTACACCCTAACTTTCCTCGATTCGATTTTATCTACTCGCTTATTTTCACATTTTATACTTCTGTAATCCGTAATCTCCTGCACGTTCCGTGCGCGTCAATTCTAGGTTGTTTGAATACACTCGTCAAACTTTATGACAACTTACTCAATCTAAAGCTTTGCAAATGTGCGACGCTTGCTAATAGACTCATCGACACCCCGAATCATCAATCAATCGATCAACATCCCTGAGGCTATCGCATACACCACTCAGGGATGAAGTCATTCAACAAATCCTCAAAACTACCATTCGATTCACAATCGACTTCTTTAAATTTTCCATTCGAACTATTCCTCGAATTCCAAGCACGCTCATCTATATCGTACCGACGTTATCGTCGCTCGATAGCACCCCTATCGATAGTCGACTCACTTTACTCAATCAAGTTTGACTCATTCTTGCTCGACACTATTCAATTTCCACACTTGACTATTCTAAGGTCGACACAACTTTGGTGTATATGCCCAGCCCGACTTAGCCAACCGTGCTTACGCGAACCATCTTTTTTGTTTTGTCAAAAAACTGTTCTCCTACGTTTTGTAAAATAGTTAGACTTATTGTATGAACATCCCGTAGGGCAATTGAGAGAGAGCGCACCAACGATATCAATATGCGGAAGCAAAAATTCAGAGTTTGCAAAAACAAAGAAGTTAAAGAATTCAATCGATAGTCCAAGGACGTAAAGCCGTGCTCTGATACCATTATGTCACACCCCGCTCCCGTTGGAGTGATCGTCCTCGCTAAGGCGTGATGCCGCACGAGCCTAGATTGCGCTCGTACAAGGCGGATTCCATAACGGCAGATTTCAGCGGCTGCGACGGGGTCGTCGCACAGAAGCCCAAGCAGAGACATTGAATAACAGCAGCGGAATTTAGAACAAAACACAAGTCATTGCAAAATACTCTTTTATTGATATTGAAAAAACGATTACATTTGGGGCGCAAGGCCAAGATTACAAGTCTCTCAAGCTCACTCATCTCACATTACAAGTCACTCAGCTCTCTCTCATCTCTCAAATACAAGTGCTTGAACCAGCGGAAGCTTCGGAAGGCGATGTCCATACATTATGTCCCGTATAAGTCTGACTCCATACGGCCGTACGCTTCGAATCGCCAAGGAACTCCGTGCCTCGACGCATCCAAGCGAGCTCCGCACCACGAGCTTCTAACTGTGCCTGCACATGTAAACTATGTGGGTGTCAGTACTCAACTGTACTGGTGGAGTGAGCTCCTCGCCCACCCATACAAAACCAACACGTTTACTTTACTTTGTGCAACATAGTCCCCTTTTGTATTGTCTTTCTACTTTTGTCTTAGGATCAGTTTTAGGACAGACGCCTTGGCCTATTTTGTGTTTCTAGACCATCCCGTGCTTGTATCAACACCGTTAACCTATCAAGTCGTGTTTGCCTTTCGACCAAAATTGGAGATGCTACTACGCGATGAGGCTCCATTCCCGTGTGACCGTGCTATAAGTCCTTTGTGCTGTGTCTCGCGACTATGTGCGACTCAACCATATTACTGCCTCGCAGCCCTTTGCTACTAAATCATCAACTGACCCAATCAAGACTTGTGGGTTAAGTATCACTCGACCAACTTTGCCCTGCGGCCTTTCTTGACTTAGACTCAGGACAACTCACATCCGAACTATGCAACTTATATGCTGACAACATTAGACTCGATGCCACATCTCATGCCGAAGCACGTCGCCTATGTTGACGTCACATCTTAGGACCAAATATTGTATTCCAACCATACACACATTCAACTAGACTCAATCCAAAGGCACACACGCGGATTGCCGCCCGTGCCGACCCATCTATATGATTTGGTCACTGACTCCCAGAGCCATCGTGGACTCCTTTTTAGCTGAGTATAGGATGGACCGGTTTGGGTAGCTAGCCCTAATCCGCGTCCACCGAATACTTTGCCGCAGGCGCAGCTATTTAGGCTCCCAGAGCCATTGTTGTTTCCTTAGGCCGCATCGGTCCCGTGGCGCCACAGGTTATCGTGCGGGGAAACTCTACCTTGTCGACAAGTTGTCCATGACCATGCAAGACTTGACTCAAACTGACATCTCACACAGTGATTGTACCTCCAGTGTTACCATCTCTTTCAGGGCTAAATTCAATACTTCTTATATTTAAGATCTTGCCTCGACGACCCGTAGTCGCGAGCATTCTTCTTTCTTGTCTCAATGACCCAGTCGTGAGCATTCTTCTTTCTTTCTTGCCCTATCATTTCACTCAACTCAAGAACAACTATTTAGACATTTTTCCAAACTCAATGAATCAACCGTGGCCCATGCCTTAAAATACTAGGACCGTGCCATCGTCTTAAACCAACTTGATACTCTATGTGACACCCCGCCCAAGTCGTGGTTGTACCCAGCCGTTAAACTTATAGGACCGTGTTTGCTACTACTCCTGATAGCTTAACGTAACTTGCCTAACTTACTTCGCAATAACTTGACGAGCAAGGCTGCGTCAAGTCTTGCATCGTAGGAACGTGTCGTGCACGCGTTCGACTTTTGAACAACCAAGATGTTTGGGTGCCTAGACTTATGCCAGTGGCCATGCAACGCAACTTAACTCATGGGCAAGCCAAGGCTATGCCAAGCCTTGGACGATTGGACCGTGTATGCTTTATGAAGCATTCAAGCGGGCGACTCCTATGACTTAGGCTAACTCTGAGCTTTGTGTCGAATACCAACTTTCCTTCTCCCAAGCCACGGGACGAAGGACCGAGTGTCATTTTCAAAGCACGCCGTGCACCAACTCTAAGCCGACCGTGGGACGTTTTCCATGTTCTAACTCAATTTGACTCGTCGAGATTATTCCCTTTAGCTATATGGATTTGTCTCTTTTATTATCAAGCCTACTTGTGCAAGTTGAAAACATACGATTTATTATGTGAAGGCAAAGATGAGGCGAGTTCACCAAAACTACCCCACCTGAGCGAGCGGTCGTCTCGACCGAACGATGTCTCTGAGCAGCCGTTGCAAGGCTAAGTTCGAACACCGTCGGCGTTCTTATTCCTCCGATTGACTGAGCGGGACGGGGCACTACAACAAGTACGTCTATGACCATGTGAATGCGTGTCAACTCGATAACACAAAAGCGTGGTAAAGCAACTGAAAGTAAGCAGAGCCAACAGTTCAACATCTCATCTCAATCCCGAGCCGTATTCATCGACTAATCATTACCATCATTCTACTTGGTGATCTCCATGATCCCAAGCCTCATCATTCTCCATTTATTGATTCATTGCACATTTCTCATAACATTCCTCTCAATGAGGAACCAATAACATTTTATTCATTTCAAAGGGACAAGCAGCTTTTTCCTTCATTTCATTGGGACAATTATTATTCATTTCATTGCTTATACAAAAACAGGCATTATCTCATTTCTTTACAACAGTTATACAGAGAGTACATGATTCAAGAGTCTCATTCAATTATTTGTGTTAATAGCATAGCCAGTTCTTTTCTCATGTCTCATTCATTGAGTATCTCGATTATTCAAGTGATTCATTCATTTCATCAAGATTAAGCATAAGGGACATTATCATTTCATTCTCAGGCATCAAGTTACATTAGTAGTTCGAGTGTGATTCAATCAGCAGTTTAATATTCATGTCTTATTCATTTCAATAATTCTCAACATAGGCATCTCTATTATTCAGTAACTAAGACATGGAACATTTAGGGACAATTTATAGCATCATGTTATTCCATTTATTAAGCATGCTGGAATAAGGAGGAAGGAGGACAGTTCCACTTGCCTGTATAAAAGGGTCTTCTTATTCTGGTTGCACACATTCCCCCTAAGCGTAGCTCCACCAGCGAGCCACGTTCCAACACTTAATCCGTCTAGCCAGCTCAGAGAGACTGCATCAGTCTCAACTCTCTTGATTCCCAACATAAGTCATGGTCTAACATTCTGATCCCATCCAACAAGCCAACCAAATGCCGCGGAGCGGGGCATTACATAATATACCACTCAGAAAAAGTTTTGTCCTCGAAACTTAAGAGAACAACTCATCCTACTAATTCACTTAGTCATAACAAGTTACTCATTCAGCTTCAATTCAATATTCATTTCAGTACACTCGGTCATTTCAAAATAGCTATCCAACTGTATCATTTTAATCCATCAACGATTCAATCCATCTTTCTCTTTTTCCAAATGCTTGTAACTTCTCATTGATTCACCAAAAATTTTCTTGCATTCTATTTTGGTCGCAACGTATCACTTCGTTTGGATCCATACACATATTTCAGGCGTCCCCAAAACATATGCATTTCAGCAAAAGTCCGCGCTAGTGCGATAATTTCTTTCCATAATGTTATCTCAGTCGCAACCAATCACTTCGGTTGGATCCATACACATATTTTAGGCGTCCCCAAAACATATGTACTTCAGCCAACTTCCATGTTAGTGCGATTCGATCAGCCACAATATAGCTCTCTCTTCCAAATCCGACTTAGCATCCTTTCAATTGACTTATTACTTTATTCACTTTGCCACAATCACTATCTTCCAGGCCACAATACATAATATCAGGGACAACTTAGTTAAGCTCTATACCCAAGCATAACATCTCTAACAATCGATCAAGGGTCTAACTTAGAGCCAGTCATATCAAGAGTTCACAACATGCAATCATATTCCTTCCCAAATCCAACAATATTTCTCACCGAGGTAATTCATCTTTTTCTAAAAGATACAATCCGACGTCACCCACTATTGATTACCCGAGTCAGGGTATAATTCTATACAACAGTCAAGGTTAACTTAGCTACCCGACTATAGGTACACTCAAGTCTTATCTTACGATTGTAATTCCCACTTATGGCCGATATATAATCTTCAAGGGTCAAACATCTCTTAAGGCACAAGTTGAAAGCATACATGCCCTTAGGTCAATACTCCTTATCATCGTCTCTCATTCAATGCCAAAAGGTCATCCTATGGGTCTCCAATGGTCACCTATTATTCGGTCAGTCTCTATGGTTAGCTATATCAACAGCTAAAACTAATCATTGAGGTGACTCCCCTAGAGTGGACGGCTACTAGGGTTTATACAAATTGCTTATTCTCAAGCCAACAGGCCACCGATAGTTCTAAGGAACTCTACCCAAACCTATGGGTATTAACTCAGTCTGAATAACTAATCGCCATTGTTTGCTATATCAACAATTGGTAAGTCATCAACTAGTCACTAGGGTCAAGTCTATCTTATCCAGGATCTTTCTCAAGGAAATAATTCCCACAGAGGCACACTCTAGACTTACCCAACGATCGACTAAGATCGATATATCAACATTACGGTCAATTCCCAACCCGACATATGATTCACATCATTTTTAATAATCCATCAAGTAAATTCCAAATGATCCAATTTATATTCCAATTTTTTTGTACCCACATGAACCCATAAGCTAAGGCTAACTATTCAAGGGTCATCGATTCCGTTAGTCTCAACAGGACTATGGAACCATACTATTCGGTCTGTATGACGAAGTCACACCACTAAGTCATAAGCCAGCAATGTATATCCCAACCAATAATCACCTATGCCGACATTATCCAACACGTTTGCAATTTCTCATTCACATTCATTTCTCAATCATCAAACTATCTTATAGGCATTCTTAATTCTCATGCAGCAAGGGTCGAGTAGATCATCCCATTCAATCCAACAATTTATGTATCACTTAACCATCCTCTAGGCATCAACAGTATTCAGAGTCACTACTTGTTATTTTTCTAGTACAACTCAATTCCTCAGCATAAATGCACATATGTAATGACTATCCTTTTGGTGATCAAGATGGATTAACATCTATTACACCTTTAGGTCAAGGCACAGATCTCTAATATTCCTTTGATTCACCGACGATATTTCCAAAACTTTCAGCTACACAATCAACTTTGTATTAGCCACATTTGATTTACTTCCAACTAATCGAAGTCAACATTCAGATGTTCTAAGCCACAACATTCTCTAGCCAAATCCATTTACCCATAGCATACTAACTGTCTTACTAGTCTAAGTCATCACTCGTCTAAACAATTTCTAACCAAGCCACCGATTACAATTTTCGAAAATCTCGCTACCCCACATAACATCACTGTCAAGGGACACTCGAGTCATCTAGCAATAATACATGACTCCCAGCTAAGTCTCGGCACTACCCAGTATCCACAGATAGTCTCATTGCTATTCTATGGAAAGGGTCAACATACATCTCGTTCTGAGGTTGTAGAGGCAATATACCACTCAGAAACGAAGCCATCCTTAAACAATACCAACCCAATTCTATTCCGGATATTCATGATCTATAATGATCACAATACTTAACCAACATCTCGGGGTCTCAATATCACAAGCCAACATTCTTAGGGTCCCAAAAGCACTAGCGAGCACATATGAGTCAACTCACTAGTTCTGCTGAACTCATCCATCAATTATTCATTCCCAAATCTTTTCCAACATCACATGCAATTCTCAACTTGTTACAGCATACATAGCCACTTTTTTTATTCCCACAATTCCAAATAGCATTCATACTATAGCATACTATGGCATCGAGTCGTTGTTGGGTTATTTGTGTCCAAACCAAGAACAATCATTCATTCAGGGGCATCACAATGTATATAGACTTTTTGTATGGAACATCCAGTAAGCAGCCAAGAAGGTCAATGAACTTTAAGACAAGAACAACATCGAATGATTACAGAACAACAACAGCATAACCGCGAAAGCAATCTTTGATTTAATCTCGGAAGCAACGTTGAGTGATCGCGGAAGCAACTTTGGTTAATCGTCGATGCAACTTTGATTTAAAATGAATCAAAGAAGAGACCAAAGACGTAAAGCCGTGCTCTGATACCAATTTGTCATGCCCCGATTCGTAGAGTCATTTATTAACATATTTTATCTCTTGGAATCGATCGTCCTCGCTTGGGCATGATGTCGTACAAGTCTGGTATTATACTTGTACAAGGCAAAGATGGTACATAATCAATTATCTTCCAATAGGAACACATCGCAGCGGCAGAAGCAGACAAATTAAAGTTCGTAAGGACAATCTTTCTTATTGAATAGAAACACATCAGTTTCTCTATAGCAGCGGAGATAAAAGGATAACTTGAAGTCTAACAAAGATATACAGAACTTTATTCTCTTTATTGATAATTGAAAAAGAGTACAAGACTTGTATTGAAGTACAATGCTTACAACACTTCTCACTTTACATTGAAAGGCAACTGAACAATGCTATACAGCTTATATTTGATACTTGGATACATTGGATTACAACTCGATATACCAACTCGGCTTACAACTCACTGGTACAACTGATTACAGTGTTCCATACATTATGCCCTTTATAAATAGAAGACGTCATCTTGTGCAAGGAGAGCTTCTGTATGCCCAACAAATCTTCGATGCCGCGGGACCGGTCAAGCCAATCTTCGTGTGCAGAACATCCCAAGCATGAGCACCTGCCCACAAAAATGTGGGACAGCACATCATCTATGTACTGGTGAGCAGAATCCAACCCACTCGCATATGCCAACATTTATTTAAGCAGCATTTATTAGAATGATCTTTCTATTTGGGACCTAGCATCAGTTACAGTTCATGGGCAATAATCATAGTAAAGCATGTAAACATATTCTTAGCAATATTCATGAGGACATATCATTTTAGAATTCTTGGTATTATCAAGCAAAGGCATCATTGAGGTATACTAGGTGTTATCATGAAAAGGCATCATTGAGGCATCATTAACATTATCAGCTTAAACATGTTATGACAATTCTCAATTCAAGCATCACTTAGCATGTATGTTATGTTTGAGCAATATTCATAGCAAGGCATCTTTCTAGCATACTGAATTTAACATGTTAAGCAGGTTCTCATATTAAAAGACTATGCATATCATCATTTACTTGGCACGTTAAGCACGCAAGTTAAGCCAACACATATATTGAGTATATCACATTTAAGTGATTTCTTACCGATAGCCAACTCCCTTGTACCTGCATAAAAATACAGGATAATATGATATACTTACTCTGTCCGCACAAAACATTCGTTAGCATGCATCCTGACTACATGGTCGTTGGTGAAACTGCACCATAAAGGACTTTCCAACGGGTATTACGACGCACCATTCCAGGGTAGGTTGCAAGCCTAGCCGAAGGTCTCGTAATACCTCGTGCCACCATAGCACGACCAATGTTTCCTCCCGGGTCGAATCGGTCCCGGTGCCCCAGGTACCGTTCGAGGAAACTTACTCAGACTTGTACAAGTACGTCCATGACCATGCGAATACGTGTCAACTCGATAACACAAATACGTGGTAAAGCAACTGAAAGTAAGCAGAGCCAACAGTTCAACATCTTATCTCAATCCCGAGCCGTGTTCATCGACTAATCATTACCATCATTCTACTTGGTGATCTCCATGATCCCAAGCCTCATCATTCTCCATTCATTGATTCATTGCACATTTCTCATAATATTCCTCTCAATGAGGAACCAATAACATTTTATTCATTTCAAAGGGACAAGCAGCTTTTTCCTTCATTTTATTCGGATAATTATTATTCATTTTATTGCTTATACAAAAATAGGCATCATCTCATTTCTTTACAACAGTTATACAGAGAGTACATGATTCAAGAGTCTCATTCAATTCTTTGTGTTAATAGCATAGCCAGTTCTTTTCTCATGTCTCATTCATGCAGCATCTCGATTATTCAAGTGATTCATTCATTTCATCAAGATTAAGCATAAGGGACATTATCATTTCATTCTCAGGCATTAAGTTACATTAGCAGTTCGAGTGTGATTCAATCAGCAGTTCAATATTCATGTCTTATTCATTTCAATAATTCTCAACATAAGCATCTCTATTATTCAGCAACTAAGACATAGAACATTTAGGAACAATTTATAGCATCATGTTATTCCATTTATTAAGCATGCAGGAATAAGGAGGAAGGAGGACAGTTCCACTTTCCTGTATAAAAGGGTCTTCTTATTCTGGTTGCACACATTCCCCCTAAGCGTAGCTCCACCAGCGAGCCATGTTCCGACACTTAATCCGTCTAGCCAGCTCAGAGAGACTGCATCAGTCTCAACTCTCTTGATTCCCAACATAAGTCATGGTCTAACATTCTGATCCCATCCAACAAGCCAACCAAATGCCTCGTGCGGAGCGGGGCATTACAAACTTAAAGAATTAAGCTAAGGGTGTTTGGGACATCTAACTAGTACAGTCAATCTCTAGCAAGCGCGAAGGGAAGATAAGAATAATGATAGAATGAATCAAGCAAGATGCAGTCGATGAGTCGAACGATAGTTTGAATATGGAATCGAGAAAGGAGGTCATGTATGTGGATGAGATCCTAGACTCTAATCCTATATGCAGGCTTGCTTGGTACGGTAAAGTAACCAAACAATTTATCTTGACCTGCATGGGCCACCACAAAAACATGTAACGCCCAGTCCCAAAATACGTAGGACTAGGAACGTACACATGCCAGCCGTATAATAAATATATGTAAGATATAAATTGCAGCAAAACCCTGACTAATCTAATCCACACAAAATAAATGAATAAAAGATATCATATAATGATAATGAATTATCTTGATACAATATGTTGGGCGGAGATAAATCCACTACCAACAAGTAAAGGAAAATACATGAGAAAAGAAATGAATTTGGCGAGTGAAGCGAAGACGATCCAAGTGCAATCATCCTCGAAGAAATAACGATGATCACGGCTAGAGCTAGAACACCTGCGAAAGACAAGGGCACACACCTGGCGAGATAACTAGGTCCTCAGGGGGACGTAACAAGACACATAATATCATGCCAATAACTGAATAAGTAAATCTCAATAGAAAAGTATATGTGACTACACAAATAAAGGTTCTTAACCATTCTAGGTGAAAATACAATTTGAAGACAACGTTCCACACAAGGGCTCCCGAGACTAGAAATATGGTGCGTTAGCGTTTCAAACGAGGTACTGGTGGCATCTAGAGGAAATAAATAAATGCACGGCACACTAGTCTCTCGGGTGAGTCACTAACGGCAGCTAGATGAAAGTAAATACACGGCACATTTGTGTTTCAACCAAGGTACTAGTGGCATCTAGAGAAAAGTAAATAAATGCACAGCGCACTAGCTCTCGGCTGAGTCACAAATGGCAGCTAGAGAAAAGTAAATGTGTGAAAGCCCCTGCGCCTAATAACTATCTTCTCCCTTCCCATGTACTACTCGTGCTGAATCCACACCACGATATTTCTAATAACCGCTAAGTCTTCTAGACAATTATATTAGCAGTTATATCCTAACGCTCGTCCTTTACGCATCGATGTACGGTCGGTACGTAAGTCCGAATCTATATGAGACACGTGACATCGTGGCACACAGGTGTCGGGCCAATAGATGCGGCACAAACAAAGGTGGTCCCTTAACTCTAGGCCAAATGCATAAAGAAAACTAAAATATAATAATTTGCAACTATATAGGATTTTGAAAGAACAAAATAAAAAAAAACATGCATGATATGGAGCAAGAAATTAAACAGTAAAGGTAAGGTGTCTTGCCTGGTGGGACGCCGGGTGTGCAGCGATGATCAAGGTGGCACATCATGCGACTTCAGTGTAAAAACTATGCAAGGGAGCCTCTGTTGACGACATGGAGTATTCCATCGGGTCCAGAACGATCAACTTAGTTGGGTTTGACATAAGGAAGTTAAATTTTGGAAGATGATAGGAATTATGATGAGCAAGAATAGGAATCGAAGGAAATTTTGTATACTTATATATACATATATATAAGTATTATATTTTGAAAAATCTATATAGTAAAATAGTTTTAGATAAATACTTTAAGTTTGCCAAAATAAATTTTATAGGTAAAAACTATATTTTTGTTACTTAAAAACAATGTAGATAAACATGTAAAAATACTAGGAAATTATTTTATGATTTGGAAACGATATTTTTAAGTAAAAAAATACTTTTGGATAACTAATCAAAAAAACTTATTGTAGGGTAAAAACTAAATTTGAAATCTATATGTAGGGTCATGCCCCTACTATTTTTGTTACACATATAGCTGATTAAAAAGATATTTAATACCTAGTTAATTAGTAATAAACTTAGCTTAATAAATATCAGTTAAAATTTTATATAGTTATCCATACTATAGAAAATTAATAACTTTATTTAAAAATCCCTTTTCTTCATCTCACAGAAGCCCATCCCCAATTTTTTTAGTTATACCCAAAATAATAAATAAAATAAACAAAGAAAAAGGAAAAATAAGAAAAAGGAGGAAAAAGAAAAAAAAGAAAAAAGAAAACTAAACTTAAATAACCACAGCAGTACTGCTGCTGTTCTTTAACCATAATAAAAAATTAAAATGAAAGGGAGTGGAGAGAGAAAGGAGAGTGTGAGGGGGAGATCGAGAGAAGAGGGGGTCGGCCTCGACTCCGGCGGGCGCGCGGAGGGAAGCGGTGGGTCGCCGGAGAAGGAGACCAAGGCGGAGCGGCACGCGGTGGTCTCGGCCACTGGCGTTGGGCAGCGCGGCCATGGAGGAGGCGGCGGCAGATGTGGGATGCGACGGAGAGGGCAAATCTCAAGCGGCTGAGGCCGGCCTCGGCGGCTCGCTCGACCGTCCACGAGTGGAGGCGGGGCCGCGCTGGGGTTTCCTGCGGTGGCGCAGCAAAGTTGGCAACCCCTGGAACCGGCCGGCAGAGGCGAGGAGCTCGGCTCGGCGGCGGGCGCACCGTGGGCGGCTGATCGGGGCAGGGGCGATCGCCGGATCATGGCCGGGGTCAAGTGAGTTTAGGGTTTTGTCTTCTTCTTCTTGGGTTTTCTGGTGTTGGTGGTGGTGGTGTTGGGAAGTCGTCGGCCGAGTTGGTGGCGATGGCCGGGAAAAGGAATCGGCAGAGGTGGGGATATTTTGTGCTGGAGGTCAGGGACGGAGGTGACTGGGTTGGTGGTTTGGCGGAGATGGTGGTGGCAGCGGGTGGCTGTTGTGGTGGTGGGTGGCCGTGGTCCGGGTGGTGGACTCGAATTTTCGGTGGGCAATGGGGCGCTGGTCGTGGTGGCGATCATGATGTTGGCGGGTGATGGTGATCGTGATGGTACGGGTGCTGTGGCGGTGTTGGTGACCATACGGCCGGAGTTGGCCTAGCAAAAGGGCGATGTGGTGGTCTTCTATTGATGGGGGCCGGTAGGGTAAGGCGGCGGTGGCTGGTGTTGTCCAGGCCAGGGACAGGGTGACGGAGCGGCGGGAACGGCCAAAATATAGGTTTAGAATTAGGTATTGGTTGTATCGTGTCAGGGATGTCCAACACGACCAGGATGGGTGTTTGTGGAGAGATCATGTCCGGTATGTCGGACGCAGGATAAATGTATATGTAAAAAATACTCTATTGGAAAGACACCCAGGGTCTGACCCATGGCCGTCACGGCTGACACGGGAGATGTTGGACACAGACACAAGGCACTCACATTGGTGGATTTTGTGGAGAAATAATGTGGAGAAATAATGGATGAGTACATCTCCTTATATAGAAGGTGGGAATTCCCAGTTGGATAAGGATTTGGATGATTCAAATCCCCGTTAGATAATTCATCTATTTAATTAAATCAATCTAATAATTTCAAATAGAAATCTAAATCAATTTAAATATAATTAAATCACACCCTTTAGTTTAAAATCAAATAAGATAAATCAACTTTTAAATATAGATATTAATTTAACTATTTAAATAAATCCAAAAAATCAAATCAATATTTAAATTGCCACAATAACTTCCAAATATATTTTTCAAAATACCAATAATAATAATTTCAAAAATAATAAATATTTTTAAATATCTTTTTGAATAATAAAATATTAATATTAATAAATCTCAAAAATTACATTTTTTATTTAAAAATAAACTAATAAAATATTTAGGAAATATATACGTATGCACAAAGAATATTATTTATTATTAATAACTATTATAAACGAAAGACTTTTTATAAATAAATAAAATAATGGACTTGAAAATGTTGGTACGATAGCTAAAATAATTATTACATATATTATTTTGAAACTATAAAATAATAAATAAAAATGTTTTTCTAAAAATATGTACGCTCGCACATATTCGCACTCGTCGAGCAAATTCGATAATAACGAAATTTCGTGTGCGACGTACACTGCAACTACGCAACGTACAAATACAAAAAAAAATCAGTACCAAATTTATAAAAAAATATATAGTAGAAATTTAGGGGTTTTACAGCTTTGCTCAGAGGTTATGTGGACGTGGCAAAAAATAATCATTTTACTGGAGAAATAATTATCAGAAAATAATTCAGAGGTAATAGGGACGTGACTTGTTTTCATTGAACCGAGTTTGGACAGAGTCAAAACGGGAATAATTCCACTAGGGAAATATTTAGAGGACCAATTATCCAGGGCGTATTCAAGACTCTTGAAATAAGGATAATAGTTAGATAGTTTTTTTTAATCATATAAACATCGTACTGTACATTTACATGACTGACCATATGTGAACAAAAAAGGTTACACATAGTATTTCTTTAGGAACTTGCCGTTGATAGGCATCATGAGCAAGTCACCGTCGGGCTTGTTTAGCCGGTACGCACCGTCGGAATACCCCGATTCTATGACAAAAGGACTTTTCTATTTAGCCGGGAATTTCTCTTTTGTTTTGTACATCATGACCATCGATCTTCTAACTGCTAGGACCAGATCACCGACTTGGAAGATCCTTTCCTTCACTTTTTATTGAAGGCTCTGGAAAGGCGTATTTGGTATAGCTCAATGCGTTGCTGAGCTAACAGGCATTTTTCGTCTAGCGCTTCGAGCTCATGGAGTCGCAGACGATAGCTTTCTTCAGTAGTCAGCTCGCTGGCTAAGGCTACTCGAAGAGCAGGAATCTAGATTTCTAGGGAAAGAACTGCTTTGCTCCCATAAACCAGAGAAAATTGCGTATTGCCTGTTGGAGTCCGGACCGTTGTGCGATAAGCCCATAGACAATCATCGAGCTTCTCGTTCCAATCGTGCTTGTTTGAAGACACGAACTTCTTGAGAAGTTTTATGAAAGTTTTGTTGAAGGCTTCTGCTAGCCCATTAGCCGTTGGATTGTAGGCAGTAGAGGCTACGTTCTGGATTCGATTCTTATCGCAGAACCGATAGAACGCATGGCTTGCAAACTGTGGACCATTATCATGGATGATCCTGCGAGGTAGGCCGAAGTGGTAGATGACGTGATGTTTGATGAAACTGATCATGTTTAACGTCTTCACTTCGGTAAGCAGTATAGCTTCTGCCTATTTGGAGAAATAATCGGTTATGGCTAGGATGAACCGATGTTCTTTAGAGGATGGTAGGATAATTGGTCCTATGACGTCCATGCCCCTGGTTTCAAATGGCCAAGATGCTGCCGTCGAATGTAGAAACTCCGAAGGTTGATGAATGAAGTTGGCATGGAACTGACAAGCTCTACACTTCTTTGCATATTCAACAGCATCTGCTATCATTGTGGGCCAGTAATAACCCATTCTTTTGAGGCGATCTTATAATTTAGGGCCTGGTTGATGTGCACCATAAACACCATCGTGTGCCTCCCGGAGTGCATGTTTGGCTTCTGTGTCTGACAAGCATCGTAACAGTAGCCCGTCGTAAGAGCGTCGGTAAAACATCTTGGTAGCTGTGTCATAGTAAAATCTGAGGGATCGCCTTTGGATGGATACTGCTTCCTTCGGGTCCTCGGGGAGGATTCCATAGACGGCGTAGTCTATGAAGAGAAATATCCAGTCTTTAGCATTGACGCTTGTTTTCGCTGGGTGACTGTGATGAATATACAAGGCATTTTTCATACAGAATAGTTCTTGACCAGACACTGTGATCGACTGCTGAGTATTGGTTGGAACGGTCAAGGAAGCAGCGAGACCGGCTAGAGCGTCTGCTTCTATATTTTGTAGTCGAGGTACGTGCTCGATGAAAAATCTAGCAAAAGTAGATGCCAACTCGACTGTTGCTCTGAGGTAGGAGATGAGATCTTCATGACGAACTTCATAATCCCCTCGGACCTGACTAACTATTAGCTTGGAATCGCCGTAAGCTTCTAGATAGTCAACTCCCAGTTGCTTTGCCAGTTGTAGGCCGATTAATAAAGCATTATATTCGGCCACATTGTTGGTGCATGGTTCCACCAGAGAATATGCACGGTGCATGACCAGATGATCAGGTGACACGAGCACAACACCTACTCCAGTCTTGATGTTTCCTTTGGGCCCTGTTCTTGATGCGCCGTCAAAGAATATTTGCCAAATAGGGATTTCTTTAGTTGTAGTATTAGACTCCACCACTTCGTCGGGGATTTCGTCGTAGAGTTTGGACGACTCCGACACCGGATGAGCTGCTAGGAAATCAGCTAATGCTTGGCCTTTTACTGCCTTCTGAGGGACGAAGATCATATCATATGGGGTCAAAAGCATTGCCCATGTAGCTAAACAGGAATTGAGAGAGCCCGGTTTAGTCATGAGTATTCTGAGAGGGTTGACTTTAGATATGATGTGGATAGTTTGCCCAGACACGTAGTGGCGTGTCTTCTGGATGGCAAATACTAGTGCAAGGCATTTCTTCTCTACCGGTGTGTATCTGTGTTCGGCACCCACCATTGTGCGGCTGAGGTAGTAGATTGCCTTTTCATGGCCGCCTTCATTCTTCTAAGCTAATAGGGCACCAAGAGAATGGTCCATAGCACGGACATATAGTAAGAAGGGCTTTCCTATTATTGGAGCTACTAATACTGGAGGGCTTGCAAGATACGCCTTGGTGTCATCAAATACACGTTGATATTGTTCAGTCCAGACGAAGGATACGCCTTTCTTCATGAGCTGGGTGAACGGTTGACACCTTTCAGAGAGGTTTGAAATGAATCGTCTGATGTAGGCTAGCCTTCCTTGTAGTCCGTGTAGCTCTTTGAGGTTTCTTGGAGGATGCATGTCGAGGATAGCCTTCACTTTCTTTGGGTCCAGATGTGTACCCTTTGAAGTGATGACGAAACCAAGGAACTTGTCGCTAGAGACTCCCAGAAAAGACTTGGTTGGATTCATCTTGAGATGGTGTGCACGCATTAGTTCAAACACCGTTCTCAAGTCTTGGAGGTGGTTGCCCTTGAGACGACTTTTGACTGCGATATCGTCTACGTAGCACTCCACAGTTTTGTGCAAATGATCGCAAAAAATTGTGTTCATGGTTCGCTGGTATGTCGCCCCTGCATTCTTTAATCCGAAGGGCATCACCGTATAGCAGAATATCCCCAACGGTATTTGAAAAGATGTGTGCTTCTTGTCGTCGGGGAACATCTTGATTTGGTTGTAGCCTGAGAACCCATCCATAAAGGACATCCGCTCGAAGCCGAAAGTATTGTCGATCATTACATCAGTGATCGGTAGAGGGAACTCGTCCTTCGGGCATGCAGAGTTCAGATCACGGTAGCCGATACAGACTCAAACTCTATCGTTCTTTTTTATGACTGGGACGATGTTAGCAACCCAGTCTGGGTGTTGTTCCTCGAGAATGAATCCACTGACAATGAGCTTCTTGACTTCATTCTCGCTGGCTTCCATGACGTCTGGTCAGAATCGCCATTGTTGTTTTTTCACTGGCTTAGCTTTAGACAAAATATTCAGGCAGTATATGGTGACTTTAGGGTCCAAACCTGGCATGTCTTCATAGCTCCATGCGAAGACGTCGATGTATTCTCTTATAAGCTGTATAAGAGATTGGCGCTCTTCGTCAGATAATCTTTTACTGATGATGATTGGTTTGAAGGATGCTTCATCTCCTAGATTGACTTGGATGACTTCGTCTTCGGTAGGTGGTTCACGTTGTTCGAAGCGCAGCTCCCACCTGGTGTCCATCTTTTGAGCCTATTATTCAAGTTCGATTGATTGGACATCATGTGTAATTTGGTCGGTGGACACCATGTTGACGGACAGAGTTGCTTTGAACATGTCGCTGATGTTGGAGTCTGAGTCCCAGAGGAAGGAATCAGAAGAATGAGAACAACGATCTGCTTCACCATCTGATCTTTCGGAAGTTGTTGGAGGATAGACATAGCCCAAACCAACGCCGCTTCGTTGATAATAATTCTCGGGTTTGCCGGGAGGAGCAAAGTGTCCTTTTGGCAACCGTCGTCCTCGGCCGTAATTTAGTTCTTCGTTGCTTTTGATATCATATCCCATATTTTGGATGATATTCTTGGACTGCCAACTATACCGAAAAAGTTGCATTTTTTCAGAGTCATAGTCAGCTTCTGTGTTCTGCTTGAGAGAAGTAGTGTCTGGAACAAACTTTCTCTCTCCAATTATACGACCGAAGATGATTAGTTCTTCGTCCTTCTTTCTGGGTGGAACGATGAAGTAGAGGATATCTTTAGGGTAAACGTTTTCTCGCAGGTGAGTTATTATGACCGGCATGCAGAGGTGTGGCCATATGCCGTTCTCTAGAGCGTATATCGTATCTATGTAGTGGTTTACAGATTGATAGACATCGGAGTAATTCAAAGATAAACCTTTACTAAGGAAATATGCTAGTTCTTCTTCAGGGATAACATCATCCGCTGAAGGTACATTATTCTGAGTATTGATATACTCATTGAGAGGATCATCATCTGGAAGAGGAGCCACAGTCTTGGTCGAGTTCACCACGTAGGGTAATTCTTCAAGATTGGAAGGACGGGCATCCGTAGGTTCCTCCCGGGGTGTCTTGCTGAAAGTGATGGTCAATGGTTTGACCTTGTCAGGTTTCTTCTTTTTTATCCAGATTGTGAGAGGCTTCGGAGTACTTTTTGGAGTAGTACGTCCTTTGACTCGGATAATCAGGGGACCATTATTGGAGGATGGACTTGTTTCAGCTTCATTGTCAGCTTCGTTGTCGTCATCTCTAGGGGGTTAAGATTGGTAAAGTACCGAATCCCCCTAGTAAGCTTCGATGCCATTGAAAGGATCGACATCGGCAAACTTCGTCTTCACGGCACCATCAATGTTGACGTACTTGAAGCACTGGTAAAGTGTGGAAGGAATGATCATGTTCTCATGTATCCATAGACGTCCCAACAAGATGTTGTAGGATACGTTGGCATCTATCACATAGCAGGAAACCTCGTTTCGGAGATCACCGATCTGGCATTTGAGACGGATCTTGCCAGCGGATGGCTTCGACCAGCATTGAAAGCCATGATGGTTGTGTTGGTTGCGGATAGCTTGTGTAGAGGGATTTCCAGAACTTGAAGCAAACTTCTATGAATGATGCTGAAGGAGGATCCTAGATCGATGTGCATGCGGTCCACTTTGATCGCCCCGATATACCCTGTATAGTACAGGGGTCTATCATGTCGATTATTTTTTAGTAGCATATCCTCCTCTGAGAAGGTGATATTGGGCACCACTTCTATAGTACTGTGGCAGTGAGGACAAGAGACATAGTCTTCAGCAGGGGCTTTGACTTCTGCGAGGTAAGAGTCGGCATGTAGTAATGCCTCACTTAAGGCCTTCCGTATTTCTTTGGAGAGTCGCAATAGATCGAATAGAGACAACCTGGCAGGTGTATTGGCTAGCTGAGCCAGTATGTCAAAGTTGTAGGGCCGATCCATGCCTTCCGGAGCTGGCGCCTTTAGAGATTTGTCAAACCACGTCTCTTGCTGCTTGGCTTAGTCCAAAGTTGAGGGCTTAGACGGGCCGGCTTCTGAGCTTACGGGGGCAGTAGGACCTTGAGAAGGTAGTGCTTCTTCTTGTACGGGATCGTACGTTCGAAGATAAGTCTTCCCCGATCGCGTCTCGCCTGATAGGACCTCGTAGATGGGGGAGGATACCATATGGCATGGCTTGAATTTCTTGCCCCTTCTTACTTTGGGAGGTACTACCCCCTGCGTCACTTCTTGGACAAGGTCCGGGTGGACCCACATGATCTCGCAATATTTAGTTGTGAGTGGGACCAAGGTCGAGTTGCGAGCTGGTGGTAGGTTGACGACTTCCATCATCGCCTTGGGGATCGGGACCACGCCGTCTGGGACTTCTATAGGAGGAAAGTCGCCAAACTGAAGAAAGATCATGTTAGCAGATACGACCTTGTCTTTAGCTTTGAGGTTGATCACTTGGCTGTCGATATGCTGTTGTATCTTCTTCTTCAGGACGATGCAGTCCTTGGTGGAGTGATGCACGTACTGATGATAGAGATAGTACTTGGGATCATTGAGTTGGCTCGCCTCTGCAGGACGTCGTGGTGGAGGCAATGTCGGCTTATTTGTCAATATGTGGAAGATGGTAATGACATCATCCTCGTCAAAGGATAAGGTCTCCATAGGCTTGTCGGAGGCACCTTGAGAATTGGAAGCTCCTTTGGATGTGTCGACTTTCAAGACTTCTTTTCCCTTACCCCCACGAACAGGGATAGTTTGAGGATGCTTGTCCTTGTCTTCGGATTTGGGTGTCTTCAACCCCAGTAGTTCCAAGTTAGGAACGCCATTTTCAGCAGCATCAGCGGCCCCAATAAAAGCGGGCCATGTATTATACTTATGTATACCTAGACAAAACTTCACTTTAGGAAGGAAGTTATGTCGACAAGTATCCATAAGTTCTGAGTCTGGTATGCCGAAGGGCATCTTCAGTGCTAGCCGCCTAAAGCATTCTATGAAGGCGATGACAGACTCAGTCCTCCTTTGCTTGGTCTCGATGAGAGTGGACATACTAACATACATGCCACTCTCGTAAAACCTGTTGAGGAACAACCTCTCAAAGTCTTTGAATGAATTGATACACCCGTCAGGCAGACTACAGAACCATTCGAAGGCTACCCCCTACAAGGTGCTAATAAACAGCTTTGACAGGAACGGATCGTCTCTGGGCAAGTGCAGAGTCTGCATGTTGAAGTACGTCATGTGCTGACGAGGAGACGTCAAACTGTTAAATGAGTTCAGCGTCAGCTGCTTGTAGTTAGGAGGGCAAGTAGCATTCTCCCACTCAGAGGGGATACGGTTGAGATATCCCCATCTTCTAAAGCTTATCTTTGTACGAGCTGGTGTCGAGGCGAGCGACTAAGTAATCAATTGCATCCTGTTGATTGAGCAGGTGTTGGGAAACGGCTGCTGAACGGTTGTCAGGCGTTGTTGGCAAAGGACCACCCCCAGCATTTGCAAGATTTGGAGGAGGCACAACGGAATAATATCCCTTTTGTAGTGAAGGAGGGTTGTTGCTGTGAGCTGAACTAGCGTGAGCCGAGACAATTGCTTGAGGTGGAGGAATAGTCCCAGCAACTTGAACTGCCATGATACTGGTAAGCATATCGGTAATCTTGGCGAATGCTGTTTCAAGACCCTCTAGCCGTTTGTTGGTCTGGTCACCAGCTTCTTCAGGTCTTTCTTCGTCCATCATGTTTGTAAATAACATACGGGGATGAACAGAGGAAGCAGTGCAACTGGTGCTGATACTGTCTGTCTCCGAGTGGACAGGTCCTTTGTCTTCAGGTAGAGGAGGTAGATAGTCGCCGTCAGATTCGGAGGGATTATCATCTTCTGGAAGGCTACCCCTAGTGTGGGGGTCATCTGCTTCAGATTCTGAGGTAATGCTACCCCCGGCTTGGGATTCTTCGTCTTCTGTATAGAATCTTGCCTTTGATCGAGTGCCCATATAGACTCCTTCAGATGTGATGGCCTGTTGGCCATCTGTCGGTAGACTTCGTCTACTCCTTCTCGTGGAAGTGAGAGAGAAGGTTGGGTTCGTAGTCCACCGTCTTTGATTGGGGATTCCGTAAGGGAAACACCATGAAGCCATGTTGGATGAAACACATAGTGGCTTCTCGTCGTCGGAGAAATGCAGCCGTCAAAACAGGGACTTTCTTTGTGGTACTCTTGTCACTTTGGAGCAACAACAGTTGATAACAATATTGGTGCACGGAAGTGCACTATGAATTGTTATGTCCTCCCTCGCTTTACGCTTATGATTTATCATGTCGCGTAAGTCAGTGGAACGGAGTTATGCCTTACAACCCATGTTGCATGCATCGCCGAGCTTTGCATGCAGGTTCCTAAGGAGAGTAGGCGCATCCAGATTTAGTTCATGTGTAGGGGCAACCCCCACACCTAAGTTCTGTGATGCCCTTGAAGACAGTCCCGTGCTATACGCGTTGGGGCCTATCTTTTTACTGTGGGCGCATAGGCCTTCGAGACTGGGTTTGAGCGCATGCTTCTTGACAGCATGTTTGAGTCGCCTTGATGTGGGCGCATAGTATGGATCCAGAGAGCCTGGGCGCATGACTCTGAATACCCAGCCTGCTGAAGACAGAAGTGTTCTGGTTGGGGCTATGCGCCCAAGCACTCCCTTGGGCGCATGGCTTTGGGCGCATGCTTGGTGGAGCAGCACTATTTTCTCCCAGTTTTGCCTCTTTCGTTCGTGAGCCTCGTCGGGTTTGGCCAGAGTGTCGCACATCCCGATTCTTGGCATCGTAGTGTTTTTCTCTGCCAAGTCTCGAGTGTTGAACACTCTGTTATTGGTTGTGGAGGGAAGAAGTCACAGGGCTAGTAGAGCCTGGAATGGTGTGTGCCTTCTCCGTTTGGGGGACTTCTGTGGCAGAGTCATGCGCCCATGTGACAGAGTCCTCCAGCTGCATATCTGCTACGACACTAGCATGATATGCGTAGCGAGCCTTTGGAAGCCAAGTCTTGCGAGACTTGTTTGGCTTCGTTGATTTTGAGGGAGTAGAGTCGTCCCTCGAGAGCATCTCTTCGAACGCCTGCTGATCAAACTTTACGATCAGCATCTTCTGAGTACTCCCCGCTTTGTCGGTATCGGATTGCGTCACCACCTTCTCGTCAGAGGAAAAGGTAGCCCCCAGTAGAGTTGCCATTTTTGTGGACACACACAAAAAAGAAGAAGAAAACGATGCCTTTTCTTTTATTGGCGCAAGGTACCACAAATCGAGTACGCTTGAGAGATCCTGCGCTGAGGATCCCCGAGTACAAAAAAGAATTCTGGGGAATGGGACGATGGAGATCAAGCGACAGTTGCTCCTTTACTCCCTTGACACTCCGATTACAAAAGTAGAAAAAAATCTAAAAAATTGCTAACTCTCAGCTCATTGGCAAGAAGTGCAGCAATTTGGCTCTTAAAAATGCTCTCCGTTCTGTGTCTTTGAAGACGGATGAGACCCCCCTTTTATAGTGTTCTTGGGCTGGAACGATGTTATGCGCCCACGTGGGGAAATACGCTGGTTCCTATGTGGGCGCATAGTCCTGCTTTGGGCGCATAGGAGGTAGGTACATACAGGCTGCGAGATTGTGGATTGGTCGTGGCGTTGACGTGGCCGCATGCTTCAGTGCACGACTGCTCATGGAGACTGATGTGGTCATGTGCTTCGGTGCTCATTTTGATCGTGGCTTTGACTGAGTCAGGCTTGGGCGCATAGCTATGTCTCAGGCTATGCGCCCTCCTTTCGGTTTAGTCTTGGGCGCATGAAACTTCACTGGCTGGGCGCATACAGTTGTACTGACTGGGCGCATAAAGCTTCGTTGGCTGGGCGCATGAAGTTGTACAGACTGGGCGCATGAAGCTTCGTTGGCTGGGTACGTGGAGTTCCACTGGCTTGGGCGCATGGAGCTATACTGACTTGGGCGCATGGGACTTCATTTGCTGAAAAAATTTTATGCTTCTACACTAGTGAAGCAGTAGCAATGACGGTTTCGACCAGATATCATAGAGGCCATCAAGACTGAAGTCAAGAAGCTTATTTCAAGTGGGTTCATTCGCGAAGAACAACACCCTGACTAGGTTGCTAACATTATTTCGGTCATGAAAAAGAATAGTAAAGTTCAAGTTTATATCGATTATCGTAATTTGAACTCTACATGCCCAAAAGATGAGTTCTCTCTTCCTATCATCGACGTAATGATCGACAATACTTGCGGCTTTGAGCGGTTGTCCTTCATGGATGAATTCTCAGGCTACAACCAGATCAAGATATTTCCTGATGATAAGAAACACACATCTTTTCGAACGCCGTTGGGGGTATACTGCTATACGGTGATGCCCTTCGGATTAAAAAATGTAGGGGAGACATACCAGCGAACTATGAACACAATTTTTTGCGATCATTTGTACAAAACAATGGAATGCTACATTGATGATATCATTGTTAAAAGTCATCTCAAGGGTGACCACCTCCAAGATTTGAGAATGGTGTTTGAATTAATGCGTACACACCAGCTCAAGAAAAATCCAACCAAGTTTTTATGGGAGTATCCAGCGACAAGTTCCTTAGTTTTTTTATCACTTCAAAGGGTATACATCTTGACCCGGAGAAAGTGAAAGCTATCCTCGATATACATCCTCCAAGAAATCTCAAAGAGCTACATGGACTTCAAGGAAGGTTAGCCTACGTCAGACGATTCATTTCAAATCTTTCTGAAAGGTGTCAACCATTTACTCAACTCATGAAGAAAGGAGTATCTTTCGTCTGGATTGAACAATGTCAACGCGCATTTGACGACATCAAGGAGTATCTCACAAGCCCCCCAGTGTTGGTGGCTCCGATAGTTGGAAAACCTTTCTTGTTATATGTCCGTGCTATGGATCATTCCTTTGGCGCCCTATTAGCTCAGAAGAATGAAGGCGGTCATGAACAGGCAATCTACTACCTCAGCCGTATGATGGTTGGTGTCGAGCACAGATACATACCTGTGGAAAAGGAATTTCTCACACTAGTATTTACTATCCAGAAGATACATCACTATGTGTCTGGGCAGACTATCTACATCATATCTAAAGTCAATACTCTCAGAATACTCATGACTAAACCGGGTTCTTTTAATTTCCGTTTAGCTACATGGACAATGCTGTTGACTCCATACGAAATGTTGTTCGTCCCTCAGAAGGCAGTAAAAGGCCAAGCATTAGCTAATTTCTTAGCAGCTCATCCGGTGCTGGAATCTTCCAAACTCTACAATGAAATCTCGGATGAAGTGGTTGAGTCTAATACTGCAACTGAGGAAATCCCCATTTGGCAAATGTTCTTCGACGGTGCGTCAAGAACAGGACCAAAAGAAAATATCGTGGCCGGAGTAGGCATATTGCTTGTGTCACCCGACCATCTGGTTATACACCGTGCGTATTCTCTCATGGAACCTTGCACCAACAACGTGGCTGAATATAATGCCCTACTGATCGGCCTTCAATTGGCAAAACAACTGGGAGTTGACTATCTAGAAGCTTATGACGATTCTAAGCTAATAGTTAGTCAGCTCCGAGGGGATTATGAAGTTCATCAAGTAGATCCCATCCCATATCCCAAAGCGACGATCGAGTTGGCTTCTACCTTCGCTGGATTCTTTATCGAGCACGTGCCTCGATTACAGAATACAGAAGCAGATGCTTTAGCCGGTCTGGCTGCTTTCTTGACCGTCCCTATCAATACTCAGCATTCGATTACAGTGTCTGGTCGAGAGTTATTCTGTGGGAAAGATGCCTTACATATTCATCACAGTTACACAACAGAAATGAACGTCGACATTAAAGACTAGAGATTTCTCTTTATAGACTACGCCGTCTACAAAATCCTTCCTGAGGACCCAAAGGAAGCAGTGTCTGTCCAAAGACGATCCCTCAGATTTTACTATGATACAGCCACCAAAATATTGTACCGACGTTCTTACGATGGGCTACTGTTACGATGTTTATCAGACACAGAAGCCAAACGTGCACTCCATGAGGCTTACGACAGAATTTATGGTACACACCAACTAGGCCCCAAATTACAAGATCGCCTCAAACGAATGGGTTATTATTGGCCCACGATGATAGCAGATGTTGTTAAATATTCAAAGAAGTGTAGGGCTTGTCAGTTCCATACTGATTTCATTCATCAACCTTCGGAGATTTTACACCCGACGGCGGCATCCTGGCCTTTTGAAGCCTGGGGTATGGACGTCATCGGCCCAATCAACCCGCCATCCTCCAGAGGATATCGGTTTGTCCTAGCTGTAACTGATTACTTCTCCAAATGGGCGGAAGCTATACCACTTATCGAAGTAAAGACATCGAATGTGATCAGTTTCGTCAAACATCACGTCATCTACCGCTTCGGCCTACCTCGTAGGATCATCCATGATAATGGTCCACAATTTGCGAGCCATGCATTCTATCGGTTCTACGATAAGAATCGAATTCAGAATGTAGCCTCTACCGCCTATATCTAGCAGCTAATGGATTAGCCGAAGCCTTCAATAAGACTATCATCAAACTTCTCAAGAAGTTCGTGTCTTCAAATAAGCGCGATTGGAATGAAAAGCTTGATGAATGTCTCTGGGCGTATCGTACAACGGTCCGGACTCCAACAGGCAGTACGCCATTCACTCTGGCTTATGGGAGTGAAGCAGTTCTTCTCTTACAAATCTAGATTTCCTCTCTTCGAGTAGCCTTAGCCAGTGAGTTGACTGCCGAAGAAAGTTACTGTCTGCGACTAGAAGAGCTGGAAGCGGTAGACGAAAAATGCTTAGTAGCTCAACAGCATATTGAGCTATACCAAGCATGCCTTTCTACAGCCTTTAATAAAAAGGTGAAGGAAAGAATCTTTCAAGTTGGTGATCTAGTCCTAGCAGTGAGAAGACCAATGGTCATGACGTACAAGACAATAGGAAAATTCCAGCCTAAATATGAAGGTCCTTTCATTATAGAATCAGTGTATTCTAATGGTGCGTATCGATAAACCAAACCTGATGGTGACTTGCTCATGATGCCAATCAACGGCAAGTTTTTGAAGAAATATTATGTGTAACCTTCATGTATAGCGTTCACATATACCCTATTTTAATCATGTAAATATACATTGTAAAGTTTACGTGATTCAAAAAATCATCTAACTATTATTTGTATTTCAAGAGTCTTGGATACGCCATGGATAATAGGTCCTCTAAAAAAAGATTCTCCAGTGGAATTATCTTCGTTTTGGACTCTGCCCAAACTCGGTCTTACGAAAACAGTCACGTCCATATTACCTCTGAACTGTTTTCTGATAATTATTTCCCTAGTGGGGTAATTAAGAAATGTTCTGCCACATCTATATAACCTATGAGCAAAACATTCGTCAAAGATAATCACGTCCATATTACCACTGAATTATCCACTCCTATCTAATGTTATATTTCCGTCCACGTCCATATTACCTCTGGTCGAGATATAAAACATTCTCTGCTATTACATCCATATTACCTTTGCTAGCAGCTTCTTTCAACTTATTATCTATTTTCAAGAACCATGAATATAAAACGGGTAATGAGTCCACATCTAATTCTCCAGCGGAATACCTACCAGAAATATCTCTACTACGTCCATATTACCTCTAGTTGTTCTAATATTTCACAAACCACATTCATGAGTTTCGAAAGCCAAAACATTCTTTATTAAAAAAAATTCTCAAAAAGTAGAGAAAAGAAAGAAAAGAAAAAGATACAAGAGTATTTATGGCTTAATTGAGCCTATTACAAAAGAAGATCTAAGGGATACATAACCGATTGATGTTATCCCTTAGAACTGCAATCTCAGTCTGGGAATTTACAGTAGCATGACGACATGCTTCTTTCTGTCGAGCAGCCTCATCCTTGAAGGGGATCAGTTTCACGTGCTCTTCCTACAACTTCACCAGTTGTTATTTTAATTGTTCTAAAGTTGTGGCGGTTACGGCAGCTTGAACTAAATAGTCCTCCTATTAAGACACAACTGTCCTCAAGCTAGCCTCCAGTTGGGCAATCTCCTTGTGGATCAGTACGATGCGATTGTACTTTTCAGTGATGTGGGCAGCCAGCTTGTTCTTCGAAGCAACACGAGCCTCGCTCACGGTATTAAATTGTTCATACTGGTCAGCCAATTCACTGATCTCTTTAGTAAGGGCACCCTTCCTTGCTTGGAAAGTAGCTTCCTCCTCTGCAAGAGCCGCAACTAAAGCCTCGTCTTCTTCACGAAACAACGATGTCAGGCTTCATTGCTTGGCTTCCCGGAGTCTGGCCACCTGGTCCTCCATATCATTCAGAACTTTTCTCAAACCGTTAGCCCGCTCCTCGTAGCCGGCAATGCTCTCAAGGGCCGTCACTTGGCATTCAACAATAGCCTTTGTAGGTCCAAAAGCGGCATTCCAGTTTAGAAATCCAGGAAGCTTTACTTTCAAAATAGAATAGAAAGCTTTGACGACTTCCTGGGCCATCTCGTCATCTTTGGAAGAGGTCATTAGGGAGGAGGCCTGATGGGGATCTTCTACCCCAGGAAGAGATGCTTGACAAAAAGCCAAAACTGACAAGGAAGCAATATATCTATCAGTAAAGGAAAGAAAAAACCTGAAAGTGTGTGAAAGAGTTATAATTTCGTACCTTCTACTTGATCAGCACCAACTTGAGCTACGCCTTCAGCCCTGGCTTCGAAGGAGCCAAGAGCAGGCTCAGGTTGCTCAATGGTTACAATCTCAAGGCCCCACACAGTTCCGACAACAGGCTATATATCTTCTATGGCCCCAGCTGGACCTGGAGCAGATTCAGTAACCGCCCCCTCAGTGCGCTGTTCGACCTCTCTTTCTGCAGCCGATGCCGTCTTACCAACAAATTCCTCCACACCAACCACCCTGAAAGACCCGAGGGCAACTTCTTGTCTGGCCCCAGTGTATGGGGCAACCTCTGCATACTGTTCCCTCTCCTTATCTACAAGGGAATATACGATGGCAGTCAGCGTCACGAGGAGTACACAAAATCGAAGGCAAAAAATCTCATCCGAGGTAAAACACAAAGATAACATACCCGTGGGAGGGTGAGCCGATTGAACTTGGTTCTCGTCTAACTCCTTCATTATAGCCCCAATCTCAGACATAGCCCCAATCTCAGACATAGCCCCTAAAGAGATGCCGTAGGAGGGACTAGCTTTCTCGCCGCCATCGTAGTCTAGGCCTTCGCCCTGGTCATCCCTTGACTTAGCCCCTTTGACTGGGGAAGGCTGAACTTCGTCTGCCGGTTGAGGATGAGGAGGGGACACTGTTGTCACATCCACCTTTTCAGACAAAGAGGCACCCGCCTCGATCGCAACTTCAGGGTCCTATGCAAAGGACAATCGCAAGGGTGAGAAAGCTTCATTCAAAAACTGTACAAGTAGTGCTTCGACCAAAACGGCTATGGAGTCTAGAAATGGATCTACCTCCCGAATGATAACGGCCTCCGGTGTCGTTCCACCTCTTCCAGTCTGCCGAGAAGATCTTCTTAAAGGAGGTGAGCCATCACCCACCTACTTGGCTTTCCTTGGGGCAACCGTCTTCTTCTTCCTCTTAAAAGTTGTCTCTTGGGCCAATAGAGTTGAAGCTTTCCTCTTCTGAGGAAGATCGGAAAGAGCAGAATCATCTTCGGAATTCTTCCTAAGAGCAACTCTCTGTTGTGGTGCTGCAGCCGGCCGAATGGCTGGAGCGGCGCTCTCTTTTTTGCTGCCTTCCGGGCTCGTTTCACATTTGCAGGAGTGGGGCCAAACTTGGTCCCCAATATCAAACTCTACTCACAATCATACCAGGGATGAAAGGTATTGATCTGAGTATAAAATTTGGCAGTAGCATAGAGCAAGTGGGTCTCAGGCTTATCTTCGGGCAGAGTAAAAATTGCTCCCGTGCATCCGACGTTGTAATAAACCCATGCACGCGCTCCATCGATCAAGCTGCCTATCGACTCCAGATGCGAGCTAGGATTGCCCAGAAGAAGCTGACTATAGCCAAATTGCCGCACAAAATGGCTCGGTAGATAAGGCTCCAGGTAGGTGTGATTCCTATTCCTGAGCACCAAATGCGAGGGCCTAATAGACTGGAGCCAATGGAATGCCCCAGCGGTCAAGCTAGTAGTGTGGGCTCCCTCATCCACTAAAGTATCCCCTGTATTACCACTGACAAAGGAGATATCCTGAAGAACTCGTAGTTCTGCAGGAAGTTTAAGTCCCTTCTGCAAGCAGGCACTCCAGTAACGGCCCAGTCTGCGTCACAGTATCTCCGAAGAAAGGCATCTCCTGCTAAAGAGTCTGCCACCGGCCCAGCATTTATCAGTTTGGGATAGTGCAATAGCAACCATCCCACTAAGAAATGATAGGGAGTTCAGTCCGGGCAAAATCTGTTCTACCGTCAGGAGTCACCGCATTTTCAACAAAATCTCGTAGACCCCGTTGGATGGTGCAGACCATTGCAGAAAGTAGGGCAAGCTGGTATCCAAATACCAGCTTTACAACCGAAAGTATCATACTCTGTCTCATCCTTTCAATAGACCCTGAACCACCAGGGACTACGCAATCACGGATCTAGATCATCAGAAAAGCCGCCAGCACGGCTTTCTCCGATAACTTGAACTCAGCTTGTCGGAAGAAGTGGCAAATCGGAAAATTTTCCTCAAGATCATCACTGTCCTTGGTATCTGCTACTCCATGATCTGTCATCAAATCTTCTATCTCGGGCTTTGTCAGGGGCTTGTGAATCGAAAAGGAGGCCAGACCTTCTCCTTCTTCTTGAATGAAGATATAGCTCATCCAAGATCTCGTATGGGGATTGGCCCCCTCAGTCTTTCCTTTCTTATTAATCCTATGACAGATGAGAAAATGACAAAATAACTCCTTATATACATCCGTCATCTCGGAGTTTTACCTCTCCGGGTCCAGGAGTTCCGCATCACAAGGGACGTATTCTTCGTACGGCTCTGTGCCCCAAGAAAGCTTCGATATTTTCTGTATCTCATGGAGAGCCAGGCCCATCTCCCCACCCAAAGTGAAGAAGGTACATATATGATGATTGTACAACTCCGCCAGAGAAACAAACATGGGCCAATTTGTCTTTATGCCATATTGAGTGGCTCTCACAGCATGAAAAAGGTCGACAGCCTTTAGGGTAGCTTCATGGGTTGAAAGCACCCATTCAGTAAGGTCACTCCAAAATAAAACAGGGTACCTCCAACCTTCCATCTGCATCTTTCCTACGGGATACGACCTATTTTTTGACATCATCAGATTAGAAAGTGTGTCGGTAGCATAAGGATGAAGGTCGATCGGGATATCGTTTATTATGGCCCTAGGGTACAGCCCCCTCGTGGAATAGGATGTGGATCCCTTTACACACTTAAAAGTATACCTCCTCCGATCACCTGAGCTAAATTATATCTTTACAAAGATGACCCCATTAAGCTCAGGGGTTGTCACGCCCAAATTCCGTCGAATCGATAGTCGTCCCCCAGGCGTGATGTCGTACGAACCTAATTTGCGATCGCACAAGGCACAGTCATAAGGTAATCCGAGACACGAGATCTAAGAGAATAAGCAGACAAATTGAATCACACATTAAGTAAAGAAAACTTTGATCTTTATTGATTATGAACATCATTTATAGACTCCAGTACAGGACTTATGCCGTGCGGGCTATAACATGACTCGATTACAAAAGAGTGCTGATGAGATAGTCGTTCCATACATTGCATACATCCCTCAATATACAACAGAGTCTTCCAGTGACCTGGAATGGAGGGATGCTGAGCCATTTTTCTTGCACGGTTGAAAGTCTTCAAAAGTGGAGTTGCGGGGACAAGTCTTCGACGCGCGGTCGAAGCTTTAAAATTATGAACGTTGTCGAGCTAGTTGGCGCGGCCTTCCTGATTTGTGGGACCTGCAAAGAGCGAGTATTAGTACAATCACATGTACTGGCGAATGGCTAATTAAAATCCAAGCTCTGCATTTGATTCAAGCAGTTTTATAAACATGTTAGCTAGCTATTTCTATGATCTTTCTAACCATCCTGATCGATTTGCATGTTAACATGTTTTGAGGCAAGCACATGAATTTGTAAACATTAAGTAACTATCATATTCATCCCGTGTCACGTACATTAGTTAAGCAGTAAAAGGGTGTGAAGGCCACTAGCAATGTCAAGCCATCACGGACTATAGCTGGGTTAGACGCGACCCTTTCGCGGTGGGTAGCGAGCCCTACGCGAAAGTTCTCGAATAACCTACGTCGATGTAAGGCTGGCGCTTGCTATACTCATTCCTTCTGGGCCGAATCGATCCCTTGGCCTAGGCAACCGTTCGAGGAAACTACAACTTGTCGATAAGTTGTCCAATGATCGTTTTGAAGAGTCTTGAAATATGCTCTCTCTTTTCTAGAACCTTATCATTTCTTTTTTATGTGTGAAACTTAGCCTTTGTTTTGAACTTAGTTGATTTACTCACTTAGCCATATCGTTGTGATAAACGTTAATCAATTCATTCCTTGTTTTGCATAGGCTAAGTAGAATTGCATAAGGAAGCATGTTTTCTATTTTCAATACCGACAGTTTGATAGAAAGTGTTTCGTGAAGAATCGTGCCACGATTTCTTTGATTCTACACTATTATGACAAGCATCCATTTACTTCATAATGATTTTGAAGTAGAAGGATGAGGCGAAGGAGGTCTGCCACTCGCCTTAGACTTGCTTCAAGCGAGCGACCAGTTGGCTGCGCTGACATCGCCTACGCGATCACCTGCAATCGCATAAGCAACTGATTAGAACACTGTATAGTTCAAGGAATTTCGATATGAATGTGAAGCTCAAAAATGCAACACGAAAACCCATCAAAAATATTCACAAAAATGCATTTCCGAAAACCAAAGCCAAAGCCAAACCAAGTGCGGCATAAAAATCAGAGCAACGAAAGGTCTCTCCCGACTCAGCCGCAGAGCCAATCCTCAAGGCGCAACCCGCTGAATATGGCACTTGGTTTCGAAGAAACCATTCCATAACATGGAATGGATCTTAATTCAATCGTTCTCATTTGATCGACTCGGCTGATTCTGACCTATTGGTCCCGACCGAATCGATAGCGACAGTGTTCCTTTCTTGTGCATCCCGTGGACGAAAATGGGTTACGATGTAGGGACGGGGCACTATACCATAACCAACTAATAAAAAGTTTCATCCTCGAAACTTAAGGATAGAACCTACCTCTACGAGAACAATAAAGGAAATTTCTCCTTCATTTCTGATTCAAGCTCCCACGTCGACTCTTCCACCGAATGGTTCCTCCAGAGGACGCGGACGAGAGGGATCGCTCGATTTTACAACAGCTTATCCTTGCATTCTAAGATTTGAACTGGCTCTTCAATGTAGGATAAGTCGTACTTTAGCTCCAGCTGGCCAAAATCTACCACGTGGCTCGGGTCGTGCACGTACTTCTACAACTGAGAGACATAGAAGACATTGTGTACACCTTCTAGCGTCGGCGGTAGGGAAATTTTATAGGCCACTGGGGTGACCCGCTCGAGTATTTTGAACAGCCCAATTAATCTCGGACTCAACTTCCCCTTCGTACCGAACCGAGTAACTCCTCGCATTGGTAACACTTTGAGAAATACGTGATCGCCTTCTTGAAACTCGAGGGGTCGACGATGAACGTTCGTATAGCTTTTCTAACGACTCTGCGCAGTCTTTAATCTTTTTCGAATGAGCCAAAAATTTTGCACAGTCTGTTCTACCAGTTTTGGGCCGAGAATCAGCCGCTCTCCGACTTCGTCCCAACAAATGGGTGATCGACACTTTCGTTCGTACAAGTCTTCATACGGTGCCATTTGGATGCTGGATTAATAACTATTGTTGTATGCAAATTTATCCAGAGGTAGATGAACATTCTAGCTTGATTTGAAGTCAATTGCGCAGAGTCGTAACATGTCTTCGAGAATCTGATTGATGTGCTCTGTTTGGCCGTCGGTCTGAGGATGGTAAGCTAAGCTGAACTACAACTTGGTATCCAAAGCCAACTGAAGGCTACTCCAGAATCGCGACATAAATCGTGAATTCCGATCAGAGACAATAGATACTGGAACTCCGTGCAGTCGTACTATCTCATCAAGATAAATCTGCGCCAGACGATCAATGCTCCAAGTAACTTTAATGGCAATAAAGTGCGCTGACTTGGTTAGTCGATCGACGATGTCCCAGATGGAATCATTTCCCCGCGGCATCTTCGGTAGACCAATAATAAAATCTATGCATACGTGCTGCCATTTCCATTCCGGAATCGCCAGATTCTGTATCTCTCCACCCGGTCTCTGGTACACAGCTTTCACTTGCTGACAGGCCATGCATTGCAACACAAAGAGTGCCACATCTCTTATCATCCCGTGCCGCCAGAAGTTTGTGCGGAGGTCCTTGTACATCTTCATGCTACCGGGATGCAAGGTGTACTTCGCATAGTGCGTCTCTGACAATATCTCCTTTCTAAGTTCTGAATCGTCCGGAACGCATAGCCTACCCTTCAATCGAAGCATGCCGGTTTTGTCTTCCGCAAAGTTGGTTGTCCAACCCGTCGAGATTAGCTGTCGTATTTTCTTCAGGTACAGATCGTCCTTTTGAGCGATCTTGATATTTTTCTTGCAAGCTCGGCTCTAACTGCAACTTTGCCAACTGCGCATTCCTGAATCGGACTCAGAGTTCGCCCATCTCTTCTAGGTCGCATAGCAGTCTGCGGTCGATGGATAGCGAGGCGATATACTTCCGACTCAGAGCGTCCGCCACAACATTTTCCTTTCCCGGCGTACAGTCAACAGCCAAGTCGTAATCCTTGATCAGTTCTAGCCAACGCCTTTGTCGCAAGTTCAATTCCTTCTGCATGAATAGATACTTGAGGCTCTTGTGATCGGTATAGATCGAACATGCCACGCCATAAAGATAGTGATGCCATAATTTTAACGCGAACACAATCGTCGCTAACTCCAGGTAATGAGTAGGATAGTTCTTCTCGTGCGGCTTTAGCTGTCGGGAAGCAAAAGATATCACCTTGTTCTGCTGCATCAGAACATACCCCAAGCCCTGACCGAATGCGTCACTGAATATCTGGAAACCCTCAGTCCCTTCTGGAAGTACGAGTATCGGGGCCGAGATGAGCCGTTGCTTTAACTCTTGGAATAAAGTTTCACAGTCGTCTGACCATTCAAATGCGACTCCTTTCTGGGTGAGGCGAGTCAGAGGCGATGCGATCTTCGTGAAGTCTTTTACGAAGAATCGGTAGTATCCGGCTAAGCCAAGGAAACTTTGAATCTCGTTGACAGACATTGGCCATTTCAAATCGACAGCATCTTCAACTTTTTTTGGATCGACTGTAATGCCTTCAGCTGAAATAATATATCCGAGGAATATGACGTTGCTCAGCCAAAATTCATATTTGCTTCACTTCGCATATAACTGATTTTCTCGAAGGGTCTGAAGTACGGTCCTTAGATACTCAGTGTGTTGCTGCCTATTCTTCGAGTAGACGAGTATATCATCGATAAAGACTACTACGAACTTGTCGAGGAATGGTCGGAACACCCGATTCATCAAATACTTGAAAGCAGCAGGGGCGTTCGTTTAGCCGAACGGCATTACCAGGAATTCGTAATGGCCGTATCGAGTACGAAAGGCAGGCTTCGACACATCATCCGGCTTGATCTTGAGTTGATGGTAACCCAAGCGCAGATCAATTTTAGAAAACACCGTAGCTCCTTGCAGCTGATCAAATAGATCGTCTATACGGGGAAGGGGATATTTGTTCCAGATGGTGGCTTTATTCAGCTTTCGGTAATCGATACAAAGACGCAATGAACCATCCTTTTTCTTGACGAACAGCACGGGCGCTCCCTATGGCGAGACGCTGGGTCGAATGAAACCCTTATCGAGCAACTCTTGTAACTGTACATTGAGTTCTTGAAGCTCTGCAGGGGCCATTCTGTACGGGGCTTTGGAGATCGGTCGGGTATTAGAGATTGTATCGATAGTAAACTCAATCTCTCGATCGGGCGGCATGTCGGGCAGTTCGTCCGGGAACACATCTGGGAATTCTGCCACAACGTCGGTCTGACCAGCATTTGCACCATCCTATCGCATGTCTCGAACGGATGCAACATATCCTTCGCACCCGGAATGCAGCATCCGTCGATCAGATATTACGAAGATCACCATACAGGTCGGCGATGCCTTACCACAAGAGTAGCAGAATTCAGGCACTCTATGTATGCAAAATGTGACCCTCTTTTCAGCACAATCTATGGTTGCGTTGCACGGGCCGAGCCAATCCATCCCCAGAATGATGTCGTAGTCCTTAATATCTAGAACTATTGCATCAAGACTGATCTTTTGACCACCTATACAGATAATTTCGTCTTCGCAGACTAAATTTACAAGTAGTGGCATGCCCGACGGTACGTTAACAGTAAGATCAAGACCCAGCGGTGTCAGGGAAAATTTGTACTCGGCGGTGAAGTCCGTCGATATAAAACTATGTGTGGCACCTGAATCAAATAATATACGAGCAGGTTTATTATTGAATTATAGTATACCTGTCACGACTGTGTCAGATGCGAATGCTTCGTCTCGAGTCATGCACATAGACGCAGCCCTGAGCATTGGGGCGACGGTCCTGGCCATTTTGTGGTGCGGTCTGTGGAGCCCGAGGTGTTTGGCCTCGGTTCTGTTAATGTTTTTGAGGACGCTGGTTCGGCTTCTACGGACAATTTCATGCAATATGATACATTCGGCCGCACCCGAAGCATGCTCCATTCTTTAATCGGTACTCATTGGCCATGTGCCCCTCTTTGTGGTAGAAATTGTAGAGTATTCGATCCTTCCTCTTGTTGCCGCCTCCGTTGTCGCAATTTTGACGCTTGTACGCGTTGTTTCCTCCCGTATTACTATGGCATTTGTTATTAAAGTGAACAGCACCAGTAGTAGCAGGAGGATACTCGAACTCCAGACGGAGGGCATGGTTGAGTGCCTCGCCAATAATTTTTTATTCAGGCACCGAAACGTGAGCACGGATAGAGGAACGCAGGCCCACTTCGAATCATCGAGCTCGACTTGCAGTGGTAGGTAGATAGGCTCCAGCAAATTTGGCCAGTTTATTGAATTCGACAGTATACTGTCGTACAGTCATATTCCCTTGCCTCAACTGTATAAATTTATTTTCTTTCTTCTGTCGTACGGCTGCAGAAAGATATTTAGTCTCGAACGTATTTCTGAATGTGGCCCTTGAGATCGCCGTCGTTCTGTCTTCACGTCGAATTGCCCGCTTCTGTACGGCCCACCAATCGTGCGCATTTATTCGAAGTAGAAGTTGAGCACACACGACTTTCTTCGAGTCTTCGACACCTAGAAGCTCGAACTTATCTTCCAGCTCCTCCAACCAGTCGATCGCCACGGAGGGATCTTCTGTACCGTTGAAGGAAGTGTGGCAGCTTTTCGTAAATTTTGACACATCAAAGTTAGAACTTCTCGGTGTTGCAGGTGAGAGCTCGGACGCCTCCAGTTCAGCTTCGTTGGATCGAACCGCAGGCTCGGTCACGGTAGGCATCATCGTTGAATTATTGTTGGCCACGACCGATTGCACTATTTGTTGGAGTGTATTCAGTTGCTGCTGCTGCTGCTTGAATTGAGCCTCGAACCGATTCTCGAACTGGGTCTGACGAGCCTCTGCCTGCTGGCGATGGAGCTCATTTTGATGTTGCTGCATTTCAAGCATCTGCAGCATCCGTTGCATCGGATCGCTGAAAGGTCCGACTATGGTAGGCGTCATTCCCGTTGGGTTGACGGAATGCTCGGGTCTGGAAGTACTCGAGCCGCTAGAAGCGCTCGTCTCGTCCTCTACCCGAGCTTCCGCAACTGCAGGGAAATAAAAGGCAACTTTCGTTAGCTCCAGAAAATGTCATGGGTTCAGCGTATGGAACAACTCATCACATCGACACGAGGTCAACGGTTTGATACTAGGAACTCGACACTGGAGGCCAAGGACGTAAAGTTGTACTCTGATACCATTATGTCACACCCCGATTCCATCGAATCGATAGTCATCTCCCGGGCATGATGTCGTGCGAACCTAATTTGCAATCGCACGTAATCTGAGACATGAGATCTAAGAGAATAAGCAGACAAATTAAATCACACATTAAGTAAAGGAAACTTTGACCTTTATTGATTATGAACATCATTTACAGACTCCAGTATAGGACTCATGTCGTGCGGGCTACAACATAATTCGATTATAAAGGAGTGCCGATAAGATAGCCGTTCCATATATTACACATATCCTTTAATATACAACGGAGTCTTCAAGTGACCTGGAATGGAGGGACGCTGAGCCATTTTTCTTGCATGGTTAGTCTTCAAAAGTAGAGTTGCGGGGACAAATCTTCGACGCGCGGCCGAAGCTTCAAAATCACGAACGTTACCGAGCTAGTTGGCACGTCCTTCCTGATTCGCGGGACCTACAAAGAGCGAGGATCAGTACGATCACATATACTGGCGAATGGCTAATTAAAATCCAAGTTCTGCATTTGATTCAAGCAGATTTATAAACATGTTAGCTAGCTATTTTTATGATGTTTCTAACCATCCTGATCGATTTGTATGTTAACATGTTTTGAGGCAAGCACATGAATTTGTAAACATTAAGCAACTATCATATTCATCCCGTGTCACGTGCATTAGTTAAGCAGTGAAAGGGTGTGAAGGCCACTGGCAATGTCAAGCCATCACGGGCTATAGTAGGGTTAGACGCGACCCTTTCGCGGCGGGTAGCGAGCCCTGTGCGAATGTTCTCGAATAACCCACGCTGATGTAAGGCTGGCGCTTGCTATACTCGTTCCTCCCGGGCCGAATCGGTCCCTTGGCCAAGGCAACCGTTCGAGAAAACTACACCTTGTCGACAAGTTGTCCAATGACCATTTTGCAGAGTCTTGAAATATGCTCTCTCTTTTCTAGAACCTTATCCTTTCTCTTTTATGTGCGAAACTTAGCCGTTCTTTTGAACTTAGTCCATTTACTTACTTAGCCATATTGTTGCGATAAACGTTAATCGATTCATTCATTTTTGCATAGGCTAAGTGGAATTGCATAAGAAAGCACGTTTTCTATTTTCAATACCGGCAATTTGATAGCAAGTGTTTCGTGAAGAATCGTGCCACAATTTCTTTGATTCTATACTATTATGACAAGCATTCATATAAATTCATATTGATTTTGAAGTAGAGGGACGAGGTGAAGGAGGTCAGCCACTCTCCTTAGACTTGCTTCAAGCGAGTGACCAGTTGGCTGCGCTGACGTCGCCTACGCGATCACCTACAATCGCATAAGCAACTGATTAGAACACTGTATAATTCAAGGAATTTCGATATGAATGCGAAGCTCGAAAATGCAAGTCACGAAAACCCATCGAAAATATTCACGAAAATGCATTCACGAAAACCAAAGCCAAAGCTAAATCAAGTGTGGCATAAAAATCAGAGCAACGAGAGGTCTTTTCCGACTCAGCCGCAGAGCCAATCCTCGAGGTGCAACCCGCTGAATATGGGATTTGTTTCTGAAGAAGCCATTCCATAACGTGGAATGGATCTTAATTCAACCGTTCTCGTTCGATCGACTCGGCCGATTCTGATCTATTGGTCCCGACCGAATCGATAGCGACAGTGTTCCTTTCTCGTGCACCCCATGGACGAAAACGGGGCACAATATAGGGACGGGGAACTATAGGGGTTATGTCCCATTTCATCTGCCTCTGCACAGCTAGATCGGTGAACGTCGACAGAGGGTATTGGCGATCCATCATTGGCAACCATATCCTTTGGTTGTTCAACCTGACCACCAAAGGGTCTCTCAGGCGTATCGTCTCAACGTCCTCAAACCCCAAGCTATCGCCAAACAAGAAGTATGGCTTCTTAAGACTCTGCGCCTCTCCAAGCAGGAACTTTTCATCGTTTATCATCTACTTCAAGAACCCCTTATCATGTTCAAGCATAGCGATCATCCGCACTGAAGGCTGATTATGGCTGATCTTGGCCTGAACATTTCTAATCATGTTGGTTACGAGGGTTGAACCGAGAACTTGGCGAGCAGAGCCAAGAGGAATTCTATTGAGTTTCGGTACGACCATGTCAACTGCAAAGACAGAAGAAAAAAGTCAGACTTAGAATCTACAGAAAAAAAGAGCTAAGTGTTGGAAAAATTATATGCGTCCAGTTGTTATGCGCCCAAATGGCATGTGGGCGCATAAGAATCTTCAAACACAAATGTTATGTGTGGGCGCATGACATGCAATAAGCATGTGGGCGCATAGTCTTGCAGAAGCGTTCTGCGTAGGCGCATAACACACAACCAAAGTATGTAGGTGCATACTTCTGTGGATGCATGGGAATGCTCATAAAAGTGTGTTGCTTTGGGCACATACCAATGGTTATGCGCCCAAGCAGAGAGAAGTCCGAGTGTCACAAATTAACGCTCGAGACTTTGTTTTGAAGCATAGCCTCACCTAGAATAGGGTCTTGGACTAGCGGAGATGCCGCCGAAGGAGGAGAACCGCTCAGTACAGCTTCCTTGCCCTTCACGGATTTCTTGGCAGCCTTGGGAGACATGATTCGTGCAGAGAAGAAATGAACAGTCTCTTGAAAGTTTTTTTGAGATTGAGAGGAGAATGAATTTTCTCTCCTCGGGCATATTTATAGACAAAACAGGGGACTATGCGCCCACATGACCTATGCGCCCATATAGTCTATACGCCCACGCAGAGACTTGGTCCTTTGCACATTATACGCCTATTATTTGATGATGTGGACAATGCATAGACATCGCACGAAGAATGGACCTCTTCAAATTCTGCTCCGATGAATCTGTTAGTTCAGATTTTCGAGGAAGATCTCAACAGCCATCTTTTGACAACCTGGCAAGCATCTATGCGCCCAAAGAGAAAGTTTTGCTATGCGCCCACAGAGCCATAAGAAGACAGTCTCCTATGCTTCTTTTAAAGTATTTTGAACTCGTTCGAGTATCAAAAACTTTGAAGGGGGTCTTGTAGAAGCATAAAAAATTTAGCATTATGCGCCTAAGTCTGGAAGTAGCCATGCGCCTATGTCACAAACAGTCATGCGCCCAAGTCATAAACAGTTATGCACCCACATGGCCAAAGGGGCTATTCGCCCACGATATTTTCTCCATGCAGTAAAAACATGCGCCCAAGTGTGGGCGCATAGGTTGCTTCCAACACTATGCGCCCAAGGCAGGAACAACCCTACGACCCGGTCAACATCCACGATCAATCATGGGCCGAGACATGCGGCCACGTCAGTCCCCACGAGCAGTCATGCATCAAAGCATGTGGCCACGTCAACCCCACGATCTACCCACGTTCATGCAGTCTCTATGCGCCTACACCCTATGCACCCAAAAAAAGACTATACGACCACAGGAAAAATAGTGTATTTTCTCCCTGTGTGCGCATAATAGTCATTTCAGTAAAAAACGACTATAAATAGAGGTCACATGTCGCTTCAAAACACATAGAACGGAAAGCATTTCAAGAGCCAAATTGCTGCCCTTCTTGCCAGTGAGTCGAGAGTTAGCAATTTTCTTAAATTTTCTCCCACTTTTGTAAATCGGAATGTCAACGGAGTAAAGGAGCAACTACCGCTCGATCTCCATCGTCCCATTCCCCAGAATTCTTTTTGTACTCGGGGATTCTTAGTGCAGGATCTCTCAGGCGTACTCGATTTATGGTGCCTTGCGCCAATAAGAAAAGACAGTGCTTCTTCTTCTTTTTTTTGTGTGTCCACACCTTCCGGTAGCAATCTTCCTGTACGATGATGATGATAACTTGCACAGATCTTTTCTTCATGTTGTCTTTGTAACACCCAGTTTTCCACAAGAGGGTAATTTTAAAATTTTATAATTATAATTATTATTTAATGATATTTATTTATGTTATGATTTTTAGTAATTTTTTAATTATTTTTAAACTATTTAAATTCATGACTTATGATTTGGTGTCTTGCTAGTGTTCATTTCCAGACTGAGGGGTATTTTAGTCATTTTCATAATTTTAAGAATTATTTGGGATTATTAATTGTTATTTAGATTTAATAGAATTTATTAGAATTTATGGGAATTTTTAGGAATTATTTTGGATTTATTTAGACTAGTTTGATTTTTTGGCCAGTTTTGACCCATGTAGACCAACCTAGGAACTAACCATGGTTAGTTGGGCTTGGTTAGGTCAAGTGACTCTAGTCTAACCTAGTATGACCTAAGTTAGTAATTATTGGTTCATTAGAAATTTAATTAGGAATTTTAGAATCAAGTGTTTTGACAAATGGCTTGTGGTTTCATAAGTCATTTTGTGACTAAACTCAATAGGACTAGCTAACCTAGCTCAAACCCCACCCAAACCCATCATGTCCAGCCAACCTAGGGATTCCCCCACTATAAAACCCCTCCCAAATCTAGGGTTGCCTCTTTTCTTTAGGAAGAGCCCTATTTTCAAGGAGGTGAGTTCTTGTCTTCATTAATTCATTATAATTCCATTATAGGTCCTAAAATCCCCAAATTAGTTGCAATAGTTTCTAAACCTGTCATTCTTGCTGTTGTGAATGTTTTGGTGCAGTTTGGCATTGATTAGAAGTGATTGGGATACCAAGCAAGAGCTAGGAGGAGGCCTTTTCCATTGAAACTTCACCAAGAGGTATCTCCTTCATTTCTCCATGCAACTTCAGTTAGTTTTCATGCATAGGAACCCTAAGTGACCCCCCTAATGCCTGGATAAGATTCGTGTCCTGTGTCAGTGGTTTCGTGTCCATTCTGGACACATATCAGAAGACTGCACAGGGTGTTCGACCAAATGCCACAGAGGGCAGGTCGACCTTGTTAATCCAAATCCTTTGAATAGGAAGTCTAGATTAGTTGTGGTCTATTGTTTCCTGAGGTCGTGTCCTGTTGTCGTGTCGTTTTGGTGTCGCTCTTATGGCTTGGACACGCGCGCGCACACGGCGCACGGCTACAGTATTTTCCCTGCATCTCGGGGTCCACTGTGGACACGACACGTCTCGTCTTGACACCATCTTTTGGGAGGATGTTGGGGCATACACTGACACCATTCTCCCCAATTTTCACTAGATTTTATGCTCTGGTTTGGGAGATATTCGTCGTGCACTGGGTTGCACTGATTCTGTGCACTGTGAATTTTCTCCACTGACACGGGTTTGTATCTCTGGACACGACACACTAGGACACTGTACAGGGGTATGGACACTTAGCTGGACACTAGGTGTACCTACTGCTTTGAGCACGAGACTTGGTTTGCACCCTGCTGTGCACACGAGCCTCGTGCACACGTGCACGAGACTGTCCTCATTGGACTGTGTCCCATTTGCTGTTTTGTGTGTTTTCCAGTTTGGACACTTTGTGTCTACTTGGGTGGACACAAATAGCTTGTATAACTTGTACACAATGCATGATTACATCACCAACACGTTTTGTGGCATTTTAGCTTGATTTCATATTAATTCTCAGTTTCCTTAAATTTATGAATCCTGAAGTGTAATCAGTCACTGTTCCTATGTTTTTCCAGATTTTCCAATTGATATTTGAGCATCTTTTTAACTCATTCTAATACTGTTAATAATTAGTTTAGTCCCTAATCATGAACTCTTATATGTTAGCTAACTGTGGGTTGAAAGTGGGATTTATTTGGTTGTATGTTGATTTCAAAATGGGGATTTTATAACCTGGAACATGGGGACTGAACTGAGTTTTTGAAATGTTACACTGTTTTCCTTTCCTAGTTGCAATGTCCAGATAATGAGTAATCTGAGTTTGTTTTGTATTCCATTGTTTTACAATGTAGGATAAACCTGAGATTGAGTACAAATTGTATTGCCATGTTCTATCCTTGCTTGTCTATATGTTTACTGTCAAACACTAATTCAGTATCCCTTAAACCTGAGAATGTGTTGATTTGGGTTCCTTCCCTATTGTTTCTGGACTGAGGTACACTGGTTACTCCTCACTGTTCAGATTGGACTGTGCATCACCACACATTATGTCTTGATCACACACACTGCTCTCCCTCTTTCACTGTTCTTGTTGTTCCTGCATACATGACAGTTGACACACATAATTCTCCTTATACTGTCACTTTCCTGCAAACACTCTTGGACACACACACACTCACTGCTAAATTATTCACTGTCTTGCTATTTTCCTGCATACATAGCAGTATAGACTCACACACTTATTCCTTTGTGCACTGCCTTCTTTCCTGTATACTTTTAGACACACACATGCTTTTCTCTCTATGTTTATAGCTGTGTATATATTATATATGTAGGAACATGATACATGTATATATGCAATGTGTAGAACTATTGTGTATGTTAATCCTATAAGTGAGTATTGTGTAACTATATAGGTGGCCTACACATGAGTATATAGGAAATTAGCTTACATACCTACATGTATGCATATATGTGATTTTGTAAATGAATGTGTATGTTGTGTACTAGTCTATGAGAATACCTATAGTATTTAGCCTGGGTACTTAGTGCTAATTCAATATGTGTCTATGCATGTAATGTTGTATATGCATAGGGGTATGAGTGCTTGGAATAGTATGTGTTATCCAGAATAGGGTTATTAGACCTAGCTAGTTGAGTTTAGCCTAGTTTAGACATGGTTGACCTAGTTTGACTTCTAAAGTTGACCAAGAGTTGACTTTGGCCTAGATTGACTAAGAATCATGTGGAATGCATAGTAGGACTCCATATTACTATTCTGGACTTGTTGTGACTTGTGCTGTTCTGTTTAGGAGCCAGACACCACTCCTTGGACAGTACGTTTCATTTTGGACACTCAGTTACAGGCGAGTACATTCTCTGATCATTTCATATCCTGCTTAGAATTATTTCCTGCAGTAGATTACTTTACTTGTACTGTCACGTTGGTCACACGGATTAGTACTATATGGATCTCTCCTTGGGATGTTACCCCCTTAGCGGGCGCATCGGATACTTTATGACATGTGTTTCATGTACATCATGTATTCCTTGCATCTGCGTTATTCATGTACACTCATGTTCTCTCATGTTCTTACATGTACGTTCATGTACTCTCATGTTCTTCTATGTACGCTCATGTTTGCCCATGTGTCTCTTGTATAACCAAAACATCATGTCCGTAACGTAACTTGAACAGATCCTTGTGTATTGATTTTGGGTAGGGGGAGTATAAATGGTCATGTGATTTACCCATCATGTACACTCTGTTACTTTTCATGTTCATCATGTACAACCTAAGCCAATTACATGCCATCTCGTACTCTGACTCACTAGTCACTGCTAGTTCTCTATGTATAGTAGATATTTCTATTACAGTTCTCTCTCTGTTTACATACTGCACTTCCTTCAGTACTTGTATCTTACTTTACTGCATGTCTATATTTTCTAACCTGCTATGATCTGTTGAGATGTACTGTACTCGCTCCTGTCCTGACTAGACCTGTTGAAAATATTACAGAGGACGAGGAGGAGGCTGGTCTGGACACTTACTACGGGGCAGCCTTAGATGACACCTGCGAGCTGGACCCTCAGGAGGACCCAGCTCTAGCTGAGGATTTCATCCCGACTGTCTAGACTAGATTAGTTAGGTTGTTTATCATTGTAGTCTGGAGACATGCTCTAGTTAGACTTTATTCTGGAGTTCAGTATTGTATATATTCTTTCATCTGAGACCTTGTACTGTTGGATATTGTTGGGATTATCTTAGACTGCTTTTATCTATTTTATTCCTTGAGTTCTATTTTATATCGTTCTATCTCTTCCTTAGTTGTGATTGAGTTTACTATTGCTATGTCACCCCATTCGGGGAGTATAACTGTTTAGATAGATATTGTTAGATGTATGTTGACCTAGGACAGCGTTCTACCGCCGACACTGCGGCGTAGGCTGGGCGTTGTTACGTTCTCGTACCCTCACAGTGGGTGCGGGTCGTGACACATTTTTAGTGGTGGCCCATGCAGGTCGAGACTAGAAGTGTAGTGGTACTCGAACTAGAGTATCACTACAGCCTGCTATAGGATATAGGATATAAATTTTAAGATACTCAATCACTTTAGGAAAATTCCTTTTATTGCCATCTAAATCCTTTTGTCAGCTGATCCTTCGAATTATAATTGTCCGCCTTTGTTATTCGCTTCTTTCTCAGAAATTGATACTCTTGTTTGTCTATCTTCAGGATGGTAGAGACTCGATCGCAGTGTGCCGTCCATGAGGATGCTATAGAGGGGACTGCCACCTCTCAGCCAGCACGACGAGGCCAGGGGACTGCAGCTCTTGTCACCTCAGCTCGTGTTGAGACCTCGGCAGCCACAGCAGGGGGTATGCATCTACCGACTGGGAGGCAGGACCCGGTCTTTCCAGAGGATCCTTTCCAGCCGCCACCGCCTCCAGGACATGTGGACGCAGCTCAGATGTTCGTATATTTCCAGCAGTTCATGGACCGATAGCAGGCTCGACAGGACAGAGGCATGGAGTTGGCCGTCACGACAGCCGCAGCTCGACCAGTGGTGCAGCAGCCGAAGACACCGGGGATCGAGCAATTTCAGAAGATGAGCCCCAGAGACTTTCTGGGGACAGAGGGGATCATATATGCCGATGAGTGGATCGAGCATATAGAGGAGATCTTCCGCCTGGCCAGGATTCCAGTAGACCTTCAGATCGAGGCCGCAGCTAGCCGGATGCGAGATCTTGCTCGCACCTGGTATCAGTCGGACCCCAGGATGGGGGTACCGGGGCAGACTTGGGAGCAGTTCAGGGGCTTCTTCAAGAAGAAGTTCTTTCCAGATTCGGCAGTCAGAGCCTTGGAGACGCAGTTTGAGAGCTTGGTCCAGGGGAGCCTCTCTGTTGAGGAGTATGCAGGAGAGTTTGGCCGTCTCGGCAGGTTTGTTGAGGGTCTGAGCGAGACGGCGAAGGCCCAGAGGTTCCGGAAGGGTCTAGTCAAGGAGGTCAAGTCCTTGACCAAGGGCAACCGGGATGCTACATTCGAGGAGATCTTGACGGGAGCCTTGTTGGCAGAGGATGATCTTGAGCTTAGGCTCAAGAGGGGGCGAGACCCAGTCGGGGGCAGCAGCAGCGGAGGCCAGGCCAAGAAGCCTCACCTTCAGCACCAGCAGCCGAGGCAGTTCCAGCCGCAGCCATTCCAGGAGAGACAGCAGCAGCAGCAGAGACAGCAACATGTTATCTTTTGCCCCTTCTGTAAGAAACCAGGGCACGATTGGGGTGAATGCCGGCTGAGGCTAGGCAAGTGCCTACTCTACGGATCATCAGATCATCAGTTGAGAGAGTGTCCCAAGTCTGCGGGACGGACAGCTCAGGGAGCAGGAGCTAAGGCTCCGGCAGGACAACAGAGAGGACCAGCATTGCAGACTCAGCAACAGAGGTTCGCACAGCATCAGCAGCAGGCCAGGGGAGGCCAGCAAGGACGAGCTTACGCCATGACACTTGAGGATGCTCAGGCAGTAGGAGAGGTGCTAGCAGGTTCTGATCTTCTCGATTCCATTCTACCTTGTCTCATTATACCTATCCTGAAATTCTATTCCATCTATTTCTATCTGTTTCCTCATTGTTGATAAGTTTGATCTGGTGTTTCATTATGTTTGTTTTCTTCTGAGAAAATCATATGGGCTAGGTCACCTCAGTTATGGGATCTAGAATCTTGATGGTCGTGTTAGTTGGCATAGTGAGGACATATAGTCAGATTTTGGATGTATTTTTCGGGTATGGGAATTTAAGGTTTTCGTCGTCGCATGCGGCAATACGAAAATTTTAAATACCATGAACCTAAGGATACGTACCTTAGTCAAGGACTCTGTGATTATCGTAGCCATGCTCACTAGCACGACGAAGATTCTGAGTATCATGATTTTGGACAGACGCATATGATTATCTGACGGTATGTTAAGACTCTGATTGTGGGGTGTATGACCTAGAAGGACTACTACCATTTTAAATTTCGAGGACGAAATTTTTATAAGGTGGGTAGGATTGTAACACCCAGTTTTCCACAAGAGGGTAATTTTAAAATTTTATAATTATAATTATTATTTAATGATATTTATTCATGTTATGATTTTTAGTGATTTTTAATTATTTTTAAACTATTTAAATTCATGACTTATGATTTGGTGTCTTGCTAGTGTTCATTTCCAGACTGAGGGGTATTTTAGTCATTTTCATAATTTTAAGAATTATTTGGGATTATTAATTGTTATTTAGATTTAATAGAATTTATTAGAATTTATTAGAATTTATGGGAATTTTTAGGAATTATTTTGGATTTATTTAGACTAGTTTGATTTTTTGGCCAGTTTTGACCCATGTAGACCAACCTAGGAACTAACCATGGTTAGTTGGGCTTGGTTAGGTCAAGTGACTCTAGTCTAACCTAGTATGACCTAAGTTAGTAATTATTGGTTCATTAGAAATTTAATTAGGAATTTTAGAATCAAGTGTTTTGACAAATGGCTTGTGGTTTCATAAGTCATTTTGTGACTAAACTCAATAGGACTAGCTAACCTAGCTCAAACCCCACCCAAACCCATCATGTCCAGCCAACCTAGGGATTCCCCCACTATAAAACCCCTCCCAAATCTAGGGTTGCCTCTTTTCTTTAGGAAGAGCCCTATTTTCAAGGAGGTGAGTTCTTGTCTTCATTAATTCATTATAATTCCATTATAGGTCCTAAAATCCCCAAATTAGTTGCAATAGTTTCTAAACCTGTCATTCTTGCTGTTGTGAATGTTTTGGTTCAGTTTGGCATTGATTAGAAGTGATTGGGATACCAAGCAAGAGCTAGGAGGAGGCCTTTTCCATTAAAACTTCACCAAGAGGTATCTCCTTCATTTCTCCATGCAACTTCAGTTAGTTTTCATGCATAGGAACCCTAAGTGACCCCCCTAATGCCTGGATAAGATTCGTGTCCTGTGTCAGTGGTTTCGTGTCCATTCTGGACACATATCAGAAGACTGCACAGGGTGTTCGACCAAATGCCACAGAGGGCAGGTCGACCTTGTTAATCCAAATCCTTTGAATAAGAAGTCTAGATTAGTTGTGGTCTATTGTTTCCTGAGGTCGTGTCCTATTGTCGTGTCGTTTTGGTGTCGCTCTTATGGCTTGGACACGCGCGCGCACACGGCGCGCGGCTACAGTGTTTTTCCTGCATCTCGGGGTCCACTGTGGACACGACACGTCTCGTCTTGACACCATCTTTTGGGAGGATGTTGGGGCATACACTGACACCATTCTCCCCAATTTTCACTGGATTTTATGCTCTGGTTTGGGAGATATTCGTCGTGCACTGGGTTGCACTGATTCTGTGCACTGTGAATTTTCTCCACTGACACGGGTTTGTATCTCTGGACACGACACACTAGGACACTGTGCAGGGGTATGGACACTTAGCTGGACACTAGGTGTACCTACTGCTTTGAGCACGAGACTTGGTTTGCACCCTGCTGTGCACACGAGCCTCGTGCACACGTGTACGAGACTGTCCTCATTGGACTGTGTCCCATTTGCTGTTTTGTGTGTTTTCCAGTTTGGACACTTTGTGTCCACTTGGGTGGACACAAATAGCTTGTATAACTTGTACACAATGCATGATTACATCACCAACACGTTTTGTGGCATTTTAGCTTGATTTCATATTAATTCTCAGTTTCCTTAAATTTATGAATCCTGAAGTGTAATCAGTCACTGTTCCTATGTTTTTCCAGATTTTCCAATTGATATTTGAGCATCTTTTTAACTCATTCTAATACTGTTAATAATTAGTTTAGTCCCTAATCATGAACTCTTATATGTTAGCTAACTGTGGGTTGAAAGTGGGATTTATTTGGTTGTATGTTGATTTCAAAATGGGGATTTTATAACCTGGAACATGGGGACTGAACTGAGTTTTTGAAATGTTGCACTGTTTTCCATTCCTAGTTGCAATGTCCAGATAATGAGTAATCTGAGTTTGTTTTGTATTCCATTGTTTTACAATGTAGGATAAACCTGAGATTGAGTACAAATTGCATTGCCATGTTCTATCCTTGCTTGTCTACATGTTTACTGTCAAACACTAATTCAGTATCCCTTAAACCTAAGAATGTGTTGATTTGGGTTCCTTCCCTATTGTTTCTGGACTGAGCTACACTGGTTACTCCTCACTGTTCAGATTGGACTGTGCATCACCACACATTATGTCTTGATCACACACACTGCTCTCCCTCTTTCACTGTTCTTGTTGTTCCTGCATACATGACAGTTGACACACACAATTCTCCTTATACTGTCACTTTCCTGCAAACACTCTTGGACACACACACACTCACTGCTAAATTATTCACTGTCTTATTATTTTCCTGCATACATAGCAGTATAGACTCACACACTTATTCCTTTGTGCACTGCCTTCTTTCCTGCATACTTTTAGACACACACATGCTTTTCTCTCTATGTTTATAGCTGTGTATATATTATATATGTAGGAACATGATACATGTATATATGCAATGTGTAGAACTATTGTGTATGTTAATCCTATAAGTGAGTATTGTGTAACTATATAGGTGGCCTACACATGAGTATATAGGAAATTAGCTTACATACCTACATGTATGCATATATGTGATTTTGTAAATGAATGTGTATGTTGTGTACTAGTCTATGAGAATACCTATAGTATTTAGCCTGGGTACTTAGTGCTAATTCAATATGTGTCTATGCATGTAATGTTGTATATGCATAGGGGTATGAGTGCTTGGAATAGTGTGTGTTATCCAGAATAGGGTTATTAGACCTAGCTAGTTGAGTTTAGCCTAGTTTAGATATGGTTGACCTAGTTTGACTTCTAAAGTTGACCAAGAGTTGACTTTGGCCTAGATTGACTAAGAATCATGTAGAATGCATAGTAGGACTCCATATTACTATTCTGGACTTGTTGTGACTTGTGCTGTTCTGTTTAGGAGCCAGACACCACTCCTTGGATAGTACGTTTCATTTTGGACACTCAGTTACAGGCGATACATTCTCTGATCATTTCATATCCTGCTTAGAATTATTTCCTGCAGTAGATTACTTTACTTGTACTGTCACGTTGGTCACACGGATTAGTACTATATGGATCTCTCCTTGGGATGTTACCCCCTTAGCGGGCGCATCGGATACTTTATGACATGTGTTTCATGTACATCATGTATTCCTTGCATCTGCGTTATTCATGTACACTCATGTTCTCTCATGTTCTTACATGTACGTTCATGTACTCTCATGTTCTTCCATGTACGCTCATGTTTGCCCATGTGTCTCTTGTATAACCAAAACATCATGTCCGTAACGTAACTTGAACAGATCCTTGTGTATTGATTTTGGGTAGGGGGAGTATAAATGGTCATGTGATTTACCTATCATGTACACTCTGTTACTTTTCATGTTCATCATGTACAACCTAAGCCAATTACATGCCATCTCGTACTCTGACTCACTAGTCACTGCTAGTTCTCTATGTATAGTAGATATTTCTATTACAGTTCTCTCTCTGTTTACATACTGCACTTCCTTCAGTACTTGTATCTTACTTTACTGCATGTCTATATTTTCTAACCTGCTATGATCTGTTGAGATGTACTGTACTCGCTCCTGTCCTGACTGGACCTGTTGAAAATATTACAGAGGACGAGGAGGAGGTTGGTCTGGACACTTACTACGGGGCAGCCTTAGATGACACCTGCGAGCTGGACCCTCAGGAGGACCCAGCTCTAGCTGAGGATTTCATCCCGACTGTCTAGACTAGATTAGTTAGGCTGTTTATCATTGTAGTCTGGAGACATGCTCTAGTTAGACTTTATTCTGGAGTTCAGTATTGTATATATTCTTTCATCTGAGACCTTGTACTGTTGGATATTGCTGGGATTATCTTAGACTGCTTTTATCTATTTTATTCCTTGAGTTCTATTTCATATCGTGCTATCTCTTCCTTAGTTGTGATTGAGTTTACTATTGCTATGTCACCCCATTCGGGGAGTATAACTGTTTAGATAGATATTGTTAGATGTATGTTGACCTAGGACAGCGTTCTACCGCCGACACTGCAGCGTAGGCTGGGCGTTGTTACGTTCTCGTACCCTCACAGTGGGTGCGGGTCATGACAGTCTTGGATGACGAGCCCTAAATGCAAGGTATTAACTTTCTCTTAGGTTTTTTATGGACAAGCATCCTGAATCTTCCACCTTGTGGTCTTCATATTGCCTCCACCCTCAACACTATATAGTTAAGAAACCCTATTTTAGGTCATAGGAATTCCTAAAAGGAAACACTATTACTATAATAAGCGACGACGTATTTTAGACAATAGAAAATCCTAAAATAGTCCAGCACTAATTATGGACGTCCAAATCTAATCAAATCAAATATTTAGAGCAGATTTCTAAACCGCATCAAACTAAATATTTGACCATATTTGGGCTCCACCATTATGTTGTTACCAAATCCAGACTTGACCCAACATACTCTACTATAGTCTGATAAAAGGTGTTGATTCTATGGCTCCTCAACTAGACTCCATGTTTGTCGTCTCGCAACAAAGTTCATGCTCTTCTATGTCATTGATCTTTAATTCCCCAGTCATGTCGACGCTATCTGCCACGCATAACACCTCTTATACCATTGGGATTTTGTCAACATCAATAGCACAGCTAAGATTGAAGTCCTTGACGATCAGCGTCATCATAAGTCTTGGTTGCATGTCCCCAACTTCCATCTTCAATCAGAATGTGATACCATTCCAACGAACATCTTCACCCTTGGTTCCCTAACCAAGCTAACGGTACGGTTCTTCCTAGATTCAGACTCATAAACATGCCTACCTTTCTGTCCGAAACCGAAGCTCTCCCGTACACATGCATCCTCGAACATAACATCATGCATTGTGTACATCGTTGATAACCCATAGCTCCCCCGAACTGAGATACGCATGTCTCAGATTGAGTTTTCTGTACACCTTGAATCCTCCCTGGCTTCGGAATACTTAAACCAATGTCACTTCATGAAGCTTTCGTAAACCACCTGCCACGCCCCGCTCCCAGAATACTGGGAAAATATGAGGATGGACATGGCTAGCTACTCCGTACAAGGTATAAAAATGCCGTACGGTGGTCACGGCTGTCTAGAAGACATGTTGGTGGACTCTAACAGGCAATGACGTCAGTCCTAAGGCTGACAAATCCTAGTATCTCAATCCAACAATAACAAGTCACAAGAGTAAATCATACATGATAGTAAAAAAGGCGTCCCAAAATACATGTCATATATTGTAACCACCACTTTTCTAAAATGAGGATAATTTTGAACTTTTGTAAAATTGATTATTTAATAATAGGTTTAAATCGTGTTATTGATTTATTGGTAAATTTTGATTATTTTAATATCATTAAATTAGTGTTTTGTGATTTTGTTCTTTAGCTAGTGTAACCTTAGAGCTGCTTAGCCTAGAGACTAACTATGACCATGAAGGCCTAACCCATGTGATTAGATTAGCTAATTACCACTTTTTAGGCTAAGGGTATTTTGGTCATTTTTTGACTTTTGAATTATTTTGGATTTTGATTAATTGGTAAATTTTAGATTATTTTAATAAAATTTAAATTGATGTATTATGATTTTGATCATTTTTTATATTTCAATATTTTAGGAATTTTTATATGTTAATATTAATTTTACGGAATTTGTTTAGTCGGGTTTGAGTTTCATTTCATTTCGACTTGTGTTAGTGACCTGGGTAGCTTAAACTCTAGATAGGACCCCAAGATTAGTTAGTCATGGCCCACAAACTTCACTAATTAAGTTAGTAAATTTAGACTAATCCCACTTGTTAGATTGGTTAACTTAGAGGCTTAAATTTAACCCTTTTGATCCCAAACTTGAACCTAACTTAAAATTAACCAAGAGGACTAGTTGAGGCCTTAATGGGCTTTCCTCCAAGGCCCAATAGGGTTTAATGGCAGCCACTATAGGTAGGTTAGCCTCCCTTCCTTTCATTTCATTCTATCTTGCCTCTTTTCTTTCACAAAGTGTTCTTCCCAAAATTAGAGAGCTTCTCTCTTTGATTTGATCTCCAAATCTTTTCATTCCTCCACCAAAACTTTTATCCAACTTCTCATACTACCAAGGGAGGGTGCTAGCAAAGTGCAAGGAGGAGTGTCCATTTTGGAAGAATCTTCGTGTCGGAGCTATGTTCCTGAGAGTATCATTGGGATCCCACTCCCAATAGGTAAAACCAACCCTCTAAATTTATTTTCTATGCATATTAGTTAGTTTTGAATCCATAGGATACACCCCTATGCATGTACCCCCTTTAGATTCAAGTTTGAGGCCATTTGGAGCTCTCTTGAGGATTTTAGATATGTATTTTGTGTCCAACTTGATAGATCCCAAATTAGGACACCCCATGTGTTTGGTTTATTGCCAAATAGGATTAATTGTGTTTTAAATTCAGTTTTAGAATGGTTAGAGAGTGGATTGATCTTAGTTAGGATGGTTAGAATGAGTTTCATTTGGATACCAATGTTGGTATCCTAGTATCTTGGCCTACATGTGTTTTTTTTTGTCCAAAACAACCCAAATTCGTCATAATATTCATCCACATTTTTAGTAACCACAACAACTTAGAAATGCCATAACTTTTAGCTCAGAACTCCGATTAATCTTTCATTTTTTTTAAAAGAACCGTATCGAAGTTACTTTCCAAATAAATATTTTAATAAGCCAAATTTGTACTAGAACTTTCTATAAAACTATTTGAGTGTCAGTTGTCCGAAAGATAAAAGTATTTCGGTGTTTTTACGATTTCGGAAGCTTTCGGACACGAAAATGCGATCCGTTTGAAGTTTCAGAAAGCTAACACGAAGAGCTACAATATACTTTAATCCTAGAATTTAGTGAGGGCCCAATTGGTACAGTATTGATTTTAAGTAGAAGAGTGACTATATGACATAGGCATTTTGTGTAACCTATGAGCCTATGTAGTATAGATATTACGTGAATGTAGGTATCATAGAGTATATGTACGATACAGTACATATATATATTATTGTTAGGTAATATTTATTAGTATGAGTGTTAGTTAGATAGTAGAGGTTAGTATTTTGTTAGATATTTGATATTTGTTAGATAGTTTGATGTTAGATATCTAGTATGTTAGATATTGAAATGTTAGTAGGTTATGTTAGTTCTAGATATTGGTATGTTAGCACGTTAGTCTCTATAGGGTATATGTTAGATATTAGTTAAGATGTTATGTTAGTACATTAGATAGTTAGTTAATTAGATAATTAAGGGGTATCTTGGTATCTCATGATACCAATTAGTATCTTAAGGTAAATATGAATTACCTTTACCTTCAAGGTAAATGATCAGCTTACCTTATGACCAAGGTATGGTATCAAGGTACCAAGATAAGGTATCAAGATATCAAGGTAAGGTTAGGTTTACCCAAGTTAAGGTATTGGATTCCAACCAAGGTATTGGGATGCCGATATGACCAAGGTTGATATGATATCCTAGTATTAGTGGGTTAGTGTCTAAGTGTTTGAGTTTGAGTAGGTGATGTTAGATTGTGGAAGGGTTATATAGATAGGTATATATATTTTTGCGTTATATAGTATCTATATATATTATGAGAGTATATATTATGAGAGTATATAGATATAGGCTATAATTCATAGTGAGGATATGTATATACTTGATATATGATATCTATATGTATGTGTTAGGGTGGTACTATATGGGTAAGGATATATGTGGTATGTATATATATTAATATATCCTAAGTATCATATATGTTGACCACTAATCTAAGTTTGACCAAAACCCTAGAAGCTTAACCTTTACTCCTAGTTTGACCCAAGGTGGACCAGAGTTGACTTAGAGTTGACCAAGAGTTGACTTGACCTAGTTTGACTTAGAATCATGTAGTTTGCATTACAGATTTCCATTATTACAATTTGAGTACTTTATAACCTATTTTACTCTAAATAGGACTCTGTAACACCAGTTCGGACATCTATTCATATCAGTCATTCAGGATGACAGGCGAGTACATTCTCTGATAGTTCTCTTTATTTGATATATCCTGTGATGCATGTTATACTAGTGTTCTATCTTGATTCTGACACGATGGACTCACGGATTGGTATTTTATGGATTCCTTGACTGGAGATACGTAGTTTCATGCCTATCTTGAATAATGTAATCATGACTAATGCATCCATCGTGACTAATGAAATGTGTGTCGAAGAACCAAGATTCTATGTGTACTAGTCGGGCGGGGAAATACCTAAGAGACATGTGAACATACCTATTCTATCCCATTGGTCTTACGTAAATAATAGCGGCCACACATGTACGTGTATGGTTGTCGGATATCTCTTTCTAGCCGTTCACATGTCAAACTTGGTATTTCAAATTACTGGTCTTAACATAGTTTGTCTGAGTTATCTACAACATATCTTGCATGGCAGGTTTACCATTATTATATATCTGCCTGTTCTCATAAGTTCTCTATACACTTGTCTTTTCATTATACATTACCTCTATAACTTGATCATCAAGAATTTCATTATTATTTCATACTCATAGCGCTTGTTAATTATTTTGAACTGTTAGAGATGATGTGCTCATTCCAATCCTGGCTGAATATGTTGACAAAATATTACAGATGATGATGGTGACTGCCCTACCTTCTATGGGACATATGAGGGTGACATTCAGGAGCCTGAGGAACATCTAGCTCAGTAGAGTATGCCTTGTTTAGTCTAGTACTTATAGCTTTCAGTTTGTATCGGATTGTTCCGATTGTTAGTTGAGACTTATTTATATTCAGGACTTGTATTTATTTGTGTTAGACATCTATATATGTGTTGTGATGACTCTACTTATATATTCAGTTCTTCCTTTTTATCTTATTCCATATCGTGCTCTATCTTCCCTAGACTTGTGATTGAGATATAGAGTTGAGATGTTATATTATACCTCCGTGCGGAGATGATATGTTTATATTATATTGTTGTTAGATGTTAGATGTTATAGACGAACTATACAGCATTCTACCGCCGACACTGCGGCGTAGGATGGACGTACCCATGTTCTCGTGCCCTTCCTCAGGGTGCGGGTCATGACATATATGATCATGAAGCTAGTGAGTACAAAATACTACACTAAAATTAGAATATTACATGATCGGTATATCATACATGTTCTAATATATACAATCATAACTGCTAAAAGTAATGAACATACAAAAGAGGGCTAACATGTGCCCTGGCTAAAACCACAAAAGCATAAGGACATCAACGAGTGGTATGGAGAAGGAACCCACTCGCGAGCTGTGGCTGCTGTCCTACGGGTGAGAGCCATCCAGCGGAAGGTACGACAGATCTTCGGGCTCCTCTAGTCGATCTAGCTAATCAAAACCAGTAGGGTCAGAACCCCAAGCAACAAGTACCATAAATAAAGCCCAATGTGAATGAACAAAAACATATAGCAACAATAAATACAGGAATACAATAAAATAATAAATGTGGGTCAATACTTGTGTGGTACCAATACATGCATCTCAAGAAATAATAAGATAATAACTAAAAAGCTACCCACAAAAATCATTAAAGAGCCAGATAGGACGGCGAGCGGTCAAATGGCATCGAAACTACTCTAGAGCAGGACTACAACCCGTAAAACTAAACAAGGATCGGGGTTGCAGACTGTTACCCGAGCAGGACTTAGCACTCCAACCACGTACCGAAAACAAAAGCAAGTGCAAGCGCAAGCGCAAAGACAAGTCATACAATAAAACACGACCAAGCATTCCTACGATTTTCTACTTGTTAACTAATTAGGGTTATCACAAGCCATAATTACTGAAGATGCAAGTGAGAAACTTTGCTACCACCCGCACAGCAGGAACCCGGATCGCCAAGGAGCACTTCTCGAGCTATGAGCAAACAACATAACATGAGCAATACCATAAGCATTAACATAAGCATTAACTAAAAATATATATAACATGTAACAAAACAAGAAGTGTCTAAGCACATGAGCTATGCAGGTGATGGCCCCACGCCAATCGAGGTTATCCAAGTCTCTTGAGCCCTGAGCGATCGGAGTAGCTGGTAGTGCAACTATCCTCCCCTCACAGTGCACTATTATGAGATTTACTAGTCAATTATCCTACGAGTTTTCTTCTCGATTCTCGAGTCATGGACACTAGAGAATCGACCTAGCATGATGAGTCATGAGTATGAGCTATTCACGAGTTATCACTTGTAAACCTATCATATTTCACAACACACGATACATAGGACAATGCTTACATTTGATTGCCCTATGCCAAAAATACAATAGGTTAACATAGAAAAATAATCAACGATGTCGCATAGGATGTGCACTCATGTCAAGCATATATTTGAAGGATACAATATTCTAACATCTCACAAAATTACTTCATTATGGTAAGAAATCAAAATAGTTGAAAAAAATATCAAAAATGGCAAAAATGGGCAATAGGCGCATAGACCAGAAAATATGCACGCATGGCACAAATAGGCGCATTGCGAGAAATTAAGGTGAAAATCCTTCAAATAGGCGCATAGGGGTCATAGACGCATAAGGTGGTCTGGTCTGGGAGAAAAAGTAGGCACATGAGTAAACAAGCGCATAGCAACCTGGCCATGATACCAAGATGCATAGCAACCAACAGGCGCATGAGCAACCATAGGCGCATGACACCCTCAAGCGTATGGCGAGATCAGGCGCAAAATAGACTGTAAGCGCATGGCAAGACAAGCATGCGCTTACAGTCTATGCGAGTAGAGAACCTATGCGTATAGTGCGCCTGTTGTCAACGGTGTATACAGCAGGTTCAATGGCCACTTGGCATTTTTGTCGCATGGCCACCTGCGAGCATAGAGGGTCATCTTCTCCAAACAGCAGCTAAAAAGCGAAGATAAGCTCCAAAACCCCTAAAACTTCAAATGACCACAATTTCCTCAAAATAATTCAAAATCTGGTGAAACAAAAGCCAATACTCCATGAAATTGAATTTCCTACAACATGGGACGATTGGTTTTCAAAAATAACAAGTTTTACTAGATAAATTCCACATAAAACAATAAAAACCCTAACTTTAAAATTTAGATCTAGGCCCAAATATCCCTCAAATTTGAAAATACCAAGTAGTAAACCTGTAGAGAATGTATAAGTGCTCAATATAGAACATAAATAAGTAAAAGAAATCATAGAAACAAAATTTATGGTCACTCGACAAGGTGTACTTGCCTAGGGTTGGTTGAGGGAGAGGAAGAAAAGTAAAGAGGAAAATAAATGAGTGGAATGAATGAGGGGAGAGTGTGAGGGCTGTTTATATGGTGGAGGAATAAATCTTGGCCCTTGGATGATCCAAGTCACCAATCCAAGCCACTAGTTAAACCAAGGGTTCGTCCAAGAGTGAACCGGGTCATGGATCCATTCTACATATGGGCCTTAGTACGGATCTATGGCAATTACAAATGGTTATTCTACAAGTCAAGGTGGTCTCGCATACAAAATAAATCCCATGTTCAAAACTTAAAACTAGAAATACGAAGTACAAAATAGAGCTTGATTTATGAGATAATTTCAAATAGCGAAAACTCAAGAAATATGAAATCCAGGAACAAACATGATACCACCTGTCATAAAAATTGGATCCGTGACCCCCACCAGAAGACCGACCAGCTGTGATGGGACCGACAAACTAATCCACAATTTTTGACTTATCACCATTCATTGTCTCGATGAACTGAATCTTCTATATCCCTCAAATCATCTCGAAGACCTGCTAAGACAAGTTTCTGATGATACATAAACTCCTGTTAAACATCTCTCGAGCCTCCATCTGATGTATGTGGCCTCCATGCACACCTCAGCGGTTTGAGCATGTATATGCCATAACATATATCTCCTCCAAACAACTGTTGGAAATCTTTCATAAGCATCTAATCATTATCCCTAAATATACTGCGACAACCATCATCTGCCGGCCTCTCCACCAAAACCAAGTTGTAGCGCAAACTCGATATATGTGTCACGCCCTTGAGAATGAGCTTTTCGCCAAGCTCTGTTGTCCAATGCACATTACTGATGCCACATTACTTACATGGGAAACCCAGGTTACAACCATATAAAGAATAAATACCATTCTTCCTTGCAAACACAGTTACAATTGAGATAAAATGTTCACAACTTGAAAGGATGAAAAAGAAATAAACGAAAGATGTTCTTCTCTTTACGTTCACAGACGCTACAATGAGACAGAACAAAATAAAAAGAAAATACACAAGAGTAGGTCTCCTTGGTGGGGTGAACAGGTCACCATTACTCAAAGCAAGATTCGCCCCATAGACGATCTGATCCTAGGAACCACCAAGTTCACAAGAGAACTTCTGGAACGCTTTAGGTCACACTCGGGAAGACTTAGAAGTCACTTTCTCTCTGTGGCACATAGCCTGTTAGATGTGCATAGACCCTGTTGGACTGGATTTGTGGCCCTCACTTTCTTCCTCTTCTATTTTTCAACCACTCACAAATGAGAGGATTAGACGTGCATAGACCCTGCTGGACTAGATTTGTGGCCCTCACTTTCTCTCTCTTCCATTTTTCAACCACTCACAAATGAGAGGAGTTGAGCTCTATTTATAGAGCTCACCATCACCTATGTGCGCATATGGAAGCACATGCATGCATGCGCACTGACCAACTAAATTCTATGAATTCTAGAGCACAGAGTACTATGCGTCGACTTAGCAATGTGCCGCATGCTGACAATGTCGCCTACAGAACTGACATCGTCGAAAGCAACCACGCGTATGCGCCTAGCACATAGACGCATATGTGCATGACCGCTTATGCACCTGGACATATAGACGCCATACTGCATAGCGCCATGAATACGTCCGCGTATAGTCGCACGCCTAACTGACGTGCTAAGTACAAAGTGCACCATCAAAGTGCCACTTTGCGCCCTTCTCCTGAGCCCGAGTCCGAGTCGCTAAACCTGGGGCTTAGTTCCTAAGGATTCCCAAAGAGAGTGACAAAATAAAGGTTTGTTCTTTGTTATTTACAGTTAACCTTCTAGAAAAATCAACCTAAATGGACCACCTCACCCCATGTGCATGTTCTAAAATAGGCATAGATATTATATTGTGATATACATGATGGTAGGTTTTCCAATATGGGAGTAAAAGTTCTTAAAGCCAAGTGAAAACACTAACATATTTAAATTGGAGTAGTACATAGCACTTGGTAGAGAGGACTGGAATGAGAAGATTCAAATGCCCTACCCAAAAAATTTGAGTTTCATCTTCTTGTTTCTAATATCCCGGTATTAGGTATATGATATCTGATTTGAGTTTCTATCATCTTGACACATGATACATCTTAACACTTTCGAAGTTTACATTGGCAGGTACTGTCTCCTGGCATTACAACAATGAACTAGCTAATTGGTGTTGTAGTCTTGTAATCTAGAATTCATATTCTTATCACCGAACCTACCTGCCACTGACACCAATTGTGTTCGAATCTTCAACGAAGTAGACCAATTCAGTTACCATAAGCTTGCCCATCTACCCTTCAACATTAGGAAAGTTAAGAGGTATGTCTTAACCTCCATATATATAGAGAGAATGTTGTCGTAACCTGAACTACATTTTCGACTGAGGATACAAGCAACATGTCTTCCCATGGCACAACGACAACACCCTACACTAAAGAGATTTATTATTCAAGCATTTAAACACGGCCATATCCGACAATAAAATTGCAAAAGTTAGAAGTTGGAATGCATGAACCTAATTTTTCGATCATGTTACAAACAGGTGAGGGGGCCCCTAGCTTGGCAAGGACCTGCAAGCTATGTTGAAGTCCAGTCTGATGTTAAGGCAGTTCTGTCAAAATGGAAGCGAACTCTGACTGAGTTCGGTCAGGGACAAAAATATGTCTGAGTTTTGTTATTTTGTTCCATAACTTATCTGCAGTGACCAAGCCAAACTCTATCCAAGTTTGGCGTCGTCAGGACCGACGATTTTTGGATTTTAATTAGCAATGTTGGATTTGTTTGACGACCAGATCTGATGGTGGCCAATTTTAGGACTTTTATTATGACTTAAAATAAGTTTCTCATCATATTTCTATGGGTTGAGGATGGAGGAACAAGATCAATCTGAAGAGCACAATGTAGGAGATTTAGGGTGATTGTCGTCAGAAAATCTGAAAGAAAGTCCATACTTTACTCTTAGGACTCGACATCGAAGACAAGAAGAGAAGATCTATGCGGAGAGTCATCGTCTTCATACAGGAATATCGGTATGGGTAGGGTGAGTGATTTCAAGTTGTAATCTTCTTCTTTCTGCTTGATTTTGGTGAGGGGTGATCCTTTGGACAAATGATTCAACATTCTTCTTATTCAATCTTGTAATTTTATTCGAGTTATATAGATTGTGATTTGTCCAGGTGACATAGTTACCAAAAAACCATATTTTTATTTGTCTTTGCACTCATGGTAGATTGGTTGGTTATCTTAAGTGGATTAACCTAAGTTTTCGTTGCGATCAATTTTTAGATACGATATCGTAGCACTTGTAGGACGTGTTTATCCCATCAGTATACAGAGGAGGTGAATGCCTGCAGGATGGGGTTAGCTCTGACTTAGATGTTGGAGGTGTTGTTGCTACTTCTGCTTTCTTACAAAAACCATCTTTCCTCTAAACACTATTGTCGCACATCGGTGGTATAAAATGATTTGTGCATATATTGGTTTGATCCTTGTTCCTTTATTGAAGTCTTGTGTAGGTAGCTCTATGGGCCACATGTGTGCATCACTACCGTAAGCCCGGTATGGCTCGGCTCGGTTCGACGCACGTAACGGGTGTGAGTACACGCCCACATCTGCGGGCGTTGAATGCTGATTCAATTCCTTCTTCATATTCGGGTTTAGACCCTAAAACCTTTTTGCTCCTTAATTTTTGGACTGTTTATGACCCATAAATTATTTGAACGTTGGACAATTAAGTGCCTACTAATTTCCCATGTTTTAAACACTCTACAGCTCCTGCAAAGCATAAATCCAACCGTTACAACATGTTTATTATGTTCCATTATCCAGCCATCAGTTATGATTTTGGAAGCCAGTAAATTGAGGTCCTCTCACATTTCTTCTACACATAAACATCTCAATATACGAGTTCAACGAAATAAATAAAATAACAAACGAATTTATAAATTTTCCAAAAATTATATGTTGTAGATCTTCGTGTCAACTTTCCAAAACTTCAAACGAATCGCAAAACAGAGTTTAGGATCTCCCGAAATCTCGAAAACAGTACGACACGTCAATTTTTGAACAACCGACACTCAAATAAATCTCCAAAAATTCACGTAAATAATTATAGGAATTAAAATATTTTTTGGAAAGCTAACCTCGATACAGTTCTAACAAAAAATGGCACGTAAAAAGGACGTCAGAGTTGATCGCAATCGCTCCGCGAAGTTGAGGAATAACCAAGATCAAACCACAAAAAGAGGCTGGAATAAAAATATGATTTCTGAATGTACATGTATATAAATTTTATTTTTATTTATTTATTTATTTTGAATGTGTATATACATATATATATATAAAATCTGTTCGCCGACTTCTTCTTGGGCCACAGCGAAGGCAAGGATGAACATCACCGGGACAGTTGGGACATAATGGCCAAGCCCACGGCCGATTAAGGTCTTGGTTTCTGTGAGGTCCTAGGGATCGGCCTCCCACGGCCACCAGATCATCGCAACCGCCATCATATGGGTGACTTGGAAGAACCACAATAAATTTAGATACGAAGGCCATCAGTACTCCCCAAATCAACTGATTAAAGAAGTGCACAGACAGATCGGTAAGATTAGCAAACACTGCAAACACACCCGACCACATTTCTGGCACTCCTTGAAGGATTAATCTACCGGCTTAGATTTTGGTTGACAGAGCGGTGGCTGATGTTTCCACCATGCTCCTTTACTTTTCCTTTTTTGCCAATGTTTTGGCTCTCTTTTTTATAAAGGTTACGGCATTTTGCACCTTTATATGAATATATTCTCAGGTTCCTAAAATTATATTTTTTTTCCTCAATATATATATATATATATTTTTTTTTTCAATATATATATATATATATATATATATATATATATGTCCATTTCATGAGGCCGCCAGCTTGGGACCGTGGCCACCCCGCGACCACCCAGCCATCCCATGCCCACGGGGGGGCTCGAACTTGGGACCTCCCCCAAGTGAGCCCCCCTCCCTAACCACTTGGGCTAGGGAGCTTAGACTATATATATATATATATAAAAAAAAAATATATATATATATATTAGAACACCCCTATTTTATTCATAAAGGCGCAAAATGTCGAAGCCTTTACAAGTATACTCGGTAGGCACAAAATGCTGAAGCCTGTACAAGTATACCAACCAAAACCAAGAAGAAAGACAAATAACAAAAAGGGGGGATCCCCAGAAGCGGTCAGGGGAGTCGAGCCTGCCAAAAGTCCGCCTGGCCGTGGGAGCAATGGTTTCGGATCTTGCGGCTCTGTCGGAGTATCTCCTAAATTAGCTGATCGGCAGGGTACTGTTGGCCTTCATATCTTACTTTGTTGCGATTTTTCTAAATAACCCACGTGGCGGCTGTTACGATGATCTGGTGGCCATGAGAGGCATTGGCCTAGGATGTCAGAAGATCGTTGAAGCTCCCGCCGCTCTGAGCCTGTCTACAACATTGAGACAGAACGTTCCAAACGGTGGCGGGTAAGACCCCATGATAGAAAATATGATCTACCGTTTTGGACTATCGCTCTGAGCAGCTAGTGCACGTAGACGCTAAACTAATTCCGATGGTGATTAGGATGTCGTCAGTGGGCAGTTTCTTGCGGAGAGCTCTCCAAAGCAGAAAAGACCATTTTTGGGGATGCAGGACTGCCAGAACGGGCCAATGATGGGGTTAGGTGCGTCGTACCTGTGGACCGCTCTTCTAGTGGAAGACACCAAGAAGGTGCCGTTGGCCACAGTCGACCACCGCAGCACGTTCGGCTCATCGCCAAGCCTCAACCCGCAACCGCGGATGCGATCTGCAGCCTCGACTCCGACCCAATCATGGGTCCTGCTCCAGTTCTAATTATTACTTGTAGATTCCTACATGTCGCTAATCTTACTATTTTTTGGTGCCGTCGGAAGACTGGGGAGCAAGTCATCGCCGACCCAACGCTCGCGGAAGATCGAGGAATTCGTCGGAACCTAGTTGGAGGCGAATCTTGGGTTCAGCCAGGGTGCGCCCGTGAAGGATGCGACGTTAAGCCACGGAGGATCTGCTGTCGAAGATGGAGAGCGTCGGATGAATGTGTTTGTAGTACCTGGCCTTCATGAATCTAGCCCATAAGTTCTGGCTTGTGCGGAGCTTCTACCACAACTTCATCGAGAAGGCGTCCACTATGTGTGACAGCATCGAAAATCCTATAAACCCTTCGGCAGTGGGGGTGGCCATGGTATCCCAGCTGGCCCAATGATGCTTGTCGATACCACCGCTGTGTCCTCAGAAGAAATCGTTGAAGATGCTTTCAATCAAAATGAGAACCTTTTTTGGAGGGAAGCATGCGGCAAGGGTGTAGATGGGGATGGACGAAAGCACATGATTAAACAGGATCATCTTCCCTCCAGGGAATAACGTGGCGTTATGCCACCCCTCTAATTTTTTCCTAAATCTGTTCACCAGCTCGTCGAAAATTCTTGCATTAGATCTTCCGTACACCAGGGGGCACCCGAGGTAGTGGAAAGGGGGAAACGTGATGAAAATGAAGTAATTTTGGAGAGGGTAGCTGTGTGATCTGTTGATTTTGTGGTGGGCATATATAACACTCTTGGCTGGATTGACCTTCTTGTCGGAGCACCTGGTGTATTTTTTATAGCGTGTTGTGAACCACTTCCACCGACCCAACATCTCCAGAGGAGAAAATAAGAATGTCGTCAGCGTACGCCAGATAAGTGATGATAGGACAACCGCTGGCCGTATAAAAATGGTGGAAGTTCGGGGTGCTGGTCAGTTTTTCAGATTCCTACTCAAGGCTTCCGCCGCGATGATGAAGATGGTGGAGGATAAGGGGTCTTCCTGCCTGACCCCGCCGCTGGATTTGAAGAAGCCATCGGCTTGCCCGTTAATTATCGTAGAGAACCAAGAGTTACTGCCTCGTCAGCAATCTGATGGAGGTTGAGCTTCTGTCTGCACCCCTTGACACAGGCGTGGAAGTATGAAGTATTTTTGTCACCATCGCTGTCCCATTTCATCCTTGCTTTCTGCTTCTAAAAATTAGTTTCAACTTTGGGACGGAATTTGAGAATAGCTTTAGTGAAGTGCAGGGCGGTCATGGCCGCTGGCGATCTATCAGTTGCAAAAAGAGCTTCCGCACGGGTGACGTCGTCCTCGGTAATGCGGACAGCCTGGAAGATGTCCCCAAACGCCTGTTTACTCCAAGCCGAGAGAGCTTTCTTCGTAGCTTTGAGTTTGTTGGCCACCCGGGTGGGAGGGTTAGAGGATTCCGTACTGATCCATGCGTCCGCGATGATGCTCTTGAACTGGGGGTGTTCGCTCCAAAAGTTAAGGAACCAGAAACTTTTTTGATCTGGCTGGAGTTGCTTTTGACTTCTACCAGTAGGGGGTTGTGATCGGACTCGGTTGCATTCAGATGAGTGAGGTTGGATATGATTCCAATGTCCAACTAGTGGGCATTGATAAGAGCTCTATCAAGGCGGGAGTATTGTCGACGGTCGCCTTCCTACATGTTGCACCAGGTGAAGGCATTTTCGGTGAACTGGAGTTGAGAAAGGTGGGCGCTGAAGATAAAGTTGTTGAAATCCTGCATAACCGTCTGGAGAGGCGATCGGCTGCCAATCTTCTTCTCTCTGCAGGTTATAGCATTGAAGTCCCCAATACAAAGACAAGGGAGGTTAATAAAAATAAGGTGGGTGTCCAGAAGGTCAGTCCAGAGTTGTTTACGCTCAGAGATGTCACAACTGCCATGAACCGCGGACAAAAGGGAACGCTTTGGGAGCATGGGATGTTCAACCCAACATGTGAGGGCCTGCTTTGAATCGTGCAGGATACCTATCTTCACGTCCGACGTACAAAGGATCCAGATGTTGTGACGGCTAGCAATGGCGGAGGAGAAGCCTAACTGCATCTGAGTGGATTTAAGTCTCTTGGAAGGGATTTTAGGTTCTAAAATGACTAAGATGTCAATCTTGTGGATTTTCTTGAGGCTGATAAGTCTCCTCGTAGTCGGTTTGTTCGCCAGTCTACGAACGTTCCAAGTGAGGATGTTAAGCATTTGTATTGCTAGGGAGGGGTTGTTTGGAGTGCTTGGAGGCAGACCGTGTGTGCATGGCCGTGGTCTCCTTAGCTCCTTTCTTTTCTAATTTTTTGGTTGTGGTGGTTGACTCCGCATGTTGAGAGGTGGTTCTGTCGGGGATTGGATCCTCAGTTGAGAGAGTGTGTGCTTATTCGGCGCTATTGATTAATACTCCTACGGTCAGTAGAGGGAATCCTGCTGCGATGACCTGCTGGCCTCGAAGGACCTACCCAGGGCCCAGGATGGTGAAGGCGTCTGCGGTAATGACTTCGTTGTCGGAGGAGAGGTCACTAGAGAACTTGTGTTCGATGGTTTGGGGGTCCTATGGAGGCGGCTCGGCGTACTCGGAGCGAGATCGCTAGAGCTCTCGAACTTCGTACCCAGACTGAGGGGCTCAGGGGATCTTTGTGGACAGCAATCTCCAGAGTAGAGTCAGACACTTCCGAATCAAGGGCGTTGAACTGGTTGGACAGGTGTAAAGCAGGAGGATTATAGGGGACCAAGGCTTTGTCGGAGGATTGTACATTGCCTGGATCGTCCTTTCCGGGTTCAAATCTGATGTGGGAGTTTGGAAGCGGAAGCATGGGTGATTTTGGATGAGATTGTTGTTTCCTTCCAGCGTTAGTTGGGTGGTCTTTTCGGGCAGTTTTCTTCTTAAGCTCTGGATGTAATCCAAAACAGTACTCGATGAGGTGACCGTGCAAGTGACAATGTTTGTAGAAGATGATGTTGTTATCGTAGACGATTTGCTGGGTGTGCGTTCTGTTCCCCAGCTCAATGAGGATGTGGTTGGGGGTCGTTGGAAAGGTCGAGCTCCACGCAGACTCTTGCGTAGTGCACTTTAGAGATGTTGCTTGTTTCTTCAGCAGTTGCCACGTACATACCGAAGGAGGTGGCGATACGCTTAAGAGCTGCTGGGACGAAGCAAATGAGAGGGAGGTTGGGGAGTGTCACCCAGGTCGAAACCATTGCTGAGTCTTATTTGGCGTTGAAGTCTGCAGACCATCTGATGATTTTCATCTAGTGGGAGTCAACCTTGCTCGTGCCCTTGGACCATACGGTCTTGTGATCAAGCTCAGAGGATAAGTGGAGTAGGATATGTTTGGGGTCTAGAGGAGCCACCCGGTAGGTTACGGTTAGCCTCCAACTGGCGATGACTTCCTGGACACTTTGAATCTTCGGACAACCGGAGGAAAATTTAAGAACGAAGGTGTGCGGAAAGGAGGCTGTCATTGAAGTCAATTCCAAGGCGGAGAAGGGCACTTTTGGCATGGATGATTCCCGCAGATAATCTACTTTGGGGAAGTCGACATCGAGGAACAGTAAGCCCTGCTTGGCTACCCTGTCTAGGAGGAGCTTGTCCGCATACGATAGCACCGGGATGATGGGCAGAGAGGAGGCAGCGGGGTCTCCACTGAGCGCGATCGGTACGGAAGGTCGGGGGAGGGAGGGTGATGCTGCGGGGAGTCCGACGAAGGGGGGCCTCGTCGAGAGACTCGGTGCCAACGACAGAAGGTCGGCGGGGAGAGCGCGACCAAGGGGGGTAGGTGGGGCCTGCCCGGAGAACGATGCCACCTCGGAGGGGGTGGCGCAAGCGGCTGTGAAGACATAACCGTCGACAAGACGAGGATTCGCGCCCGGGGCGTATGCACCCACGCAAGGAAAAGGAGGGCATGCGCCTCCAACGGCAAGGGGGACGGGGGTCGGAAGGCCCCAAAAGAACATGCGCTCGCAGGAGACGGAAGCGCCTGAGAAGGAAGTCGCGCGGATGTACATGCGTAGTATGCGCCCATAGGAGATGGTAGCGCAAGAGAAGGGGGGTGCTCGGAAGCGCATGTGCCCATTATGGGGGACAGGGGAGTTAGGGAGTGGTATGCGCCCACAGGGACGGAGCTGCAGAGGCACATGCGCCCACGGCGGGGGGCGCATGGGAGTAGGTTGAACCCAACGAAGATGGGAGCATATGAGAAGGGGGAGCGCGTAAGTGCATGCGCCCACGACGTAGGGGCGCATAGGAGTCGTATGCGCCCTCAGTGGATGGAGCCACTAAGGCACAGGGCCCTAACCGAGAGCGCTCGACAGCAAAGCTCTGAGAAAATAAGCGGGAAGGTGTCCTTCCCGAGGGGCCGCCCAAGGCATTCAAAATTCAAAATTGCCCTGATGGAGGGGGAAGGCGGAAGACGGCCGGCGAGGCTAGAGAGGGGGCTGGAGGCAGCCCGCACTCGCTGCGGCGGAGGAGCGATACCGGGACCTGGCCGCGGCCGGAGAGGAAGGGGTTCCAGTCTGCGTCGAGCAAGGAGGGGGAGACGGTAGTAGGGAGGGGAGGGGGGAGGGATTGGCCGAAGGTGGAGGTGGGGGCGCTGGGTGGCCGCGGGAGGCCGGAGGCGGCGGCAACCCAAGGATGGCGAGGAGATCGAGGGGGAGGGACATGACGAAGGTTCCGAAAAAGGCGAGGAGATCGAGGGGGTCGGCGGAGGAGGGGACGATGAGAAGGATGAGGAAGAAGGGAAGGGGGAAGATCGGCCACCGGTGAGGAGCTCCGGTCGCTGAGCTAGCCGCGGGGGAGGACTCCCCGTGAGGGAGCAGCAGAAGAGGAAGAGGAGGGGAACATGAGATTATATATATATATATATATATATATATATATATATATATATATATATATATATATATATGGAGAGAGAGGCGATTCAGCTTGGGCGCCGACAGGTGGGATCGCCCGGATGGATGACTGGATAATTACTTATTTAATTACAGAAAATTATTTAAAAATTATTTTAACTCCAAATAAATTTAAATAAATCCACAAAAAATCTCAAAAAATTCTAGAAAGTATTTCTAGGTGTCTAGAGCCTAAATAAAAAGTTTTGTCTCAAAATATCATCATGTGACCCCACAGTAATCCCAAAAGTCCATGCAAAAATAAATTCTATGGGTTTTAATTATCTAAAAATTCTAGAAAAATTCAGAAAATCCTAATAATCGAGAAAATATTTTTAATTATTTATAGCTCAAATAAAAATATTTGGTCTCAAAATAACCCTGAATAACTGTACAGTAAATCCTGAAAGTGCTTTAAAATAATCAATCATTAAATATTAAATACCTAAAAATATCCAAAAGTTCTAGAAAAATATAAAATAGATAAATAATATATCTAGGGCTACCTGGAGACTATACTGACCATAAGTTATCTAATTTTACCATACTTCACCTATAGGCTTAGGTACGACCTCCTTGTGATCCCAAAATGATCAAATCCTTAGTTAAAATTTTCTAACATAGATATTTAAAATAAAAAAAAATTTATAAATTCGGTAACAGGGGTTACATGATATATTTTTATCCTAGGAGGAGCTGCAATCTCTTGGATGTTGACACAAAATCACAGTCAACCAAATATTGATAAAATTGACTATATGATACTTGTGATCATTCAATACGACACATGACGACTTCATCCAATACAAGTCAGACGACAACTCGGATGTGCAATACAAGTTATTTTTGAGTCTGTATTTTACAATTTTATTGAGTCTAGACTTATGTAAACTGAGTTGTGCTGAGCATATGAGACTTACCTATACCCAACCCAAAATCCAAAAGCTCCACACAATCCAAAAAATAGCCCATTGGACCATTGACCAATTCTGTGCTCTGGAGACAGAGTTCGGGCCGAACTCTGCCTCCACACAGAGTTCGGGCCGAACTCTGTCCCCAAAAAATTAGCACCCTAATTTTTAGGGTTGGCTGGTTGCAAGTTGTCCAACGGCCAAATTTTTGAATGATCCAACCAGAATTCTGGCCGAATTCTTCCTACCTGGTATCCTATAAATAGGCCATAAATTCTCTCATTTTCATTCATCCAATCTTCTCTTCTCTTCTCTCTAAAGCTCAATACAAGCCATACCCTTCTTCATCTACTAGCCACAAGCTCTATAAGCCTCAAGTGCTCAGCATTTTTTAGTTAGAAGTTTGTGCAAGAGTTCAAGAAGTCGCTTGGAAAATTCCAAGCATCGCCACTGCGATCTTTGTAAGAAGTTGACGTGCTCTTCTGAAGAAAAGGCACGGGTTGTAACTACTATTTTACAAATAGTGGATTTAATCCTGAGCTAGAGTTCTCAGGCCTGGACTAGTCCTCCACGAGGGAAACTAGGTTAAAATCGACTATGTTTGCGTATGCTTTCTTGCTCCTTACTTATTTCCGCATTTACTCTGATTATTTTCACTTGTTAAAGAGTTTAAGTTTTAATTGGCTATTATCGCTATAAACTCTATTCACCCCCCCTCTAGAGTTGCCATCTGTTCTTCAATTGGTATCAGAGCTCTGTTCTCTCTACAAGGATTAGCATCCTAGAGCTGATCCATGGCAACCACACAATCCATGATTTCCAATCACAGTGAAGGGCAGTCCACTGATAGGCCTCCCCTATTTGATGGAACTAACTACACCTATTGGAAAACAAGGATGAGCTTTTATCTCAAGTCGCTAGACTTCGACCTGTGGACCATCGTCACTGATGGTTACAAAAAGCCCGCAAGGATAGTTGTCAATGGTGATCTCGTTGAAAAACCACATGACAAATATTCTGACGAGGAGAAGCAACAGATAAGTCTCGACGCGAGAGCTATTAATACTTTATTCTGTGCTATAGACAGGAATGAGTTCAACAGGGTCTCAACATGCACCACCTCTCACGAAGTATGGAGACTTCTAGAAGTGACGCATGAAGGAACCACCCAAGTCAAGGAATCGAAGATAAGCCGTCTCACTCAAGAATATGAGGCTTTCAAGATGAAGCCAAATGAGACGATCACGTAAATGTTCACAAGATTCCTCGACATCATCAATCCCCTATCTTCGCTCGGCAAACAATATACAAATCTTGAAAAGATTCGCAAGCTACTTAGAGGGCTACCAAAGATTTGGAACCCTAAGGTGACAGCCATCATAGAAGGAAATGATCTCACAACTATGTCCATGGAGACTTTGATGGAAAAGCTGATGACTCATGAGCTTGACCTCAAAGACTTCGAAGAGCCTGCTCCTAAGTCTAAGGAGATCGCCCTCAAAGCTCACCGACGAAGGGCTGACCCCGAAGAGACGGATGACGACAACTCGGAAGGTGATGATCAAGCTCTCCTTGTCCGTAACTTCAAGAAATTCCTTCGCTTCAACCAAAGAAAGAAGGAACCACAAGAAGACGACTAAGAAGAGCCAACTTGTTACGGTTGCAAGAAGACGGGACACGTCCGAAAAGACTGTCCATTCTTAAAGAAGAGCAATTGTTATGAGAAACCATATAAGAAGGCCTCCTCAAAGAAATATGCCAACACAAGCATTTGGCATGAAAGCGAAGCGAGTGACTCCGAGGAAGAAAAAGACTCTCCTCAAGACACGGCAAACGTATGCCTAATGGCCACGTCCGACAAGGTATCAAACGAAACTCTTGATGACTTTACTTTTGATGAACTTGACGATGCTTTCACCGATTTACTTAATGATCACAAAAAGGTCATTGGTAAATACAAACATGCCAAGGAAAAGATCAAAAGTCATGAAGTCGAAATTCAAAGACTTTCCTTATTGCTTGATAACATTAGAGACACTTCATCCACGGAAGTCACAAATGAGGTATCTAAGCTTAAAATAAGCCTACATGATGCCGAAGCACGCATTGAACAACAAACACAAGAAATCACAGCACTCAACACAGAGCTTGCTGAAGAAAAGAGTAGACACAAGATTTCTATTACTAAGATATATGGTTTGAATGCTAAGGTTACTGAACTACAGGCTGTCTCTAAGAAATTAGAGACTAAATTGGGAAAACAGGTTGCTCAATCTCAAACCCAATCACATGAGACACACACAAAGCATGACACTACTCATACTAGTCAACCACGTCATCCACCTGCAGCACGTAATCATGCTTACATATACACACACTTTCACAAAGTACACAAACCACATGCACGTAGAAATAATTCTCATATGTCACAGAATCATCATGCTACACATAGATACAATCATTACTATGTTGCACAAAAACAAAGTCACCATCACTCTACATATAGACATCATCATCATGCTATTCCATATAGACAATATCACCATGTCACTCCACATCACTCTATATATAGTCATCATCACCATGCTAACTCTACATATCATCATACTACTCCTCATCACTTTATATGTAGACATCATCAGCATGCTCCTAACATAAATAGGAATGCTATATGTACTTATTGTGGATTACATGGACACATCTCACCACAATGTAGAATTAGAAGATTAGTAGATAGAAAGATATATGCATGGTTTCTGAAAACTAACTTTTCAGGACCCTCAAGAACTTGGGTACCAAAGGTCACATCTACTCTTGATGTAGGTGGACCTTCCCTCCTCAACTAAGAGTAAGTGGATTCTCGATAGTGGATGCTCGCGGCATATGACGGGAGACGCAAATCTTTTCGCATCACTATCGATGAAGAGAGAAGGATATGTATCCTTCGGCAACAACCTAAAAGGGTATATTATAGGTAATGGTATTATTGGTCATCCTCCCTCTCCCGTAATAAAAGATGTCTGCCTAGTGACCGAGTTAAAGCATAACCTGCTCAGCATTAGTCATCTTGCTGACCATGGATATGACATTAACTTTGGACAAAATAAATGCTTTATTTATGATTGGTCAACAGGAGACATCGCTTTTGAAGGGATAAGAGAGGATAATATTTATATTTTTTATTTGTCTAGAGATACTAACAATACAGGTAGATGCCTATATGCTCATAAGGATGAAGGATTACTATGGCACCAGCGTCTTGGTCATGCCAACATGGATACTATATCCAGGCTATCGACTAAGAAGCTAGTTAGAGGCTTGCCCGACATCACATTCAAAAAGGACACGGTATGTGCCGAATGTGAATTGAATAAGGCAACCAAGTCCTCATTTCATTCCATAAACTCTGTAAGCACTACTAGACCCTTGTAATTACTTCATATGGATTTATTTGGCCCTAGTAGAGTAGCCAGTCTTGGTGGAAAACTCTACGCTTTTGTCATTGTTGATAATTTTTCTAGATTTACATGGGTTTTCTTTCTTACAAATAAAAGTGATGCTATTTCGGTTCTCAAGATTTTTGTTAAGAAAGTTCAAAACGAAAAAGGCTACATGATTACTCGAATCCGAAGTGATCATGGAGGCGAATTCGAAAATACCAATTTTGAAAAGTTTTGTGATTCTAATGGTTTTGATCATGAGTTTTCTTGTCCAAGAACTTCTCAACAAAATGGTGTTGTGGAGTGGAAGAATAGGACTCTTGGCGATATGGCTAGAGTCATGTTGAACAAGTTTTCACTTCCGAAATACTTTTGGGCTGAAGCTGTTAGTACAGCCTGCCACATTTTAAATAGGGTGCTTATTCGTCCTATTACGAAGAAAACACCCTATGAGCTTTGGTTTGGGAGAACACCAAATGTTTCTTACTTTAGAGTTTTTGGTTGTAGATGTTTTATCCTTAACACCAAAGACAACTTAGGCAAATTTGATGCCAAAGCTGACGATGGTATTTTCCTTGGCAATGCTGCCAAGAGCAAGGGATATAGAGTGTTTAACAAACGCTCATTAATTATGGAAGAGTCTACAAATGTGACTTTTGATGAAGATAACAGTGCAGCAGCTACTCTTGATGATGACGTTGAGCCTTCAACTTCTACTCCAATGAATACCACAACCGAAACCAGTTCTCTGGAGGGCTTGCCAAAGAAATTCTCTTTCAAGCCTTCACATCCAGAAAATTTGGTAATAGATGAGATTTCACGTGGAGTAAATACTAGATCATCATTAAGAGACTCTATTGCTAGCACTGCCTTTATTTCACAAATTGAGCCGAAAAACTTTTTAGAAGCTTTTAATGATGAATTTTAGATTTCTGCTATGCAAGAGGAACTCAACCAATTCGAGAGGAGCCAAGTATGGTAACTCGTTCCTAGACTGGCTAATCACTCGATTATTGGTACTAAATGGGTTTTTAGAAACAAAGTAAATGAAGATGGTTCAGTTACACGCAACAAAGCTCGTCTAGTAGCTCAAGGATACAACCAAGAGGAAGGTATCGACTACGATGAGACGTATGCTCCTGTTTCTAGATTGGAATCCATTCGGATGCTTTGTGCATTTGCAAATTTTCAAAATTTCAAATTATTTCAAATGGATGTTAAAAGTGCTTTCTTGAATGGATTTATTAAGGAGGAAGTTTTTGTGAAACAACCTCCTGGCTTTGAAAATCATAAATTTCCCGACCATGTTTTCAAGCTGAAGAAAGCGCTATATGGCCTTAAACAAGCCCCTAGAGCTTGGTATGAACGGCTAAGCAATTTTTTGCTTGAGAAAGGTTTTTTAAAAGGGAAAATTGACACCACACTTTTCATAAAATCTTTTAAAGACACTATTCTCTTAGTCCAAATATACGTAGATGATATTATATTTGGTTCTACTGATGAAACCCTCTGTCAAGATTTTGCCAAGTGTATGCAGACCGAGTTTGAGATGAGCATGATGGGGGAGCTCAACTACTTTCTTGGACTGCAAGTCAAACAAATGTCAAATGGAACTTTCATCTGTCAGTCGAAGTATACAAAGGACATGCTGAAGAAATTCGACCTTGACAACGTCAAACCAATCAGCACTCCAATGGCTACTACAACTAAACTAGAACCAGATGAAAGCGGCAAACCCGTGGATCAACGTAAGTATCAAGGTATGATAGGCAGTCTACTCTATTTAACTGCTAGTCGCCCTGATATTATGTTTAGCGTTTGCCTGTGTGCTAGATATCAAGCAAATCCTAAGGAATCACACATGACTGCTGTTAAGCGTATCTTTCGATACCTTAAGGGTACGGTTACAGTGGGCCTATGGTATCCCAAGTCAACATCATTTGACCTCATTGGTTACTCTGATGCTGATTTTGCCGGATGCAAGGTCGACCGTAAAAGTATAAGCGGTACGTGTCATTTATTAGGAAAGGCTTTAGTCTCTTGGTTTAGCAAGAAGCAGAATTCTGTCGTACTATCCACAACAGAAGCTGAATACATCGCAGTTGAGCGTTGTTGTGCACAAATTCTATGGATGAAGCAAACCCTTGAAGACTACAACTTATCTTTTATGCACATTCTAATCTTTTGTGACAACACTAGTGCTATAAATCTCACTAAGAACCCCATTTGTCACTCACGCACGAAGCACATTGAAATATGTCACCACTTTTTGCGTGATCATCAGCAAAATGGCACTATTAACTTAGAATTTATTGACACTGATCATCAGCTAGCAGATTTCTTCACAAAACTATTATCCGAAGAGCGCTTCAATTTTCTCTGTCGTGAACTTGGAATTTTGGATGAAGCTGTTATTAATTAAAATAAACCTGCATAAATATCGAGTATGTCTTGATTCTTTTATGATGAAATTGCTATGGGTACAAGCCGAAAGGGTCCTTCTGACAACAAGGCGTAAAAGCCTAAGCGACACGGTACACTAGTCCTCAGGACTACCGCTAGCTGGGATCCGGCCCCTGCAGCTAACCCATGGCAGCTTTAAAATATTGAATTATGGCATAATTCCTTGTTTATTACATGGTTCATTTTTTATTTATCACATGCTGAAATGCAAATTTTCTAAACTTCACTCTGCTTCATAGTTAACTTTCTGTCATTCTCAACTTGGATCTTTCTTGCATATGTACTCACCTATATTTTTCTTTTGGTCTCTCTCACTGAACCATTTTTTCACAGCCTGATTTATGTTCTGTCAACAGAATCCAGAATTCGGGCCGAACTCTGCCCTAACCAGAGTTCGGGCCAAATTTGGCCTGGCTATTCCAGAACCGGGGACAGTCTCAGCCGCTGATCAAAAATGGATCCAATGACCCATATTTGTTCCGACCAATTGGAACCCTTCACATATATTCGGGCTCTCCTCTCCTTTCTCCTCCATTGCCACCTTTTCTACTTCTCCAAACACTTTTTCTCAAAACCCTAACCCTAGTTCTTCCTTTTTAGAGCTCATTTGTTCAACCCCAAACTCAAGGAGAAGGCCTCTCTCAACATTCTCCTTCATTGTTCTTCATCACTTTGAGGTATATCTCAACACTTTTCTATATCTTAATTTTCTCCATTATCTTTATTATTTCATGGCTCCACGTTTGTTCAATCGCGGGAAGAGACTTCGAACCGAGGGAGCGTCCTCTTCGAATGCTCCTCCTCGCGTTGGACCGCCCGTTGCACCGCCCGTTGAACAACAACCACCTATCCACCCGTTGTTCAACCCACCTCGTCCACTTGACCCAAACACTTTTGACGACCGGATATTTGTATCACTCGACGCGTCTAATGATTAGTTTAGTAATTTTCGGACACGTCCGGTGTTTGCGAGTCACCCTATCAATTTTACTATTTTCTCTCAATATGACTCACTTTTTCATGATCTTTGTCTTGACGAACTTGTCACCACCAACTCGGTCATTTATCGTAGTGCTATTCAAATGTTTTAATGCAACCTAACTCATGATGACACACATATTTTCTCACGGGTTGCGGGAATTGACATATCTTTTGATGATTTCGATTTGGCCGAACACCTTGAACTCCAAGAGCCAAACTCATGGGGAAAGCTTGTTGAAGCTCGATCGTTACAATTTTCCGATGGGTCTTCACTTGAAAGCTTCAAGGACGACTTGTGTACCCCTAACACACGTTCTCGTAAGCTTTTGGCCAAGTATCTCAATCCCTACTTTTATGAACTTCATCGGATTATCTTTAACACTATTCTACCCAAAGCGGGATCCACCGATGAAGTCACCTACTTTGAAATCTCGGCCTTGTATCACCTCCACTTTCATGTACCATTTAATCTTCCACGTACCATGATGGACTGGATGATTAATTGTAGGAAGAAACCAAGATCCTTGGTTTATGCTTTGTATCTTCCTATGGTATTTCGTGCTTTTCGCATACCACTTGATGAGTGCCAGTTCTTACCTGCCCCTGCCTTCCTCTCTAAGACACGGAGGCTTCAGGCAGCCGTTGGCTCACCAGTCGTGTCTGAGCACTCTGACGATGAGCCCGATGCACCTCCTCTTGGACAGGATCCTCCTCCTCCTTCTGCCACTCTCGAGTCTCTTCAGACTATGCTCCGCGATCGCTTCACCTTAGAGGATGATCGTTGGACTCAGCTGGATTACCGAACCACCCTGCAGATGAGTGCCATCAGCAACTCGCTGCACAATATTCGGTACTCCATGTCTCGCCATCCTTCCATGCCTATTCCTATAGAGCGGGACCCTGGTCGTGAGGAATATCGTATCGATGACCCTTGGGTTATTCGCTACTTAGATCCGGATGCGGCCTTCGTTGACCCTCGTCGTTCCTTCACTGATCTATCAGACGACGCTGGGCCTTCACGAGCTCGATGATGGATATGGACTTCTACTTGCTGCTGCTACTGAGGATCTTAGTTTATGATTTATGCATTTTGGATTTTAGTTGATATAGTTGCTTTTATGCACTTTGCTTGTATTAGACTTATTATGAGTTGTGACTCTTGAGACATTCAGTACTTTTATCAGTTTCTATACAGTTTCTTCTCTTATTTTGGTGTGCTTGCCAGTTTTTAATGTTTATGGTTAATTACTAAATGCCAAAAGGGGGAGAGAATCTGGTATATTCTATATTCTTTTTGTATCTGTATCTGTGCTTTGGGGAGAATGTTTTTATCAGGCCAACAGGATTCAAAGCAATGTTTACGGGGGAGCTATTTTAAAGCTCGGCACTGATTACGGGGGAGCTATGCTTTTTGCTCTTAAACGTGTCCAGGTATGAATATTGAATATACAATTATCATTTTGTCAATTATCAATGTGGGAGAGATTGTTGACACAAAATCACAGTCAACCAAATATTGATAAAATTGACTATATGATACTTGTGATCATTCAATACGACACATGACGACTTCATCCAGTACAAGTCAGACGACAACTCGGATGTGCAATACAAGTTATTTTTGAGTCTGTATTTTATAATTTTATTGAGTCTAGACTTATGTAAACTGAGTTGTGCTGAGCATCTGAGACTTACCTATACCCATACCCAAAATCCAAAAGCTCCACACAATCCAAAAATTAGCCCATTGGACCATTGACCCATTCTGTGCTCTGGAGACAGAGTTCGGGCCAAACTCTGCCTCCACACAGAGTTCGGGCCGAACTCTGTCCCCTAAAAATCAGCACCCTAATTTTTTGGGTTGGCTGGTTGCAAGTTGTCCAACGGCCAAATTTTTGAATGATCCAACCAGAATTCTGGCCGAATTCTGCCTACCTGGAATCCTATAAATAGGCCATGAATTCTCTCATTTTCATTCATCTAATCTTCTCTTCTCTTCTTTCTAAAGCTCAATACAAGCCATACCCTTCTTCATCTACTAGCCACAAGCTCCATAAGCCTCAAGTGCTCAGCATTTTTCAGTTAGGAGTTTGTGCAAGAGTTCAAGAAGTCGCTTGGAAAATTCTAAGCATCGCCACTGCGATCTTTGTAAGAAGTTGACGTGCTCTTCTGAAGAAAAGGCACGGGGTGTAACTACTATTTCACAAATAGTGGATTTAATCCTGAGCTAGAGTTCTCAGGCCTGGACTAGTCCTTCACGAGGGAAACCAGGTTAAAATCGGCTGTGTTTGCGTATGCTTTCTTGCTCCTTACTTATTTCCGTATTTACTCTGATTATTTTCACTTATGAAAGAGTTTAATTTTTAATTGGCTATTATCGCTATAAACTCTGTTCACCCCCCTCTAGAGTTGCCATCTGTTCTTCACTGGAGATCATGTAAACAAAATATCATTGCTAGGAGTACAATGAACTACAAAATGATAGCATTAGACACTACTTGTACCGAAGCATAATGGCTTAGAAAATTTATTATGCATATACATGTTTCTCTTAGTTATGTTCCTGCAATTTCTATAAACTATGATAATAAATCTGTTATAGAACTACTAAAGTATGATTCTGTGAATGCTAAGATGAACATGCAGCTGCGCTTCAAGTCTATAAAGAGCCTATTGGACAAAATATGTGGTTCTTGACTCTATAAAGTCAGAAAAGACATTGTAGACCACTTGACAAAGGGTTTGTCTAGGACTTTAATCCTAGAATCATTGAGCTGGATGGGGTTAAGCCCATAAGTTAGTCACCAGCAGTGGCAACCCAATCGAGTCTGACTGGAGATCCCAAGAAGCCAGTTCAATAGGTAGAAACAAGCTGGACTTAGGTGACTATTATGGAACACTGACCCTGAGATCAAATTCTCTTAAACTAATGCCCAAGAGAAAGTACAATGTTGTACATGGATACCCTATCCCTATGGTGACAATGTTCTGATGTGATATGGTTAGCGTGAGTTTTAACACTTAATAAGTCCAAGCATGATATGCAAGGTTGACTCCTATCACCAACCCTTGAGGACTTACCTATATGAGAAGTCGTGAAAGCAGCGACTATAAGATAGGGCGATCCTGGATAACTCTCATGAATATGGAAAAGTACGTATGGACAATCAAAACCGCCATCCGATAGACCCAAGAATCTCTAGCTTGCTATGTGTGTTATTTTCTGAATTTGGTTCAAGAGACTGATTCAAGGCATAGTCCATCAGCTCTTCTTTAGACAAAGACAATAGTCAGTAAGTTAGCTTCAATGTTGTAGTCCATCTCATCTATACATAGTATATAACTGTCCAGATCTTTTCTACTCATATTCTTTTCTTATTCGGAACTTGGTTTTATTTTTTTATTTTTTATTTAGAGGGGGGGGGGGGGGGGGGGGGTTGTTGCTACTGCTGAAAAATCGACTTTCCTCTAAACACTATAGTGCAATACCGGCTGAGGTATAAATTGATTTGTGCATATATTGGTTTGTTCTTTGTTGCTTTATTGAAGTCTTGTGTGGGTAGCCCTATGGGTCACACGCGTGAGCTGCCGCCGCCCGGTCCGGCTATGCTCGTTCGGATCTGCGCGCATAACCGGTGCAGGTACACACCCACATCTGCGGGCGCCGAATGCCGATTCAATTCCTTATTTGGGTTCGGGTTGAGACCTTAAAAACTTTTTGCTCCTCCTTAATTTTTGGACTGTTTATGACCCATAAATTATTTGAACGTTTGACAATTATGTTTATGACCCTTAATTTTTGGACTGTTTATGACCCACAATTACGTGCCTACTAATTTCTCACGTTTTAAACACTCTATAGCGCATGCACAGCATAAATCCAGCTATTACAACACGTTTTTTATGCGCCATTATCCAGCCATCAGTTATGGTTTTGGAAGCCTATAAATTGAGGTCCTCTCATCCTTTCTTCTGCACAGAAACATCTCAATATACGAGGAAACTCTCTCCATTCCTTCTGTTCACATCCAGCAACTTTCTTTCTCCTTTTTTTTTCTTACTCTAGGCACAGCTAAGTTGGTCGCTCTTTCCGAGTTGTGCAACGAGGAGATACCGTTACAGCAGGAGTTTTACCACTAGGAACATTCAGAATAAGTCTGCACATAGATCCGAATCAACTCTTAGGACAATGTTTCGTGCACGACTTCCCCGAAGGCCGGTAACATTAACTTTAATTTTATTTTGCTTACAGATTTCAACAAGAAAAAAGAAAATATTTCTAACAGGAGGACACTTTTCTTGAAAGCACCTAAATTCAAATGTTCATACACTCTCAACCAACAACAATTACTCTTTAGCAATGGCCTTTAGGAAGGACAGAGAGACCACATGGACAGAAAAATAAATGGATTCAGTGCTGCTTGCGACATGCACAAATGGAATTGACACTCAAGTTACTGGGTTAAACTAGCTTTATTGAAGATGATTACATATTTGGAACAGCTAACAAAATATTCAAAAATTCTGAGAAACTACACACTTTTTCTAGCCATTGCTTGATGATTACATGACATAGCAAGTCTGTCTAGTGTTATACTTAGCTCAAAGTGTTTAATAACCTACCGGCACCGGCAGAAATGAGGACAAATAACAGTGGCATTCCGGAATGCAAGCCGATGCCGATGCTAAATCTTTTGTTCGAGCGCTTGGCGCAGCTGAATCTTTTGGCCCTCCATCCTCGCCTCCACGAGCTTCGACTTCAAGCTGTGCTTCTGCTGCACGCCTCGAGGCCACTCGACGCACCCCTTTGTCCCTCGAGGGACGTGTGGGTTCACGGAGTCGGAGGAGCTCCATTGCCCGACGCTCGGTGAGCTCAACTCCGCTTCCCCTGATCTCGTCGTATCTGGAGACAAGGTGGTAGCGCTGGACAGTCTCCCGTTCGATAGCCTTCCGATTGCTGCCTCGAATAAGTGTTTCTTGTAAACCTCGTCCCCCTTCTTCGGGCACGATGACCTCCACAGCCTAGTAATGGAAGAACCCTTCTTCCTCGACTGCCTGGTGGCCGGTGAGAAAACTTCACTGATCTCGCTACTGAACTTCCTGTTATCTCCATTCTCGTCCCAGTCCGTTCCACTGACAGATGCATTACTCTCTTCATATCCAACACCATTAACCGAAGGATCACTACTGCCATGAAGGGAATTACTCGACCCCTGCTCGTCTACATGGCTTACAGTTTCCCAGCCGCTATCATCGTCAGTATTCCCGTGTCTATCGGCCTTCCCATTAGCTTCGATCTCTCTTTCATTGGACTCTTCTCTCGGCTGGAGCTCTTCGAATACTGAGAAGACGTCTTCTGAAGCGGGAGGGGGTTGGTACGAGAACTCCTTGACCTCTTGAACCATAACCATGTCCGCAGCCTCCTTGAGGAGCTGAGCTTCCGTCTTTCCCTCCATGTCGGAAGTGGAGTTGCTTTGCGCTTTCAGAAAGGCCTCTATCTCTGCCTGAAGCTTACTGAGCAGCAAATACTTGTCTTCCAGGGTCACCTTTGCGTCGACCAACTTCATCTGTACCCTCTCCTCCCGCCACACCTCCGCCATCTGCAGCATCCTCTTCTCTTCCTCCACTTCCTCGCGGATTCTCATCGATTCCACCTTCAACGTTTCGACCTCGGCCCTGTCTTCCCCAATTTCCTTTGCCAGCTCTTCGCAGACCTCCTCCATAAGTTCGCGCGCCTTCCTCTCCTTCTCGTAGTCCTGCAGGAACCTCTTTGCTGACATCCTGTTCTCCGCAAGTTCGCTCACAATCTTGGAATTCACAATCTCCATCCTCTGCCGATTCTTCCTTTCTTTGCGGAGATCCTCCTTGACGGAATTGATTATTTGGCGCACCTTCTCGTGTTCTCTCCTCCGCCAGAGTTCCTTTTCCTCCGCAAGATTTTTTAGGAAATGGTCAAGCTTCTTCTTCGCTGACCGCCGCTCGTTCTCGAGTTCGGCAATCCGGCTTCGAGCTTGCTTGAGCTCAGACTGGAGGGAGGAGACATCGGTGGCGGAGGCGGGCACCTGTTGATCCTCAAGAAGATTCCAGTGGCTGTAGAACTCTGCGTCCCATTTGGTGGCTCTCTCCATTGAGCTATTGGGTAATGCTGCAGATGCTTGAATCTGATTAAAAGAAGAATATAACAAATTAGAGAAAGTAGTATGAATGTATATTTATAGAATGTATTGATGGGTGGGAGTACCTTGTCATTCTTCGGGTTATTGAGTAAAATGGGCGCATGAGAATACTTCTTTGTGTTGGTATGGAGAGCACAGCCACGATGATCATAGACATTAGGCTGCACAGAATAACACAGAACAATAAGCAAGAGTTTAAAAAAAACATATGACCATGGGCTGGAAACCTTCATTCGTTCAGTTGGGTAAAACTTGAAACTTTTAAAGAACAAAACAAGAACAAATGGATCAACTTTGTAGTCATTTCTACATGAATACTTCGATGACAAGTTTTGTGCAAATAGTTTCGCAGGATATGGCTCGTGTTCGATACGGATGCTATATAAGGAGCTGGAGAAGTCTGGGAAGGCGTTGAAACGGTCTAAGTATCGAAGAGTATCAGCATGGCGGCATACCGGTATCTGTCGGTATATCACCGGCATGCATAAAAGTGCAAAAACGTCCGGTGGGTTTTGTGTTGGGAAAGAAGCGCAAAAACCTTTTCCCAAACTAGAAAGTACCTGCAAGAGAACCGAGCAATACAACGCACGAACCAAACACCAAACACAATCCACGTAGACACAGAGAATTTTTGACGTGGAAAACCCTTGCGGAAAAAAACCACGGGACGATCGGAGTCCAACCCTGAGAAGCCTTCACTAATGAAATAAAGGAGTACACCCTCTACAAACTTCTCCCGATCCAATACGAATCCCCACAACACTTGGAAGCAAGAACAATGATTACAAGGCTACGAAAAACAAAGACGACGAGTAGAGATTACCCGAACACGATCTTCCTTCGAAAACGGCCTTCAATCCTCCTTCTCTCCCAAATTTGCAATGGCACACTTGCCTCTTTTTCTCTCTCTTGTATGTCTTACATATGTGATTAGGGTTAGAAAAAACTATATGTAAACACCTTAATCCCGCAACAAAACCTGGACCGTAGGATACGATCCAATGGTGATTAAATCACCATGAAATCCACTTCAGCCCGACATCACAGAGTTCGGACAGAACTCTGTGTTTTTGTCACAGAACCATTCTGGAACCAAGGGGGCAGAGTTCGGGCCGAACTCTGCCTCCCCTGTTCCAGTATGCCATATGTTGGCTCCCGAGTTTTTCCGTCGACTCCGAATGGCCTCGTCACCTCCCCGAGCTTCTCTGACACACAGACGGCGCTCGTCGCACTCCGGGATCTTCTCCACATAGGTTGAGAACCCCACCAACTCCAACAAATCTCCCCCTTCACAACTAAGTGGAGAAACTCGTCATCCCGACGATCCGCCTGCAGTACTCAAACTTTCTCCTTGGTAGAACCTTCGTGAGCATGTTCGCTCCCTTGTCATCAGTATGAACCTTCTTAAACGTTGCGTCCTTCTTCTCAACCACATCCCGTATCCAATGATACCGAGTCTCGATGTGCTTAGACCGATTATGAAATGTCTGGTTCTTCACAAGGTGAATAGCACTCTGACTGTCGCAAAGCAAAGTATACTGCTCTTGCTTCAACCCCATTTCCGGCAACAGTTTTTTCATCCACAGCAACTCCTTGCAAGCCTCCGTCGCTGCAATGTATTATGCCTCTGTCGTCGACAAGGCAACACACTTCTGCAACCGCGACTGCCACGATACCGTTCCACCAGCAAACATCATCACATAGCCCGAAGTCGATCGCCTCGTGTCTACATCTCCAGCCATATCAGCATCGGTATACCAAACCAGCTTCGGCTCGTCACCACCAAAAGAAAGTCTTCAATCGACAGTGCCCTGAAGGTATCGTAGATGGACACTGCTCCTTAGTGAACTTAAAGTGAGCCGCAAGGGGACAACTCACTTTCTTCGACCCGTCCATCCCGAAACGCTGAAGTACCCGGTGAATGTACTTCTTTTGGGACAAGTGTAGCAGCTTGGACTCTCTCTCTCGGCTGATCTTCATCCCAAGAATAGTCTTTGCTGCGCCCAAATCCTTCATAGAGAAGGCCGCGCCCAGTTGGCACTTCAACTCCGCTATCCGAGTGGCATTCCGACCCACTAATAACATGTCATCAACATAGAGCAATAAAATGATAAAATCATCCTCGGCAAAGTACCTCACAAATACACAATAGTCCGACGTCGTCCGTGCATAACCATGCTCCCCCATAAACGACTCGAACTTCTTGTACCACTGCCTCGGAGCCTGCTTCAGACCATACAAGCTCTTCCTCAACCGGCAGACCAAATGTGACTTGTCCTTCTCACAGAATCCCTCTGGCTGCTCCATGTATAACTCCTCCTCAAGATCACCGTGGAGGAATGCCGTCTTCACGTCCATCTGCTCGACCTCCAAGTCGAAACTGGCTGCCAATGCTAACACTACCCGAATAGACGACTGCTTGATGACTGGCGAAAAGATCTCATCATAATCCACGCCTTTCTGCTGACCGTAGCCTTTAACTACCAGCCTCGCTTTGTATCGAGGGCGAGTAGCATCATCCGTCTGCTTCACTCTAAACACCCATAGATTCTTTAAAGCCTTCTTGCCCTTTGGCAACCGCACCAGCTCGTAAGTAGAATTGGCGTGTAAGGAACCTATCTCCTCCTACATAGCCTGCATCCACTCCTGCCTTTGTTCGTCTTCCATAACCTCTGCAAAAATTTCGGGCTCTCCCCCGTCAGTCAGTAGCACATACTCACCCGGTGAGTATCTCGTAGATGGTCGACGCTCTCTGTCGCTCCTTCTCAAAGGAGCCACTGGTGCTGGCTGTATACCAACAGTCTCCTCCCCTTCAGGAACTGCTTCCCCGACATGCTCATCCTCATGTGGGATATCCTGACCACCATCAGCAGGCTGATGATCAAGATTGGAAGCAACTCCATGTACTGGCTCTCCCATAACTGGATCCTCTGCGGTATCCTCTGGAAACAGCTCGAAGCGAAATAACTCTAACTCAGGCAATTCCTCAACCTCAGAAGGCTTCTCGGAATCCTGAGTGTTGGTCATGGTCTGATCCTCGACGAATACCATGTCCCTGCTTCTGTAGAGCTTTCTTCCCACTAGATCGTAGAGTCTATAGCCAAACTCATCCCGACCGTAGCCAACAAAGACGCACCGCCTCGTCTTCGGCTCAAGTTTGGACCTCTCGTCCTTCGGTACATGCACGAAGGCCTTACAACCAAACACTCGCAGGTGATTGTATGACGGCTCTTTGTCGTACCATACTTTGTCAGGCACATCACCCTGCAAAGGAGCACTAGGAGATAAATTAATAACATAAGCAGCTGTGAGAAGAGCCTCACCCCAATAACTGCCTGGCAAATTTGCTTTTGACAGCAAACACCGCACCCTCTCCATCAATGTCATGTTCATGCGCTCCTCTACACCATTGAGCTGAGGTGTCTTGAGCGGAGTCTTCTGGTGTCGTATCCCTTGCTCTCTGCAATAAGCATCAAAGTGAGCAATGTATTCGCCGCTGTTGTCGGACCGAACACACGATACCTTCTTGTCCGTCTCTCTTTCAACAGAGGCATGAAACACTTTGAAAGTGGACATCACCTGATTCTTGGTCTTTAAGGCATAGACCCAAACCTTCCTGGAACATTCATCAATAAAAGTTACAAAGTAGAAGCACCACCAATAGATTTTACCTTCATAGGACCGCAGACATCCGAGTGAATCAACTCGAGCAACGCCGGCTTCCTTGAACTTGGGTGACTTTGGAAAGACACCATATTTTGCTTCCAAGCTAAGCAGTGCGTGCACTTCTCCAACTTTGTAGACTTGAGCCATAGAATCACCTTCATGTTCACCAAGTAGCTCATCCCCTTCTCGCTGATATGGCTAAGCCGTCTGTGCCATAACTCTGTAGACGTGTCAGAAACTGCATTCACCTCTTGAGCCCCATGTGCGCTCCCCTCCATATAGTAGAGACCGGACATCTTGCTTCCTCTGGCAATCACCATCGAATCTCTGGAAAGCTTCCGCTGACTATTCCCGAAGAGATTGAAGAATCCCTCGTCATCCAACCTTCCAACCGACACCAGGTTGAAACGGATATCAGGAATATGACGAACATCTTTGAGAACAAGAACTGCACCCGTCTTCGTCCTCAAATGCACATCTCTAATGGCAACCGCCTTCGACACATCTCCATATATCTCAGAACAGGACTTCAGGGGCTTCAGCGCACGTATCTCACAACAGGGCACTATTTGCCACTTACACGACAGACGACTGTGGAGCGTCGTATTGTAAGTGGCAAATAGTGCCCTGTTGTGAGATACGTGCGCTGAAGCCCCTGAGTCCACCAAGTAGCTCATCCCCTTCTCGCTGATATGGCCAAGCCACCTGTGCCACAAATCGGTAGACGCGTCAGAAACTGCGTTCACCTCTTGTGCCCCCTGTGCGCTCCCCTCCATATAGTAGAGACCGGACTTCTTGCTTCCTCTGGCAATCACCATCGAACCTATGGAAAGCTTCCACTGACTATTTCCGAAGAGACCGAAGAATCCCTCATCATCCAACCTTCCAACCGACACCAGGTTAAAACGGATATCAGGGACATGATGAACATCTTTGAGAACAAGAACTGCACCCGTCTTCGTCCTCAAATGCACATCTCCAATGGCAACCGCCTTCGACACATCTCCACGTATCTCACAACAGGGCTTCAGGAGCTTCAGCGCACGTATCTCACAACAGGGCACTACTTACCACTTACACGACAGACGACTGTGGAGTATCGTGTTGTAAGTGACAAATAGTGCCCTGTTGTGAGATACGTGCGCTGAAGCCCCTGAGTCCACCAGCCAAGAATTGTCATCGCAGGCAAGGTTTTTTATAACCTCATCACCTACGACGATCACATCGCCTCCATGTATCGAATCCGTCGCTGTAGTGTTCTCATCTTGCTTCCCCTTGTCGTCCTTCTTCTCTCTCTTTCAAGCAAAACAGTTCAGCTTGATGTGGCCCTTCTTGCCACAATGGTAACACTCCGAGTCCTCGTACCGACCCTTAGACTTTCTCCTGCTCTTGTCTCTGCCACCACCTGGACCCCTGCTGCTTTTGGCCCTTCCGCGGTTCTCTGAAACTAGTATCTCTGAGTGGTGGAATGTGGATGAAGTGCCCCGAGAACGTCTCCGCATCTCTTCATTCAACACCCCGCTCTTGGCAAACTCCAGACTGACCACGCCTTCTGGAGCAGAAGCGATCATAGATACTCGTACGGTCTCCTACGAGTCTGAGAATGTACACAGCAGCCATAGTCCTTGAACCTCGTCGTCGAACTTTACTCCCATCAAAGATAGCTGGTCAACCACGTCCTGGAAATCACTCAAGAGATCCGTAATAGACGCCTCATCTTTGTACCGCAGATCTATTATCGTCCGGATCAGGAACAACTTGTTTATCCCGGTCTTCTTCGCGTACACGGATTCCAGCTCATCCCATAACGTCTTCGCATGCTCAATATTGGCAACGTGGTTGTACACGTTCTCGTCAACGAACTGCCTGATATATCCGCAAACCTGTATGTGCTCGAATTTTCAGTCCTCCTCGGATTTATCAACTGGTCGCTCGGAAACAAATATGGGCAGATGCAGCTTCTTGAAAAACAAAAAATCTTTCATCTTGTTCCGCCAATAATGATAGTTGGTACCATTTTGGTTCACTATGCGCACTGCACCGGCTTCGCGTCCATCTCTCCTCTCTAGTTTTTCTGTCAACTCCTGACACCCTTCTGAATTCCAGAACCTGGCTATAATACCACTTTGTTGGGAAAGAAGCGCGGAAACCTTTCCCCAAACTAGAGAGTATCTACGAGAGAACCGAGCAATACAACGCACAAACCAAACACCAAACACAATCCACGCAAACACAGAGAATTTTTGACGTGGAAAACCCTTGCGGAAAAAAACTACGGGACGATCGAAGTCCAACCCTGAGAAGCCTTCACTAATGAAATAAAGGAGTACACCCTCTACAAACTTCTCCCGATCCAATACGGATTTCCACAACACTTAGAAGCAAGAACAATGATTACAAGGCTACGAAGAACAAAGACGACGAGTAGAGATTATCCGAACACGATCTTCCTTCGAAAACGGCCTTCAATCCTCCTCCTTCTCTTCCAAAGTTGTAATGGCACTCTTGCCTCTTTTTCTCTCTCTTGTATGTGTTACATATGTGATTAGGGTTAGAAAAAACCATATGTAAACACCCTAATCCCGCAACAAAACCTTGACCGTAGGATACGATCCAACGGTGATTAAATCACCCTGAAATCCACTTCAACCCGATAACACAGAGTTCGGACAGAACTCTATGTTTTTGTCACAGAACCATTCTGGAACCAAGGGGGCAGAGTTCAGGCCGAACTCTGCCTCCCCTGTTCCAGTATGCCATATGTTGGCTCCTGAGTTTCTCCGTCGACTCCGAATGGCCTCGTCACCTCCCCGAGCTTCTCTGACACACAGACGGCACTCGTCGCACTCTGGGATCTTCTCCATATAGGTTGGAAAACCCACCTACTCCAACATTTTGTATACCAAAATTTGGTACAATAATATACCGACGGTAAACCGGTCGGCATACCATTGGGTCGGAACTGAACTTTTTTTTGCACTATTCATATTAAATAGCAATTTAATATCCTAGATCAGCTCTTTTGGGGATTAGTTGCTTGAGACTATAGGATTACTAAGTGCTAGGGTTTCTAGGATTTTGCTAGAGGCGGTTGAAAGTGTCTTTTGAGAGAGCAAAGGAGAGCTCGACGTAGATCTTTAAAGGATAGGGTTACTTTGCGGTGATAGGTAGTAACCTTTGCAAGGCTCTCCCTACTTGATTTAATAGATATTTTTTCCCTTGTTCCGTGGAGTAGGTCGCTTTTGGCCAAACCATGTAAATCTTTTGTGTGCTTTGTGTTATTGTATAATTTTGTGCTTTGTTAATTTTCTAGTTATCGATAAAGATCTTGCCGTGTCCCACTTTGCATGTTGCACAATAATAGGTATCAAAGCTAAGAAAATCGTTGGAATTTTAATTTCTTGGATCCAGGTTAACGGTAGGTGACGACATTGGTTTGCTCTCTATCTTTCAAGATCGGGACTTTTGAAATCGTTAGTCCATTAAGGTACAAAATAAATTTTGGTCCTCTTGACCGAACCACATAAATTTGTTGTATGCTTTGTGTTATTGTACGATTTTGTACTTTGTTAACTTTTTAGTTATCAATAAGAGTATTGTCATGTGCCCATTCGCATGTTGCACAACAATTGGTATCAGAGCTAAAAGAATCATTAGGATTTTAATTTCTTAGATCCAGGTCAACGATAGGTGATGACATTGGCCTGCTCTCTATCTTTCTAGATGGGAACTTATGAAATCGTTAGTTCATTAAGGTCTAAGATTTTTTTTGGAATTTTAGGATAGTGAGTAACAAAGTGAAAAAAAATAATGGAAAGAAAACTTCTCGTTGTGTCAGAAAGGGTTAAGGCACTACTTGTGAAAGAGGAATTTTTTAAAGCCATCGCAGGAAGGAGAAAAAGACTTCAAAAATGATGGAGGATTCTTGGGACTATATGGATCAGAGTGCATAGCATGATTGATCTTTGTCTAGTGGACAAGGTCATTTATAATGTCATGGAAGAAATTTCTGCGACTGGTTCATGGTTGATGGTCGAAAACTTGTATATGACAAAATCGTTGTCTAACAAGTTGTATCTCAAGAAACAATTCTATAGTCTACGAATGAAGGAAGGGACCATAATTCTTAGTAATCTGAACAACTTCAACAAGATTGTCAGCGATCTTATGTGTCTCGAATTTAAGTTAGAGAAGGAGGATAAGACACTTTTATTTCTTTCTTCACTTCCAGGGTTGTATAACCATCTAGTGATAACAATTCCCTATAGAAAAGAGACTCATGAGATATAGATGGAACTACTATTCTTACTAATAATGATTATGAGCCAATTCCTATCGAGAAGTATCCAGATTAATCGCTAGTGAAAGGGGACGGTCGAAGAGTAAGGAAGGAGGAAATAGTAGCGAGGGAAGTCCAAATCATCCGGACAAGACAATAATGCATATTTCTTTGGCAAACATATGGGACAAATGAAGAAATAGTGTTTGAAGTATAAGTAGTAGCTAGAGAAGAAGGCTAGAGGTATCAGTTCAAGCGGTCAGGGTCAACGAACAAGTGATGTACTTACCATACATATCGAGAAGCAAAATAATTTCGAGGCACGAATTCTTGATTCTTGGTGCTCTTATCAGATTTACTCGAATAGGGAGTGGTTCTGTACGTATAAGGTGTTCAACGGTGGTGTGTTTTTATGGAGAATAATGTTTCTTGCAAGATTGTTGGCATACGGAACACTAAGATAAAGATGTGTTACGGGGTGGTATGGACACTAGTGAATGTGAGACCAATTTTGGATTAGAAGAAGAACTCGATTTCTTTGCGCACATTAGACGCGACAGGTTGCAAGTTTGTTAGCCAAGTCAATTCGCTGAAGACAGTGAAGAGCAGCCTGATGGTCATGAAGAGACATTGATTGTTCAAACCTGTATCATTTGGATGGTAGCACACTTACGATGGTGCAACCATTGGCATAGAAAAAGGTGGGGGATATCGAAGAGCTATGACATTTGCGTCTAGACCACATGAGTGAGTCAGGCCTAAGCGAGCTGCAGAAAAAAGAGTTGCTAAATGGCATGAAGGAATGCAACTTAGAATTGTACAAATTATGCATGAAGGCAAGCAACAGAAAGTTGGCTTGAAGCATGTAGTTCACAAAACCGAATGAGTCCTCGATTATATTTACTAAGACGTGTAGGGGCCAATGCCGATGCGTTCTAAGTGAGGTGTCGAGTACTAGATCGCCTTCATAGATGCCTTCACGGAAGGTATGGACTTGTTTCATCAAACACAATTCTGAAGTGGTTGCTAGGTTCCTAAAGTGGAAAACTATAGAGAAGCAAATGGGAAGAATAATAAAATATTTGCGGACAGACAAATGCAATGGGTACGGTACACAAATACAATGGGCAGTTCTAGGACGTCCAGAGCAGAATAGGGTAGCGGATCACATGATCAGGACATTACTTGAGAGAGCCAGGGGCAAGCAGTTGCTGTCTGATCTTTTAGATGACGACTGAGCAAAGTCGGTAAATCATGCGTTCTATTTGGTCAACATGCCACCATCTATGACCATCGATCTTCAAATTCGTGAATATATTGAGAGGCAACCAACTATAATTCATTATAGGTGTGTTGAGGCCCCTTGCTATCGCTCGTGAATCAAAAGGGATAGAACCAAGTTGGAGTCAAGTCAAAGAAGTGTGTATATATTGAGATTTAAATATAGAGTCAAAAGACTAAAAGCCGTGGAGCCCAAAGAGTAAAAAAGTATTCACGAGCCGTAATGTGATCTTCAATGAGGCTTCCATATTGAGAGATGTAGGGAAAAAGTCTAAGGGGGGCTTTAATGGCGACCATGGCTCATTGGACGTTGAGGTTTCTGGCACTCATATGGATACAAACTTTGAAATACCTATACAACCTATTTGTGTAGAAAAGGACGAGCAATTTTCATATACGGAGGACGAGGACCAATGCCATAAGGACCCACATGCAATAGCATTAAGGAGATCAGGACGTACACACAAAGCACCAGTGGGATACGGTTTCGAAAATATATGGTAACATTTGCTTTCGTCACAGTATCGGGTGATCCAAATTATTATAGGAGACCACTGGACAAGAGAGCATAGATCGTAGTATAGTTGCCATGACAAAGGAGATGTAGTCACTTCAGAAGAACAGTACGTGGAACCTTGTTCAACTACCAAAGGGTAAAAAGGGTATTAGATGCAAATGGATATTCAAGAAGAAAGTCAATTAGTAGTACAAGACACATCTAGTTGTGAAAGGGCACGCTTAGAGGGAGGCGGTCGACTATAATGAGATTATGTCCAGAAGTCAATCATACTTCTATTTGAATGTTGTTGGCACTGACAACTACTTAGGATATAGAGATGTAGCAAATGAACGTCAAGAGAGCATTCCTGCATGGAGAGTTGGAAAAGAGAATCTTCATGAAGCAACCTAAATGATTTATAGACGCCCTCACGTGTGTAAGTTCAAGTTATATCTAGTTGGGTTAAAGCAATTTTCCTGGCAATGGTAAAAGCGTTTCAACTCATTTATGCTAAAGACCAATTTTACCCTATATTGATAATGACATGTCTCAACTCAATGAGGCTCAAGGACGGGTCATCGATATACATCATCTTGCATGTCGACGACATGTTGATTGCTTCCAAGAGCATGACGGAGATAAAGGTCCTCAAAGTTTCATTAAGTGGAGAGTTTGACAAGAAAGACTTAGGTGGAGTAAAGAAGATCATTAAGATAAAAATTTAACAAGACAAAAGGACAAGAAAGCTATGTTTTTTCCAAAGGAAATACATAAAGAAGGTGCTGGAGCAATTCAGCATAAAGGATTCTATACATGTGAGCACCCTATGTTGATAATGACATGTCTCAACTTAATGAGACTCAAGGACGGGTCATCGATATACATCCTCTTGTATGTCGACGACATATTGATTGCTTCCAAGAAGATGACGGAGATAAAGGTCCTCAACGTTTCATTGAGTGGAGACTTTGACATGAAAGACTTCGGTGGAGTAAAGAAGATCAATGGGATAAAAATTCAACAAGACAAAAGGACTAGAAAGTTGTGGCTTTTCCAAAGGAAATACATAAAGAAGGTGCTAGAGCAATTCAGCATAAAGAATTCTACACATGTGACCACCCTGATTGCCGGATATATTTCAAGCTATTCTCCAAACAGTGTCTAAATTCAGAAGATGAGAAGAAAAAGATGTCTCGGATTCCATATGTGCGGTCCTGATCTTTCGTATGCGATCAGTTTAGTAAGCCGTTTAATGTCAAATCTAGAAAGGCTACACTAGGCGGCTGTGAAGCGGATACATTGGTATCTAAAGGGCTAAAATAAAATCTCAATTTGTTGTTTCACAAGTCAGAGCACGAATTGAGCCAGCTGCAAGGTTATGTGAATGGTGATTATGCTGATAATTTGGATGAAAGAAGGTCAACTACGAGCTATGTATATACACTTACAGATTCTTTAATTACTTAAAATATCGACACTTCAAAATATTGTGGTGCTTCCCATTATGTATGTATACTTGCAGATTTGGACAAAAGAAGGTCATGTATATACATGACGACAATCGACACATCTAAGGAGGCTCTTAAGATATCTGGTTAGTGAGTTTGGATTCAAGAAGGTGCATGTTCTTGTGGTTTGCGACAGTCAGAGCGTGATTTATCACGCCAAGAATTTAGTATGTCATAGTTAAACAAAATACATCGACGGATAGTACCACAAGATATGAGAATAGTGCAATAATGAGATCAATCTAAAATTGACACTAAGGTGAACCCGGTGGCATGCTAATCAAGGTGATTCTAGAGGACAAGTTCAAGTCTGCTGTGACTTATATCCAAGTCTGCCGTAACATTTTCCCGATTATGGAGAAAAAAAATACGGCAATAGAAGTTTCTCAGTTCTTAATCAAGACTATATCAGTGGTTGTATTAAATCTTGGACATGATTGATGCGGTGGGTATTTTCTTAGTTTTCGTAAAAAAACCATGTTGTTGGGGAGAAAAGACCAAAAGTAGGAGCCAAGGAAAAAAGAGCACGGAGTATCACAACCATCTCTCATAAGGTGGCTAAATAAGCATCTCATTGAGGTAGAAATTGTTTGATATGGCTCATGTTTGATACGAATGCTACATGCATTATCAAAGGAGTTGGAGAAGTCTAGAAAGAAGTTAAACAGTCAAGTACCAAGCAGTATCAACCTGATGTCATATCGGCGACATGCTGCCGATATTACCGCCGACATGCTTAAAAGTGCCAAAAAGACTTGTGAGTTTTGTGTACCAAATTTTGGTGCAACAGTATATCGACAATATGCCGGCAGCATACTATCGGATCGTGGTTGACCTATTTTTGTGCATGATTCAGATCTAAAGTTTATGATTCGATGATCCAAATCGCTTCATGACTTGTGTCAAGTTTAGAAAGGGATTTAATATCCTCAATAAGCTATTTTGGGGGTGGTTGCTTGAGACTATAGGATTGCTAAGAGCTAGAATTTCTAGGATTTTGCTAGAGACCATTAAAGGAGTCTTTTGAGAGAGCGAATGAGAGAGCTCGATGGAGATCTCTGAAGGATATGGTTACTTTGCGGTGTGCGGATATGGTTACTTAGCGGTGTGCGGTAGTAACTTCTACAAGACTCTCTTACTTGACTCGATAAAGATTTTTTTTCCTTACCCGTTGAGTATGTCACTCTTAACTGAACCACATAAATCTTTTGAGTGCTTTGTGTTATTGTATGATTTTTTTTCTTTGTTAATTTTCTCATAATCGATAAGGATATTATTGTGTTCCCGCTTTCGCATATTGCACAACAACAACAATATGAGTTCAATGCCTTGGTCAAGGGAGGTATCAGTCAAAAGTCTAGAGCATAGTTTGTAATATGCCGATACCGATACAATTTGGCATTTCCCATCCAATAGCGAATGCTACCAATATTGACCGATATCGACGTTGAAGGTCTCTTTTTCAGCTAATTCGACAGAAAAAATTAAACGAAAAAGACCTATCAAGAAGGGTGTAAAAACATAAAAAAGATTGTCAAAACATGTAAATGATGGAAACTTATTTATTGCACATAAACCAATCAGCAAGTGTGACTATTATTTTTACATAATTTTAAAACTATTAAGAAAGAACACATAAAATACTTAAAATTATGCCTTAAAGTATATAAATATTTTTTCTAAATTTTTAATAGTTTACTAATAATTATTTGTTTTTGGTACCAAAAAAATCTAAAACACCAATCCAAATCCGTCGATACCGCAATTCCCGATACTCATAAAAAGTGTTCGATACCAATTCTGATATTGTCGTCTAGAGATGATAATTACCATCTTTATAGAAATCGAATAATAACATAATCTTGTCATAATATTACATCCATCTAGGGTGACGTCTAAATTTTCAAATACATAAAAAAAAGGAAAAAAAAAACTGTTAAGGCTGAAACACTTAGCATTTAATGTACATAGTACCATTCCTTTATGACTAACTAGTAAATGCACGTGCTTTGCACATATAATAACGTATAATAAGAATATTATCCAATTATAGTTAAATATCTCTTCTAACGCATGTGGTTGAGGTGGAAGGTATTTTTCTTGTTTGGTTGAGTTCGATTCCCCATGTTGAATATATAACAAATCTAAAAAAAATTCAACAATTTTTTACGTCATTTATTTTTTTTAAAATAAATGGTTGATAATATACACACAGCTTAGACGGCTCAATCTTGAGCCGTTTTGAAGCCCCTTTATAATAGTAGAGATGTGTTAATTTCCAACGTCCAAACTTCCGGTAGAACTTGTCTATCCAACCCTTCAGCAATTCAAGAACACCAGATAATAAAAATACAACCTCCTTTTTCAACAAATTTCCTAAGAGTTGGCACATTACAGATTTCTAAATGGCAATTTGAAGACATTTTAAGCATAAAAAATCAAGGCCAAGGTCATTTTCTAAATTACTTTTCCTTTTCCAAATGGCACACTAACCCTAATTAATCTGATCTTTGACATTCGAGTCCTATCCAAATCCAAATTTCCAATAAGACTCCAAAAGTAAACTTCATTCTACCTTCTCTGTGAAGTTACACAAGACAACCATTTGCTTACCCAAAATCCAAACTTCCTATAAAATGAAATACGTCAAAGTTTTACTTGTTTCCAATGTTTTACTTGTTTAATCATAATATGAATCCATTCCAACCACAAAATTACAAAATTTAGGAAGGATCACATACCAATGCAATCAAAGTGTAACCTATTCAAAAAAGTTATCCCAAAATTATAGAACAAAGTCCGCATATCTATGGAGACTCTGCACAGATTAATACTTAGTTCATTATCATCTCATCTGAAATCGAAATTCCAGAAGCACAAGAACAATAAAATCTTTCGGCTTTGGCCATAATTTGAAGTTTGAACCCAAACCACCCACAGAAGTTAAAGAATAGATTATTACTTCATCGTCATTCTCATTATTCTTGAATCCTGCCCAGACGAGATGCATAGTCTAAGGGAGATTCTGCGTAGCTTCATCGAGGCATGCACCTTGGAGAAAATGCGATATTATAGAGGACCCAATATCGTCATATAAACTGGTCTAGCTGTGAACAAGTACGACCTGGAATATAACAGCACTAAGCAGTTTTGAGGTCGAGGGCCTCAGTTCTCCATATGGTACATGCACATTGCTCATCCGTGCGCCTCTTTTTAGTGCTTAGACCCTGGAGGACCTTAGCACCTAAAGTGCACTTCTTGCCTCTAATAACTATGGTCATTCTCCTTTATCTTCAGCAAGCCAAGCCAAATAATATTCCAATATTGAACCTACATAATTGCAACCCACCAACCCCCACCCCCCATGGAAACCTACCTTATTTAAATTCAATCTTGTACTTGCCCATCTTAAATAAGTTCAAAGTTCTCATAAGAACACAATGCCTGTAATGTTTTCTTCTTTAGTTAGGAAGCACCGGACACTGCAAAAATCCGTGTTATGCGTCCCACATCACGTATGGGACACGACAAAGATACTCCATAATCTACCAGACACGCCAATTAAGTGTCATGTCCATGCAACATAGACAAGGGAGGACCTGGCCCAGGGCAGGTCGGGCGACGGCCCCGGGAGGAGGGGGGGGGGGGGGGGGGGGGGGGGGGGGGTGGTGGAAGGCACCAATATGGATCTATCTACAATAGAACTAGTATGTATCATGACCCTTTCTTAACAAAAAAAATATTGTGTTCTAGTGGTTATAATGTTATATTTTTACTTTAGAGGTCCTTGGTTCAAATCATGGTGGCAACAATTTTTTGTTACATTTACATTTTTGTACATTATGTATAAGGGGCCCATTTTGGCAGTTTCGCGTTGGGCCCCCATGACCTCAGGGCCGGCCTTGAACATATTCTCTAGCCATAATTTGCACCTACTACACCAAAAAAATAACAAATTGGGGAACCAACAATTACTCCATAGGTTTGTACTTCTCAAGTAACCATTCCTCTACAATTTACAGAACAGTTACCTACAATGACTTCTCTCTTTCATGACTAACTCATTCCTGATTCCACACCAATAAAAATCCAATCCTTAACTCACCCATCTCGCTAAAACCCGAACTTTTTTCCCCACCAAATCACACAATGAACCCAAACAGAACCAACGACAACGCTACCAGCACAATGCAACTAAACAACCAATTTCTCTACAATTTACACAATCGGACCTATAAAAATCCAATCTTTGACTCATCCGTCTCATAAAAACCCGAACTTTCCACCAGATTACACAATGCACCCCCAAAAGCAATTCAGGGTTAGGGTTTTCCATACCTCTAGCCCCAACATCCCCGCCGCGAGCTTCCTCGCCGAAAACGACGCCGGCGGGCGCGGACCCGGATTTAAGGCGGTGAGCTTCCATTCGAGGAGGGGAGTGGCGGGCCCGCCGCCTCCGCCCCTCCGTCCGCCGCCGCCTCCGCCGGCGGCGTTGACGGGCCTCCTCAAGCGGACTCTGGAGAGGGAAGGGCTCCGGACCCGCCTGCGGTTCGGGTTGCGGGACGGGTCCGGGGGGAGGTGGGTGGTGTGCTTCTTCATGGGTTCACTTTTTTTCCTGCTGATCAGAAGAAGAAGAAGAAGCCATGAGAGATTCAGACGGAGATCCGTTCTTGGGGCATGTGGATTATATTGTAGGAAAGACAAAAAAAAAGGAATATGACCGTTTGAGTTTTTTTTGCAAATCAACCCTTCTCTATTCAATCCAAGCACCTTTTTGACAATTTTTACAAATTATTAGTGTTGACTTGTCTTCTTAACTTGAATCCACATGCACCACCATTAAAAATTACTTTTTTTTGACATTTTTATTCATTATCAATGATGCTAGGTTGAGTGCATCACGGAAAATGCATGTCCGCGCTCTTAAAAATGGTCCCGCCATAAATGGTATTCACTCTCCATAAATAATTTTCTAATATATTTAGGAAAGAAGTTGTCACAAGCAAAAGATGAAAAAAGAGAGCGATAAATTCTAGGCTTAATTGCACTTTGATACCCTCAACTATTCCGCTTTTTCAAGTTGATACCTCAACTATTTTTTTTCAACTTGATACCCTAAATTTTTTTTGGGACAATAATGCTCTTATCCAAAAATTAAAACTACCACTCAACCCCTCCCCCCCTCCAGCCCCCCCTCCCTTTCCGGCCACAACCCCCATCCCTCTCCCCGCCGCCCCGCCCGCACCCTCCGCCCCTTCCCCCCCCCCCCCCCCCCCCCCCCCCCGCCTGCACCCTCCCCCTCTGCCCCCCCCCCCGGCTCCCCTCCACACTCCCGCCCCGCCTGCACCCTCCCCCTCCGCCCCTCCCCCCCCCCTCCCGCCCCGCCTGCACCCTCCCCCTCCGCCCCCCCCCCCCCCCCCCCCCCCCCGCTCCCCTGCACCCTCCCCCTCCTTTCCCGACTCCACCGTCACCGAAGAGGGAGGGGAGGGGGTCGCCGCCGCGGGAGGAGGGAGGGAGGTGGTCGCCGGAGAGGGGGGGTCGCCGCCGCTGTAGTGCCCCGTCCCGCAAAGTCAATCGGAGGAATCGAAACGCCGACGGCGTTCGGCCTTAGCCTTGCAACGGCTTGCTCGGAGACATCGCTCAGGTGGGGTAGTTTCGGTGAACTCTCCTCATCTTTGCCTTCACATAATAAATCGTGTTTTCAACTTGCACAAGTTAGGCTTGATAATAAAAGCTACGCATCCACATAGCTAAGGGAATAATCCCGACGGTTTGAATCGAGTTAGAACATGGAAAACGTCCCACTGTCGGTTTAGAGTTGGTGCACGGCGTGCTTTGAAAATGACACTCGGTCCTTCGTCCCGTGGCTTGGGAGAAGGAAAGTTGGTCTTCGGTGCAAAAGCTGAGAGTTAGCCTAAGTCATAGGCGTCGCCCGCACAAATGCTTGCTAAAGCATGCACGATCCTGTCCCGCAAGGCTTGGCGTAGCCTTTGCTCGTCCCTTGGGTTAAGTTGTAGGCTTGAGTGAGCTAGGCAAAAGTTATGCCGGTCGACCTAAGTTATTCTATGTGTTGTCCCGCTTATTCTGCGGTTGTCAAGATAAATAGTCCCACGACCCCAAGGCCCGTCATATGAAGTATGACGTGGGCGACAGCGTTGCGTCGAACATGAGTCGGTTTAGAGGCACGAGCCACGGTTGGTTCAGTGGAAAGTTAGCCACGGTCGGTCGATACTTATGGAAACACGTTATGTTCAAGTTAAGTTGGAAGGCTATGCAGTAGCCGTTCCCTGTGTTCAAAGAATGTTATGTCTAAGCGATGGGTAGTCGCCGAGGCAACCCTGGTTAGGGGCTCTGCAAAGGAAGTACAAAAAGTGGAAAGAGTAAAACAACCAAGTAAATGAATTGATCACATAATAAGTCCCAACGGTATCCTAAAATACACCATGTTAACCCTTATGAACTTGGACAACTTGTCGACAAGGGGTGGTTTCTTCGAGCGGCACCCCGGGACCACGGGACCGACTCGGCCTAGGAAGAAACTGGTTGTAGCCGAGCTGGGTAATAGGCAACGCTGGTAAGGCGATCGGTAAGGCGGGGACTTTCATCGGGGCTCGCTACCTGCGTTGAAAGGGTCCCGTACTGCCAGGCTACGTCCAAGGCGGCTGGTTAGGCCAATCCCATAACAAACACTTAATATATAATTGTTATCAACTAATATGGTAAGTTTTATGTCCACCATGGCTGGTTAGGCCAGTGATCTTTCATAATAGATGTGTCGGCATGGGCGGCAATCCGCGTGGGTGCCTTTGGATTGAGTTGAATATGTATGAGTTAAATAGACACAATGTCGGAGCCTAAGATTTGGCTACAGCGAAGGCGACGTGCTTCGGCACGAGATGTGGCATCGAGTGTTAAGTTGCGAGTTAAGTCAAAAAGGGCCGTAGGGCTAGTTGTATGAAGTTATGTCGAGTTATTGGGCACGGCCTCGAAATATGAGGCACGGCCGCGTTGTCACAACACAAGTGTAGGCGAGACTAAGCGAGGAGGCACTGCCTCGGTAACATTGAAGCACGAATCGAGTATGGCACGACCGAGTCGTTACGTCCCAAAGTTGGGCTAGAAAGACAGGTATAAGTCGGTGCGTCGATAATGCAAGCACGAGAAAGGTCTAGAGGCAAGGAAATGGAGTCTTTCGTGTAGTTGCGTCTTTGATTTTGGCCGTAAGGCGAACACGACTTGATAGGTTAACGTTGTTGGCACAAGGAGTGGTCTAGGCACAAAGTATGAGTTAATGTTGACATTGCTAGCACGAGATGGTTCCGATACACAAGTTGCGCTAAGGCGCCGGTCCTAAAACTGATCCTAAGGCAAGAATAGAAAGACAATCATAAAAAGGGTTTATGTTGCACAAAGTAAATGAAACGTGTTGGTTTTGTATGGGTGGGCGAGGAGCTCACTCCACCAGTACAGTGGTACTGACACCCACACAGTGTTTCATATGCAGGCACAGGTAGAAGCTCGTGGTACGGAGCTCGCTTGGATGCGTCGAGGCACGAAGTTCCTTGGCGATTCGAAGCGTGCGGCCGCATGGATTCGAAGACTTATACGGGACATAATGTATGGACATCGCCTTCCGAAGCTTCCGCTGGATTCAAGTATTGTATCGAGAGATGAGAGAGAGCAGAGTGACTTGTAAATGAGAGAAAAGTGAGCACGAGAGACATTATAATTTGGCCTTACGCCCACAGATGTAATCTTGTATTCAATATCAATAAAAGAGATTCTTTCGAATGACTTGTGTTCATGTGTTCTTCTTTAATTCCGCTGCTATAAATCAATGTCTCTGCACGGGACTTCTGTGCGACGACCCCGTCGCAGCCGCTGTAATCGGCCGTTATGGAACCCGCCTTGCACGAGCGCAATCTAGGCTCGTGCGGCATCACGCCTTAGCGAGGACGATCGCTCCTACGGGAGCGGGGCGTGACATAGTGGTATCAGAGCACGGCTTTACGTCCTTGGACCGTCGATTGAATTCTTTAACTTCGATGTTTCCACAAAACTCTGTTGCTTCCGCAAGTTGTTATCGTTGGTACGCTCTCTCTCAAATGTCCCTCGGCATGTCCATACAATAAGTCTAAATATTTTCGAAAGCTCGTACAAGCGTTCAATCTAACGCATCGGTGGGATGTTGCCAAATGCGTCGATAGGGCCTTTGTGCCGAATGGTGTCAAATTTGACTCGATAGAAAAATATGTGCTAATGTTAGCAAAGTTGCATGTGTGCCCGAATAGTCCTACGTTGACCTTAACAAGTCGCACGCGTGCCTAATCAGTCCAACATCGACCCTAGCAATTGAGCGTGCAAACTCGGGATATAGTCCGCACAGGATGGCTATGCACACGGCCTTTTGGCTAAGTTGTGTTTCGCGTCGCGCACCTTGACCCTTGGTGCAAACGAGTCGCGAGCGATATCAAGTATCGCTTGATCGGAAAAGAAGATATACTTAGAGTGTCTATCGATAGGAACGCTATCGGACTAACGCTTAGGCGTACACGGAAGATTGATTTGGATTTCGAAGAAATAATACGAACGACTTAGTACGTCGATACGACGCGAGCGACTACGCTAGCGATTCGTCGAACGAATCTGAAGGATGTCTTAGCGCATGACGCGAATGTGATTGAGGACTAGATCGTATGGCTTGAATTCGAGTGGTGTATGTGATAGGTTCGGAGAAGAATAAGAATGAGTGTCGACGACTAGTCGAGTGGCTCGAATCTGAGTGGTGTATGGTTCGTCTTGGAAATTGTTCGAGTGAATATTGAGGATTACGAGTATGTCGGCGAGGCGATGCGATCGCGCAAAGCCTTAGAACGCGTCACGCTTAGTTGGTCGTGACTTCGAATGGCCCGAACGAGCATCTCGTTCGGACAACTTGTGAATGAGCAACACGAGATAGAAAACGTTTCGGAACGATGAATGAAATTGAATGGTCTTGATCGAGGAAACTTAGAGGATCGCGCGTGCGATATCGGATTGATGCGAATGAAATGTGACTTGAGTTTGAATAACGATTTTGAAACGAGCTTGAGGAAAAGCGGCTGAACTTGATCTTGAGTATTGAGAAAATTGTGGAATATCCAACTCGGACAATAACATCAGTCGCACGACTCGAAATTGGTTGCAAAGGAAGATCGTCAGGTTACGCATATCGTCGATGGTATTGAGGCGTATCAAAGATCGATATGCGATAACTCGGGGGCACTCTGACTCGACGAATGACGGTCGTGCAAATGTCATTGTTCCGTTGGATGCTATACTTGGGATGTTAAAATGTGTCGAGGAAACAATAGACTTGGCTCGAGGATTTTCTAAGATGAACGAATGACGATCGAACTATCGAACTTCGGGTGGATGAAAAATGGAATGTTTGGATTTGCTTCGTCGATAACCACAACGTTGACGTTCTTGTCTTATGCGAGCGCTACTCCAGCCTCGCACTTGCGTCACGCCGATTAGGGCGATCACTCTGCGTGAGCGCTGGTATGGTGATTCATACAGCGGGAGTGGTCGAACTTGCACGGTACGACAATTTGTGCTTCGACTTGTGGTTTGACGCGAAGATGGACTCAAGAATGAATGGGTGTGCTTGAAGAATCGAACGTGAGGATTGAGTAGGTCCAATCCGCGTATCGAAAATGAGTTAGTCTAAACTCAAACAAGAGTTACGCCCCGATGAGAATGATTATTCTGCGGGTGCGTTGCATGGTGATTCATGAACCACCGTGGATAATCGGACTCGCGTGAGATTGGGGCACAACGTATTGTCGAGCTAGATGACCTCGTGATCGAATACATGAATTGGTTAGAATTGGTGATTTGAATGGATTCGAATACGCGCAACGAATGCGCTGAGGCGAATAGGTGATCGTGCTTGATGTTTAGAAATCTGAGTGACACGAGCTTGGGTAGAAGACCCCGTATGATCGACTTTGGTTTGACCCTAGGATTGGGGTCAGTGTTGGCATTATTGTTTGGGAACTATGATTCCAATCCTGACATTGACTTAGCCTCGAAAAGAAGTAGCCTAGTGGTTAGGCGAGACGCCCTGTTTCAAGTGTTAGCAATCGGAAGGATTGATCTTGAGGATTGGAATGGATAGATGGCGTGGATCACGAATGTAGGAAACCCCGCTCACGAGACTCGGCTGACATGCATATATTTCAGGGACGCCTGGGTATGTGCACGATGCGACTCGAGTGAGAATGACAATTCTCTATCATGCGGCTTGGCTGAATGCATGTATTTTAGGAACGCTTGGAATGCGTGCACGATCCAGCCAAGTGATACGACGAGTTCAAGCAAGGCTTGAAAGATGGGAGTGTGTCGAGATCTTGAAATCGTGTTAAAGGAAAGTTGATAATAGCGCGAGCGTGGCTCGGAATCGAAGGAACGCGTAGGCGAAACGTGTATGATTAAGTCTTGGCCATAGAAATGGTAGGATAGCTTGCCTTCAGGAAAGTCTCGAGGACGAGACTTGTTCTGAGTGGTGTATGATGTAGTGCCCCGTCCCGCAAAGTCAATCGGAGGAATCGAAACGCCGACGGCGTTCGGCCTTAGCCTTGCAACGGCTTGCTCGGAGACATCGCTCAGGTGGGGTAGTTTCGGTGAACTCTCCTCATCTTTGCCTTCACATAATAAATCGTATTTTCAACTTGCACAAGTTAGGCTTGATAATAAAAGCTACGCATCCACATAGCTAAGGGAATAATCCCGACGGTTTGAATCGAGTTAGAACATGGAAATCGTCCCACTGTCGGTTTAGAGTTGGTGCACGGCGTGCTTTAAAAATGACACTCGGTCCTTCGTCTCGTGGCTTGGGAGAAGGAAAGTTGGTCTTCGGTGCAAAAGCTGAGAGTTAGCCTAAGTCATAGGCGTCGCCCGCACAAATGCTTGCTAAAGCATGCACGATCCTGTCCCGCAAGGCTTGGCGTAGCCTTTGCTCGTCCCTTGGGTTAAGTTGTAGGCTTGAGTGAGTTAGGCAAAAGTTATGCCGGTCGACCTAAGTTATTCTATGTGTTGTCCCGCTTATTCTGCGGTTGTCAAGATAAATAGTCCCACGACCCCAAGGCCCGTCATATGAAGTATGACGTGGGCGACAGCGTTGCGTCGAACACGAGTCGGTTTAGAGGCACGAGCCACGGTTGGTTCAGTGGAAAGTTAGCCACGGTCGGTCGATACTTATGGAAACACGTTATGTTCAAGTTAAGTTGGAAGGCTATACAGTAGCCGTTCCCTGTGTTCAAAGAATGTTATATCTAAGCGATGGGTAGTCGCCAAGGCAACCCTGGTTAGGGGCTCTGCAAAGGAAGTACAAAAAGTGGAAAGAGTAAAACAACCAAGTAAATGAATTGATCACATAATAAGCCCCAACGGTATCCTAAAATACACCATGTTAACCCTTATGAACTTGGACAACTTGTCGACAAGGGGTGGTTTCTTCGAGCGGCACCCCGGGGCCACGGGACCGACTCGGCCTAGGAAGAAACTGGTTGTAGCCGAGCTGGGTAATAGGCAACGCTGGTAAGGCGATCGGTAAGGCGGAGACTTTCATCGGGGCTCGCTACCTGCGTTGAAAGGGTCCCGTACTGCCAGGCTACGTCCAAGGCGGCTGGTTAGGCCAATCCCATAACAAACACTTAATATATAATTGTTATCAACTAATATGGTAAGTTTTATGTCCACCATGGCTGGTTAGGCCAGTGATCTTTCATAATAGATGTGTCGGCATGGGCGGCAATCCGCGTGGGTGCCTTTGGATTGAGTTGAATATGTATGAGTTAAATAGACACAATGTCGGAGCCTAAGATTTGGCTACAGCGAAGGCGACGTGCTTCGGCACGAGATGTGGCATCGAGTGTTAAGTTGCGAGTTAAGTCAAAAAGGGCCGTAGGGCTAGTTGTATGAAGTTATGTCGAGTTATTGGGCACGGCCTCGAAATATGAGGCACGGCCGCGTTGTCACAACACAAGTGTAGGCGAGACTAAGCGAGGAGGCACTGCCTCGGTAACATTGAAGCACGAATCGAGTATGGCACGACCGAGTCGTTACGTCCCAAAGTTGGGCTAGAAAGACAGGTATAAGTCGGTACGTCGATAATGCAAGCACGAGAAAGGTCTAGAGGCAAGGAAATGGAGTCTTTCGTGTAGTTGCGTCTTTGATTTTGGCCGTAAGGCGAACACGACTTGATAGGTTAACGTTGTTGGCACAAGGAGTGGTCTAGGCACAAAGTATGAGTTAACGTTGACATTGCTAGCACGAGATAGTTCCGATACACAAGTTGCGCTAAGGCGCCGGTCCTAAAACTGATCCTAAGGCAAGAATAGAAAGACAATCATAAAAAGGGTTTATGTTGCACAAAGTAAATGAAACGTGTTGGTTTTGTATGGGTGGGCGAGGAGCTCACTCCACCAGTACAGTGGTACTGACACCCACACAGTGTTTCATATGCAGGCACAGGTAGAAGCTCGTGGTACGGAGCTCGCTTGGATGCGTCGAGGCACGAAGTTCCTTGGCGATTCGAAGCGTGCGGCCGCATGGATTCGAAGACTTATACGGGACATAATGTATGGACATCGCCTTCCGAAGCTTCCGCTGGATTCAAGTATTGTATCGAGAGATGAGAGAGAGCAGAGTGACTTGTAAATGAGAGAAAAGTGAGCACGAGAGACATTATAATTTGGCCTTGCGCCCACAGATGTAATCTTGTATTCAATATCAATAAAAGAGATTCTTTCGAATGACTTGTGTTCATGTGTTCTTCTTTAATTCCGCTGCTATAAATCAATGTCTCTGTACGGGACTTCTGTGCAACGACCCCGTCGCAGCCGCTGTAATCGGCCGTTATGGAACCCGCCTTGCACGAGCGCAATCTAGGCTCGTGCGGCATCACGCCTTAGCGAGGACGATCGCTCCTACGGGAGCGGGGCGTGACAGCCGCGGGAGGGGGGGGAGGTGGTCGCCGGAGAGGGAAGGGAGGGAGGTGGTCGCCGGAGTGGGGGAGGGGGGGGGGAGGGGAGAAGGGGAGAGGGAAGGGATAAGGATATTTTGGAAATTTTTAAAAATTTAGGTATCAAGTTAAAAAAAATAATAGTTGAGGTATTAAGTTGTTGAGTAAAAAAATTTATGGTATCAACTTGAAAAAGTGGAATAGTTGAGGGTATCCAAGTGCAATTTAGCCTAAATTTTATTTGGGAAATATAAGTACAACTCATGACTATCACAAATTACTACTATTAATAAATTTTAATATTGGCTTAATTGCATCTTGATACATGTTGGGCGCGTGCGGAAGCGTTTGCCAACCCACCTGACCAAAATCAACCGCCGTCTAACGGACACCAAGCACAAGATAAAGACAAGTATATGGCGGTGACGTACTTTATGTAACCCCTATTTTTTCAAAAATTATTTAATAAAAAATAATTCAAAAATTGCCCAAAATTTATTCTATTAGGTTCTAAATATTTTTCTATTAATTTTAGAATTTTTCTGCGAATTGTTTGGAGTCGTTTGGACGTCATTTGAATTTTTGGTAATTTAAAAACTGCTACCGTAAAAGTCGCATTTTTCACCTTCATGGCAAACTGGTAAATATTTAACCCTAGGATTGAGTTAGTAATTAACCATGGTCAAGTTGTCCTAATAAAAACTTTCTATAAATAGACACACTTCCCAAGGAGAAAAACTCGAATTTTTATCAATTTTAATTATTGGTATTAGAATCCTCAAATTTAATATTTTAAAATTCATGTCTGATAATGTCTGATACGCGCGTTGCCGCCGGCGACCCCCCCTATCTCGGCCGTCCAACCTCGCCTTCGACCAAGGAAACCACCAACACGTCGAGCTTGACGAGCCGCAGCCGACGCCGCCGCTGACTGCCGCAGCGCCGCCGCCACCGCCCGTCCGACCGGCCGAGCAAGCAACTTCTCCATTTCTTCTTCGTTCTTCGATTTCTTTCCCTCAATGTGTTTGTCTCGACACGACGAGTCTGTTGCCCTAGGTTTTGTAGCTCCTCGACACCTATACGTCGAGAAAACCCAAGCCCTAGGTCGGACACGGCAAACTTTCGTGTCGAAACGACATGAGACACGTCCTATCATGTGGAGAACGTCGAGGCGAACTTAACACTACCCTCGGACACGAGGATTGGTGTCAAATTCGTGCCGACACACTCTCGGACACGAACTAGACACGTTTTCGAGTGTCCAACTGTTTGGGACACGAAGATGGTGAACCCCCCTTTTTGTTTCTAAATAAAATTTACTCAACCCCATCCCTAGCAGCAAGCTCCGGCTGATCCAATGGTCAGTCAAATGGCGCTCGAAACACCCCCCCTTGAGCTGGCCGAGTTCGAACCCCCCCTTTTGTATTGTTTGAGTGACAGAAATATACAGTATTCACAGTATTTTATATTATATTATATTTACACAGTATATATATATATGTATATATATATATATATATATATATATATATATATATATATATATATATATATATATAGTCCATTTCTTGAGGCCGCCAGCTTGGGACCGTGGCCGTCCCGCGACCACCCAGCCATTCTATATATATATATATATATATATATATATATATATATATATATATATATATATTTATTACAATGATATTATTTTATCATATTTATATATATATATATATATATATATATATATATATATTTAAATATGATAAAATAATATCATTGTAATAAATATATATATATATATATATATATATATATATATATATATATATATATATATATATATATATATATATATATTAAAAAAAAAAGAAAAAAAAAAATATATATATATATATATATATATATATATATATATATATATATATATATATATATATATATATATATATATTTATTACAATGATATTATTTTATCATATTTATATATATATATATATATATATATATATATATATATATATATATATATTAATATATATATTAAATATGATAAAATAATATCATTGTAACATTTAATTTCCTTTTGTGTTTTTAATAAACACCTCATATTAAATTATAGTTATATTTTAATCTTGCCATTTCCATTCTGTCATTTAATTTCTGTCATTTAAATTATGTAAATATAAATACAGTACCTATACTATAATATTTTTATTTGTACTCTATAAATACAGTGTCTACACTGTAATATATAAATAAATACAATACCTATACTGTAATATATATTTTATAAATACAGTGCCTATACTGTAATATTTATGCTCTCAATTTTTGTAATTTAATTTATTTACTTACATATATTTAAATTCCGTCTTTATTTACGATTTTATGTATTTTGTGCAATCGACCACTCTAAGTCTAAACTTAGCATGGGTTGAGTGGACATGGGTGAGCCTACACATATTCGAGGTCTAGTCGAGTCATGTTGGACTTGGTTCATGGCCACGGGTCCCGTATCTGGATTTTGGTTCAATTTCAAATGCGTGGACAAATACATTAAATAATTATTTATTTAATTTCAGAACCTGTGTTTTATGATATTTGAATTTTCAGTCAATGTTTTATTGCTGAACAAATCCGATATAAATTATTATAAAATAATATTTATTTAAGCTAATTTAATATAATTTTTCCATAATTTAATTTCTGTTTTGCCACTATTTAAAAATAGGAAACCAGAACTCATTTTCAATGTACACTTGTAAACTGATTTTTAATAAATACTTACACTGGATTATAAATTCCATAAAATTTATATAAATTACTATAATTAACAAGGATCAATTTGGTATATTGTTTCATATAAATTAGAACTGTATAACTATCTTAATAATTATTGGAACATAATGTACAGTCTGAATAATTAATTGATTAATATTGCCTTGTGTGTTTTTATGGGTTTTGAGATATTTTAGTGTCGGGACCTTATCCTACCTCAGTATAGAGACACTAGGTGTTGGTCTAGACATTGTAACACCCCACATTGGACAGCTAGAGTATCACTTGGCTAGTATCCTACTAAGAGCCGTGTCACAACACTAATGTAAATCTTGAACATAGCTTAGAGACTGAGATTGTATATCATTTTGACAGGACATCGGACATTTATATCTGCTTTCGCATATCCTTGTTTTGGTCGAGGCAAGTACCCCTACAAACTTTATTTATTGCATATGATAATGAACTGTGAATGAACCATGTTAAAATAATGTTTCTTGAAACTGCAAGTCATATCATTACATGCTTTTTACTGCTCTCCGTATCTTCCACATACTCTATACTACTTCCAGTATCTTTACATGCTTAGAAAAGCTCTTCTATATCTCACATGATGGTTACTGGAACATGGGAAAAACTGATAGTTGAGTACGTGATCATGCCCCCCTTCTCCATACGTATGTACCGAGCAAGGTCGCATTGCATATGCAAACCTTGTCGTAGGCCTTATCCCGTATTTTTGTACGAATGTACACCTATGCTTGTTACTTGTATATATGTACATTTTAGATTTATGGCTTGTACACCGGTACATTCTATACCTATTGATCGATCACATACCTGCTCCAGTTTTAAACAATATATATGCATGTGTCGCCATGACAAATGTATCCTTGATATGATAGTTATGATATTTCATAATAGATTGTGTCATGACATGATTCCAGTTATTACATCTCTTTTCATTTCATGCTCAGTATACTCTGTTTGTAGTATCAATACTTACTCCCCTCCTGACAGGATAACATTGTAGGTACACTATCCGAGGAAGAAATGTTATGTGATACCTACTATGGGACTGCCTTAGAGGACCTGGCCTTTGCTCCAGAAGAGGCCCCAGCGGGGAAACTTGCTTAGTTGTCGCCTTTAGACTTTAGACTTCAGGTTGTTATAACTTTTACTTGGTGACTGGACCTTGTCTCCAGTTCTTACTTTGAAAGTGTAATAACCTATAAAACTTATTTGTTTTCGTCAATAGATGCTGTGTTGTGATGAACTCTTAAAATGCTTTAATATATGTCTATTTCTACACTTAGTACCATTTTGTCTATCTCTTAGAACAGCTTACTACACTTTAACCAAGCGTAGGCTGGACATGGCTCGGCTCGGCCCAACAATTTGGGTAGCGGGTCGTGACACATCACCTGGACAAATCCCAACCTTTAATAACTCATATGAAATTACAAGATTGACAAAACTCACGTTGAACCCTTTTCCCTAATAGGTTCAACCCCCTCACCACTCTCAAGAAGAAAAACAGAAAATTAGAATTTAGATCACTCACCAACCCGTAGCAATCTCCCTAACCGAAGTTGACGACTCCTCGATTAGATCTTCTTCTTCCTTCTATCTTGGATGACGAAGTCCTAAGAGCAAAGTACGGACTTTCACTTATATTTTCTTGTGGACAAGCACCCCGAATCTCCACTTTTATGCTTTTTGCTTATTCTTTGAGCCTCTACCCTCACCCCATATATATATATATATTTTTTTTCCCCATATATATATAATATATATATATATATATATATATATATATATTAGGGAGCGGATCGGGAGCCCCGCCCGCGGAGCCCCGCCGAAGCCCCGCTCCCCCTTAGCCGTTGGATCGCGCGGGCGGGGGCGGGCCCCACGCGGGCCCCGCGCGATCCGATGGTGCAGGGGGGGCGGGGCTTCGGCGGGGCTCCGCGGGCGGGGCTCCCGATCCGCTCCCTATATATTATATATATATATATATATATATATATATGATGAGAAAATCATATTTTAGGTCATAATATGATTTCTTAATTAGGAAGCCCTCAAATAAGAATCCTATTACACCTAAAATAACCCATCAATTATCCTATTTTAGATCATAATATGATTTCCTAAAATAAGAATTCTATTATATCTAAAATAGCACAACACCAATTATGGACATCCAAATCTAATCAAATCAAATATTTAATAAGATTTGGATTCCACAAGTATGTTGTTACCAAATCCAAACTGGACTCCAACAATCTCCCTCTCCAGTCTGATGAGAGGGTATTGACCCCACGGGTCCTCAACTGGATTCCATGCCTGTAGTCCCACGACAAAATTGCTGCTCCCCCATGCCACTGATCTCCGATCCCCCGAGTTTCTTTTCATCTTCCTTTGTCTCCAGCTCCTCGACCGTCACATCGACGCTAGCTGCTATGTGTAGCACCTCCTGTACCAATGGAATCCTGTCGATATTAATGACACGACCAAGACCGAAGTCCCTGACGATCAGCCTCACCATAAGTCATGGCTGCTTGTCCCCGACTTCCGTCTTCCACCAGAAAGTGTTAACGTTATGACAAGCTTCTTCACCCTTGGCTGGACCAACCAAGCGGACGGTGTGGTTCTCACAAGATTCGAACTCCTAAAACTGCCCACCTTCGTGGCCGAACATGAAGCTCCCCCATACACATAAATTCTCGAACAGAATATCACGCACTATGCATGTCATCGATGACCCACAGCTCCCCTTGAATTGTGTGAATGATTGTGCTTCCGCCTCAGATTGAGTTTGCTGCAAAACTTGATCGCCTTCCTAGCTTCGAACTATTGAAACCGATGTCGCTCCGTGAAGATTTAACAAACAACCTATCGCCAAATCTGGATCCGTAGAGCAACCCCCACCTAGAGACCGACCAGCTGTCATGGGACCGACAGATTGGCCCTCAATCATTGACTCATCACCATCCGTCGTTTTGTCTCGACGAACTGAATCCTCCGTAACCCTCAAAGCATCTAAAAGCCCCTCCTTAGCAAGTTTTCGACGATCCACCTCATGTCAAACCCCTCGAGCCTCCATCTGGTGTATATTGCCTGCCTGTACAGCTCAGCGACTTGAGCCTGTACATGCCACAACACAAATCTCTCCGAGCCAGCTGTTGGGAATCATTATCAAGCATCCAATCTTTGCTTCCAAACAGACTGCGACAACCATCATCTGCCAACCTCCGTACCGAAACCAAGTTGTAGCACAAACTTGGTACATGTCGCACATCCCTGAGAACGAGTTTCTCACCAAACCCCGTCGTCAAGTGCACATCACCGATGCCTACAACTGCAGCCATCCCCTTGTCGCCCATCTTCATACGTCCAAAGCTGTACCGCGATATGACGTGAAGATCCTCTTATATGGAGTGGCGTAATACGATGTCTCCATATCCAAGACCTAGTTTCCATCAAGACACATGCCACAAGGTTCCTCTGCGTTAGTCGTTGCGATGATGATGATCTCTCATTGCTGTGAGATCCTCCTGATCATCCTTGCCTTTGGCCTTCTCAGCTTTGAGCTTCATGCAGTTCCTCTTGATGTGACCCCTTTCGCCACAGTAATAGTAGCCCTCCTTGCAGTCCACAATCGTAAGATCCCGAGAACTCTTCCCTGTCCTCGCCTATGACTTGGGTCTTTCCTTCCCGTAGGAAGTCACCAGAGCAGACTCCTGCGATGATTCCACTTGCTTGTGTCGGACCTCCTCATTCAACAAGCTACTTTTGACTGACTCCATTATGACAACTCCATCAGGTACGGAGTTGCTCACCGACACCACCAACGTCTCCCAGCTTTTCGGCAGAGAACTCAAGAGCAGTAGGGCCTGAAGCTCATCGTCAATTATCATCTTTATCGCAGACAGCTGATTGATGATACCCTGAACCTCGTTCAGATGTTCTGCCACTGGGGCACCCTCCGTGTACTTCGAGTTGACGAGTTGACAAATAAAAAATGCCTTATTTCCAGCTGTTTTCCTTTCGTACAGCGAATACAGCTTCTCCCATAATGCTTCTGCCGAACTCTTTATGGACATGTTGTGAAACACCGAATCATCCAACCATTGTTGGATGAATCCAATGTAGGAACGATATAGTAAAGCGTAATAATCTAGAGGGGGGGTGAATAGAGTTGGCAGCGGAATAATGCTAAATAAAAATGTTAGCAACACAATCACAGTATATAATCACAGTTAAAATAATGTAAAGGCAGAGTTCAGAAAGCAAACGCAAAGACAGCGATGTATACTGGTATCCCTCTGTTGAGGACTAATCCAGTCGGTAGAACTCTTGCTACCAGTTGAATCCACTATAGGAAAAATCGTAAGTTTTCTTACGAAGTCCTTGCAACTTCTACAACGCGAGCTTTGATACGAAGAACTCGTCCAACTTCAAATGTGAAGAGGTATTCTTCAATCAAGCCTTCTGATTACAATCTCTCAGAAACTTCTAGACCGTACCGCACTGGCAAATCGACTAGAGGATTGTAACTGGCTTGGGATCTGAAAATGAAAGCTCTAGAAAACTCTTTGGAAGGCAGAAAGCTTTTTAGATAGAGAGAAGATTGAAAGTGAATGAGTGAATTGAAATGATCGAAATCCATCTCTATTTATAGGAGTTCCAAAGGGAGAACTCTGTCAGAATTCGGGCAGAACTCGATGAGCAAATCTCGGTCAAATCCGCAACTGCAGGAGGACCAAGTTCCAGAGAATTTCAAAAATCAGACGGCCACAAACCGAACTCTGGCCGAACTCTGGCCGAGTTCTGTCAGGGTTAGGTTAGGGTTTTTTAAAACAGATTTTTGGTAATTTTTGAAAACCTTTTTGAAAACCTTTTTGTAAACATTTTGATAGGTCATTTTAAAAACATTTTGAACTATTTGGGAGTAGCCTATTTGCCAGTACGACTCGGTGTACAATGTATTCCTAGACTCAAATAAAGTGAAAAATTACATTGCATAGGAAGTACAGACTCAAGTAGGCAAACAGATCTTCAGTCTTGAACTGAGTGAATATCCAATCTTGCTTATGTCCAAGGAGCTGAGATGTCCCAACAAGCTTCGTATATCCAGACAGAGTTTTGATCAATTATTAAAATCAGGTTGACTATGACCAATGGGCCAACAATCTTCCCCATTTTCAAAATTGACAAACTATGAATGATATAACATTAAGCTAGTTCAAGCTTGTTCAAAAATATCAAAAAGTAGAAATTGTTCATAACCTGTATTTAACTCAAAAAAAAGTTAGATCATTTTTAATTTTAAATCTTCCCCATTTTGATAATTGACAAACTATGAATGATATAACATTAAGCTAGTTCAAGCTTGTTCAAAAATATCAAAAAGTAGAAATTGTTCATAACCTGTATTTAACTCAAAAAAAAAGTTAGATCATTTTTAATTTTCTCCCCCTTTGTCACTTAGCAAAATAATTGCACAAGAGAAGGCTCCCCCGCATTAAATGCAGAAGGCTCCCCCGCAATGAATGCATAAGTAACAAATAGCGAGAAAATAAAAGAAATATAGTATAAGAATTAGAGATATAGCATCACAGGAATGTAAAGTGTCTACAAATTATCATCACAAGCATGTATTGCTTCAAAACATAAAAGAAATCTCAGGCATGCTATTTCACAGGCAGTTTAAAATGGAGAAGCAGTATAAAGAGATAGTGCTTAAATAAAATGCTGAAATAAACTGAGATGTCATAAATGAAACATCAAAAACATGTCCATGAAGATAAAAAGTACTGATAGCAAACTACAAAGTACTGATAAAAAGTAAATGATAAAAACTTGGAATGTCGGAGCATTTCCAAGTATACAGTAGAATATCACTAATAATCAAATCAGATCTCATCATCACTATCCTCATCAATATCATCAGCAGCGTGGCCAGCATGACCGGAAGTACCAGCACCAGAAGTACCAGCGCCAGTAGGATGAGTAGGGGCGCCAGCATAGAACTCGCCAACGTAATCTCGAGGTGCACGATACCAGTCATAGGCGTTACCTGGCTGGAAGTAGGCATGAACAGCCTCATTCTCACAGCGGTAACCCGAAAAAGCTGGATCACGAGGGATGGAAGCAGCAGAGTGACCAGTCTGGGCAAAACGCAGAACGGCCAAGGAGTTTGCCATCGCCTGGTAACGGGTGACATCGCGGAACTCTCGCTCGCGAGCCATGTCCGTCATCGAGACGTGCAAAGCTGATAAATGCTGATGTATGCCCTCAAAAGTCATGGCATACGGCTGATGTGGTGAAGATGGTGCAGTAGGAGGAGCAGGAGGTGGAGCTGAAGCAGTCCGGCTGCGACGAGAAAGTTGGAGTAACTTGGGCTCAGAGTCCTGAGTACAAGTCGATAGATCGATCTCGAATCGCTGAAAGATACGAGGGAGAATCATCGCGTAAGAGAGATTTCGATCTCTAGCACGACAACGTCCCATCATCTGAATGATTGTCTTAGGGGCGGAAAAAGGAATCCCCTTAAGAATATGGTACATGGCGGACAGCTCAAGCAAAGTCACATCATCCTTGGAAGTGGATTTTGGAAGAAGAGTAGAGTAGATGATGCGATGCAATTCGTAGTTGAACAAGTTCAGGTTGTTAGCCTTGAACTTTCCAGAACGTACTCTGTCAGGTGCACAAAGTTCCGTTTTGAAACTCGTGAGTGTAGTGCCTTCGGGGAAATCAAATTTCGTGATATCAACTAGCGGTTCACCTTCATTGGGAATACCAAGAATCTCCGCTAGAAGGACATCATTGAAGTCAATGTCTATGCCTCCGACACGTGTGCTCACGTCAAAAGTGTTAACTACTAGATTGCAATAGAACAATCTAATGGCATTAGTAGCTATTGGGAAGCACAATTTAACAAGTAAGTGTAACCCTAATGCCTCAAATAAGTGACGATGATCAGGGAATACCGTCCATTTAACCGGAGCGCCGCTACATATGGAACGGGTAGAAAAGTCACCGTACCATAATAAAGCTTGATCGAGGGTTTGAAAGAAGAACCCATCGAAAGTGCCGTCGCTCTTTTGGACCGGCGAAAACAAGGAATCCGTGTGAGGATTCGAAGAGGACCCTTCCTCACTAGGAGTGGTCTTCTTCCTCTTAGACGGATTAAATCTAGGTGCCATTGAAATAAAAAGCACTAATATGAAAGGTGGAGAGAGAGGGAGTTATACCTCACGAAAATTGGATATGTTGTAGAGAAGAATGATCTCCGCACGATTCCAAATTTTGGAAGGATTTCACCAAGTAGATTGGAAGCAATGGGTTGGTGAATACCTAGGGTTTGGAGGAGTTTCGGGCGGCTGGAGCTGCTGTTTGAAAGTTTGGAAGCAATAAAAGAGAAGAAGCTCTCGGGTTCTGTATATATACATATACACCCTCAACCGAACTCGGGCCGAATTCGGTCAGAGTTCTGGCCGAATTCGCCTAGGGTTCTTTCAAAGTTGATTTTTGCTACTTCTTTTTCATTGACTCGTTGCAAATATTTAATTCAAAGATTAGTTATTTTAGTCTTCAAATAACATAATTAATAATATTTTATGAATTAAATGTCGTTACACAGCGACTGTCTCAGATTAGCTGTAGGAGTACTGTCCCAGCTGGCGGAGGTTCACCGGGGAACTCTTAAGTACCGCTTCGCTTCAACCGTAGTTGTGGTGACAGACAGACTCTTTATTAGCTTGTATCTAACACAGTTTTTGCATAATGATATATAATCATAAAATAAAATCAATTAATATTATTGACGTCCAAAATTCCTAATTCTCGACGTAAATAATTGAAACGATCTTCCGCTAGAGGTTTAGTGAAGATGTCAGCTAATTGATTTTCAGTATCTATGTATACAAGGTTTATATCTCCATTTTGATGATGATCTCTAAGAAAATGATGTCTAATCTCGATATGTTTAGTACGAGAATGACATACAGGATTCTTAGTCAAATTAATGGTGCTCGTGTTATCACAGAAAATAGGAATATATGTGAAAAATAAATCAAAGTCTTCTAGGGTTTGTTTCATCCACAAAATCTGAGCGCAACAACGTCCTGCGACGATATACTCAGCCTCTGTTGTTGATAAGGCTACAGAATTTTGCTTTTTACTAAACCAAGAGACTAGAGCCTTGCCTAAGAAATGACATGTACCGCTAGTACTTTTTCTATCAACCTTGCATCCCACAAAATCTGCATCCGAATAACCAATAAGGTCAAAAGATTTAGTTTTGGGATACCACAAGCCGACAGAAGAAGTGCCCTTAAGGTATCGGAAGATACGCTTAACTGCGGTCAGATGTGATTCCTTTGGGTTAGCTTGAAAACGTGCACACAGACAAACACTAAACATTATATCTGGACGACTAGCAGTTAAGTAAAGTAAACTACCAATCATACCTCGATACTTACGTGTGTCGACTGGCTTGCCTTGTTCGTCAGAATCAAGCTTTGTTGAAGTTGCCATCGGAGTGCCAATAGGTTTGACATTGTCCAGATCGAACTTCTTTAGCAAATCTTTTGTGTACTTGGCTTGATTAATGAACGTCCTATTGTCGGTTTGTTTAATTTGCAATCCGAGAAAGAACTTCAGCTCTCCCATCATGCTCATCTCAAACTCATTCTGCATACACTTAGAAAATTCTTGACAAAGAGATTCATCAGTGGATCCAAATATGATATCATCAACATAAATTTGAATTAAAAACAGCTTGCCATTAAAAGATTTAATAAAAAGTGTAATGTCAACCTTTCCTTTTGAAAAACTGTTGTCAAGTAGAAAAGAGCTTAGACGGTCATACCAAGCACGAGGGGCTTGTTTCAAACCATATAAGGCTTTCTTCAACTTGAAAACATGGTCAGGATTTTTGAAATCCGTGAAACCCGGAGGTTGTGCTACAAAAACTTCTTCTTTTATAAAGCCATTTAGAAAAGCACTTTTTACATCCATTTGAAAAAGTTTGAAATCATGAAAACATGCAAATGCACATAACATTCGAATGGATTCTAATCTCGCAACTGGGGCATAAGTCTCATCGTAGTCGATACCCTCTTCTTGATTGTATCCTTGAGCTACGAGTCGAGCCTTGTTACGAGTTACTAAGCCATCCTCATTTAGTTTGTTTCGGAATACCCAACGGGTGCCAATAACCGGATGATCAATAGGCTTGGGAACAAGTTCCCAAACTTGATTCCGTTCGAATTGGTTTAATTCCTCTTGCATGGCATCTATCCAGAAACTATCACTACATGCTTCATCAATAGATTTAGGTTCTAGCAGTGAAATAAAAGCAACACTAGAAACAATATCTTTACTGGATGATCGAGTACTTACTCCCTTGGTAATATCACCAATTACCAAATCTTTTGGATGATCAGCTGTGAATTTTAACCTCTTCGGTAGACTCTGTAGGTAGCTGGTTCCTGGATCTCCTCTAGGGGGTTCAGCTAGTGCAGAGCTTCGTTTAGGTTCAGCTAATGTTGAACTTGATGTAGGCAGATCTTCATCACTATCATCGAGAGACATTTTGTTCATTTCATCAAAAGTGACGTTGATTGATTCTTCGATGATCATGGTACGTTTGTTGAAGACTCTGTACCCTTTGCTCTTTGCTGCATAACCTAGAAATATACCTTCATCGGCCTTTTCGTCAAACTTTCCCAAGTTGTCTTTAGTATTAAGAATAAAGCACTTACAGCCAAAAATCTTAAAGTATGAAACTGAAGGAATTCTATCAAACCATAACTCAAATGGAGTCTTCTTCGATTTGGGTCGAATTAGAACTCTATTGAGCACAAAGCAAGCTGTATTTACAGCTTCAGCCCAGAAGTATTTGGGTAGGCTAAATTGATTTAACATCACTCTGGCCATTTCGGTTAGAGTTCTGTTCTTACGTTCCACAACTCCATTTTGTTGTGGAGTTCTAGGGCAGGAGAACTCGTGTATGAAACCGTGTGTGTCACAAAATTGCTCGAAATCAGCATTCTCGAATTCGCCTCCATGATCGCTTCTAATTCGAGTGATCATATAACCTTTTTCATTTTGTACTTTCTTGCAAAAGGCGACAAATTCGAATAATGCGTCATTCTTGTGTGTCAAGAAATATACCCACGTGTATCTAGAAAAATCATCTACAATAACAAATGCATATAATTTACCTCCGAGGCTAGCAACTCTGCTAGGACCGAATAAATCCATGTGTAGCAATTGTAGAGGTCTAGTAGTACATACTGCGTTTACAGACTTGAATGTGGATCTGGTAGCCTTGTTCTATTCACATTGGCTGCATACCGAATCCTTCTTGAATGTTATGTCTGGTAAACCGCGTACTATCTTCTTTGTGGATAATCTTGAAATTGTATCCATGTTTGCATGACCGAGTCTCATGTGCCATAGATGACTCTCATCACTTTTGGCCATTAAGCATCTACCTGAAATGTTAGCTTCTTCCAACAGATAGAAAACATATATATTGTCTTCTCTGATTCCTTCAAAGATAGTACTACCAGTTGAGCTATCAACTATAGTACATTTGTCTTTGCCAAAGTTGATACCATAACCATGATCAGCTAGATGACTTATGCTGAGCAGATTATGTTTCAACTCGGAAACCAGACAGACATCTTTAATCACTGGATAGGGAGACTTACCAACATCACCGATACCAATAATATACCCTTTCAAATTATTACCGAAGGAAACATAACCTTCCTTCTTCTTCTTCGACAGTGTTACAAATAGGGTAGCGTCACCGGTCATATGCCGTGAGCAACCGCTGTCGAGGATCCATTTGCTTCTAGCATATGAAGGGTGTTCCACCTACAAAACAGTTTGCAGATGAAACCTTTGGTACCCATTTCTTGTAGGGTCCTGAATTGTTATCTTTAGGTATCCAAGCATAAACATTTAAATCTATACGCTTTCTCATTCTACATGCAGATGATATATGACCAAAGAGGCCACAATAATGACATTGTGCATGTCGAGTGTTGAAAGCTGAGTGGTGTGCATGGTTGGTAGGTTTGGGTTTTCTAGTATAGAAGAATGCATACCTATGATCATGTTTGGGCTTAACCTTTTGAGGTAAAGGTTTTATATGGTTTGGTCTGACAGTGTTTGGCTTGGGAATGTTCCGAATTCTCGGTAAGTGACACGTGTTAGGATAGGAAGTAGCAGGCTCAGGCTGTTTTCCTAACCTAATTTCCAACCTTTTGGAAGTGTCATATAACTTAGTATAATCAGAAGTGAGTGATTCCATTCTGATTTGTGCAGATTAAAGACTTTTCTTTTCTCTAGAAAGATCTTCTCTCAATTGGTCTATAATCTTGTCTTTCTCTTCGGATGACTGTTTAGTCTCGTGTAATAAGAGCTTTATAGAGGAAAGCTCACCAGACTCACTAACATTAGCTCTAACCTCAGCTAGTAGGTCGGTAAGTCTTCCTATTTCTCCTTTGTACTCTTTGAGTACCTTCTTAGCGGTCTGATATTTACTACGCAGTTTTCTGTAGTCAAGCATCAGGTCACTGAAGGCATCTCCTAATTGCTCAAAGGTGAAGTCATCATATGTTTCTACAGGTTCAGTAGGTACCTGATCGATTGCCATGAAGCAGATGTTTGCAGTGTCCTCTGAATGTTCATCTTCTGAGTCGCTAGCTTCACTCTCATGCCATATGCTGGTGTTGGCATATTTCCGAGACGTTGATCTTTTCAGGTAGCCTTTTTCATACCTGTTGTTCTTCTTCCTCGATGATGAGTTGATGGGACAGTCCTTCTTCATATGTCCCTTCTTCTTGTAGCCATAGCAGACAGCATCTTCTTGGTACCAGTTATTGCTGTTGTTCTCTTTGACTCTTTTCTCATGTCTCATGAATCTTTTGAACTTCCTTGCTAGGAGAGCTTGATCTTCAGCGTCAGATCCACTGCTGTCTGAGTCATCTTCAGCAGCTTTTCTGTGCTGAGCTTTGAGGGCGATAGTCTTCTCCTTTGGTGCATGTTCTTCAAAATCTTGTAGCTCCAGTTCATGAGTGAGTAGTTTACCCATGAGTACTTCAAGTGACATTGTAGTGAGGTCGTTTCCTTCAATGATAGCTGTAGCCTTCAGAATCCAGTTCTTGGTGAGAGCTCGCAGGAGTTTGCGAATCTTTTCGTGGTTACTGTAATCTTTGCCTAAGGAGGACAAAGGGTTTACAATATCCAAGAACCTCTCGAACATTTATGTGACTGTTTCATTTGGCTTCATTTTGAACGCCTCGTACTCTTGAGTAAGTCTGCTGACTTTTGACTCCTTGACTTGAGTCGTGCCTTCATGTGTAACTTCGAGAAGCTTCCACACACCATTTGCCGTTGTGCATGTAGATACCCTGTTAAATTCTGTTCCGTCTAAGGCACAAAAAAGAGCATTAATGGCACGTGCGTCAAGACTGGCCTTTTTCTTTTCTTCCTCTGTATAACTGCTTTGGGGTTTTTCAACCAAAACTCCCTCGACATTTATACGAGGTGGCTTCTGATAGCCATCAAAAACAATAGCCCATAAGTCAAAATCAAGAGATTTCAAGAAGAAACTCATCCGTGTTTTCCAATAAGTGTAGTTAGTACCATCAAACAGAGGGGGTCTGTTTGTGGCCTGACCTTCACTTGTGAATTTCATAGTAGCCATGTGATGTGCTGTGATCTAATAAATAATGAATAAATAATAGTACTGTTACCTCGCTTTACCTGTAACACCCGCTCTGATACCAATTGTAGGAACGATATAGTAAAGCGTAATACTCTAGAGGGGGGGTGAATAGAGTTGGCAGCGGAATAATGCTAAATAAAAATGTTAGCAACACAATCACAGTATATAATCACAGTTAAAATAATGTAAAGGCAGAGTTCAGAAAGCAAACGCAAAGACAGCGATGTATACTGGTATCCCTCTGTTGAGGACTAATCCAGTCGGTAGAACTCTTGCTACCAGTTGAATCCACTATAGGAAAAACCGCAAGTTTTCTTACGAAGTCCTTGTAACTTCTACAACGCGAGCTTTGATACGAAGAACTCGTCCAACTTCAAATGTGAAGAGGTATTCTTCAATCAAGCCTTCTGATTACAATCTCTCAGAAACTTTTAGACCGTACCGCACTGGCAAATCGACTAGAGGATTGTAACTGGCTTGGGATCTGAAAATGAAAGCTCTAGAAAACTCTTTGGAAGGCAGAAAGCTTTTTAGATAGAGAGAAGATTGAAAGTGAATGAGTGAATTGAAATGATCGAAATCCATCTCTATTTATAGGAATTCCAAAGGGAGAACTCTGTCAGAATTCGGGCAGAACTCGATGAGCAAATCTCGGTCAAATCCGCAACTGCAGGAGGACCAAGTTCCAGAGAATTTCAAAAATCAAACGGCCACCAACCGAACTCTGGCCGAACTCTGGCCGAACTCTGGCAGGGTTAGGTTAGGGTTTTTTAAAACAGATTTTTGGTGATTTTTGAAAACCTTTTTGAAAACCTTTTTGTAAACATTTTGATAGGTCACTTTAAAAACATTTTGAACTATTTGGGAGTAGCCTATTTGCCAGTACGACTCGGTGTACAATGTATTCCTAGACTCAAATAAAGTGAAAAATTACATTACATAGGAAGTACAGACTCAAGTAGGCAAACAGATCTTCAGTCTTGAACGGAGTGAATATCCAATCTTGCTTATGTCCAAGGAGCTGAGATGTCCCAACAAGCTTCGTATATCCAGACAGAGTTTTGATCAATTATTAAAGTCAGGTTGACTATGACCAATGGGCCAACATCCAACGGCCTTCCGATCCAGTCATTTCCAGTCTTCAGTAGCTTTATCCGTTGGATTTGCGTTGTCGCCCTCCAACTGACCATGCAAGTCCTTATACCAGAGTAGATCCTCCATTCTTGGTTTCCCAATCGCCCAGTTTCCTCCTGTGAGGGTGATCATACGGGTGTTCATCTGCTCCGTAGACATGGTTGCCAGAACCTCCAAAGCTCTGATACCAATTGTTGGATGCGTACGGAAGCGTTTGCCAACCCACCTGACCAAAACCAACTGTCACTACCACTTTCTAGAATAAAGGCATTTTGGTAATTATGAATTTTTGAATATTTTAATGTTATTTAATTTGGTGTAATGTAATTTTAGCCTTTTGCTAGTGAAACCTTATAACAACTTATCCTAGAGACTAACCATAACCATGGAGACCTAGCTAGCATGTTTGGGTTAGTAATTAGACTCTAATCTGGCTAGGAATGACTTAGAAACCATTTGGAGAGTTGAATTAAGGAGCTAGTTTTGGCCTTTAGCTTAAGGGCTTGTTTTTACAACATAGGAAGAGGTGTTGGGACTTTGTGACTTAGCCAAAACCTAGCCCATCCATATGGCTGGCCAAGAGGGCTTCCTCCACCTATTTAAGTCATCATTAGCCCCATATTGCCTCCTTATAGCAAACCCTAACCCTAGTTTGTGTTTTTCCCTAAATTTGCACCTTTTCTTCAAATCACCTCCAAATTAGACCAAATCAATTTCATTGCACTCCTCTTGTGAAGAAGAAGTCTCTATTGGCTAACTAGCAAGGATTGGAGGCAATTTGGCCATCAAATTTGGTGTTGAAGCTTTTTAAGGGACTTTTCATTGAGATTCCAACTCTCAATAGGTAATGATATCTAAACCCTTTAGATTCCTGATTTCTTACCATAGATGCATTTATTTAGGGCCCCCCTAGCCCTAGGTTTAGTTGGGTTCGATTCGTGTCTATTTGGTATACGTATAGGAGGAGTATCGGAGAACTATTCTAAGTGTTCGACGAAATACCACATGTGACTTTTTATTCTTGGATTTCTAAATAAATTACATGATTTTGTAGTTGTTAATGTGTACATCTTATTTCCTTATGACTGAGTTGATTTTGATATGGTTTTGTGTCGATTTTTGGACACGGGGACGCTCGTACTGCCTGTGGTGCAGTGTCATGCTGCCACAAACCTATATCTCACTGAATACGATACGAGGAGACACAAGATTTGGTGGACACGTGGGGGCTGTGACTGTCAGCATACCTGTGAAGTCTGAGATGAATTGGTGGAGAGGTCGATCCTCCTGCAGTAGTCACACAGGCTCGTATGACACCCAGTTTTCACTTTCTGATATTCACATATACGCACGACATGACACATCGTGGACAAGAGACAATCACCTCAGTGGATACCCTGACACCTATTTGACCCACTGACACGACTGCACGACATTTGATTAGTCACGTTGTGTCCTAGAACACTCGACACACACCGCACACACTGCCCTACACCAGTTCTGATACTGCTTGACACTTCCTGTTCGACACACTATAGATATGACTCGTGGACACATTTAGGCACACACACTTACCCTAACATGCTAGACACTTGCCACACACGAAACACATGTTGACACACATTAATTGCATACAGCCCTCTCCCTGTTCAACAGGCACTCGACCCCTTGACACTTACCTGTGTCAGATAGGTAAACACTACTCTTCTGTACAGAGACACTATGACACACCACCTTTCATATTTGGGTTGTTCAGTTGGGTTTTGATCTTGGGTTCAGTTTTCTGAATTGCCTTTAGTTTATATATTATGTTTTGTATATGATACTAGATGTTGTGATATATATATAAAATATATATATATATATATATATATATATATGTACAGGTAGAGGGTTCCAGTTTCTTTGGGTATGTTTGAGAGGTTGGAGTTTAATTTCCAGTTTGGGGGAGGGTTATATAGATATCAGGGTTTATGAGGCTGTGATTAGTTCAGAGGTGTTGGAAGTATATCAGTTACCTGAGATTGAGAGGTTGGGGATAGAGTGAGTTATATATTGAGTTGATATATATATATGTGTAAGTATATATATAGGTATCTCAAATTTCCTGAGCTGAGAGAGGGTTTTAATGGTAGGTTTGAGTTCCTGGAGGTTGATTCTTATATATATGTATTGATGTGTGTGTATACATATATGTTATGTATATAGTATAATGTATATGTATAGAGAGAGAACTATATGTATAGAGGTTATAGCTATATGTGAGAGTGAGGGATTACCTCATATATATAATAGTATATACATGCTTACTATAGTATCTTGTATCCTTGATATCTATGTGTGGCTAGTATTGAGTTAGCCTAGATATGACCCAAATAGACCCATGTGACTTGTTGACTAGAATCTGACTGACCCTAGATAGTTTGACCTAGTTGACTAGAATGTTGACTAGGGTTGGCCAAGAGTTGACTTTGACCTAGAATGGCCTAGAATTATGTAGAATGTATTGTAAACTTCATTTATTACTTCTTGAATACATTGTAACATGTGTTGCTCTAAATAGGACGTAGTTACTCCGGTTCGTACATCTGTTCTCACCAGTCATTCAGGATATCAGGCGAGTACATGCTCTGATCGTTTCATACTTGCTAGAACTTATATTCTTGCTCTAGACTACTTTACTTGATGCTGTCGCATTGTTATCACGGATTGGTTCTATATGGATCTTTTCATGAGATGTTATCTCCCTCGGGTGCATCGGATACTTCATGTCATGTGCTTTTCACGTACATCATGGATTCCTTGTACTCTCATTATTCATGTACACTCATGTGCTCTAATGTACTCTCATGTTCACATGTGCTTTATGTATAAAACTATAATGTACGTAACATAACTTGACTAGATCCTTGTGTATTGATTGGGGACAGGGGAGTAGAAGTGGTTATGTGATCAATTCCAAAGTAGGTAGTCATGTACAACTCTGTAACTTAGTCATGTGCAAATCAAGCCGGTTACATAACCATTTTGTGCTCTAAATCACTTAGTCACTTACAGTTCTTACTTTCCATATATATATATATTTCCTATTTTAAGATATCTCTCTTACTATTCATGTATATCTCTTACAGTGTTTCATGTATTTTATTTTATTGCTTGTTTTACATTTCCTACCATGATATGAACTGCGTGAGAGTTATGTATTCGCTCATGTCCTGACTGGACCTATTGAAAATATTACAGAGGATGAGGAGGAGTTCTGCTGCACCTATTACGGAGCTGGTATAGATGACACTTGCGATCTGGACCCTCAGGAGGATCCAGCTTGCACTTAGGATGCTACCCTATTGCCTAGGATAGACTGCTAGGCTTATCTTATCTTACTTTCTATTGTCATTTCATGAGATGTATTATTCAGATGTTGGGATTTTGTGTTGTTAAACACTTAGACTTATTTCTTCTGGTTGTATTGCACTTTGTGATTTCATATCTATCTTATCGTGCTATTCATCCATCTTAGATTTATGATTGAGTTGTACCTCTAGTATTGTCCTCTGATTGGAGAGTACATTCTATACATGTACATTTATACTGTGTTAGATGTTGTGACCTAGGACAACGTTCTACCGCAGATACTGCGGCGTAGGCTAGACGTACCCACGTCTCGTGCCCTTACACTAGGTACGGGTTGTGACACATTTTTAGTGGTGGCCTATGAAGGTCTAGAGTTCTGAGTTATGTCTCAGTTCGTGGTGGTACTCGAACTAGAGTATCACTACAACCTGCAGTAGGATATAGGATATAAGTTTTAAGGTACTCAATCACATTTAGGAAAAACTCTTATCTAATTCCTGCCATCTAAATTCTTGCTGCTAATTGCTTTCCTTTGAAATAAACTATCATCCTTTGATTATATCGCTTCCTGCTCAGTATTTACTTCTTGTTTGATCTGTCTTCGGGATGGTGGAGACACGGTCATATCGCTCCGGCCCAGGAGATACCACTGAGAGGTCTGCCACCTCTCGCCCGATTCAGTAGGGCCCTGGGTCTGCAGCTCTCCCTGTTCCTTCTTATGTTGGAGCATCTACAGCATTTGGGGGTGCACCTCCACCTGTCCGGAGGCCTGTCACAGTTATCCCAAATGTACTTCACTAGCAGCCACCTCCGGGATCAGTCGACGCAGTACAGCTCTTCGCCTTCTTAAGAGAGATGATGGAGGCTTAGCAGTGCCATTTTGCTGATATGAGGCAGGGCATAGACAATGCCTATCAGCTTGCCATGACAGCAGTAGAGAGGGTGGCTGCCCAACCGTAGGGAGGCCAGATACAGCAGCATCAGCCGATGACCCCGAACATTCTGGACTTCCAGAAGATGTGGCCTAGAGACTTCATGGGTACGGAGGGTATCCTGTATGCTGACGATTAGATCGAGCATATAGAGGAGATCTTCCATCTTACACTGATACCAACATGGATACAGATTGAGGTGACGGGCAGCCAGATACAGGATCTTTCTCGTACTTGGTATCATACCAACCCTAGAGTTAGTACTGAGGGAGGCTTTCAAAAAGCTTTTCAAATAGAAGTTCTTCCCCGACACATCAGTTGGCACCTTGGAGACGCAGTTTGAGAGTCTAGTTTAGGAGAACCAGACCATGGAGGAGTACGCTGGAAAGTTTTGCCGCCTGGGCAGATTTATGGAGGGCCTTAGCGAGTTAGTGAAGGCTAGGAGGTTCCACAAGGGCTTGGTCAAGGAAGTCAAGTCGTTGACCAAGAGCGACCGAGATGCCACCTTTGAGGAGATTCTGGCAGGGGCTATGGCAGCGGAGGATGACCTAGAGCTGAAACTGAAGAGAGGTCGTGATGCACATGGAGCCAGTAGCAGTATAGGCCTGGCCAAGAGGTCCCACTTTCAGCAGAGGCCTTTTCAGCAGCAGTAGTTTCAGGGTCAAGGCTGTGTGCCTTTTCAGCAGGCGTAGCAGCAGCAGAGGCAGATCCAGCAGGCACTTAGACAGCAGCAGACCATTATTTTCCCCTTCTTTAAGAAGTCAGGACATGGATGGAATGACTGCAGGAAGAGGCTAGGCAAGTGCCTACTTTGCGGCTCAGTAGAGCATCAGTTGAGAGAGTATCCCCAGTCTTCGGGACGTATAGTTCAGGGAGCAGGAGCTAGGGCTCCGGCAGGACAGCAGAAGGGATCGTTGCAGACTCAGCAACAGAGGTTCGTCCAGGACCAACAGCAGGCTAGAGGAGGCTAGCAGGGGCGAGCTTTCGCTATGGCAGCTGGGGATGCAGAGGCAGTGGGAGATCTGATCGCAGGTTCTGTTCGTCTCGACTCCATTCCCGCATATGCTTTGTTTGATTCGGGTGCTTCCCATAGCTTTGTTCTGTATCTTTTACAATTAGACACCATCTTGCTTCTGAATCGTTGTTTAGGACTTGCAAGATCATGACTAGGGGTGGTCTTATCCTAGTTAGTGATATTTGCAAGGATCGAAGAGTTGTTTTGGAAGGCCGAGAGCTGGATGTGAGTTTGCTCGTAATACCATTACCGAACTACGATATTGTACTCGGGATGGATTGGTTGAGCAGATATCACACCAGCATCGATTGTCGTGCAGGCAGAGTTTTTTTTAGAGTATCGGGGGAGCCAGAGTTCAAGTTTGTAAGACGAGAGGCAGAGCAGTACATCGGAGTCTTCTGTGGAGTTTCAGTGGAGGAGCAGACAGTGCCACATCCATTGATAGCAGAGTTCATGGATGTCTTTTCAGAGGAGTTTCCAAGACTACCACCTGACAGAGATGTGGAGTTCTCTATAGATTTGGTGCCTGGCGTAGAGCCGATATCTCAGCACGTTTATAGAGTGAACAATAGCGAGCTGGTGGAGTTGAAGAAGCAGGCGGATGAGTTACAGGACAAGGATTTCATCCGATCGAGTTCTTCACCGTGGGGTGCACCGGTGCTTTTTATGCCGAAAAAGGATGGATCGATACAGATGTGTATCGACTACAGGGCTCTCAACAACATCACGATCAAGAACAAGTACCCGCTGCCGAGGATCGATGATATGTTCGATCAGTTAAGCGGAGCGAGGGTATTTTCTAAAATTGATCTGAGGTCATGTTACCATCGGGTGAAAGTGAAGAAGGCGGATATCCCGAAGACAGCATTCAGGACACGGTATGGCCAGTTTGAATTTATGGTGATGCCGTTTGGGTTAACCAACGCTTCGGCGGTATTCATGAACCTGATGAACAAGGTATTGCATCAGTACTTGGACAAGTTCGTGGTGGTGTTCATCGATGACATCTTGGTGTATTCAAAGACCCCAGAGAAGTATGAGGAGCACTTGAGAGTGGTTCTGGAGACTCTTAGGAAGGAAGAGCTTTACGACAAACTCTCAAAGTGTGAGTTCGTCTTTGATCGGGTTGAGTTCCTAGGTCATGTTGTGACCGGGGATAGGATCTTAGTTGACCCGAAGAAGATCACAGCAGTTGAGGCATAGACAGCTCCAAGTTCAGTTGCGGAGATCAGGAGCTTTCCGGGATAGGCAGGCTACTACAGGAGGTTCATTCAGGATTTCTTCGGGTTGCAGTGCCATTGACTAGGCTGACCCGAAAGAATGCAGAGTTTATCTGGTCAGAGGAGTGTCAGGTTGCTTTCGATGAGTTAAAGAAGTGGTTGACGACAGCTCCGATTCTAACATTGCCATCAAGATCAGGCGGGTTCACTATCTACAGTGACTCCTCTGGAAAGGGTCTGGGTTGTGTCTTCCAGCAGTATGGGAAGTTAATTGCCTATGCTTCTAGGCAGTTACGTTCGCATGAGAAGAACTAACCTACCCACGACTTGGAGTTGACAGCAGTTATCTTTGCTCTAAATTTATGGAAACACTATCTATACGGAGAGCGAGTGGAGGTCTTCACAGACCATAAAATATTGAAGTATGTGTTTATCCAGAAGGAGCTCAACATGAGGCAGAGGAGATGGTTGGAGTTGATGAAGGACTTCGACATTTTATTGCAGTATCATCCAGGAAAGGCCAATGTGGTTGTCGATGCTTTGATCAGATATCCGATAGCTATGTGTTTGACGGCAGATCGTCACTTGTTAGCAGATCTGGAGAGCCTGGAGATCGAGGTGATAGTGCCAGGAGTTGAGATGCAGATATGGGGACTGTAGATTCAGTCGAACTTGATAGAGAGGATCAAGTCGACTCAGTTCGACGATGTAGCTCTATGGTATATTCGAGAGCAGGTTCGAGCAGAACATGTTGAAGAGTTCGTTATTGCAGAGGATGGCATATTGAGGCACGGTTCTAGACCGTGTGTGCCCAGTGGAGACCTTCGAGGGCAGGTTATGCAGGAGGCTCATCGTTCACAGTGTTCTATGTATCCAGGTGCTAACAAGATGTATAGAGACCTGAAGGAGCATGTCTAGTGGTATAGGATGAAGCGGGAGGTAGCACGCTTCGTAGCTAGATGTTTGGTCTTCCAGCAGGTAAAGGCAGAGAGGCAGAGGCTAGGAGGATTGTTGCAGCCATTGCCCATTCCAGAGTAGAAGTGGAAGCATATCACGATGGACTTCATTTCAGGGTTGCCGCGTACACCAGGAAGGAAAGACACAATTTGCGTCATAATAGACAGGTTGACCAAATCAGCCCACTTCTTGCCATTTAAAGTGGGTTTGTCTACAGAGAGGCTAACAGACATGTACATGAGACAGATTGTCAGACTGCATAGAGTTTCCATGAGCATTGTCTCGAATCAGGATAGTCACTTTACTTCCGACTTCTGGCGGAGTCTGCATACTAGTTTGGGCACTCAGCTCAAGTTTAGTACTGCTTACAACCCTCAGACAGACGGGCTGTCAGAAAGGACTATTCAGACTCTCGAGGACATGTTGCGGACTTGTGTTTTGGACTTTGGAGACTCCGAGGAGGATCATTTGTACTTGGTGGAGTTTGCATACAACAACAGCTTCCCGGCCAGCATTGAGATGTCACCATTCGAGGCATTGTACGAGTGTAGATGTCGTACTCCCTTGTCTTGGGATGATGTTGGAGAGCGAGCTTTATTGGGACCTGAGATGGTTGTGGACGCAGCCGAGAAGGTAAAGCTCATCAGGGATCGACTTCGCGTGGTGTAGGACAGACAGCGGCATTGGGCTGATAGCCACCGAAGACCTTTGGAGTTTGAGGTACAACTTAGATTTAGGATTAGGATTTTGTTTGATTTTGTGTTTTTGTTTGATCATGTGATTGTTTTAGCTAAGTTTGAGACCGTATTTATGCTAGGTTAGAGATCTGGTGTTCTTGAGGATATCTTCGACACGTGGCACTATACGCTTTGGTGGAGGTGGAAAGCTTAGCCCACGTTTCATCGGACCTTTCGTTATCCGCAGGAGAGTCGGTGCCGTGGCTTACAGGCTAGACTTGCCACCTGTACTAGAGGGAGTTAACAACGTGTTTCACGTGTCGCCGTTGAGACGGTACATGGTGGATCCCAGCTGTACTAGATCATTCCGAAGTCGAGGTGGGCCCTACTCTCACTTATCTAGAACAACCTGTAGAGATTCTGGATCGACTGGAGAAGGTATTGAGGAACCAGAATATACCTTTGGTTCGTGTTGCGTGGAGGCATCACTCTGTCCAGGTGAGTCTACCTGGGAGAGGGAGGATGAGATGCGCGAGCGATACCCTTATCTTTTTCAGCCTTGAGGTATGATTTTCTATCCTTCTCATCTGTTCAGTTTCTGTAGGATTGTTGAACACCTCTAGAGGAGGAAAAGAGTGAGTGCGAGTGCAGCAAAAAATAATCACCAATTAAAAAATTAAAAGCAGATAACTATGGCAGTAAATAAGAGACAGTAAATAAATGTAGCAAGAGATAGAGAGATCAAACTCAGTGACACAGCGATATATACTGGTATCCCTCTGAGAGGACTAATCCAGTCTCGAGTACTCTTGCTCGATGTTAATCCACTAAGGCACAAGCTAATTGAGAGCTTGCAGTCTCTTACAATACCGTGCTTGGTGACAAGTGTACGACCAACTTCACAACACCGTGCTTGGTGACGAGCGCACGACCGGCTCCACAACAAAGATAATTGCTGTACTTTGAACAACCTCTTTACAACTCTTGAGAACCAGAAGACTCTAGATCAAAATAGATATTACTGTCTTTTGGCTAAGAGGAGTGTAGGTGTGATATGAAAACTTTTGATCGGGTGAAAACACTTACTGAATAGAGAAGAGAAGATGAAGAATGAATGAGTGATTTGAAATGAAAAACTCTCTCCTATTTATAGGTGTTTTCTGGGACCGAACTCGGGCAGAGTTCTGGCAGAGTTCTGATGCAAAGATTTCGTATATGAACGTTGCATGCAGATTTGGAGGCAATGAATATTTGAATTCAAACAGACCGAATTCGGGCAGAGTTCGGACCGAACTCGGGCCAAACTCAGTTTGAGTTCTGTCTAGGAAAATGTATAACGTTTGTCAAATTCTGTTGCAAAACAAAATTGAACTTGTTGGTGTATGGAATATGATTAGGTAGGCTTTATAAAAAAGTGGACTGAGATTAACCTAAGCCAGTATTACCTAGTCGATCTTACAATTTATGTCTGTAACACCAACTTTTCTAAAATGAGGGTAATTTTGAACTTTTGTAAAAGTTTATTATTTAATAATAGGATTTATAATTTATGGGAATTTTTAATTAATTTAATACTATTTAAAATTGGTGAATTATAATTTTGATGTGTTAGCTAGTGAACCCTAGAACTGTTGAGCCTATAGACTAACCATGACCATGGGAACCTAACCATGTGATTAGAATGACTATTTACAACTTTTTAGGCTAAGGGTATTTTGGTCATTTTGTGACATTTGAATTATTTAGGATTTTGATTAATTGGTGAATTTTAGATTATTTTAATAATATTTAAATTGATGTATTATGATTTTGGTCATTTTTCATATTTTAATATTTTAGGAAAATTTTATATTTTTAATATTGTTTTTATTGGATTTGTTTAGTCGGGTTTGAGTTTCGTCTCGTTCCGACTTGTATTGTGACCCGGGTTGCTTAAACTCTAGATGGGACCCAATATTAAGTTAAGCATGGCCCATAAAACCCAACATTTAAGTTAGTTAATTAAACTAATTTTTATCATGTTAGAATGGTTAAGTTAGAGACTCAAAACTAGATCATTTTGACCCCAAACTTGAACCTAGTCTAGGCTTAACCATATGAGACTAGAGAAGGGAAATTAGGACATTTCCCATTAGCCCTAATGGACTCTTTATGGCAGCCACCTTTAGGAGAGAATAATTCATTTCATTCATTACAATCTTGCCTCTTTTATTTTCCTTTTGTTCTTCCCTAATTTTAGAGAGCCTTCCCATTGATTTGATCTCCAAATCAAATCATTCCTTCACCAAACCTTCCCTCAATCATTCCCATTCTCCAAGGGTAGGGTGCTACCAAGGATTGGAAGAGGAGTGCAAAGAGGAGTGTCCACTTTGAGGGATCTTCGTATCGGAGCCGTGTCCTAAAGTATTTTATTGGGATTCCACTCCCAATAGGTAAAACCCATCCTCTAAATCGATTTTCTTTGCATATAAATTAGTTTTGAATCCGTAGGATCCATCCTCATGCATGTGTCCCATTTAGATTCAAATATGAGGCCATTTGGAGCTCTCTTGAGGATTTTAGATATGTGTCTTGTGTCCTACTTGATAGATCCCAAATTAGGACACCCCATGTGTATGTATGTATGATAATAGTTTAAATAGATATTTAAATTCAGTTTTAGAATGGTTAGAGAGTGGATTGATCTTAGTTAGGATGGTTATAATGAGTTTCATTTGGATACCTATGTTTGTATCCAAGTATCTTGGCCTATATGTGTTCTTTTGTCCAAAATAACTCAAATTCGTCAAAATATTCATCCATGTTTTTATTAACCAAAGCAACTTAAAAATATCATAACTTTTAGCTTAGAACTCCGATTTATCTCCCGTTTTTTTTAAAGAACCGTATCGAAGTTAGCTTTCCAAATATATATTTTAATAAGCCAAATTCTTTTTGTAACTTTTTGTAGAATTATTTAAGTGTCAGTTGTACGAAAGACGAACGTATTTTGGTATTTTCGCAATTTCGGGAGCTTCTGGACACGAAAATGCATTCCGTTTGAAGTTTCGGAAAGCTAACACGAAGGACTACAACATACTTTAATCCTAGAATTTAGTAGAGGCCCAATTGGTACAGTATTGGTTTTAAGTAGAAGAGTGACTATACGATATAAGTATTTTGTGTAACCTATGAGCCTATGTAGTATGGATATTAAATGAATATAGAGTATGTAATACATGATATGTTAGATGAATGAAATAATATATATCCTCTTTACATTAATGTATATATATGGTTGAATGCAAGCATGTAGGAATGCAATTAATATAATGTATGTAAGCAATGCATAAATGCTTGAATGAAAGAATGATATACAATGTATGCATGAAAGTATATAATGAATGCTAGATATGAATGCAAGGTATACATGTAATGATAGATATGAATGCATAATATATAAATAATATAATGCAATATATAATGATATCATGTATGGTAATGTAGAATATATGATGCAAGCATGTATATGTCCACTGTTTTTCCTTTTCCTTACATTTTCCTTCCCTTCCCTTTCCATTTCAGTTTTTCCCCCTTTTCCCTCTTCTATTTTTACATGTTGTATACAATGTATATAATGTATAGATGCATATAAGTATGTAATATGCATGAATGCATGTCATATATGAATGAATGAATCAATCAAAGGTATAAGTAAAATATAATGCATTGTAATGAATGTTAACATATATAATGTATAAAAGTATGTATGTAAATGTGCATGAATGTATATATCTATGTAACTATGTAAATATGTATGATGTAACATATGCATATATATATAAATATGTATGTAATGTGGATATGCATGTATGTATGAAGGTATGTATTTATACATATTATCTATTTTATATTATGTATTATTGTGGTTCACATTGTCTTGTGATTGTGTGAGTGCTAGCCTAGGCTTGGTTAGGCCTAGTGAGACTTGTTAGACTTGTTTGGGCTAGGACTTGACCTAGTTGACCTAATTTGACTAGTGTGGTTGACAAGAGTTGACCAAGTGTTAACTTTAGTCTAGTTTGACCTAGACAACATGCAGATGCATTGTACATTTCATTTATCATCTCTCGTATACATCTTGACCTGTGTTGCTCTAAATAGGACTCTGTGGCTTCAGTTTGGACCTCTATACCTATCAGCTGTTCAGGTTATCAGGCGAGTACATTCTCTGATCATTTCATATCTTGTTTAGGATTCTATCTCCTGCTTTAGATTATCTTACTTGATGCTGACACATTGGTAACACGGATTAGTACTATATAGATCCCTTCATGAGATGTTATCCCTCTCGGGAGCATCAGATACTCTTGTCTCGTGTGTTTCACTTACATCATGTATCTCTTGCTTCTATTATCATGAATCTTCGAGAATCAGCTAGGGACTCATGTACCCTCATGATCACCGAGCCTTCACGAATTAATTCATGAATCACCCTTTATGGACAATGTAGTATAATCATGAACCTTAACGTAACTTGACTGGATCCTTGTGTATTGATTGGGGATGGGAGAGTATAAATGAACATGTGAATAATTCCAAGTAGTGTAATCATGAATCAATTCCGTAGTGTAATCATGAATCAGTCCCTAGCCATTCACATGTTTATCCTGTACTCTGAATTACTAGCACTGTCTCTCTTTTATATATCATAGATATTTACTTACAGTCTTTCTTTTACATTATGATATTCTTCAGTTCCTGTATTTTATTCTCTAGCATGATTATATTTCCTTTCCTGCTATGACTTGTTGAGATGTATTGTGCTCGCTCCCGTCCTGACTGGACCTGTTGATAAATTTTACAGATAGCTTGGAGGTTACTTGCTAGCCTAGAGGAGACACAGTAGAGGTTGGAGTAGATAGCTAGAGTTTTTCTTATTTTATTTTCAGTTGTCTTAAGTTGTATTTACTTTATGGATTACTGTATTTGAGATTTTTCCGGATTTGTGCTATCTTAGACACTTAGACTTCTATCTGCTGTATCTCTTGTGGATTTCAGTTTTATCTATCTTTATCGTATTCTACCTTAGATGTGATTGAGACTGTATTGTTATGTCACCTCCATTCGGAGTGTATATACTGTATAGGTACCTTATATTGTTAGATGTTGACCTAGGACAGCGTTCTACCGCCGACACTGCGGCGTAGGCTGGACGTACCCACGTCTCGTGCCCTTACTCTAGGGTGCGGGTCGTGACACTGTCCTAGACTCAATAAAGATAAAATACATAACAAATTGTAAAATGACTCGGACTGGATTCCAATGAAGGTAAGCTTCAGACAGATGATGTATGTGTGCTTGATGATGCAGTAGTACGATGCTGGTTGATATTGATTTCACACGTCCTGAAATGATTAGCAGCAGTTCGTATATTTTGTGTACTGACTTAAGTTCATGTCGATTATTAAAATCGGGTGTGACCATGGAATGGGCCAACAATCTCCCCCATTTTGATAATTGATAAACTTGAGTCTATACCAAAATATATCTAAAAAATAGAACAAATAAAGTACCTGAAAAAAATGTTTGTTTTGGTTGTCTTTTTCTTTTTGATTGGTATTGTAATCTTTTTCCCCCCTTTATCAATATAAAAATTGCTTTGGCTCCCCCGTAATATGTGAAGCCAACAATATTCAACAGACAAAGTGATATAAAAGAGATAACCAAATAACAACAGTTCCACACAAAGAGCATGAAAAATAACTAGTACTAAAAAAGACTGAAAATATCATGCATAATAATGTCTAACTGAAAGGAAAGATACAATCATCATCATAAAATGCTAATAAAATGTCTAATTAAAAAGTTTAGACAAAACATAGAAACAAAACTACATCAAAAAGATCATCATCTAACAGCTCTATCCACTATCCACCAGCTCAAATCCGTATCACATAGTAGGGTCGTCACCGTCAGGAGCATCCGGAGGAAAGTAAGCAACAGTAGGATCGAAGTAAGGGAAAGTCGCCTCATTTCCGAACCTGGGTCCTGGGAAGCCGGGGTAAGGAAGGATAGTCACTGGATGTGATGGGTCCTAGGAGAGACTCCAGTGGATATCAGCAATGCCATTTCGTAACACCTGAGCCTGGGTGATGTGGCGGAACTCTGAGTCGTGGTAGCTCTGATGACATTGCGCAGAGAGAGCAACAAAGTCATCAAACCGCTGATAAAATACAAAGTCAAAACTCGGAGCAGGGGCTGGAGCAGGAGCATCAGGAGGAGGAGCCTCAGCGTCAACATCTGGAGCAGGCTGAGCTCCAGGAGGCAGAGGAGGAGTAGGGTATAGACGAGATCTGCTGAGCTCTATGGTTGTGGATGAGTAGGCACAGATTTGAAGATCAATTACAAACCTTCGAAAGATGGAGGCCAAGTGCATGGGATAGACCAGGTTGTGCCCTGCATTTCTACAGTTAAGCATCCAGGCCATCATGGTCTTGGGGACAGAAAAAGAAATGCCAAAGTGGATATAATACATGGCGGACAACTCCAAGAATGTGATCTCATCAGAGGATCCTTTCTTCGGAAGAAGAACTGAGAAAATAAACCTATGTAGCTCATAGAAGTTTTGGTTTAGATGTTTAGAAAAGACTCTTCTAGGAACTGGTCTAGGATGGCAAAGCAGTTCTTTGAAGGAGTCGAGAGTGACACCTTTCGGGAATTGTACATGATGGATATCCACTAATGCTTCACCCACATTAGGAACATGAAAATATTCGCTGATGTCAGTAGCGCTGAATTCTAATTCTTGCCCAGTAACGCAAGAATAGAAGTTTTCGTTAGGTTTTACCTGCAAGTTGCAGTAAAACATACGAACAACATGGTCATAAATATTCTTGGCTACTTCGAAGATGTCACGATAGCCGAGATAGTCAAATGTGGGAGCGTATTCAGAAAATACAGTAAAGTTCACACAAGCTCCAGCACATATTTTTCGACCGGAAAAGGAATCAAACCAAAGGTCTGAAAATTCTTTGTCAGGGAATAAACCAGAGTCAAAATCATCAGAACCTATGGGTCTAGCTGGACTGAATACATTAGTGGGGACATAATCAGAAGAAGAAGATCCTGCGTGTGAGGAATCAACCTGTCTTCTCTGACGCTTGGGAGCCATAGATGAGAGGAAAAGGAAATTGGAGTACCTTAGTAAGGAGGAAGAGGAAGGAGAGGAACAGCCCGCAGAAACTCCGAAGAATCTTGAAAGGAATGAGGATGAAGTAGTCTTAGGAGTAGTAGAGGGTTTTGCTCGAGTTGGATGTGTGAAAAAGTAGAAGAAAGGAAAGGTTTATATAGTGCTAGAGCCGGCTATTCGGTTCTGGAAGCTGAACAGTGCCGACCGAACTCGGTCAGAGTTCGGTCCGAGTTTGGCTACTTGTATTTTCGAGGTCATAACTGCAGTATTGGTGTTTAAATTCTGAATTTATGACAGTTGACTTCTACATTTAATAACTTCTATTACTTTGGGTTAGCTGTAGGGGCCAGATCCCAGCTAGCGGTAGTCCGATAACTAGTGCACCGTGTCGCTTCAGGCTATTTACACCTGTATGACAGAAGGGCCCTTTCGGCTTGTACCAAAAATAATTTTTGTTAAATAAATTACGAAGTTTTGAGTCATAAAAAGAAATTTAATTACCATACCACACTATGAATCTGAAAATTCAAGTATGCCGAGCTCTCGCCTCATTGTGTTAAAACGATCTTCCTCCAGTAGTTTTGTGAAAATGTCTGCTAGTTGATGATCTGTGTCAATAAACTCTAAGCAGATATCCCCGTGTTGTTGGTGATCACGTAAAAAGTGATGACGAATCTCAATGTATTTTGTGCGTGAGTGACATACAGGGTTCTTAGTCAGGTTAATAGTGCTAGTGATATCACAATAAATGGGAATCTTAGTGTAGTGCAGATTGTAGCCTTCTAGGGTTTGCTTCATCCACAAAATTAAGCACAGCAACGTTCCCGCGGCGATATACTCAGCCTCAGTAGTTGATAATGCTACAGAATTTTGCTTCTTGCTAAACCAAGAGACTAAGGCCTTTCCTAGGAAATGACACTGTTTCACTTAACAAAATGCCTAAACTTGGCTTTTGAAATAAAACGAGAAAAAGTACAAATTGTTCTGGGAAGTATTGCTATGGAAGTCTGATCTGAAGGCGATCACTTTGTTCCTTGGACCATACGATGATGATGAAGAGTACTGCTGGAAGATGAACAGCCGGAAGAACTAAGTCACCAGAAAGGTATCGATGCACTTGGGCACTGATGGCGAGGTCGAAGGCTTTCCTGCTTTGCTTCACTCTGTTCTGGAAGAAAGGTTGAAGAAGAATGCTATGGAAAATTAAAGTCTCTGATGTATTCTCTCCTGTCTCTCTCTGATTCTCTTGATGATGTCTATATGAAAAATAAGTCTATTTATAGACTTAACCTTTGTGCGTAAAAAGCAGCAAAATCGAGTCTTTACGCTAGCAACTGTCACCCACGATGCAACTCATCCTCTGCGCACGTTGACACGTGTCCCACGTAGAGTTTGATCTCTACACATGGTGACACGTGTCCCACTACTTTAACAAAATGGGGAGAGCACGTACACACGTTCCTCGAGAAGTGTGGCATGAAAGCCACGTGGACAAACCACGTTCTTAAATGGTCAGGAACGATCGGGCGTAAAAATGACCAAAAATACACTTTCAGCGTAAAGTAGTAGACTAGGCGTAAAATAGCCCAAAAATAGACTTCTTGCATAAGTGGCTGATAAAACAGCCTTGAGCGTAAAAAGTAGCCCAAATAAACTTTACGCACACGTCAACTTTGAGCGTAAAAAAAGCTCATATAGTATTCATGCGTAAAAGAAGTCATCTTTTGAGCGTAAAGTAGCCCAGTCTACACACTAAACGACAATGTTGGTTTCTTTGTAAATCAAATCTCTTCGAATTCTGTGTTATACGCTGTCAGTAAATCATTGTGTCAGAATCATCATCACTTGCATTAAATGCATGATCTGACAGCCTGTCCCCAGCGTAAAGTAGCTTGCGTAAAAACAGCTTGCGTAGAGTAGCCTGCGTAGAGTAGCCTGCGTAGAGTAGCCTGTTGAGCGTAAAGTTCTATTTCTTTGACTTGGTCTATGAAGCATTTTTTTTACGCTCCTACAAGACCCCCTTCAAAGTTTTCAAATATTTTCAATATTTAAAATACTTTGAACAGAAGCGTAAAATTTGGGATCTTGACCAGTCAGCGTAGAGTTCGGGATATCCAACGGTCATCCACGTAAAAATTGGGATATCCAACAGTCGGCGTAAAATCTGGAATTTGAACCGATTCAAAAATTTCCTATAAATAGGGTTCTTCAGGGAGAGAGAAAACTTTACTTGTTTTCCTTACTTTCATAATCCCGATCTTTCTCGAATCCTTTTCTTCCCCTTTCATACTTTTGCATTCAATTCGATGGCCCCCAAGAAATCCGTCGCCGGCAGCCAAGGCAAGAAGCCCCCCGTCGATTCTTCGTCGGTCGACCGCGCGCAAAATCCCGTCCGGTCATCCGCAGCGTCTCAGCAAAGCAACCCCGCCGTGGCTCCTCCAATGAGGGGTAAAGCACTGCCCTTTGGCCGAAAACTCGTCAGAGAAGAATACCTAAATCTTTTATTTCACGCCCACGTTATACATGTCAGCGTAGAAATTAAGATAACAAAATACGCCCACGTTATACGTGTCAGCGTAAAGTTACAAATATACGCCCACATTCATACGTGTTAGTGTAAAATTAAGAAATACGCCCACGTGTACACGTGTCAGCATAAAATCTAAATTACGCTCATGTCTACACATGCCAGCATAAAATCTAAAATACGCTCATGTCTATACATGTCAGCGTAATTTTTAGAATACGCTCACATCAACATGTGCCAGCGTAAAGTTTAGAATACGCTCATGTCAATACATGCCGGCGTAAAATTTCAAATACGCTCACATCAACATGTGCTGGCGTAAAGTTTTAGAATACGCTCATGTCAATACATGCCAGCGTAAAATTTCAAATACGCTCACATCACCATGTGCTGGCGTAAAATTTCAAAAATGAAAGACTTTGTGTAAAATAAAGACTTTTTTACACTTTTAAAACTTTTTATCAACTTTAATAAGCATAAAATTTCAAATTAGATTTTACTAACTTGATTTTTCTTTTTTTTGGCAGTGGACTTGCAAGCTCATCCACTCGCAGAAGTCTTTGGCTCATCAGTTGGCATGGTGGGCTCGAATTATATGGAGAATCTGTCTCATGTAGTGTTTCTCCAATCGAATCCAGACTACCCCATAGAGAGGGCACAGTTGATAGCTGCCCAAGGGGATAGGATGCTGCTATCCATGATAAATGGAAAATTGTTGACTTCACTGAATGAACAACAATTTGCAAAACCAGCCTTCTTATTTGGGGATGCAATAGACTGCAAGTCACAGACACACCCCAAGAAGGTGTCTTGGGTGTTCAAATCTGAAGATAGAGCAATATATCTCCCTGACATGGACATAGATTACCTTTTATCAGCATTCATCCATGCCACCCACCCTCGACAAATGCTGTGGAATCTGACTCCTAGCAGTCATGGAAGACCGGGTAGAATCGTATTCAAGAGGGATCATGCCAACGACATGGGGTATTACGTCAGTGTTCCCAATGGCGGTGTCACTTCTTTCTCTGGCCTCATGCCAGGATTTACTCCAAGTGAAGACTCAGCTTTAATCCAACCAGTGCAAACCCAGATGTTCGTCAACAAGTTCATAAGGGCTGCGGTACTATATCCCCAGACAAACCCCAGGCTACCAGGATGGTTGACTCCATTCAACCAGAACTGGATCCAGATTAGCATTTGGATGATGAAGAACTTTCAGACGGAGCTGAAAGATATTGGCCTGTATGAAGCGGTGGCTTCTACTAGTCAGGATATACCATCGAACGGTAACTTGTTCTTGCCCTGATGGAGATATACATTAGTTCAACTGGAACTTTTGCGACCCCAAAAGGTGAAATAGGTCTCGCACTCCATGAGATACAATTCATCTCGAAGCTACCAATGGGAGAAGCCCCATATGAAGAATACGTTCCCTCCAACCGGGAACTTCCTAAAATTAGGGAGAAAAACCCTCAGCTGGTTGAAGTTTATGAAGAATTGATGTGCCACTATATGATCTGCACTATTATGCATGAGAGTGAATCTCATCTAGCATATATCAACAAGTGGACAACGTATCTCTTCTTCCATAATGATAAAATATCCAAGGATGATAAAGAAAGATTCCAGAAAAACAAAGCTCCAGCTATCAATACAGATTCAACAATTCCTGTTAACAAAATTTGGGATATGATGACTGTCTACAAATTCTCGAACAAGTATTTGTCCACCAAGACTGGGGAGTTCTCTGCTGGAACTGAAGCCTTGAGCTTCCTCAGATATGGTAGCCAGAAGATCTCTAGGAAAGCCTTACTGGCAGGCTTCCTTTCTTTATGGTTGAGAAGATGGGTCGTACCGAGAACTAGTACAGTTGATAGAATCCACCATAACGTACTATGGCCAGCAGTGCGTTTGGTGTTTAAAGTCAGGATTAACCTGCTACCGGCAATGGTGTGCCAAGTAAATGTAGGTTTGAGGACTTTTGGTGAGGAGTTAATCAACAATGCTCCTCATCGGAAAGCATTCCCCAGGGTAGAAATGCCCTATACTTATTTAATGGGCTGGCTGTTGCACCACAACTGCAGATTGTTGCCACTGGGCCTGGGTGATGATGCGGAGGTCTTCTTCCAAAAATTTAGCAAAGCTACATAGATTGCCACAACAGTGGTAGATACCCGGGCAGTTTTGAACTATTCTTATGGTTGGAACTTTTTCTGTACCCGGCCACAAGTTCCAGCCGACTGCTTCGGTGTCCAATTTGAAGATGAAGTTGAAGGAGGAGCTTTATTGCCACCATCAGTCTTCAAATGGCTACAGTGCATCAGACCCTCTCACCTGATGTACAGAAATGAAGATAATTGTACGTTCGAACCATATCTACCCGTAGGTTCGCTCGTCAATTTGGGTATGACCAACTTCATGTTGGTAATCCCTCTACCAGTTTTCGTCACTATGGGAAACTGCTTGATGGTGCAAGGGGTTGGAGATATTTTAGTACTGCCCGTACTGGTGCCAGATTCAGAGTCTCAACCGCTACCAGTACTACAGAGCTACGTATTCTTCATTCGTATGCTCACTTTTACGCTTCTATCCGTTCCTTTGCCCATGGCTACAATATGAGAGGTAGCCTGAGATAGCCCAAGGAAGGCAATATTGAAGAGCCAGTTAGGGTACCAACAGACATCCCTGACGATGCTGCTGTTCCAGATCCATATCTGGAAGTTATTGCTACAGGAGTTGGGGAAGAGGCTGCAGAACCTATTATTATTGGCAAATCCCGTAAACGGAAACAAAGTGCAGCCGTCACACTTCCAGAGAAAACCCCGGAGAAGAAGAAGAAGAAGGCTACCATAAAAAGACCTTCAAGATCAAGAGCCTCTACTCCGGAGAGTGACACTCAGGCGGATGAGCTGCAACATATAGGATCTTCTTTAGTTCACCCTGGAGAAGGATCTTCAGCACCTCAACCAGCAACATCTGCAGTAGTCTTATCTCTCGGACGTCTCAGCTCGGTACTTCATTTAACTCTGCCACAAAAGGCACAAGTTGCTGAAGACGTTGCCCCAGTACAAGCTGTTGATTCAGTATTTATCCCATCCGATGAACCAGCTATCACTTTTGACGACGAAGACTGGGATAGAGATTATGATGCGTACTTGGAGCGTTCCACACACACTCCAGGTAAATATAATTTATACAAAATCCATATAAAACTATGACTTTAGTATATTTAACTTATTTTGTTTAATTTTTTGTAGGTGTTATCATTTCTCCGAAGGTTGTGGCTCCTCCTCCTTCTCAAGAAGATATTTATGAGGAAAACGAGGAATCTGAGGAGGAGGCTTCTTCTTCAGAAGAGGAAGATGCTCAAGAAGAGGTAGCACGAGAGCCCGAAGTAGAGTCTCAAGAAGAATGTCCTCCATCATTGGAGGTACAACATGAGCTAGAAATACAGGCTCAGCCAGAAGTGTCCTCTCCTGATGAGGGCAAGGATAAGGAAGAAACTATAGTAGATCTTACTGTAGATGATGAGGAGACTGCTGAAGAAGAACTAGATTTTAATGAAGATTCAGTTACTGAAACACTTGATGATCCTGCGAAGCCAATAGTTGAAGAAGGTAATGAAGGCACACTCAAATCATCAACTGAATCTGGGGAAATTGTAATAGCATCTTCCGCTATTACCACTGATCCAATACAAGTCTCTGAAGAGTCAATGCCAGAACCGGAGTCAGCTCCCACAACTGTCATTCTGCCCGCACCTATCACCGCCACCGAAACTCTAGTAGTTTCAGCTCCAGAAACGGCTGGAGTAACAAATATTGAAGACACTGTTCTTGAAGCTCCTGGTAACCAGTTGGCTATGGTAGCAGTAACAACAATGGCTTCATCTCAGCCTGCTATCACAGCAACAGCCTCTGTTCCCAGTCTTCAGAGAAGAGACTTAGTAGATATTGCCGCAACGTCGAGTTCAAGTATAGAAATGAATCTTCTAGTTGAGATTCACACTGAAACTTTTTATAAAACTCTGGCAACTTTACTCAAAATGGTCCTGAATAAGGGCCTCAATTATGAGAGCTTGAAGGCGGCAATGGCTCTTACCATCAGAAATGTTGCTATGTTCAATGATGCGGTGAGAGCAACAGCATTAGAGAAAATCGTGGAGGGACTTGAACAGCCCATCAGAGAGTATCTTAAGCTGTCAAGTGAAACTGTTGAAAGTCTCATCAAAGAAGAGTATGACGCCTTATCGGCTGATTACCTCGTTCGGGAGACGAGATATAATGAAGCCCTCCATGAATATAGCATAAAGGTTGCCAAAGAGAAAGCTTTTTTGGCTGGAATAAAGCCCGAGCTGGATGGCCATAGAGTAGCCTATGACACCTCAAATATGGAGATTCAGCAACAAAATGATAAAATTCAAGAAGTTGAGGCTGAGCTGGCTCGCTTGAAGGCAGAGAGGGAGCAAATGATCTTGGCTCGGGACCAACACCTTACTCAGAGCTCAATTTTGGAAGAACAGGCCTACGGAGCTGAATCTACTATCAGAACCCTTGATGATGCCAAGGATAAGCTGATAGTCAGCTTCGCTGGACTTTCTCATATTTGTACTCCCGAAGCTCGACGTGCTGAAGCTACCAAGAAAGTATTGAGCTCTCGTGACAGGCACCTGGCAGAGCTGCAGAAATTACTTCAAGATATCTCTGCTCTGCCTTAAGAAAAATAAAGAGCTTTTGTAGTCTTTTATCTTATTCATTTTGTAATGTTCACAAGAAATGAATAAAATATTTATTTTGTGATCCTATTATTTATTTTGAATTTAAATAATAGGTATGAGATAGAAAACACTTATCAGAGGTAATATGGACATAACAAGTCTTCTAAACTCAATAAATAGTATCTATCCAGAGGTAATATGGACATGATAGATAATGAAATCTTATTTTCTATTTAGAGTATACAATACTATCAGAGGTAATATGGACATGACAGATCGTAACAACTCAAAGAAAAATAGATTAATATCTATTCAGAGGCCAAATGGACATGATAGATAGGAAAAACAAGCAGACTTAATATTTATTCAGAGGTCCTGAGAACATGATAAATAATAGATCCAATTTTTTAATCAACTGGTAAGATAAAAGATTAAAATTTCTCTCCAAGCTTAACCAAACATTGGTAGCTGGGGAATAAGGAAGAAACTCAAACATAATATTTCTTCAGAAATTTGCCATTGATCGGCATCATGAGCAAATCTCCATTAGGTTTAGACAACCTATAGGCACCATTGGAGAAAACTGTCTCGATGACATACGGGCCTTCCCATTTTGCTTGGAATTTCCCTTTACTCTTATGAGTCATCACCATCGGTCTTCGAACAGCTAGTACTAGTTCACCGACTTTGAATACCCTCTCTTTAACTTTACGATTGAAAGTTCGAGATATGCGGGCTTGATATAGCTCAATATGCTGTTGTGCTGGAAGACGCTTCTCGTCCAATCCTTCAAGTTCTTGGAGTCGTAAGCGATCGTTGTTCTCTGTAGTTAGCTCATTAGCAATTGCTATTCGAAGAGATAGAATCTGGATTTCCAGTGGAAGGACAGCCTCACATCCGTAAACCAGTGAAAATGGTGTAAAACCAGTAGGATTTCGGACTGTCGTTCGGTAAGCCCCTAAACATTCTCCAAGTTTCTTATTCCAATCACTTTTATTAGAAGAGACGAACTTTTTGAGGAGTTTGATGATTGTCTTGTTGAAAGCTTCGGCTAAACCATTAGCAGCTGGATTATAAGCCGTAGAAGCCAGATTTTGGATCCAATTCTTATCACAAAATCGATAAAATGTCTGACTGGCGAATTATGGTCCATTGTCATAAATTATCCGTCGGGGAATCCCAAAACGATAAATGACATGATGTTTGATGAAGCTAACCACATTATATGTTTTTACTTCAGCAAGGGGAACTACTTTCGCCCATTTAGAAAAGTAATCGGTTATAGCCAGTATAAACCGATGTCCCTTAACAGAAGGAGGGTTAATTGGACCAATAATGTCCATGCCCCAAGCTTCGAAGGACCAAGAAGCTGCTGTAGGATGTAGGAATTCAGACGGTTGATGAATAAAATCAGCATGAATCTGACATGCTTTATACCTTCTGGCATAATCCACAGTATCTGCTATCATTGAAGGCTAATAATACCCCATTCTTCGAATGCGGTCTTGTAATTTTGGACCTGGTTGATGAGCACCACAAACACCATCATGATCTTCGTGGAGTATTTGTTTAGCTTCATCTTCTGAAAGACAGCACAGCAAAAGTCCATCATATGAATGACGATATAACATATGTAGAGACGAATCATAATAAAATCGAAATGATCGTCTCTTGATTGATGCAGCTTCTTTTGGATCTTCAGGTAAAATCCCATGAACCGCATAATCAATAAATGGACTTCTCCAATCCCTCTGTTGGGAACTTGATTCTGTAATATAACTCTGTTCAATATGCAGATTATTCTTAACACAGAATAAGTCTCGATCCAACAAAGTAATGGTATTTTGTTTTCGAATTGGAATAGCTAAATCTGCCGCTAAACTAGCAAGAGCATCAGCTTCCAAATTCTGAGAACATGATACAAATTCAATGAAGAATCCTTTAAATAAGATGACCAATTCGATTACCACTTGATGATAAGGGGTGAGGTCAGGATTTCTGACTTCATATGTCCCTCTAACCTGATTAACAATCAGTTGAGAATCTCCATAAGCTTCCAGGAACTCGATGTCCAATTGTTTTGCTACTTGGAGACCAATGAGCAGAGCATTATATTCTGCCACATTATTAGAGCATAGCTCATTGAGAGAATAAGCACGGTATATGACCATTTTGTCAGGAGAAACCAAGACGATTCCTACCCCAGAGACGATATTGCCTTTAGGTCCAACTCGTGACGCTCCATCAAAGTATAATTGCCAAATGTCATCTTTTAAAGTCATGTTGCAATCCACAACTTCATCTGGAATGTCCTCATATAGCTTCGATGTTTCAGGTATAGGGTGAGCTGCTAAGAAATCAGCTAATGCTTGACCCTTCACTGATTTTTGAGGTACATAGACCATGTCATAAGGAGTGAGCAACATCGCCCAGGTGGCTAGCCTGGAGTTAAGAATGCTTGGTTTTCTCATCAATACCCGAATAGGATTTATTCTGAAGATGACATGAATAGTCTGTCCTGTCACATAATGTCGTATCTTTTGAACAGCAAAAATCAAAGCCAGACATTTCTTTTCTACATGAGTATACCTGTGTTCAGCTCCGACCATCATTCGGCTAAGATAATAAATTGCTTGTTCATGACCCATATCACTTTTTTGTGCAAGAAGAGCACCAAGTGAATGATCCAATGCTCGAACATATAGCAAACATGGTCTTCCTACCACTGGTGGTACCGAACAGGTGGATTTGTAAGGTATTGCTTGATGTCATTGAAAGCTTTCTGACATGCTTCATCCCAAACAAATGATACACCTTTCTTTAATAGACGGGAGAAAGGTTGACATCTCCCAGAGAGATTGGATATAAATCTCCTGATATAAGCAATGCGACCTTGGAAGCCTCGGAGTTCTTTTAGATTGCGTGGAGGATGCATTTCAAGAATTGCTTTGATTTTATCAGGATCAACATGGATACCCTGAAAAGTGATGACAAATCCCAAAAACTTGCCACTGGAAACCCCTAAGAAAGACTTAGTAGGGTTCATTTTCAATTGATGCTGACGCATCAATTCAAATACTGTCTTCAAGTCTTGAATGTGATCATCTTTTGATAGACTTTTGACAGCAATATCATCTACGTAACATTCAACTGTCTTTCGTAGATGTTCTTGAAAGATATTGCTCATGGCCCGTTGATACGTGGCACCGGCATTTTTAAGCCCAAACGGCATAATCGTATAGCAGTAAACTCCAAGGGGTGTACGAAAAGCAGTATGCTTCTCATCTCCTGGATGCATCTTAATCTGATTGTATCCTGAGAACCCGTCCATGAAAGACATGCGTTCAAAACCGCATGTATTGTCTATCATGACATCAATAATGGGAAGTAGAAATTTGTCCTTTGGACAAGCTGCATTAAGATCTTAAAAATCTATGCAAACTCGGACTTTTCCGTTCTTCTTCATAACAGGAACAATATTGGCAACCTAGTCTGGGTGTTGTTCTTTACGAATAAAGCCACATGTAATCAGCTTTTTGACTTCTGCTTCGATTGCATCCATCATGTCTGGTCGAAAATGCCGTTGCTGTTGTTTCACAGGCTTAGCATTAGGAAGAATATTGAGTTTATGAGTAGCAACTTTAGGATCTAGACCCGGTATATCCTCATAACTCTGTGCAAAGATATCAATATATTCTTTAATCAGTTTTATCAGCTCTTCCTTTTCATCTTCGAAAAGGTTCTTACTGATGAATATTGGCTTGGATGTAGTTCCGTCTCCAACATCAATCTGGAGAATCTTATCCTCTGTAGGTGGTTGTCATTGTTCAAAACGAAGCTCCCATTGGGTGTCCATCTGTTGAGCCCAAGGGTCATTTTCAAATGGCTCAAATTCGCCTTCAGTTTGAACCATGTTGACTGAGAATATAGACTCAGATTCATCGTAATAGTCTCCTCCAGCATATGAGGAGTAGGATATATCAAATCCTATGAAATGGATTTCTTCCGAATCTGAGGATTGTGAAGAACTAGAAGAGAATTCTTCTTGTATATCGTCATTAAACATGTGGGACGGATCATATCCCAACCCATGACGAGTTTTCTGGTAAAACGGATTACCACATAATGGTAATCATCTACCTTTGCCTTGATTGAGACCTTGCATAGTCTTCAAATCATATCCTATTTTCTGGATAATCTTGAGAGATTGTTGACTATATTTGTCAATTCGGATTTTTCCTTTATCTTTATCTCTAAGATCATCTGTCTGAACAACAGGGATGTTTCTAGCCAGGCCAAACACAATTTGGTGCTTATTTTTCTTATCAGACGGAATCACAAAATAAGATTCTTCGTGACGTCTAAAAGTTACACAAGCTTGTGATAGCGAGACTACAGAAAGAAGAAAGGAAGAAGATGTTAGGAACTTTTGAGCATAAGGTCCAACATCGACGTGAGAAGGAAAGGAATTTTCTTTATGATCAATGTACAAGGTTTTCTCTATATTTATGTCATCTTGATATTGATAACTTTGATCATCAGAAGATAAAGACATTCTTTCAACAAATTTGACAGCCATATACTCCAAAAGAAAATCTTCATTGATATCAGAAAGTATATAATGATCAATATTTACATCATTTACAAGTTGAGTACTACGCTTAGGATTTATCATTAATGGACCATCATCCGTCTTCTACGTAGACTTGCCAAGGTTGATGATTAACGGTGGTTCTGGATCATTCGTACGAGAAGTACGTCCCTTGACTTTGATCATAAGAGGTTGAACTTGGCTCTTGGCAGGAATATTCACTGATTCCTCAGATGAAGCTCGAGTTCTTCCTTTGACCTTGATCATCAGAGGTTGATCATTGATAGGTTGGGGTTGGATTCAACCTTTGACTTTGATCTTCAAAGGTTGCTCTTCTGGAGGATCTTCATTGACAGACTGATCTTCGGCAGGTGATTGATCTTCAGCCATATCTGATATCTCCTTCATATGCTCTTGTTTGAAGAGTATTGAGTCAGAAAAATAGGCTTCAACACCCTTGAAAGGATTGATATCAGCAAATTCAGTCTTCACAATCCCTTGTGAATCTACGTACTTGAAGCATTGGTGGAGAGTTGAAGGCACAATGTTATGCTCATGTATCCACGGTCTTCCAAGAAGGATGTTGTAGGATACGTCTGAGTTGATAACATAGAAAGTAGCCATAGTTCGAAGATCACCAATCTGAATCATTAGACGAATCTTCCCCAGTGGTTTAGTCTTGCCAGAGTTGAAACCAACTATTATGGTACTAGTGTAAATCAAATCGCTAGTAGGAATCCTCAAAGGTCTTAGCATACTTTGAAGAATAATGCTAATAGAAGACCCAGGATCAATATAAATCCTGTCAATTTCAGTGGATTCAATATACCCAGTGTAGCACAAAGGCCTATCGTGCTTGTTATGCTTCAACAACATGTCTTCTTGTGTGAAGGTAATATTAGGAATTGCCTCCATCACACTATGATATTATGGACACGACACTGGTGTATTATCAGGACTCTTGAGTTGAGCCAAGCATGAGTCTGCTTGTAGCAAAGCTTCACTCAAAGTATCTCTGCTTTCTTTAGAAAGACGCAGTAGCTCGAATATAGAGAGTCTAGCCGGAGTATTGGCTAACTAAGCTAGAATATCAAATTTATAGGGCTTCATCACCATCCTTTGATTTGAAGCAGATTTCAAGGGAACGTCAAAGCGTACTGCTTTCTGTTTCCCTTTTTCAACCACCGATGGTTTAGCAGGAACAGGAGATGGTTGAACTGGGATCGTTTCTACAACATCCTCTGCTTCTTTGGAAGATCCCTCGTAATCTTTGTGGTATTCTTTCCCAGATCTCGTACCAGCAAAGCTTTCTTCTTCATAATCATGAGAAGGAAGTACCATATTGCAGGATTGAGTCTTCTTTCCCTTAGCCTTCTTCTTGCAAAGATTTTTAAGAAAAAGTTTAGAACCCAATCCAACAGTAGATTTTTGACTTTGAATCTGTAAAGGAAGTCGCATTCCTTTATCATAGTTCAAACCCTCTGCTTTTTGAAAGTCATAGCCCATCTTTTTCATGAGATGGACTGATTGTTGACTGTACAAGTGAATGGGCAGCGGACTTTTAATAGGTAGTTCAACAGAGGAAGAAGAAGCAGAAACCTCTGTAACTACAGGAAAATGAGTATTCGGGACACGAGGAAAAATCCATGTAGGAGCTTTTTCATAAGCAGCAAAAACTTGTTGTACCCTATATAAGGGAACACTATTCATAGCTAACCACTGCTGATGAGTAAGTTTAAGCTTGGTAGGAGGAGCTAAACTTGGAGGACATATGTTTAAACCTTTCAGCCTATCCTCCAAAGGAATGCTATCCCAAAGATGATCCAAATCATCAGGATCTGGAATAACATGAGAAATCATGTTACAGGTTTTAACTTTTCTACCTTTCTTGGATTTTGAAGTTTTACCTTCATCCTCCATTTCAGGTACTAAGTCAGGATGTACCCACGTGATTTCACCATTCTTTAATGTGAGAGGCAACAATCCTTTATTTTCTTCTCTGGCAGGCGGGATATTCACAATCTTCATCGTTGCCTTCGAAATTGGGACAATCCCATCTGGGACTTGCTGTGGAGAAAAATCTCCAAATTGAAGAGAAACCATATTGGTTGTGACTGTATGCTCATCGTTAGTTAAAGCGTTGGCATTGACATTTATCGACTCTTGGATTTTCTTCTTTAGGACATAACAAGCCTTGGTAGGGTGATTTATATATCTGTGATAGATACAATATTTGGGATTGTTGGTCAGATTCACCTCATTAGGCCTTTTTGGCTCCAGAATCTGGAGTTTGCCACTCTTTACCAGACATTGAAATATCTCTGGGATATCGCTTTCGTCAAAAGAGTATTCTTCTTTTGGCTTAGAAGACACCTGATTATTCGACATCGTTTTGTTTTTGAAAAGATTAACCATAAGGGTATCCTTTCCTTTCCCATTACGATTGCCAGAATTATTACCAGAAGAGCCTTTCTTTTCTTTGTCCTCTGAGGCAAAAATTATCCCATGTTCACGAGCCAACCTACCATTGGTCTCGGCAGAAACTGCTGCTATAATAAATGAGGCCCAGTCTGTAAATTGGGAACCCGTGAAGACAGCAATGGATGGTCGCAGATTCATCTTGCATGTATCAATCAACGCTGAATCTGGCATACCAGGAGGCATTTTCAAAGTTGCCTGCCGAAAACGTTCGATGAACGTTCGAGTATCTTCCATCTCATTTTGTTTGATCTCTATTAAGGAGGACATATTCATATCCATACCTCCTTCATAGAAGCGAAAGAGAAACATTGCTTTAAATTTGTCAAAAGACGAAATACAATTGTCGGGTAAACTACGATACCAGTCGTAAGCTGAACCCATCAAGCACCCGATGAACACTCGAGTGAGAAGCGCATCATTTTTCTGCAGATAAACAGTCATAATATCAAAGTAATTGATATACTGACTAGGAGAAGCCTTTCCATCAAACAATACCATCGATTGTGGCTTGAATTTCGAAGGAAAGGGTACATCATTCCAATGAGGAGGATAAGGTTGCTTAATCCCTAACCTTTGGAGTTGATCTTTGTGCTTCAGAACTTCAAACTGTGCCTTTAGTTCACGCACTGCTTGAATAGCTTCACTGGTTTGAGGAAGCACATTTGATTGAATAATTGTTGGATGTACCGTGACTCCCACCGGAGGTGGTACATCTTCTGGAATGATAGGATCTGGAGATGCAGAATTTTGATTGACAGCAGGCTCTTGATTATTCAAAGGTATTTCAACCCTTTGACTATCTTGAGTTTGTGCTGCTGCCTGCACCGCTGTTATTACTGTCGGCTGAGCAGTTTGCTGAGTCATTATTATCTGGTGCATGCTTTGCATCATAGTAAGCATGTCCTTTAATGATTGCTCAACGGCAGAGAGATGTTATTCTGTATTAGCAGATGACGTCTCTGGTTCATCTCCAATAGCATAGGATTCAACCTCTCTTGAAGATACAGAGGGATTGGTATAGAGGTATGAATCGACACTATCAGTTTCGGACTCAAAAGATTGAGTACCCCCAACTTCTGAATCAGAAGTCTGCAACTGTCTTTGTCTTCTTGATCGAGTATTCTGATATACTCCTTCAAAGGAATCAAGAAGTCTGTTGAATTGTTGTTGACCTGGAGTTTGGGACGAGTTGCGTCTTGGACATCGTCCTCTATTGGTATAAGATGCTATGTTGACTGACACATAGGACAACTCATGTTCTTGGTCATCAACTTGCTGTTGAGGCGCATTGAAGCTTAACCGGTCAAAAACTGACCGTTTAGAAGCCGCACAACAATATTTGATTACAATCTGGTGACACTCACATTGGTGATTCTCTTGGGGGAGTGTCACAGGAGATTGTCTATTTTTACGCTTTTGCTTTAACAACTCGCATAAATCAGAAGGAGTAGAGGGAGTAGATGGAGTAGTCTTCCTTATTACAATTGGGGTAGAGAAACGTTTAGTCCCTTGTGTATAAAAAAGATTACTGGCTGCATTCGCAGAACCAAACTGTACATTTTTACGCGCTTGGAGTTGCGTACGTAAATCCTGAGATTTTTGAGCACAAAGAACTCCATCAGCATTACGCATAATTTATAGGTTTGGTACCTTGCGTAAAGCAGTGTAAGAAGGATGTTGGTGAAGAACCGAAGTTTTACCAATAATGTTTTTACGCTGGTTGCGTGCAGGTAAATTCACTTTAGATGTAAAAACATTATTGTGAATTTTATCTATACTATCACAGGCAGGAGATTTACCTTTACGCGTAGAGCGCAAAACATGAGTATCTACCACGTCACAGACGGGAGATTTTCATTTACGCGTGGAGCGTAAATTTTGTGTGTCTACCGCGTCACAGACGGGATAATTATTTTTACGCTCAGAACGTAAAGCATTGGAGTCTACCACGTCACAGACGGAAGACTTGTTCTTATGCACAGAGCGTAAATTTTGGTTTTTACGCGCTGGGCGTAAAAACTCACTTTTACGTGCTGGGCGTAAAACTTGGCTTTTACGCACTGGACGTAAAACTTGGGAATCTTTCCCGTCACCGACGGGAGATTGGTTTTTACGCTCAGGGCCCAACACTGAAGTAAAGACTGCCTCGTTACAAACGGGAGCCCCTACAACAGGAGTAGGAAGGATTTCTTTGCCTTCAGAGACAGTAGGGAGATCCGAGGATGCTTTGGATTTAGGAATCCAAACTTTTCGCGCTTTCCCCGATTTCTGAACATTGGAGCAGCGAGTACTACCCCCAGTTCGGAGCATTTCTTCGTAGGCAGTCTGGTCAAAGTGTACAACCAGAGTCTTCTTTGTTGATCCGACCGACACATCATCGTATTGAGCAATTGCCTTCTCGTCAGAAGAGAAGGTCATCCCCAGCAGAGTCGCCATTTTGTTTCACTTAACAAAATGCCTAAAATTGGCTTTTGAAATAAAACGAGAAAAAGTACAAAAAGTATAAATTGTTCTGGGAAGTATTGCTATGGAAGTCTGATCTGAAGACGATCACTTTGTTCCTTGGACCATACGATGATGATGAAGAGTACTGCTGGAAGATGATTAGCCGGAAGAACTAAGTCACCAGAAAGGTATCGATGCACTTGGAAACTGATGGCGAGGTCCAATGCTTTTCTGCTTTGCTTCACTCTGTTCTGGAAGAAAGGTTGAAGAAGAATGCTCTGGAAAATCAAAGTCTCTGATGTATTCTCTCATGTCTCTCTCTGATTCTCTTGATGATGTCTATATAAAAAATAAGTCTATTTATAGAATTAACCCTTTGTGCATAAAAAGCAGCAAAATCGAGTCTTTACGCTAGCAACTGTCACCCACGATGCAACTCATCCTCTACGCACGTTGACACGTGTCCCACTTAGAGTTTGATCTCTACGCATGGTGACACGTGTCCCACTACTTTAACAAAATGGGGAGAGCACGTACACACGTTCCTCGAGAAGTATGGTATGAAAGCCACGTGGACAAACCATGTTCTTAAATGGTCAGGAAAGATCGGGCGTAAAAATGACCCAAAATACACTTTCAGCGTAAAGTAGTAGACTAGGCGTAAAATAGCCAAAAAATAGACTTTTTGCGTAAAGTGGCTGATAAAACAGCCTTGAGCGTAAAAATTAGCCCAAATAAACTTTACGCACACGTCAACTTTGAGCGTAAAAAAAGCCCATGTAGTATTCATGCGTAAAAGAAGTCATCTTTTGAGCATAAAGTAGCCCAGTCTACACACTAAACGACAATGTTGGTTTCTGTGTAAATCAAATCTCTTCGAATTCTGTGTTATACGCTGTCAGTAAATCATTTTGTCAGAATCATCATCACTTGCATTAAATGCATGATCTGACAGCCTGTCCCCAGCGTAAAGCAGCTTGCGTAAAAACAGCTTGCATAGAGTAGCCTGCGTAGAATAGCCTGCGTAGAGTAGCCTGTTGAGCGTAAAGTTCTATTTCTTTGACTTGGTCTATGAAGCATTTTTTTTACGCTCCTACAGACATGTACCGCTGGTACTTTTACGGTCTACTTTGCATCCTGCAAAATCCGTATCCGAGTAACCTATCAGGTTAAAGGATACCACAAGCCGACTGTAGAAGTTCCCTTAAGGTATCGGAAGATACGCTTAACGGTACTTAGGTGTGATTCCTTAGGATTTGCCTGGTATCGTGCACAGATGCAAATACTGAACAAAATATCAGGACGACTAGCAGTTAAATATAATAAACTAGTAATCATACCTCGATACTTACGCTAGTCGACAGGTTTGCCACTTTCATCAGTATCAAGCTTTGTGGATGTAGCCATAGGAGTTCTGATAAGCTTTACATTATCGAAGTCGTACTTTTTTAGTGTGTCCTTTGTATACTTGGCTTGATTGATGAATGTTCCCTTTGAGTGTTGTTTGATCTGGAGTCCTAGGAAGAAGTTCAGCTCTTCCATCATACTAATCTCAAATTCACTCTGTATACACTTAGCAAACTTTTGACAAAGTTTTTCATTAGTAGAACCAAATATAATGTCATCAACGTAAATTTGTACAAGAAGAATGTCATCATTTAAAGATTTGATAAACAAAGTTGTATCAACTCTTCCTTTTGAAAAACCATTATCAAGTAAGAAGGCACTTAGGCGTTCATACCAAGCACGAGGTGCCTGTTTGAGTCGATAGAGTGCTTTCTTAAGCTTGAAGACGTGATCAGGTTTTTGAAAATCTTCAAAACCAGGGGGTTGTTTCACAAAAACTTCTTCTTTTAAAAATCAGTTCAAAAATGCACTTTTCATGTCCATTTGAAATAATTTAAAATCATTAAAACATGCAAATGCACAAAACATGCGGATAGCTTCTAGTCTAGCAACAGGAGCATATGTCTCATCATAATCAATACCTTCTTCTTGATTATAACCTTGTGCCGCTAGACGTGCTTTGTTGCGTAGAACTTGGCCATCTTCACTAAGTTTATTTCGGAACACCCATTTGGTACCAATTATAGATTGACCAATAGGTTTAGGAACAAGTTCCCAAACTTGGTTTCTCTCAAATTGATCTAGTTCCTCTTGTATGGCATTAATCCAAAACTCATCAGAAAAGGCATCTTCTATATTCTTAGGTTCTATTTGAGAAATGAAAGCTATATTTGCTGCTATTTCAGAATCCCTAAGAGAGGAGCGTGTGCTTACACCTTTTGATACATCACCTATGATGAGTGTCTCTGGATGATCTGGTAAGAACTTTAATGAATCAAATTTTTAAGTCAGATCTTCCACAAGACTCTTCTCGGTTTTTGCCTGTACATCTTCATCATCACTGTCGCTAGATCTGTGACTATTAAGCTCATCAAAAGTAACATTAATAGATTCTTCAACAATCATAGATCTTTTATTAAAAATTTTATATTCCTGACTCTTAGCAGCATATCCGAGAAATATCCCTTCATCTGCTTTAGAGTCAAACTTTTCCAAGTTACCCTTGGTGTTCAGGATAAAACAACGACATCCAAAAACTTTGAAATAAGAAATGTTTAGAATCCTTCCAAACCAAAGTTCATATGGTGTTTTCTTCGAGATAGGTCGAATTAACACCCTATTCAAAACATGAAAGGCTATACTAACAGCTTCTGCCCAAGAATATTTAGGAAGATTATGCTGATTCAGCATGAGTCTAGCTATTTCGTTTAGAGTACGGTTTTTTTGCTCCACAACACCAATCTGTTGAGGAGTTCTAGGACAAGAAAATTTATGGTAGTACCCATTATCATCACAAAACTTTTTGAAATCAGAATTAACGAATTTGCCACCATGATCACTTCGGATACGAGTAATTATGAAGCCTTTTTCGTTTTGTACCTTTTTACAAAATATCTGAAATTCAAAAATAGCATTACTTTTGTTTGATAAAAAGTAAACCCAAGTAAAACGAGAGAAATCATCAACAATAACAAAAGCGTAGAGCTTACCGCCAAGACTAGCGACTCTACTAGGACCAAATAAATCCATATGTATCAACTACAAAGGTCTAGAAGTACTTACAGCGTTGATAGATTTAAATGTAGACCTATGTGTTTTGTTCTTTTCACAGTCAGCACATACCATATCTCTCTTGAATGGAATCTCGGGGAGTCCTTTTACCAACTTCTTAGTTCTCAGTCGTGAGATAGTGTCCATATTTGCATGTCCTAGTCTCATGTGCCATTGCCAGCTTTCATCTAGATTAGCTACTAGGCATCCTCCTGCATTATTAATACTCTCCAAAAAGAAAACATAAATATTGCCTTCTCTAATCCCTTCATATACGGGATTACCAGATGATATATCATTTATGGTACATTTGTCTTTTACAAAGTTGATACCATAACCATTATCAGCCAAATGACTTATGCTTAGTAGGTTATGTTTCAATTCTGTGACTAGACAAACATCCTTTATTACATGATAAGGAGATATACCAACAGTACCATTACCAATAATATCACCTCTCAAGTTATTTCTAAAGGAGACGTATCCTTCTTTTTTTATCGATAGCGTGGCGAACAAAGATGCATCACCAGTCATGTGCCGCGAACATCCACTATCGAGGATCCACTTGCTTTTAACATGAGAGGGTTGAGGGTCCACCTACAAAACAAGTAGATGAATCCTTTGGTACCCATTTACTGAAGGGTCCATATTGATTAGTCTTAGGTCTCCAAAATAAAGTGTGATTGTCAACAAGTTTCCTTGCTAAGCAATACTGTGATATGTGTCCTTGTGTACCACAATATGTGCAAGTAAGTTTAGAACCAGTGGTAGTAGAAACTGTGTTGACATGCTTGTTTGGTTTCTTAGAAAACCTATAAGTGAAAGCATGGTGATAGTCGTGTTTCTTCCGTGCTTTCTGATTTTTAGTCTTCTTAGGTGTATGCTTAGCATTAGGACTAAACTTAGGCTGTGTCACAGGTATTGCCTGTTTGCCTAACTTGATTTCTAACTTTTTAGAACCGTAATAGACTCTTCATATTTAGCAGTCATGTCTGAGAGTCTTTGTTCTGTGACTAAGTGCTTCTTCTTCTCTATGTCATATAACTCTTATATTTTGACATAGTCTCTTTCTTTCTTATCAATCTTGAGGATAGCCTCATGATAGTCTACCTTGAGTTTGGCTATCTCTTCTGTGTTACCGGTAGTAGACGTCTCTTTAATATCTTCAATAAGATTGGACAGTCTAGCTATCTCGGTTGTGTATACCTTAATCTCTTTTCGAGATTGCTTATACTTGTCAAGCACAGTTCTGTGTTCTTTAAGTAAGTCGCTAAAGGCATTTTCTAATTCATCAAAAGTAAAATCATCATACAAAGGGTTTGAAGATACCTTATCAAAAGCCATAAGACAGACATTGGCATTTTTGCAGGGTCTGTCTTCTTCCTCCATATCACTAGCATCACTTTCATGCCAGATACTTGTGTTAGCATACTTTCAACTGGTTGTCGCTTTTCTGTTTGATCTTGATCTATCGTATGGACTGCTTTTCTTCGAAGTTAGACAATCCTTCTTCATGTGCCCTGATTTCTTGCATCCAAAGCATATTGTTTCATCTTCATTGCTTTTTTGGATATCTCTTTTCCTTCTGTTTGATTTCTCAAACTTTAGGAATTTTCTGAAATTCTTCACTAGTAGGGCTTGTTCATCACTACTTGATGATTCTTCCTCAGAATCAATGCATATAGATTTTCTGGCTTAAGGTTTGAAGGTAATAGACTTTTCTTTTGGGGTTGTTTCTTCAAACTCTTGCAGATCCAGCTCATGGGTCATGAGCTTGCCCATTAGTGTTTCCAGAGACATGGTGGTGAGATCGTTTCCTTCAATGATTGTTGTTGCCTTCGGGTTCCAGTTCTTGGTTAGAGCCCGTAGCACATTTCTGATCTTCTCATGATTACTGTAATCCTTACCAAGAGATTGCGAAGGATTAGTAATATCAAGGAAATGTGTAAACATCTGTGTAATTGACTCACCGGGTTTCATCTTAAAAGATTCATACTACTGTATTAGTCTACTGATTTTGGATTCCTTTACTTGGGAAGTACCTTCATGAGTTACCTCAAGAAGTTTCCAAATCTCGTGAGACGTTTTACAGGTTGAAACTCTGTTGAACTCCATTTGGTCAATTGCACAGAACAGTACGTTGATGGCACGAGCATCTAGACTAGCCTTTGCTTTTTCAGCCTCTGTATATTTGTCATGAGGCTTGTCTACAAGCTGGCCATCAACCACTGTAGGTGCCGGTTTCTTATAACCGTCAACCACTATAGACCAAAGATCAAAGTTAAGAGACTTTAAGAAGAAAGTCATCCGTGTTTTCCAGTAGGTATAATTTGTACCATCAAATAGTGGGGATCTATTTGTGGATTGCCCTTCACCGTTGAATATTGATTTTACGGCTGCCATATATACTCTCTGAGGTTTATTATATTAGAATATAACCTCCTCTGATACCAATTGTAGGACCATTGAGCACCTCTAGAGGGGGAATGAATAGAGTGAGTACGAGTGTAGCGAAAAATAATCACCAATTAAAAAATTAAAAGCAGATAACTATGGCAGTAAATAAGAGACAGTAAATAAATGTAACAAGAGATAGAGAGATCAAACTCAGTGACACAGCGATGTATACCGGTATCCCTCTGAGAGGACTAATCCAGTCTTGAGTACTCTTGCTCGATGTTAATCCACTAAGGCACAAGCTAATTGAGAGCTTGCAGTCTCTTACAATATCGTGCTTGGTGACAAGTGTACGACCAACTTCATAACACCGTGCTTGGTGACGAGCGTACGACCGGCTCCACAACAAAGATAATTACTGTACTTTAAACAACCTCTTTACAACTCTTGAGAACCAAAAGACTCTAGATCGAAATAGATATTACTGGCTTTTGGCTAAGAGGAGTATAGGTGTGATATAAAAACTTTTGATCGGGTTAAAACACTTATTGAATACAGAAGAGAAGATGAAGAATAGATGAGTGATTTGAAATGAAAAACTCTCTCCTATTTATAGGTGTGTTCTGGGACCGAACTCGGGCAGAGTTCTGGCAGAGTTCTGATGCCAAGATTTTGCATATGAACGTTGCATACAGATTTGGAGGCAACGAATATTTGAATTCAAACAGACCAAACTCGGACAGGGTTCAGACCGAACTGCCAGAGTTCGGACCGAACTCGGGCCGAAGTCGGTTTGAGTTCTGTCTAGGAAAATGTATAACGTTTGTCAAATTCTGTTGCAAAATGAAATTGAACTTTTTGGTGTATGGAATATGATTAGGTAGGCTTTATGAAAAAGTGAACTGAGATTAACCTAAGCCAGTATTACCTAGCCGATCTTACAATTTATGTCCTAGACTCAATAAAGATAAAATACATAACAAATTGTAAAATGACTCGGACTGGATTCCAATGAAGGTAAGCTTCAGACAGATGATGTATGTGCTTGATGATGCAGTAGTACGATGCTTGTTGATTTTGATTTCACACGTCCTGAAATGATTAGCAGCAGTTCGTATATTTTGTGTACTGACTTAAGTTTATGTCGATTATTAAAATCGGGCATGACCATGGAATGGGCCAACAGTTTCTCCTTTAATTTCGAGGACGAAATTTTTTTAAGGAGGGTAGATTTGTCACTACCACTTTCTAGAATAAGGATATTTTGGTAATTATGATTTTTTGTTATTTAATTTGGTGTAATTTGATTTTAGCCTTTTTCTAGTGAAACCTTAGAACAACCTAGCCTAGAGACTAACCATGACCATGGAGACCTAGCTAGCATGTTTGGGTTAGTAATTAGAGTCTAACCTAGCTAGGAATGACTTAGAAAGCATTTGGATATTTGAATTAAAGAGCTCGTTTGGGCCTTTAGCTTAAGGGCTTGTTTTTACAACATAGGAAGAGGTGTTGGGCCTTTGTGACTTAGCCAAACCCTAGCCCATCCCTATGGCTAGCCAAGTGGGTCTTCCCCTACCTATTTAAGTCATCATTAGTCCCCTCTTGCCTCCTTATAGCAAACTCTAACCCTAGTTTGTGTTCTTCCCTAAATTTTCTCCCTTTCTTCAAATCACCTCCAAATTGGACCAAATCAATTTCATTGCACTCCTCTTGTGAAGAAGAAGTCTCTATTGGCTAGCTAGCAAGAATTGGAGGCAATTTGGCCATTGGATTTGGTGTTGAAGCTTTTCAAGGGACTTTTTATTGAGATTCCAACTCTCAATAGGTAATGATATCTAAACCCTTTAGATTCCTGATTTCTTACCATAGATGCATTCATTTAGGGTCCCCCTAGTCCTAGGTTTAGTTTGGGTTCGATTCGTGTCCATTTGGTATGCGTATAGAAGGAGTATCAGAGAACTATTCTAAGTGTTCGACGAAATACCCCATAAGAATTTTTAATTCTTGGATTTCTAAATAAATTACATGATTGTGTAGCTGTTAATGTGTATATCTCATTTCCTCATGACTGAGTTGATTTTGATATGGTTTTGTGTCAGTTTTTGGACACAGGGACGCTCGTACTGCCTGTAGTGCAGTATCCTGCTGCCACGAACCTATATCTCACTGGACACGACACGAGGAGACACAAGATTTGGTGGACGCGTGGGGGCTATGACTGTCAGCATTCTTGGGAAGTCTGAGATGAATTGGTGGAGTGGTCGAGGAGTTATTCCTCCTGCAGTGGTCGCACAAGCGTACGACACCCAGTTTTCACTCTCTGATACTCATATTTACGTACGACACGACACGTCGTGGATATGAGACAATCACCTCAGTGGACACCCTGACACCTATTTGACCTACTGACACGACTGTCACCCTCACTTTCCTAAATAAGGGTAATATGGTCATTTCCTATTTTTTAATATTTAAATAATAATTTAAATTATTATTGTTAATATAATTACCTGGATGATTTAAATTATTATTATTATTATTATTATATATATATATATATATATATATATATATATATATATATATATATATATATATATATATATAGAGGATGAGGGAGGTGAGGTACCACCCTATGGAGGGTGTCTACTTGTCACCCCCCACATGCTATCATCATGCACCCATGTGCTTGATGATAGCATGGGGGGTGACAAGTAGACACCCCCCCGTGAGGTGGCACCCTACCTCCCTTATTCTATATATATATATATATATATATATATATATATATATATATATATATATGAAAAAGAAAAGGAAAGAAATTTCAATTGTATTTATATATATATATATATATATATATATATATATATATATATATATATATATATATATATATATATGGAAAATTCTACAATACATCTGCTGGAAATGGATGTATCGATACATCCGAAATCTGGACCGTTGGATGTTAATCCAACGGTTCAGGTTTAATTCAGATAAAATAATACAGGAGACATCATTTAATACTGATTTAGACTTTTGACCTGTTGGTAACTTGCTTTAGCAGGTCATTCTTCACTTTAATTTTTTTAATGAACACCCTAAATTAACTCATATTTACTCTCTCAAAAGTCCATCCAATTTAATCTGAACCTTTTATTTTTTTTGGGTTACAGGCCATGGTAGTCGTGGTGGTGCTCGTGGTGGTGGAAAGAGAAACGGAGATGAAGAAGGAAATAAGAAACGGTTCGGATCGCGTCGAACGTCGTCGAGCACTCCTAGAACAACGAGGATCACCAGCTGTGCCGAGAAGAATCGGTCCGCTTCGCGTCGGACGTCGTCGAGGCCTCCTCGAACAAGGAAAAGTACCAGCGGTGCCGCTAAAATTTTACTGCCCATGCCATTGTCTGAAATTTTATTTTTCATTTAACAATTTAATATTTTGTTAATAATGCTACATGTCATGGTGGTGGTGGTGAACTGAGGAAACCTACTTCTGAGGTCGGGCGGATTATTTTTTAACTTTTCTAAAGATAATATTTTCGAGGAGAATATTTTTTTGGACAAAAAATGGCCATTCTCTTTGCTTTTAACACGGAGAATGGTACATTTAGGACGGAGAATGGTACATTTAGGACGGAGAATACGGCGAATGGCCATTCTCTTTGCTTTTAATATGGCAAATGGACGGTGAATACGACGAATGGACGGAGAATGGCCATTCTCTTTGCTTTTAATATGGCGAATGGACGGTGAATACGGTCAATGGATGGAGAATGGCCATTCTCTTTGCTTTTAATACGGCGAATGGACGGTGAATACGGCGAATGGACGGAGAATGGCCATTCTCTTTGCTTTTAACACGGACAATGGCCATTCTCTTTGCTTTTAATACGGCGAATGGACGGAGAATAGTACATTTAGGACGGAGAATGGTACATTAAGGAAGCCGACAAAAGCTCGTTCTCTCAAATCTCTTCTTTGTGTAAATTAAATCCAAGGAGGACACAATCCCTAATTTTAGTTATTGCTTAGCAGAGTCTGCTTAGTTGTTGTAAAATTGTGGTGTTGCTTCTGTGACACTTTCATCTTTAATCTCATATTTTCTATGAATATGTGTTCTGTTTGATTTTGATTTAGTAATCTTTCCGTATTTAGTTTTTTTGTTTCATCTAACAATTTAATATTTTTGTTATATATCTACAGGGCATGGTGGTGGTGGAAGGAGAAACGGAGATGAAGAAGAAAAGAAGAAGAAGTTCCGGTTCGCGGTGGACTTCATCGAGTTCCTCAATCAAGCGGAATTAAACCTCTTATAGAGTTCCTTAATTGGAGTTGATCACGATAACCTTTTGTAATTTTCAAACGGATAGTAGAATCTTCCTCGAGCCCTCCTCAATCAAACGGCTAGTAGAATCTTCCTCGAGCCCTCCTTAATCAAACGACTAGTAGATTGTTTTCTAGTCTCGAAATTTATTTGTCTTTCTATCTTTCTCACTTTTTGTACTTCTCTCTTGCTATATATACAATAGTTTTCTTGTTTCATAGTACTATTATTCATTCTGAAATACATAGAATAGTTTTCTGAAATACAATAGTATTCTTGTTCTCAAGATGTCTACTCGTGTGGTGGGAAATGTAGAAGACATAGAAGATTGGATGCCAAATCCAAATGAAACCTTCATTCTGCGTTTGTTGCGCAAGATTGAAGAACATCTGGCGACGATTTCAGCTGATGTTGCAAAGATAAAAATTGAACAAATGAAGTTATCTTGGCGTTTGGATAAGATTGAAGAATCTCCAGCTTTGAAGGAGGCATCTTCATCTAGAGCATTTAATAATGTGAAGGTGGTTTTCATTGAATCTTCTTTCGAAGAGGAGGACGTGGAGCTACAGTCTCGTAGTAAAGCATTGGACCGATATCTCGCATTGGAAGCTATAGAAGAAGAAGAAACTGACTTTAGCAGTCCTTCTAAAAGAATGCGTAGAAATATAAATCCGGTCACACCATCCAAAAATTTAATAAGGGGTTCAACCTCGAAGCCTAGCAATTGTACTAGTGTTTCTTCGAGATATTACGACTATATTTTTGCAGATGATAGACCTGACGAGTAAGTAATATGAGTTTAGATTTAATTCCAACAGTTTTTTCTCCTAATTTATTCGTTTCTTTTCTTAGAGAAATAATATCATCTTGCAACAAAACCTATGTGTCTCGGTGGGAGATGAAGACCTTAGCTCCTTTAACGAGAATTACCAATGGGGTATGTATAGATAGTATATTTCTTCTTAGATGCCATCTATGTTTACTTCGATTCCATCGCTGACATTTTTAATGTTTTATTCAGATTGTAAGTATTGTCTCTGCTCTTCTCACCGCGGAGGAACGGAAAAGAACCTCCAATAAAGCTAAAGTATGGTTTTTACCAATAAGGATGTCGGTGAGTAAGCATTTTATTCTTCAATGCATATGCATTAACAATTTTCTCGTTTGTTTGTCCTTCGTAATGTATTAATTGATGTGTATGTAGAAAGCCACGTTACCTCCATCCGTCAAAAGCCTTATGAAATATGGAAGAAGTTTAAATACTTTCAGGATTACATGGGATCTTTAAGCACTTGTAAAGAGGTATTAATGTATTTATGTTTAATTATTAATCCTAATTTTTTGAAAATTTACTAATTTGTTTTACCTAATTATCCTGATTCAGATATACATACCCATTCATTTGGGCGAACACTATACTCTTGCAAGAGTTGTGTTTAAAAACAGGACTGTTGAAATTTGGGACTCACTTGCATCGAAAGATGATCCGATTCAAAGCAGAACAGTTATAAAAGAAATAGTAAGCTCATATTTATCAATTTTATGAATTGGGTACAAGAATACGCATTATACTAATACATATTGTTTTCTGGTAATTGTAGCTTTCAAATTTGGATATCTTTCTCGAAGAAGAGATTTTGAAGCTGAGGGATGCTAGGTTCAGCTTTTCTACTTTTGCAATAAAATGTCCTTCTTATGTTCCCCGCCAAGGCAGTTTAGTTGATTGTGGAATTTTTTTAATTGCATTCATGAAAGACCGATGTAGCCTGGACTACCGTTCTATCGATGTAAGTATGAAAATATGTCGTCAAAAACTTCAACTTTTTAGAGCAATATTTTTGATGTTATGTTTGTTATATGCAGTTTGATGCGAAAAAGGAAAGACGCATAGTTGCTGAATGGATTACAACTTCAGAGCACAATCAAGAGCTAAAAAAGAAGTCCAATCTGGTTGAAATGGAAGACGATGATTTTTTCTTCTTCTTCTTTTATATTTAATGTATGGAAAGCCCTAATGTATTATGTTCATTTGTTTTGTTGAGTTGTAATGACATTTTTGCCAAACGGCTTCAATTCTTTTTGATTAAGCAGAATCATTTCTGTCCTTCAGATTAATATAATTAAGCAGAAAAGAGTCTTTTGCCCTTCCATCGAATGACATTTTTGCCCTTCTAATTAATTCAAAACACCCCCGAACCCTTTTATTAAAAAAAGAAAAGGGAAAAAGAAAACCGTTTCGGAGCTTCCTCTTCTTCTATACTCCACTCTGTACTCAAACCTAGGTCATTCTCCTCCAAAATCTTCAAACCTTCCTCCCCATTCGCAATATTCACACCATGTCGGCATCAGCGACAGAATCATCACCGGCAGCATTACCAAATAGAGAAGATACACCAGTTACAGAAAATCCAAAAGCGACAGACGGAGTACAACGGAAACCCTATTCTAAAAAAGTTGCAAAAAAGAAAAAGAAAAAAGTTGCTAAACAAAAAGAAGTGCAAGAAGAAGTGCAAATAGAAGGTATAACTTTGATTTTATGTTCGCAAATTCTGTATATATTTCAAGGAAAATGACATTCTCCGTCATAAAACGCATTTGAATGTTAAATTCTATTCGCCGTTTAATTTGGAACGGACAATGTCATTCTCCATCTAACTTGAAACGGAGAATGCCGTTCCCAGTGTTAAAACCCATAAGAATGGCCATTCTCTGACCTAATTTTTGGTTTTTTTTTTGTTTTGCAGAAAGAAAATCTGTCAGGAATAAGGATTCAAGACTTTTCCGTTCTACCTTCAAGCCAATGCTAAATCTTATGGAGGAGGTCAATCGAGATGCTGGCCGTTTACCTGAGCCAGTTATTGGTTCCTTGAAGAATACCGGTTTCTGGAATTTTGTCGAGATTTTCTACCAAAACAGAGTCCACATCTCCGAAATGGCCAAGGTAACGGAAGGGCTTGAGAATTTAATTGCAAGTTACACAGAAGAAGAAGATGGCGTCGGGTGCTTTGAATTGAGCACCACTGTTAAAATTGTGCCAAGCGTCAAGGATATGGCAGTCATATTCGGTCTACCGCTGAATGAAGAAAGCGTTGATGATGTTTCTTACAGAAGATTGATAAAGAAAAAATAACAGCAGCCCACACCACCAGCATCATTGAGCCTGTGCAGAGATCATTTCACAAGATTGTTGGCTAATACTAAGGGCAAACACTCAGAAGTCACGAATAAGGAAGTGAGAGACAAGTTCTTTGAATTGTTACGACGGCTTCGTGGCGGAGATAACGCTATTAATCCAGATGATTTGGTCAAGCTAATAATCTTCCACTTGTGCCAAACAATATTCTTCACAAAGTCTGGCGGTTCAAATTTGTCGTACAGATTCTTGGCCTTGGTAGACAGTGTGGACGTCATCAACAGTATACGCTGGCCAAGGTTAATCCTGGCATATGTAATGGATAGCATAAAGAGGAGTAGAAGCAAAACTGAACAGGGGGATTACTCAATGGCTTTCCATAATTTGGAAGGTTGCACAATATACTTCCTCTATTGGTTTGCAGAACATAGTAAATTTGTGGAAAGGAAGTTCGCCCCAATTCCTGATTACCCAAGATTTTTCACATGGAATGGGTACGATATCTCAAACTTCCTCAAGGCCGAATATCACAACAAAATAAGATCGAAGATGATATTGGAAGATCTGGTTATACCTGTTGGGGAAGAAGAAGGGCACAAAGAAGATGAGCCACCTATAGAAGAAGTTAAAAACAGGGAGAGGAAGAACACCAAGAAGCAGGTGGGAATAATTTTGATGAACAACAGATACCACCGCATCATGAAATGGGTGCTGTGATGGACGACTCAGCAAAGGAATTGGAGGATTTGAGAAGACATCATTCTGATATTCTTGCACAGAATGAAGAACTGAAAGAAAAGTTGAAAGAGATGGAGGCACAAGGAGAACAGTTACGTGCAGCCAACTTTGAGAATGCCATACTCAAAGAAAAGCTGAAAGAGCTCCAGGCAGAAGAAGAGCAACAACGTGCAGTCAACGTTGTGATGGAGGGCTCTGTGCATGAACTGGAGGATTTGAGAAGACATTATTTTGATATTCTTGCACAGAATGAAGAACTCAAAGAAAAGTTAAAAGAGATGGAGGCACAAGGAGTGCAGTTACGTGCAGCCAACCTTGAGAACGAGAAACTCAAAGAAAAGCTGAAAGAGCTCGAGGCACAAGAATCACAACAACGTGCAGTCAACGTTGTGATGGAGGGCTCTGTGCATGAACTGGAGGATTTGAGAAAGCAGAATTCTGTTCTTAAATCAGATCTACATGCACAAGATAAAATCTTTTCTATTTCAAATTTCTGATTTGTAATCTTCCAGGAGAATGACTATTCTCCATGTACTATAACACGGAGAATAGTCATTCTCCGTGTTATTTGGAACGGATAATTGCTATTCCCTATCATTTCGATACTGGAAAGGTTATTCTCCGTGTAATTCCAAACGGAGAATTCTATTCTCCGTATTATATTACACGGAGAATGTCATTCTCCGTGTTAGGTTCACATCATACATTTATTGTTGTTTGTTTTATTTCAGAGCGAACAACCAAACAACTCAAAGAAACAAATGAAAGGCTCGTTGAGGAGAAAAGGGAGCTTCAAAATAAAGTTGAATCGTTTAATATTGAAGCCAATAAAAAGGATTGGAAAATTAAAGATCTCGAAGCCATGGTTGAAGTACTTTAGAATGAGGAGTTTCAAGCAGCTGCTGAACCTGTTGCTCCAAGAGTAGTCAGAGAAAGAGGAGGATCGGGGGGAAAGAGGTTAATAAAAAGCAATACAGTTGGAGAGGCTAATAAAAAGCGGAAAGTTAATGCCGCTCCGAAATCCCGTGAAGACGCCAAAATGGCTGAATTAAAGAAGAACCACATCATACTAAGGGAAATGCGATGAACTCTTACTTTGGAAATATGCGGATGAAGAGCTGAAGAAACAATACATCGACATCGTAATTTCCAGAAAGAATTCTCCAAAGTATGTATTCTAAACCCTTTTTTCGTTCGTTTTTTATAGACTTTTTTCACAATTATGTAATGAGAATCTATCTTTATTAATTTAATCTAAACTAAATTTATGTGCAGTGATATGGTATACGAATTTTATCTGGAAAAGGGTGAAAATGGAGTTTCAGTCCAGCTGTCGGCAGTAGACATGTAAGACATACTCAACTATGACGACATGGAGGCTGGTATACTGGACATAATAATAAGGAAGCTGAGAGAAATTCAAGGCAGTAAAAGGTGTGTCCCTGTCTAGTTCGAAGGAGGTACCATTGATCCAGAAAAAAAGCCGCCGCCCCAATCACATAAGTGGTCTGCATTCATGACGGCCCACACATTGGTAAGAATTCAAACAGAAAAATCCATATTCATGTGTAAACCGATGATGAGTAAAGAATAAAATTACTCATGATATTGTGTATTGTTTTTGGGAAACAGACCATCGCTCAACGTGCCAATAAAGAAAACGCAAAACCCGGCGCCTTTGAAGACATCCAAACAGATTTAGTAGACTTCGTCATGGGTTTGGAGGACGACATAGAGTTGCTATTCATCCCACTCTTTAATGCATACATCAAACACTATACTCTGCTCACATTCAACTTTATCTCCTATGACTGGACATACTACAACTCCTTGAGGCTAACCACGTACGATACGTGCAAGGTGGATGCAGAATTAATGAAGAAAACCTTAGATCCTATCGTCAGGAGAAAAGTTGATATGATGAGGGAGAGATGCCCGGCGAAGAAGGAGTATGAGAGCAAAGTGCTGAATTGTTCTCTAAATTGCCCATAACAACTGGCACCCAACTGCCTCTTGTACACGGCGTATTATATGAATATGTTGACGACTCCTCCCTTCGAAATACCGGAAGGAAATGACAAGGAAACTCACCGGAAGATTACAAAGATGAGGTTGTCATGGGCTAAGGAGTTGCTTTCAAGCAAATATGTAAAACGAACCTAGCAATGACATTGTAAAACAACAATATAATTATGATATAATTGGGCAAGGAACTTCTGTCTTTTATAAGCTCTGCTTTTATAATATAATCATTTTTGAATTACATTTACATTGTCAAAACCACGAAAAGTTTTAACTTTTATTTACATATGAAACAACTCGAACTCATGCGCCAAAAGGGCAGCCATTTTTATAATAAGATCTCCCAAATTCTGCCATTTATTGGCAAAATTTAACAACTCGAACTCATGCGCCAAGCTGCAGTCACTTTTATTGTCATTAATACCAATGAAACTGTCATTTATATGGCATTAATACCAATGAATTCTTCCATTTATATGCCATTTATTCCTAATGAATCTGCCCCTTCGGATTATATTCTCCGTTTTAGTAGTAACGGAGAATGGAATTCTCCGTTTATTTCGGAACGGATAATAACATTCTCCGTCTGTCTTGAACGGATAATAAATACATTAAAATGTTATTCTCCGTTTAGTTTGAAAAAGAGAATGAAGATGAGCTTGATGAGAATATAACGAGGTTGGTATGGACTAAGAAGACTACAATGATGAGGTTGGTATGGGCGAAGAATTAGATTTCAAGAGAACTTATGTCTTTTATAATGTCTGCTCTGCTGTCTTTTATAATAAAATCCTTTTTGAGTAAGATTTACAATTGTGATAACCACGAAAAGTTTGACTTTTGAGTCACATGTACATTATGAAAGTCTGAAATACTACATAAAATCCTACTATCAAGAAAAAAGTTGAATGTGAGCTACGTCCGGGCATCGCAGAGCAATGGAAGTCCTTGAGGCAAAGGAATTCCTTGAGGCAGTGGGTTCCTTTGCCTCAGTGAGTTCCTTTGCTCGGACGATGAAGTGACTTGCCTCAAGGAGTCATCCTACGGTTCCTATGCTCTGACGATGCACGATGAATACTATCTACCACGCAGACACGAACTAAAAGACGACAGAGAACAACACTCCTCACAGTTGAAGCTTTCAATTGGATTCCTTGAGGCAAATCACTTCATCGTGCATCGTCAGAGCAATGGAACTCCCTGAACAAAGGAACTCCGTGCATAGTCAGAGCAATGGAACTCCATGAACAAAGGAACTCCGTGCATAGTCAGAGCGAATCAAAGTACGAGCGCTCACCCACACTCTGTCGGAGCGCTCGCACTTTGATTCGCTCTGACTATGCACGGAGTTCCTTTGTTCAGGGAGTTCCATTGCTCTGACTATGCAAGGAGTTCCTTTGTTCAGGGAGTTCCATTGCTCTGACGATGCACGATGAAGTGATTTGCCTCAAGGAATTCAATTGAAAGCTTCAACTGTGAGGAGTGTTGTTCTCTGTCGTCTTTTAGTTCATGTCCGCGTGGTATTCATCGTGCATCGTCAGAGCATAGGAACCGTTGGATGACTCCTTGAGACAAGTTACTTCATCGTCCGAGCAAAGGAACTCACTGAGGCAAAGGAACCCACTGCCTCAAGGAATTCCTTGAGGCAGAGCACCGTGCAAAGCCACCCATCTTCAACAAGGAACATGTCAAAGAGATAGACTCCTGGCTGGCGCTTCGACAGAGCGTGGAACGATAATAAACTCCAAACTCATGCACATCTCAGTCGTCTGAAGGACTTCACCACCGTGCATCGTCGGACCAATGGAACACGTTGAAGAAATGAACTCCTGGCGGCAAAGGAACACCGTGCATAGTCCGAGCCAATCAACGTGCGGGCGCTTCGACAGAGCGTGGGTTGGCAATAAATCCAAACCCAGGCACATGTCAGTCTTCTGAAGGACTTCACCACCAAAGCTTCTTCGAACGAGGAGATCGACAACCAAGAGGAAAGAGTCTTGCCAAGGCGGGGGATCGGTAGAGTCCATCGCCACAAGAAAAGCTAAGTGAGATGAGAACAAACTCTCTCTACACTACTGGCATTTATAGGCATGGAACAACTCGGACTCATGCGCCAAAAAGGCAGCCACTTCGAATTCAATTCAATTAATTTCCATCAATACCAATGCATCTGCCCCTTCTCAATTAAAGCTAAGTATGACTAAACAAACTCTTCCAACTACGGCCATCTATATGCCATTAATACCAATGAATCTGTCCCTTCGAATTCTGCCAACTTTGATACCCCCTACTGTATCAAAGTTTTGATACCCCCTATGTATGACATGTGGGCCCTTCCTGCTTTATAAAATGTGTACACATATATATATATATATATATATACATAAATTTTAATAGGGCCCACAAAACTCTTTTCTAACAAAACTCTTTTCAAAGTTTTGATACCCCGATATATGACATGTGGTCCCCTCTTACTTTGTAAAACGTGTAATCATATATATACACATTAATTTTTGAGATGGCCCACATGTCATACATAGGTGCCTGTATCAAAGTTTTTTCCCTTTTAAATGGGCCCCATAATTAACTTACAAAAAAAGTATAAATAAAACAAAATTTTGTTATAGTCAAGATTAGAACCAATGACCTCTTGAATACAAGTCTAGCAGTGTAACCACGACACCACAATAGCATTCTCCGTGTTTTATTAAACGGAGAATAACATTCTCCGTTTTGAATTAAACGGAGAATAGCATTCACAGTGTTAAAAACAA